>OX415236.1:40100154-41300154 GCA_948330725.1 Sherardia arvensis | reverse complement strand
TAGCCTCCAATCCTTTGTGTCTAATGGTGTGCGTATCCTACCCGTCTTAGCACACCAACTCGACCATCGCGTGGCATCATCGTCGGGTGAAATAGCAACACCAATGTCATTAAACTTGACATGTGTTAGTATTTTGTTATCGATCCTAATCTCTAATTCACGACAATGTGTGAGGAGTTGAGCTTCTTTCGATGCGCGACTCACTTCTCGTTGTCTTCTATCCTCACTTGAACCGCCAACGAAATTTTCCCCCCCACTTGAGTCGGAATTACCGCAACTTGTTGGGCTATCCATTAAGCTTTCCCTTGCATAGTGAAATTAGTTAATGGCTAATGCAATGCTAATAAGTCAAAGTTGTACTTCTAAGTAATACCTTATGAAACATAATCCTAAAATTTAGGGCTAAACTTGCAAGTGACAACATTAAAATAAAATCTTGATTTTCGTTCGGGGCATGCTTCTGACATGATATTTAGTAATAATATGATTAATGGAGGCACTATGTACAAGAAAATCAAATTTTTAGCAAATAAGAATGAAAAAAATCGTACCTTTGGTATATGACAAAGTTGTGTCGGGAGAATTGATTATGTTGGTTGGGGATGGTCTACCTTGTTTATCCCTCTCCTACCCACAACAAAGGATGTTATCAAATTGAACAAGCACCACTAAAGATTGACATTAATTGCAAGAATATAGGGAAAAATGTGGTTGGGAATTCATTGCAAAACTTACCAATCTTTTGCATGCAGTTAGTGGCTAGTTCCACTTTGTTTTGACACAATTGATGTTTTGAACATGTATGGGATGGGATATGGAGATTTGATGTGAAGAAAGGTGAGGAGATTTGAGAAGATGTGTAAAAGTTTGATTTTTGGAGATGAAACCCGTAAGATGTGATGGATAAGATGCCAAAAGTGTTGTGTTTTTCTGTTCTTTAACGTGTTCATTTTATTGTAGCTTACCTTGTTGCGAACTCAGAACTCTCTCGTTACACCTGACGAGGGTTGTTACAATTTCGTTACATGCTCATGTGATAACTTTTTTATGGTGTACTTTATCATTCTAGCGATATCGTAACTGAAAAGCCACAAAAATTTTTGTGACTTGGTAGTTGCGATTTCGCTACCTATGATCGCCAGAGCTACATAATATAATCTGACTTTTTTTTACAACGCACTCATACATGCTTGGATCACGATATAAACAATATGATGTTATGGAATAAAACACAAATTCTTCTATTGTAAAAATAATTTTTATTTGTTCCGTCATAAGCTGATGTATAACAGTACAGGGATTGGTTGACTTAATGTGCACTTACACTATATAAAGCGTTTCAGAATCTAAATCTGTAATTGTAAGACATTAAGAAACTCTACAAATCACGTGTACGCTTGTAAACGATGTCCGACGATTACCTTTAAAGACAACAGCAGAGTTGTTGTTCACACAGGAACTACATATAGGCGTAGTTCACTTGCTTTTGATTAGAGAAACTTGGTTTATTGTAACTCATCTCTGTGATTACAAGTACAATTCATGAAGTAAACAAAGTATCATGCACACATACACTCACCAATTGTAATCACACATCATACTAACGATTATCGCTTATATAACATTGAATGTTGATGTACTAAGATGTGCTCTGATAGACATAATATTATGATCGATATCTTCCAAATTTAGTATTATACTGTCTATACATAAAATGTAAATATTTTAGAATATGATTGTTCTTAACAAAATTGAAACTGAATTAACTTGGTTTTATATTGAGTTATCTTATATTGCTTATGTACATTTCCATGCTGATGTACAAAGACGTACTCTACTTGAGTTAATCTCATGATCGATATTTTCCGAAATGAGTATTATACTTTCTCTTTTAAAAATGTATATATTTCAGACTTTGAAAGTGCTTTAAAAAAACTAAAAATAATATTTTTTGAGTTATCTTAAAACTAGCTTGTTTACTTGCGAAATCGCTAGTTTACAAGTTAACATAGTTAAACCCTGAACCCTAAACCCACAGACCCACAAACCCACAAACCCATGAAACCCCAAAATTCTTGTTGCAATATCGCTAGTCAATAAATATGTAAAAAAAAGGGTTTTTGGGTTGGGGTTGGGCTGGGCTTGATACTGGGCTATGTACTGATAGTATAATTATTGGGCTTCATGTAGTAGGTCATAGCATAGATATTTCATGTTCAGTTTTGCGCAGTCGGAGACTTATCGATCCATTCAATAATTTCAATCAATATATACTGAATAATGGCCATCTTATGAGTCGATGTGGGAAAATACTAACGAGACTACTAGCGATTTTGCTATAGGTATAATTAAATTTGATAAAATAATGAATAGAGCTTGTAGCGACTTCGCTAATGACACGCTTGACTGGCGAGCATATTAAAGATCTCGTAACTAAAACTGTAGGTATGAGAGACTTACTTACGATATCGCTAGTAGGTTTAAGTAGCTACTAACGTGTGAGGTAGCGATGTCGCTACACAACTGACTATAAAAAAAATTAGGGATCGGGGCTAAAATTAATTAGCCCCAAATTGAAAACGCGAGAAAGCAGACGACACAGACAAATCCGGCCTAAATCCCAGCAATCTAGCCGACGTTATTCCGCCAAAAACCAGGGGTTCTGGCAGTGGTAGAGACCGGTCGGGTTCTAGTAGTGGTAGGGGACGGGGAGCAGTCGGAAACAAGCGCCGCCGGACTGAGTACGAAAATGAGGAGGTTCAACCACCGGCGGCACAAGAAGTTTCTGTTCAGCCACCCGCCGGAGATACCGTAGCTGATGTTGATGGCGCTCCCAACGGTGCCACTACCACTGAAGAGGAAGAGACTCCAGAATTCTTCAATGATGCCGCCAAAGCTAGGTATGCTCGCTGTTCCTCTCGGAAAATAGTCATTAACAATTTGTTTGACAATTGTGTTGTGCCACCTTTGCAAATCGATTATGTGCTAGACCACTTTAGGGAACAGCATCTAGACTATTTACTACAACTCCCCGAGCCCATTTACCAAGAGGAGCGTTTTATGCAAACCTAGGGTTAGAGGAGGGATCGGATGATATCACTACTATTGTGAGAGGGGTGAAGTTTAAAGTAGATAATTTTATGATAAACAGTGTGCTGAAATGTCCCTACAAGAGTCATGACGATCTCAGGCCTACCAAGAAAGATGGGCCGTACGAGGTTCATTATGAGCAACGCTTTCCAGCTGTTAGCCCCAAACAGCCGTTGAAGGCGGGTGAGATGGGTATGAAGTGGTTTGGGAGAAAATCAAATAGGCCTGGTACAGCTAGGAGATACCCGATCCACAGGCTAACCGAGGAGCAACGATTAGTGTTTGAACTAATCTGCGGGAATGTGTTGCCATCCCTTGGTCATGCCTGCGAGCCTACAGTTTGCAGCCTCATGGTGTTCTACCACATCATGGAGAAGATTCCAATCCACCCCGGCTACACTATTCTGACACAGATGATGAAGATGGCGAGGCACAAGACCGCGGCGCTTCCATACGGCGGTTTGATTACAGCCTTGATCAGGAAAGCGGGAATTTTCCCAAGAGGCCGTCCGATGCCACTTGGAAAGTATGACAAGGAGTGGCTAAAACACAAGAGATTGGAGATGAAGGCTGATGGTAAGTACGGGAAAAAAGAAATAAGCTGAAGAGGCTGCTAGAAGGGCACGTGGTGGTGTATCAGGTATGATAATGCTCACATCTTTAAATTTTTTTATGTTTTTGTATAAGGGAGTTGATCGTGCTCACAGGTATTATAATGCTCACATCGCAAGTTTTGTATGAATTGTAGATGCTGTATTTGATGCCCGTGGTCGGCTAGTAGTGTCTCTGGGTCAATTAGTGAATGAGATTGAAATGGCCGAGAAGAGGTCCAATGCAAACAACGAGTACCTCAACAAGCTGGTGGCAAGTGGGTTGATAGACTGCGAGTTGAGCGATGATGCGGAGGTACCTGATTTTTTAACTACATTCCCCAAGAACACCGACTCTGCCGGGCCAAGTGTGCAACAGCCGAAAGAGAGCGCCAAGGACCCGTTGCCTGCAAAGGGGGAGGCTGAAATTGGTACTGACGAAGAGGAAGACGATAGTGATGGAGAAGCCGATGTGGATAGTGACGGGTCTGATGGGGAAGACGATGTGGCAAAGTATGAGTGAAGAGGAATGAGAGATTGATTGGTGAACCCGAGTTCGCCGAGGAATCAGGTGAAGTCCATGTTGAGAAGACATACCAAGAAACACAACATTTGCCCACTCCAATTGGCCAAGAGAAGCCAGAAAATGACCAAGGCAAGCCACAAGATGACCAGGAAAAGGGTGTTGAAGACACTCCAGTGGAGAAGCTAGATGGCGTAGAAGATAATTGACCGATGATTTGCACGCCGTTTTAGTGGCAGGCCTGTGATGTACTAGACTTAATAGGGATGATTCAACATGTTTTGTTTGTTAAGATATTTCTATTTGCATTCAAGTTTAATCGACTTTTTAGTTTCTTTATGGTGATGCAAAGGTCATAATTCAGTGTGCTAGACTGAACTTTGAGCATTTCAGGTTAACATGTTAACTGGAAACAAGGTTATAATTGTGAGAATATACATTTGGCTAGTGTGAACTAGGTTCTAGCGAGATCGCAGGTTACTCGCCTACTACCAAAATGAAACTAAAATGAATCTAGCGAACTCGTTACACGATCGCCTTATCTTCCGTGTTTCTTGCGAACTCGCTAACTCCCGTACAACTTCAACAGAGCCTAGCACGCGAGTAAACTTACGAAATCATTACACAATCGCCTATTTTTCCGTGTCTCTTGCGAAATCACTAAGACCCGTACAACTTCAACAGAGCCTAGCACGAGAGACAACTAGCGATCTCGTAACTAGGAAGCAATTAAGTAGCGAGTTCGTAACCTAGTTGAGTTCATCCTGTTCTTCTTACTGGTGATACGCTGTCGTTTTACATTGTAACGAGAAAGTTACGAACTCGCAAATACATAATTATACCCCCAGCTATGCTGCTACGATTTCGCTACTCTCTGGTATATAGTTACAAAAATTGGGGATTTTTATAATTGATACGCTGTCGTTTTATACTCTAACGAGTGATTTGCGAGATCGTAAGCTAAATTGTTATACCCCAAGCTAGGTAGTTACGAATTCACTACTGTCGGTTATATAAATAAAAAAATTGGGGATCTTCAGAAATCAAAACGCGAGAAAATCAATTGAATCCAACACAAACACAGAAACCCTCACGCTCAAATCTCCCAACAAGAATGGCTAGGACTAAGAAGCTTGCACACAATCCGTTTCTACCAGCTCGGCGATCACCGGCAAAGGCGGGTTCATCTCAGGCACCGGCAACCACGACTCAGGCTGCTGGTTCAAGCTCTACCAAATATGACAAGGCCAAATTCGTAAGTTTTGATGCTTCCGAAGCCTATTTGAATTTCATGGAGCATAGTGACTTGCTAGAATGTTATGTGGTAGATTTCAATCAAATTAAAGACTTAGGGTTAGAGAAAGTGATGCAAATCATTCAAAGCCACGACATGGGTGAGCTGTTAGGTTTGAATTACGCGGCACATAAAGATGAAACGTGCCAGTTTTATGCTAATTTCCACCAACTTATCGAGGAAGAAAAGGAAATGGGTAGGTGGTGTACTAGGGTAAATAAGAACGACTTTGAGATCGGGGAGGAAATGTTTAACAAGGTATTAAATGTGTCTTCTGCTGTAGAGGAAGACTTCAGCGATCCTCCTACCCCTGGTTTTTATTTAGGGAACAATGGCCCGACAATGCCATTCTCGACCTGGAGCAAGTGGCAGAATATGCGGAGAAGTATTTTTGTAGGCAAAAGGACAATTTATGGAAGCCTAGGGAGTATAAGATTGATAAGCTTAGTTTTGAGGATAGGATAATATATGAGATGGTTGCTAGGTCTGTGGTTCCTAAGGGAGGATGGATCACCTAGATAAACTACACAATGGTAAGCATGTTTTACTGCGTAGTGGAGGGGATCAGGCTGAACCCGGGGCATGTGATATTCGAGCACATGCGACGCAGTGTTGTCGAAAATGGTGGAACAGTGAAGAAGCTACCATATGGTAATTTCATTACCAGATTTTTGACCAACGAGCACCCTAAGATGAAACTTTCTCCTAATGCGGTAGAGTGTTGCTTCTACACAATGTCCTAATACGAGAGGAAATGGAAATGTGAGTTGGTTGACGGCAAGTGGGAGAAAGCAGGGGCGGGATCCAAAAAACCACTTGAATTTGATCCAGAAGAATTAAGAGAAACTGTCGAAGGTACGCCTCACTACATTTCTTGTTCATTGGTTTATCACATGTTATTTAGTACATAATTCTTCAATTTGATTTGATTCCATGAACAGCTGTACCCTCGATGGTGTACTACAAGGGGCTAGATGACATTGTCGACCTGATGAGGCAGCATGTGGCCAAAATAAATCAAAATTGCTGGATGACGGAGAAGGTGATACGTGGAATTGAGAGGGCGCATGCCAAGAAAAAACAAAGGTCGATCCACCAGCTCCAAAAAAGACCCCACCTCCTAGCAAGGATGATTAGATTAGCATTCTACGTTGGCTAGTACTTGTACTAAATTCTCGAATTTCTATTTCGATTTTTTTGTGTCTCAAACAAATTAGTATCGAACAATTCTTTCTTATATCTGTTGAATAATATTTCTATTTTAATATATGTACTTATATTAGTAATAATATTGTGTTTTGTTTAATATTAAAAATCTTTACAAATGAGTTAAATTTAAATTCTTCTGAAGTGACGACTTACTTGCGAAGTCGCCAAAGTCAAGTTAGCAAATAAAATCAATAAAAAAGGGACCTAGCTATATCGTAACCTATCAGAATGAAGAGACAGAAACTAATCTGCGATTTGAAGCCAGTTGTAGCGAGCTCGTAACAAACACGCTTAAATTACGAGATCGCTACTTAGCAAGTTAGCAAATAAAATAAAAACAAATGGACCTAGCGAGACCGTAACCTATCAGAATGAAGAGACAGAAAATAATCTGCAATTTGAAGCCGGTTCTAGCGAGCTCGTAACAAACAAGCTTCAGTTACGAGATCGCTACTGAGCAAGTTCACTTAAATTGGTATTGAGCGGCGGGTGTTACGATATCGCTAATGCTAAAGCAGGGTTTTTTTTTGTTTGAATTACATGAATTACATGAATTATTATCCTAAATTCAATCACAAATGAACTTTAATTATAATTACCATGAATTAAAATAAACATTTGATAGAAACACAGTATTCAAAACCAATGATAATCAAATATGCTACTTATGTTTTTTACTCTTTTTGGTCTTCTTCTTCTTTGGTTGCCGCCCCTTCCTCTTTGTAGTTTTCCCTGCAGGATTAATCCACATGCCTTCTTCATGATCCATTCTGCACACCGATGCACAAACAATGTCATCATCTTCCTCTAGAGTTTCGTACACAGAGGGCGGAATGGTGTCTTTAGAAACAGTGCAGTCATCATCGAACAAGCCGTCACCATAGATGAATGTTTTCTTTCCATCAACAACGATCTCCCAAAGAGGATCAATTGGATCTTCGACATAGAAGACCTGATGAGCTTGAGCCGCCATGATGAATGAATCTTCTCTAGACCCAAGAATTCCCCTATTGACTAGAGTCATGCCTAAATCCTCTAAGCGCACCCCTTCAGCTTGATCTACCCATTCACATTTAAACAATGCGATTCGAACATGAACAAAGTCCATTTCCCATATATCAGTAATGGTACCAAAAAAACCATTATCACCCTCTCCAGGTACTGATACGCCACTATTTTGGGTTGCAGGATCTATCATCACTCCACTTAGTACCAAACGTGTATCCATTGATGTCATACCCGCTAAACGACGTGACTGTGCCGAGGGGTCTTTTTGCAACCCATTTTACAACATCGGGGTGTTCACCGCCATTCTGCACATGTATTTTGAGCCAACGAGTAAAGTTGCTGCAATGAGTTTCAAGAATCATAGGTTCCAACTAGCTCGGGTGTGTTGACCTAATCTCATTAAGGTGAACATCAACATAAGGACTCACTTCATGATGGTTGCGCAGAATGTAGAGATGGGCTATAGATATTTCATTGGAAGAAGGGCTAAATTTAGACTTATGGCGTCGTCCGACACCATCCAATCTACCATCGTGTCTGGAGACCGGCAATCCTATAGTAGGTACATCCTGTAAATAGTTGGTACAAAATTCTATTACCTCTTCCGCGACATATCGCTGTACTATACTGGCAACTGGTCGGTAACGATTCTTAACAAAATGCTTGAAAATGCTCATGTACCGCTCGAATGGATACATCCATCTCAAGTATACAGGTCCGCAAAGATTCACCTCCCGCACCAAATGAACTATCAAATGGATCATTATGTCAAAAAAGGAAGGGGGAAAATACATCTCCAGCCTGCACAATACTTCAATTACCATATCCTGCAATTCATCCAACTTACGTCGAGTCACTTTCTTGCGACATATCCATTTAAAAAAATAACAAAGCCTTGCAACCACGTCTCCAACGTGAGAAGGCAAGCAACCTCTCAGAGCAATTACGTTCAAATCCTGCATCAGATTGTGGCATCAGATTGTGGCAATTACGACTTCATTCCCACCAATTTCAGCTCAGCAGTAGATACACAACTACTAATATTAGAACCATATTTAGAAGGCACTTTCACTGATTTCAAAGTCTTACAAAAACTCTCCTTCTCCTCGGATGACAAAGAATAACAAGCAGGTGGTAAGTATGTCGTGCCTACTTCTTCTTGCACGGGAGCAAGTGACGTCCTTATGCCAAGATTAACTAAATCCTTTCTAGTTTTCAATCCATCCTTACTCTTCCCTGGTGTATTCAAGAGCATCCCAACCAAAGCTTCACATACATTCTTCTCTATATGCATGACATCTAGACAGTAGCGCACATCCAAGTGCTCCCAATAACCAAGTTTGAAAAATATCGAACATTTATTCCAAATCGTAGTTTGTGTGCTTTTCATTTTTCCCTTTCCCAACACGTTATCCATGCCCGATACTTTTGCAAATATTTCAGAACCTGATAATGGGACGGGGCAACACCATGCTCTTCATGACCGTTAAACCACTTCTTAGAACTCCTCCACGGATGACTCCTAGGTAGAAATCGTCTATGACCTAGATACACAGGCTTACCACCGTGCTTTAATTGACAATAGCTGGTATTGCTCTCACATACTGGACATGCAAAATGACCTTTCACAGAACACCCTCAAAGGTTACCCAACACAGGGAAATCATTGATGCTCCACATCAACATGGATTTAAGCTTGAATTTCGCGTCCCCTAGACTTCCGTCAGGAATATGAATCCCATGCTTAAATAAGGATTCCAACTCCTCAACAAGAAGTGCTAGATATACATCAATGTCTTTACCAGGCTGCTTAGGCCCCGAGATCATAGTGTTCAAAAGCACATACTTTTGTTTCATCGTCAACCATGAAGGTAGATTATAAATAACAAGCATCACTGGCCATGAACTTTGGGTGCTAGACATGTTGCCGAAAGGGTTCATTCTATCAGTAGATAGTCCTAAGCGCACGTATCCAGGTTCCTCCCCAAATTCTGGGTACATAGCATCCATCTTCTTCCACTGATCACCATCAGAAGCGTGAGATATAATATCATCATCTTCCTCTCGAACCCTATCGGCATGCCATGTTAACAATTTTGCATCAACTGGATTGGCATACAAACGTGCCAGTCTCGGTTTCAAGGGCATGTACCACATCACCTTAGCAGGTCCTTGCTTTGTCAATGTTGTCACTATTTCTCCACATACCTCGACCTTTCCGTCCTTCTTTTTCCATCTCGACTCACCGCATACCTTGCAATCATCCCTCAAAGAATCAACACTCCCCCTATACAACATACAATCATTCGGGCATGCGTGAATCTTATTAAACTCCATGCCCATAGGACACAATATCTTGCGCGCAGCATAAACCCTGTCAGGACATAAGTTGTCCTGAGGAAGTAACTCCTTAACCAACTCTAGCAATTCCGTCATTCCTTTATCTGAAATACCATGCCTTGCCTTTAGGTTCATTAACAACAATGTTGCGGCCCAGTCTAGAATGCCTAACCCCAACATATAAGCTTGTCTGTTTATCGTCATACATTGCCTCCAACATACTTTTCTTCCCAACAAACTCCATAACAACATCGTCGCACATGTCTGAAAGCTGTTCATTATACTGCAGGATTTCCTCGGCGCTACCCTCCTCCATCTCAACCTGGTCACTTCCATAATGGCCTTCCCCATGCCAAACCCATTCAGTGTAGGATTTGTCAAATCCTTTACAAATTAAATGTTCACGCACTACAACAATATCTTCAAATATGGCGTTGTTTCTACACTTGCTGCATGGACATCTAACCCCTCCTATGCTATTCTGCCTAGAATGTCGCAACCCAACATCTAAGAAATTTTCCACCAAATCTTAATACTCCTTCGATAATTGAGCATTCTCGTTCATTATTCTTTCGCGGTCCATAATTCACAAATCGGACTAACAACTCCACAATACTACTAACCCACTGACTTTAGATGATAAACACATAAACTACACACTGCATTAACATAAAAATGAAAAGCAATCAAAATGCATACAAAAAGTATGCATCAAATAAACCAAATTCAAGAGACTGGCCAATACAATGCGTAGATTAAACCTTACCTACTCCAACACGGGAACAATGAGACCTCTGAGCAAACTTGAACTGATCACCCTTCAATATCCACCTGTTTAGACCCTTTTAAGTTTTTTGTTTTTGGAGTTAGAACGGCCAGTTCAGATTAAATCTGTGACCCATACACAGTCTCTTGTGAAATCGCTACTACCTCGCTCACACTTTTGAGTAGCCAGCGAACTCGTAACAATACAATCAACCTCACATGCACTGTACATGCACTGTATATTTTCAAATCTCATATACGACCTATACAGTAGCGAGACCGCAACATCACTCGCCACATCCTAGCGTCCAAGTTACGACACGTTGCATATTCTCGCCTGCTTAAATTAGGGTTTAGGCAACCTTACGAGTTCACAACGGCCAAAGTACATACTAACGAGCTAAGCTACGATTTCGCTACATAGACGTTTAACTTACCACAAAGGTTACGAGTTCGTAACAACCCTCTCCATTTAAGGTGGATCCTTTTTTCCGCCTTAAATTTGTACATTTTTACATCAGAACTGATTTCCGCCTTCAACAACGTCTATCCGTCTTAAATTTCATTTTTTCCCTAACCTGAGATACTAGCGAGTTCGCAACGTTCAAGCAAGGCGGAAAAAAACGCGAACGCCTCAAACGCCTTAAATATGTGTCTTGCATCAACCCCTTTGTAATAGTGTCGGTGATATCATCGGTTGCTCTCAAATTCCTCGATCATGACCTTATTTGGTCCCTCGCAGTGAGCAGCATATCAGAGATCGTCATAGTACATGATACATGCATTCGATCTTGACTGTTCATGAAGATGATCCAAGGAGTGGTGAGGCGCGTTTGTGAAGACGTGTGATTCTCGAACCATGCTTGTGGAAGCAATCTTCGGAGTAATAACTCCCCTTTAGATGTGAATCTAGAATTCTTGCGCCTATGGAGGCGGTGTGATCAAGAATCTCATTCCGAACGTCTTGTCTCGATCACCCGATGACTTAAAACCATGTGGATGGTTAATCATCAGGATGTTGTAGAAGTCTGCAGTAAGTCGGTCTGGTCCATTGGGAGGAGTTAGAGCGTCGTTCTTCGAGTTTCCTTCCGGTACTTCATGAATTCAACGGCTGAGTTGCCACGTGGCAATAGACAACGGTTGTGTACTGGAAGAATCGAGGCGACATAAGAATTTTATCGGTACTTGATGCGTTGGTTTTTCTATCGTGCGCGAATTCTTAGAACAATTATTTTGCTATCCCTCACACCGATCCAAGGGTTGAGATTTTTTTGCACTTAAATGTATGTCGACGTACTTCAAAATGTATTTTTGGCATCCGCTATCCTTCTGTATTACCAAGCAACTATCATTACTCACTTTAGCAACTGTTTTGAAGATATAAACAAAATGTATTCTCCTCATTTATCACGTATCCCATTCTGATTGGAAGAGCAGGTTCAAGAGCGACAAGCTCCATATTCTCTCTCCACTTCAACCAGTTGGTCCTCCTTCCTTCGCTCCCGAATCCCTTAGGGTTTAGATATCCCCGTTTGTAGAATGTCGACTGTGAATTTTGAAAAATGATCGGATTTTCGGAGAGAGCCGCTAGAAGGCTATAGCAGAGGGAGACGACGAATCATCCGGTCGAGAAAGAAGTGCGTCGGAGGCGGTCACTTCGGCGGCTAGAGTTTCCGGTAGAGAAGTCCGACCATGCAAAGCGGTGTAGCCTGAGTAGGCGGTTGTGCTGTTAAATGATTTCCTGATGCCGGAACTGGAGGAACTAGTCTGAGCAACCAACACCCCATTTCAATGAGGGCTGATGTCCGGCCTATACGGGCCGACGAAGAAGTTGAGAAGTATTCCGGTGGTGAGGCGGGGTTTGTTCCTTAGACTCACCTTAATTATGGTCTCAGTTTTTCGTTTTCCAATCTCCTTGAGAGACAACTGTTGGATGAGTTCAAACTGAACATGAGTCAACTCCATCCTAACTGCATTCCCTTCATCATGGGTTTCGTTGCTCATTACATTAACAACATAATCACTAGTAGAATCAGGCCGGAACACGGCGCCGTTAGACGGCGGTTCCGCGTGAATTTAAGGGAACCGCCGTGTAAACCATCCGGCTAAATTTTCGAGTTCGGAAACTTAGCCGGATGGTTTACACGGCGGTTCCGCGGGACTTTTTAAGAAACCGCCGTTTTACAACCATCCCGCTAAGTTTCCGAACTCGGAAACTTAGCCGGATGGTTGTTATGAAACAGATCTCCCCTTGCAAGTTATAATCTCCTTCTCCCTCTCCATCTTCTTCCTCTCTCCTTCTTCTCCTTCTCCCACTCATTCTCCACCTCTCCCTCTTCTTCTTCTCCTTATTCTCTTTCTCCCTCTCCTTCTTCTCCTTCTCCTTCTCCATCTCCCTCTCCCTCTCCCTCTCTTCTCCCTCTCCCTCTCCTTCTTCTCCTTCTCCCACTCATTCTCCACCTCTCCCTCTTCTTCTTCTCCTTATTCTCTTTCTCCCTCTCCCTCTCCTTCTTCTCCTTCTCCTTCTCCCTCTCCTTCTTTTCCCTCTTCCTCTCCCTCTCCCTCTCTCCCTCCTTCTCCTTCTTCTAACAAAAGGTTGACTTTAAATTATGTGTTTTCATATGATTTAGTCTGAAAATCAATAAATTAGTATGATAGTTTGTGTTTTTGGGATTTCCGGGTACGATCTATTCGATCCACAAGTACCCATGGTTTGGGGATGAAACTGTTTTTATGTTGGTTTTGATTTCACCGGCCAATTCGGCCGGCGTTTTTTTTTGTTCTATCCGGCTAACTTTCCGAATTCATAAACTTAGCCGGATTTATAAACATCCGGATAGATTTCCGAACTCGGAAACTTAGCCGGAACAATACACGGCGGTTATGACCGCCGTGCATCGGTGGCGCCAATTGCACGGCGCCACCATGGACGGCGGTCAAAACCGGACCGCCGTCCAACCTCCGGGGAACCGCCGTATTCCGCCTATTATTCCACTAGTGAATTACTCCCTCCTATTCCTTGTTCGGCTCGGTGGGTCGGTTGCAGCCTAGCCAAGGAAAGCACTCCATGGTGCCAGTGTATACTTTGTATGGAAGGGATGGCCACACGATCTTTGCCGGGATACTTAGCCATGTAGAGCGCTGGCAGCTTAGCTACTACAAGTTTGAATTGAGAGCCTTCTCGGTTCATCCCCTAGAATCACACAAGGATTTTCAACTCTTTTGTGATCCCAGATGGTCTCAGGCAGACTTTCGAGGACCTTCGAGTTCAGTTGTACCCCCTGAATGATCACAAGGTGCCCGACTTGAATAGGTTCCAATGGTTTCCATGGTCCATGAGGCTAGCCGTGTTGGAAATGGAAAGTTGAGGGACTAATATGCAATTTTCGTCCTCAACTTTAGGCTGAGATTTTATTTTGATCTGAATTGATTCGGGTCAACTATTTGACATTTTTGGGTTCGCCTCCCGAGAGTACTACAAAAATTGGTTTTTGAATCACTCAAATCAGACCAACTATGAATGAGATATTGATTCTCAAAGTTGGAACTTTCGTATACTTACACATTTGGCTTTCAGTTTGCCTCAAAATATCCTTTCTGCAACAATACTGATTCCCGCACCACTATTTGAATGCATCACATATGCTATTTTTTGGAGGATTATGCATCAAATATGTGGTTCTATGTACTTTGTTTGTGTGAATAAATGGGATAGATTAGCCACTTTTTGGGCTTTTTATGGTCTTTCTCGAATCCAGTCCATGCCTAAGCCTAATCCCTCTACCCATATCTATGTGTGTTGGATTGTGTGGAAGGTTAGAAACAAAGATATTTTTGATAACACTTCCAATGATATTACTATGATACAAAAGCAGTTGTAGGAATACATCTATCTATCATTTATTAAAAATCCAATGCAAATTTCCAAGCCTATTAATTATGAACTAGCTGCACTAAGATGTACTCCTCCTATATCCATTCCACCAAAGCATAACATAATTTCAGTAAAATGGGTCAAACTTAGACAGGGCACGAAAATAAAAATGGATGCAACATGGGTACAAAATAGAGCTGGCACTGCACTCATAAATAGAACAGTTTGAGAGAATTTGTGCAAGCTAAAGGTTTTTTACACAGATGCAATTTCATCTTTACATGTTGAGGCTCTTGCTATAGAGGTTGGAATCTTATATGCCATCTCCCTAGTGATTCAGGCATACTCTATTGAATCTAACTGTTTACGAGCTATATATATGGTACCGAATCCTACAGTCAAACATTGGAGACTACATCTCCTTTTGATAAAATTCAAATTTTTTGCTTGGCACTAACACTCTTTCGCATACAATGAGAGGGGCAATCAGCACGCCGATGCACTTTATAATCCTATAACTTCCAGCAAATGCAATCTTTAGTTTTAATTACCAATATCTCCCATCAAAACTTAAAGGTCTCCTTCCTTTGATAGGACTCATGCATGGGAGGTTCCAATTGTGAGAATCACTAACAATTACAATTGATACTGCTGATCCTTTTTCTCTGTTTTATACTTCTACAGGTCAACTTTCCCGAAAAACAGAAGGAGTATCCTCTATCAGCTGCCTTACTAGCTACAATCATGAGATCACAATTATGCTGCATCTCTGCATAGGCACAATGCCTTGGGCATTACTCCAAATCAAGCAGCAACTATCTACTGATTTTGTCTCATATAGAGCACATACTAGATATTCAAAGACACAGACGGCTAAATTGTGTTTCGTTGATTCGATAGCTAACCAACGTTTTAATGTCATCTGTTTATTTTTGGTTTTCTTTCTCTCAAGCTTTAGCTTAGTCTCTATATTCTTTTGGAAGCAATTTAGGTCGTTTCGGATCTATAATTTTGGTCTCACTCACTGCCACTCTAGATAATAGAGTATTTATTTTAAGAAATAAATGAGCTTTATGCTCCATTCTTGTCAATTTGTTTTTTTATTTTAAAGTTTTAGGGTTCAAAGAGAGAGAATCGATAAGATATATGAAACATTTGAGGAGTACTAGTAGAGAGGCAGGCCGGCAGATTTTTCAGTTATCAAATGTCATACATTTGCAAAACGCAGACTACTCCTTCACCATACAAAAAATTCTCTAACAATACAAAAACATTTAGTCTAAACGACCTATAATTGTTAGAGATGTTTGTATAGAATGTCACAAGCAAATCTTATTTTAATCCACCTTTCGCATATAAAAAAAATTAATCAACTTTGCTTACAAGTACATCTCCACCAAACATTTAATAATGCTTATGAACACTTATCGAAAATATATCATAAAATTATACAAGTATAATTAGGGTGTCCCTCTTAAATACGTATTATAATTCACCAAAAAATAATTTATAATTTGGACACGTGTTCAATCATTACATAAATGGATTTATGCATTCAGATTTAGGGTTTTAGAAATATAAGTGTAAAAATGAACAAACGAGTGAAGGGTAATTATGATATTTTCATTGGACCTGTAGAAGTAAACTGGATTTGCATATAGCAAACACCTATAACACCTGTAAACACCTATACTTTCATTGGACCTATAAATATATCTTAAAAAATTTATGAAATATTTCTTTGAAAAACAATAATTAAAAAGTATCTCACCCTAAGCTCAACAACAGACATGATCAGCACTTTAATATCCGAGCTAAACTGTACTTAAGTACGATATCAGTACTTTAACATCCTAAAACATGAGCTCATCAGCCACATTTTTCAGTCCCTGGATTTCACTATTTTGTTTAGCCGCCAGGTCTCTCAGCTCAACCAGCTTCATTTCCAGCTTATCAATCTCTTCCTCTGTCTTTTCCCGATCGCTCTTCACCTCCCAGTACTTGTTCCTCTCCACCACCCGTTCAAAATCAAAAGCAAGTCTGCGGAGGATGCTCAGGCGGGCCTGCAGAAACCCAACGTTCATGACCAGCAGCTCAAAGGACCGCAGAGACTTGTCCCATTTTTCAAACTCATCAATAGGTCGACACCTTGCAGTCTTTCATTGCATCCGCAGTTCTGATCGACTCGTAGATAATACCTGCGGCTAACTTGTCGTTGATGCCTGGGAGGAGATGCTCATGCAGGAGCATATTCTTGCTGCAGCAGAGATCAAAGTACTTCCTTCTGATCTGCTCAGGAAGGCCGTGATCGATATGGTGACCATTCACAATGATGTGAAAGTCCTCGAGGCTACCAAGGGCGTGGATCGATATCTTATTACCCTCCGGAGATCTGACCACCTGCAAAATGGCCAGGCACGTGAGTTCAAATTGAATCAACAGGTCCTGTTCTCTGGAACCCTAAGATCATTTCAGACAACATTGTTAAGGTAATTAGCAATGAATAAATGGAACCCTAAGATGCTGCCAAACAGATGAAGCAATTAGCGAAAGAGGTTGTACATATATTACGGCTGATAACAGCAATATCTAATTAGACTGTTGGCTAATTAACCGTCATATATTCGGCTTACACAAATATTTCTAACAGCTTTTTGTTTAGTACTTAGTTAAAAATCCCCATCTCCTCCTCTTTTGTGTCCCAGCACAAACTTAATTAATTATATCTACATCAACTATTGTAGAACTCTATTTCTTCCTCATAAAATGAAAACACACACTCAATAACGCAGCACTGGTATGTCTTTTGTTCAGACCGCTTCAATTCACAGAAACTTTCAGAAAACCTAATTAAGACCATAATCAACTAAGGTGGAGATCTTTTCTAAATAGGATAAAAAATTTCTAACTACTTTGGAACAAAAAGTTGCACAATCTGAACATGAACCCCATTTGCATCAGATGGATAAAATAAAAGGGCAATCTATAAGAAACAGGGCACGGAACAATCCAAAAATCCAGACCAGCTTATGAACAAACAGCTAATTAAGAGTCAATAAAACCCAGTTTACTGATAGAATTGAAGTTATGCAGTCGAACACATACATCGAAGCACCTCCACGCCAAACACACACGCCCAATTAATTTCACCAACACACAAATCTATGAACCAATTTTAAAAAAATAATAAAAATTAGGCTGAAAGAACAGTACCTGGTGGCTGGGGCAATCCAGGTCATCGACGGGCCGACGGCGGTAATCGGTGTTGGGACTTCGAGATCCTGGCGGTTTTGCACACATTAAATCGGTGACATCAGGTGATTGGAATAAATGGAGGATATAACAGCTGATTTGGAATAATCTGGGTAGGGCTGGAAGGATAACAGGTGATTTGGAATAATCTGGGTAGGGAGAAGTTCTAATCTGTTAACTTATCTATGAAATGAAGAAGATTTGGGAGAAATCCATGTCTTGGATACAAACATATGAAAACCAAGAATGAGAAGAACTAGAGTATTCTTACAAGTGAAAGGTATACATAAATAGGAAATATGAAATGACGATACTACCCTCTAACTAATAAACACATATGCTAATATCCCCCCTCAAACTCACGATTCTACAGCAAGAAGCATTGAGAGTTTGTCAGATAAGAAACGGAAGCGCGCAGGTGAATGAGCCTTCGTGAACAAATCAGCAATCTGAAGGGAAGAGGGAACAAAGGGTAGTGAGATAGTACCAACCTGCAAATGATGACGCGTGAAGTGACAATCAATCTCAATGTGCTTGGTTCGCTCATGAAACACTGAATTACGTGCAATATGAATGGCACTCTGATTATCACAATGTAGCGGTGTGGGATGAGAAAGCTTGATGCCAAAATCAGAGAGCAACCAGCGCAACCAAACAATCTCTGCACAAGTCGAGGCCATGGCTCGATACTCAGCCTCTGTAGAAGAGCGAGAGATAACATCCTGCTTCTTACTCTTCCAAGAAATGAGGGAGTCACCAAGAAAGATACAGAAGCCAGTGGTGGACTTGCGATCCTCGGGATCACCAGCCCAATCAGCATCAGAATAAGCACGCAAGTCCAACGACGATGATGAGGGAAAGAGAAGACAACGGAACTGGGTACCTCGAAGATACCTGAGAATACGAAGAACAACACCTCAATGAACTGAAGTCGGAGCAGTGACAAATTGACTAACCACATGAACAGCATGTGCAATATCTGGCCGAGTAACTGTAAGATACACCAAACTGCCAACCACAGTACGATATAGAGTGGGATCAGGCAAAGGAATCCCATCTGTAGAGGAGTAGTGAGCATTAGTCTCAAGTGGAGTGTCAACCGTCTTATTATCCGTAAGACGGGCACGATCAAAAAGGTCAGCAATGTACTTGGACTGAGACAACAGATAACCCTTAGGAGAAGAGGCTACCTCAATGCCCAAAAAATAGCGGAGCACACCCAAGTCTTTCATTGCAAAACAAAAGGCCAAATCACGCTTCAATGATTCAATTCCCTCACAATCATCACCGGTAATAATCATATCATCAACATACAAAGAGAGGAGAATACGACCCTTACTCGTATGCTTGATGAACAAAGCAGAATCATAGTAGCTAGGACGAAAGCCAAGAGAGATGACCACAGTGGAGAACTTCTCGAACCAAGCTCTAGGAGCCTGTTTGAGGCCATAAAGAGACCGTCGAAGCCTACAAACATGCCCGGGCTCATGCGCAACACCGGGAGGAGGTGTCATATAAACCTCCTCAAAAAGATCACCATAAAGAAATGCATTCTTAACATCCATCTGCGAAATCTTCCACTGATAAGCTGAAGCAACTACTATCAGAGTGCGAATGGTGGTCATCTTTGCAACTGGTGCAAATGTCTCATCATAATCCATCCCATACTCCTGTGAATAACCTTTCGCAACAAGGCGAGCTTTATATCGTTCAACAGAACCATCAGACTTGGTCTTAATCTTATAAACCCAACGACAACCAATAGTGTGCTTTCCCGAAGGCAAAGGCACTAAATCCCAAGTGTGAGTCTGATGTAAAGCAGCGAGTTCCTCAGCCATAGCACGCTGCCAAAGATGGTCACTAACAGCCTCTCTATATGATGTCGGCTCAGACAAAGAGTGAATAGACACAAGGAAAGAAACAAATGCAGGAGAATAGGAGGAGTAAGCAAAGTCTGGCTTCTGAGTAGACTTAGAACCCCGAGTGGACCGGCGGAGAGGGGGAGGATCGATCACAATCTCGGGAGATGGTAGTGGAGGATCTGGGGGCAAATCAGTATCAGGGACAAGAGGCAAATCAGCAGCATGAGGCCAGTAAGGGGTGCATGAGCCTCTGTGTCTGGAACTAGGTCTGGTGGAACATCATCTCTAACAACATCAAAAGGATCCATATGAATAAGATCCGACTGAGTCAACTGGTGTGAACTAGAGGGGATTGAGAAAAACGGGATATGCTCCAAAAACACAACATGTCGAGCAACATATAACTTCTGCTTAACAGGATCAAAACACCGATACCCCTTCTGACCACTACTATAACCCAAAAAGGCACACAAAGCTGACTTTGGAGACAACTTAGTGCGTTCAACATGAGGTAGGAGAACAAAACAAGCGCAACCAAATACCCGCAAGGAAGAGTAATCAGGTGCATGTCCATACAATGCCTCAAAAGGTGACAAGCCAGAATTATGTGAGGTCGGGATCCTATTGATGGCATGCACAGCTGTAAGAATGGCTTCCCCCCAAAATACTTTAGGAACCTCAGCCGACAGCAAGAAGGAACGAGCAGTCTCAACAATGTGACGGTGTTTCCTTTCGGCAACACCATTCTGTTGAGGAGTATCAGTACAAGAGGTCTGTCGGATAGTTCCATCAGAAGCAAGCAACTGGCAAAAGGCATTAGAGGTGTACTCACCCCCCAAATCACAACGAAAACACTTAATGACTGCAGAGTGTTGTGTGCTGATAAGAGCCCTGAACTCACGGTAAACCTCAAGAAAATCAGATCTATGCTTCATAAGATAAACCCATGTATAACGAGTAAAATCATCAATGAATGAAACATAATATCGAGAACCACCTTTACTAGCCATAGGAGAGGGGGCCCACACATCAGAATGCACAAGATCAAAGGGAGCAAGAGATGAAGAGATGCTTCTCTAAAAAGGCAAGGCATAAAATTTCGCTAATTTACAACCACTGCAATCGGAGATGTCATGAGAGTGCAACTGACCCAAAGCTCTAGTGGATGCCAAATACCTCAAACGGGATGCAGATACATGACCCAAACGAGAATGCCACAAGTAAAAGTCAGAGGAAGATGGATTCAAACGAAAGGAAGATAAGTCCACAGTAGAAGCAACAACATCTGAAACTTTCAATTTATCCAAGACATAAAGTTTCCCTTGCCTACGACCAGTCCCAACCACCTTCTTAGATGGCAAATCCATCACCACACAAGATGAAGAAGAGAACCAAACACCCAAGCCAGAATCACACAATTGACCAACCGAACAAAGGTTAAGTGAGAGACTAGGGATATGATAAACATCACTCAAGGAGACATTAGGGGTGACAATCGAACCAATACCCTGTAATGGCATGGGAGTTCCATCAGCAGTCAATACTGAACCAGTAGGTGCAGATGATAGAGTAGTAAAAGAAGGCAAATGAGGAGACATATGGTTAGAGGCGCCAGAATCCAAAATCCACAAGGGAGGAGAGACAGGTGAGATGGACGATGATGACAAGCCCGTAGAGGAGAACATGACAGAAGGCTGTTGAAATGCAAGAAACTTTTGAAACTGATCAAACATATATGGAGTCAATTCAACACTAAATGACTGAGAACCAAGATCACTACCACTTTCCATTATGATAGTTCAAGAATCCAAACACAACAAAATCGTCAGACAGCCGAAAATTCTCAACCCACAAAGCCAAACCGAATCCACACCACAACAAACTCCCACAAATCAACACAATTCCAAATCAAAATCGAAACTAAATCTCAACACCAATATCACCAATCAAACAACAACTCCAACAACTCCAACAAATACCTCAAAATCTCAAATCGATGCAATATCAAATCTTCAATTTAAAAGACCCCAAAGTTTATACCAAATCACAACCACGATTCCTCAAAATCCCAAACTAATACCAAATCCAAGAAACACCAAATTGAGTGTCAAAAACAAGAGCCCATACAATAATCTCATCCAAGAATCAAGCCAATAATCGAAGCAAATCGAAACAAACTCACAAAATCCGAATCTGAAATTTTTTTCAAGAAACAACAAAAACTCACAGTTCAGTCCGACGAAAACTGCAGGATTTCCAGAGCTCCAAATCTCGATCGGAACGGTGAAATCATAGATCCACGTCTTCCAAACAACCTCCCAAAATTTCAGAATTTTCCAACGGTCGGATGAAAAGATAACTCAAATATCCGACAGCTGCGCAGCTAAATCCGAAACAGAGACTCTTTTGACGAAAATTCAAAAAACCACTTCAACCTTATCTTGTTCAACCCAAAAACCTTCAACCCACAAACACATGAAACCATTGCTCTGATACCATGTTAACTTATCTATGAAATGAAGAAGATTTGGGAGAAATCTATATCTTGGATACAAACATATGAAAACCAAGAATGAGAAGAACTAGAGTATTCTTAATCAATCCTTTTCCCCTTTTTATTTTCGTTTTTCTTTTTGTTTTGATATGGGTTTTAGTCAAAATAACCTACATTTATATTGGATCAAAAAAAAAAAAAAAACCTACATTTATATATTGCAGAAAATATGTATGTAGATAGTTGCTGTGATCTAGAATGTATTAAATTAATGTTTCCTTATTACGTTAATTTCCTTGAAAGGATTTTGATGTACAAAATAACAATAATTTAACCTGTGAGTTTGGTTGATTAAATTCTGTGTCAGATTAAGTCATTTTAATCTACTTTTATCTCTTCCATTCTTTTCCATCACTACAGTTTACCAGTCTCATATACACTTATTTAACTCATTCGCAAGTCAAATCTAAACATGAACAAATTAATTTAACAAAAATCTGAACACTTTGAATGTTAGGTACAAAAATAGAACAATATTGGAATGTTAGGTACAGAATCTGAACACTTTGAATGTTAGATACAAAAATTAACATTTTGAACAATGTTAGGTACGAAAAACGAACGTTGGTCAAAAATCAACATGCCGATATCATAATAATTATCAAACTACTCCTAGTAAAACGGTAAAGTAATAAATTTAATTTAAATTAACTCGTGAGGTATAGCCTCTCTCTTTTATCTACACGGGTTTACGAGATACGTACTCCTATGTATTGGTGCCCTGAAGTACACGGGTTTATTCTTCCATGTGCAGGTTGAATAGCCAACATTATTTTCCTGTATATTCATATCTACAATGACCACCAAGTATATTGTGTTGTTCAACTCATGAAGAAATACATCATACAAAGTATCATACATGTTCTTAAGAAGCTGAAGTATATGTACATGTATATTTTGTCACAATTTCAACTGAATTTTGAGGTTCAGACCGATGAATTTGTATGCTTATGTTCAAAAGTCCAAGATGTCACTATCAGAAAGTTGACCTCCCATTTCAACGGTTTTATGCATATTAGCAGCGCTTTCTTATGATAAGGTAGCGCCCTCTAAGTGGGCGGTGAAAGCTTATGGTAAGAGGCGCTGAAAGACCAAATGGGGGACCCACTATGTCCATGTTGGCAATAGTGACTTGGCAATGATGACTCGGATCAAATCCTTTCAGCGGATCTTTAAAAAGCGTTGATACATTTAAATTTTGAAAAATAAAAAAAATTGAGAATTGAAATTTTTGAATTTCAAAAATCCCCAATTTGACTGAAATTCAGTTTCCCGCTTCAACAATGAAACCAATTTTTGGATTTATTTAATTAAAATAAAACAAATAAATGGCAAATAAAATATAGGATTGCTAAAAATAAATTTAAAAATCAAAATTATATTGAATATCAAGAATGTTACAAAATCCATTGTCATAACACTAATCCATATCATCCTACACTAACCAAAAATTCCTTCTAACATTGCAGATGGAGCATCATTCAGCACATTAGTCGTTTCTCATAACAACATATCACACTGACCAGTAGAGCTGATAAAGTTCAACCGATGAGAGTTCGGGTCTGGCTAGGAAGTCCTTGAGAGCAGTTGCAAGCCCACACGTAACCTCCTTCGCTCTTAAGAGCATAAGCAACCATATCATCAATGAGACGGTGCTCGTACCTGAGAGATTCATTACACAAATGAAGAATTAGTCAATTCACTCAACAACAAGCAGAAACATCAAAATGCGAAAAGATACCAGCTTACCAAATTCCAGCAGCATCATACTTTGATTTCCAGTTAGCTTCGTATACTTCTTGGAATATATCCTTGAACCTTCAAGGTAAAAACAGAAGTGAGAGCTCAAAAAGATTACTATAATAAGGAGCTGACAAAAGGTAATAGTTAATTATTCAAACCTAAATTTGAATCAACGGACTATAGATATATGGCAAGCCATTTCAGGATTGCAGCATATAGCATACATATGCAAAAATAAAGGAATATTAAATGCTAAAACAACAGTTCATTGCACAAGTGACTGAAGTATTGCCATACCTTCCATCATATTTCTTCAGAATAGTATTCTCTGTGCTAAGATAAAGTGGCCATTTCTTCTTATAAACAGTAGTTATTGATGCCTCAGCGAAAGCACGAATAGACTGGTTTCAAAAAACAATTACAAAAGTCAGTTGAGAGAAGTTCCAGCACAAATTTGGGATAGAAGTTGCAATCATATAAACAGACCTCATCTGTGTTGTACAAGGCCAAAGCAACTCCGCCAGCACCAGTGAAGCAACTCCGCCAACTTACCAGGTTCACTCTACTCCTCTAACGACCAAGCCTCCATGGCAATGCTGCAAACTTGGTTGCCACTGCAATTTCCACTCCTGGATCCTTCTCTCTTCTTTCCTTTATAAACCTTCAAATGATACATTGTACACTCCCTTCAGGATACTCTTTAAGGATTCATGAATAAAGACAGTAACTTGCCAAAAAATGTGTGTGAAAATCCATTTTTCAAATACATTGTACACTTAATCATGAAAAAGTCAGTAACTTGAATACAACTAGGCACAAACTAACCATCCTAGTAGAGTTTCAGAATTGATAGCACCAAGAGAGAACTGCAAGCAATCAGAAAGCACTCAGAGAACTGCAAGCAATCCACTTCAAAATTGAGGCAGTACCAAACTTTTTAAAAGAAAAACACTCACAGACGATAAAGAACAACAACAATTAATCAATCACTTCAAAATTAGCGTAGTAGCAGAGCAGGGGCGGTACCTTGCTTCTCGTTCCTTAGCTTGTTTCCCGAGCAGGCGGTACCTCGAGAACCCTCCTCCCTCAAACATTGATAACTTGCAAAACCTAAAAATCCACACAGACGCGCGCACACACAACACACAGAAAAGTAGCTCAGAACAGCATCCCAGAAGCATATATGATAACCTTAAACATGAAACTAATCATTCTTCATGCTTAACAAATCAAATTCTAGCAAAATTAGCAGTTAAAACACATTCAAACAGTTTTCCGGTGAAAAAGATTATGCTTTTACAAAAAGAGGGATTTTTATGTACCTGAAGAGCGTAGAATCAAAATGGAGGAATCAAGCGGTTCGTGGAATCAATGTAATTGGGGATTTTTTGGGGAGAGGGGTGGAATTATGGCAAAGAAAGCGAGTCAGTCTACATCAGCATCAGCTGCAACTTGGCCGGAATCTTCACATTCAGCCGAGAACCCAAATTAGTTAACTTGGCCGGAATCTTCACATTCAGCCGAGATCAACTAAGCAGTGTCGCGCTTGGAGGCGGGATGTTCTCCAGAACTTGTTTGCCTTGGCGGAATGGCGGTGGTCAGGTGGATGGAGTGCAGACTGTAGAGGGGGAGATCTGAAGAAGATGACGAGAGGATATGGATAAGGGTTTTGCAATTCAGCCTACCTATCCTCTGAGATTGCTTTTATATAGTCATTGAATTAATGGTTGAGATTAGTTGTAGAAATTCATTAACGGTAGATGGAGTTGTATATCTACAGCTATTCACGGATGAGATTAACTTGTCAAATAAATTGACGGTTCAGATCATATCAAAAATAATGTAGTAATTTTTATTTTTTATTTCAGATTTAATAAAGTATTACACTAAAATAATACAATAAATTTGAGTAATCTCAAAAAGGTTTTACATTAAATATTAAAATTAAACTACTAGTAGATCTTTAGAAGAATTTATAAACACTTAAATTTATAAACTACTAATACCAAAGTATATTCATATCAAAAATGTCTTACACATAATAAAATTAAGATAATCCCAAAAAACTTCATCTTTTAAAGTCAAAATTTTGATGATTTTATGACATGTTTCCAATTTTTATTAAACTAAATTTCAGGGACTATAAGTTAGAATGTCTCGCAAACACACAAATATACTTAATACGACTCCAAAATATATATATACTTATCTACATGTTATAATGTTAGTAGTGCTTCTGAGGTTTTTGTTACTAAAGTTCTCACTACATGTATTTTTCAACGAGGCAATACATGAGAAAATTTACACAAAGAGTGTCTGATACATTATAAATTAACATAATCATTAAAAAATCAAGTTAAAGAGTCGAAATTTGATATTTGATGATATTTTTCAAAACAAAATACCCAAAACAACAGTTAGTTGTTGCTATGTATGCCCAGAGCAACAGTTAGTTGTTGTTTTGTATACCTAGAGCATAATTTTTATATGAACTTGGTCCAGCAAGTCATACTTTCAAATTTGTTTTTTTATTTTAATCACACCAAGAAACCATCGCATACATAATAAAATTATCATTGTCATAAAAAAAACTAATTTAAAAGTCAAAATTTGATATTTTATGACATTTTCGAATTTTATTAAACTAAACATTCATATGAGTTATATTTCATGGACCTTATGTTATAATGTCATAGGAACACTCAAACATACTTAATTTCATTTAGTAATTGAAACAAATTTATCACAACTATGGTTGAATTATGACTGCAAAGTATATATACTTAACTAATGTTATAGTCCTAGTAGTGCTTCTCAGGTTCCTCCTACTAAAGTTCTCACTACACGTACCTTTCATCGAACCAATATCAAAGCAAATTTACACAAAAAGTGTCTTATACATTATAAGATTAACATAATCATTAACAAAAATCAAGTTCTATAGTCAAAATTTGATAATTAATGATATTTTTCAAAATTTTATACCAAGAGCAACAGTTCGTTGTTGCTTTGAATGCCTAGAGCAACAGTTCGTTGTTGCTTTGAATGCCTAGAGCAACAGTTCGTTGTTGCTTTGTATACCTAGAGCATAATTTTTGTATGACTTTGGTCCACCAAGTCAAACTTTCAAATTCATTGTTATTTTAATCACACACCAAGAAACCATCGTATGATTACAAAATTATCATAATCATAAAAAAACTAGTATAAAAGTCAAAATTTGATGTTTCATGACATTTTTTTCAATTTTTTATAAAACTAAACATTCATATCAGTGATATTTCATGGACTTTATGTTGTAATGTCATAGAAACACTCAAACATACTTAATTTCATTCGGTAATGGAAATAAATTGATCATGACTATGGTTGAAATATGACTCCAAAATATATATGCTTAACTACATGTTATAGTCTTAGTAGTGCTTCTCAGGTTCTTGCTACTACAGATTTCACTACACGTACCTTTCATAGAGTCAACACCAATGTAAATTTACACAAAAAGTGTCATATACATTATAATTTAACATAAATCATTAAAAAATGAAGTTTAAAAGTCAAAATTTGATAATTTATGACAGTTTCAAATTGTTATACCAATAGCAACAGTTCATTGTTGTTTTGTATGCCTAGAGCAAGTGTTATTTTAATCAAATCAAGAAACAATCGTATAATAAAATGATCTCATAAAAACTAGTTTTAAATTGAAAATTAAATTTTATATGACATTTTTCAAATTTTTATACCAAGTGCAGCAGTTAAATATTTCTATATAAACCATAAATTTTATATGAATTGGGTCCCACCAATCAAAGTTTCAATTCATGTGATATTTTAATCATACGAACAAAATATCATATACAAAGTAAAATTATCATAGTCATAAAAAACTAGTTTAAAAATTATTTTGATATTTTTAAAATTTTTACATCAAGTGCATCAGTTAATTGTTACTATATATACCAAGCGTATATATGAATTGGGTCCCACAAAGTTTACACCACTATATATTATCAATTCATATAGTTAATTATCAATTCATATAAACTAAGAAAAATTTTAATTAGACTCAGAGCAGCAACGCGCAGCTGCTCAGGTCCCCTTACATCACACATCAAAATTTTATTATTTTTAGACCGCCTCAGAGCAGCAACGCCACGCTGCTTTTTTGCGCCATATCCAATTGGACTATAAAATGTTTAAATCAACCTATACAGCCCAGCCCAACATCACAACAACAACCCACATTTGGTGGGCTCAAAATCGAGCCCATGTACAGTCAGCAACCATTGCAGCGATATGTCAAAATATCGTTGCTACTTCCGCGGGGTCTACCAAAATAATTAACACTGACTTTAGTCAAACTGCCAAGTCACCACTTATTTCAGCGGATTTGTTAAAGGCGTTGAAACACTGGCCCGCTTGTCTGACTCTTTCAGCGCACGTTCATAATACCAGTGAAATCCACTCAGTCAACTTCCAAAATTCATTGACCAGCACAGTTTTTAGCGTTGACACTCTTTCCCTTCAACGCTTTTATGCCCTTTTTTCAGCGAAATTCAATAATACCGGTGAAAAATCACCTCAACTTTCTGATAGTGTGTAAATAAAAATTTTGCCAAATTTTAAATTCATTCTTAAACAGATTTATACAAAATTACCAACAATTACTTTTATGTAACCAAAGTAATTATAGCCCACGCGAAGCGTGGGGCTTTATCACCTAGTGTATTTTAAAAGTACTTAATAAACACACTATTTGTCTTTTTAGAAAATATGACATTTTACTTTTCATGCAACCTGTTTTTTTTTTCAGTGCCAAACTCAATGCAATCAACCAGCCCACGCGGCTCATATGGCCAGAGATAAGAATCTCGCCCAGCGGAGGTCGGAGGCTCGAATCCCCTCTAAAACATCATTTCCAAAGCATTTCCTATGAACTCCATGGTCAAGTCTTCCAAAGTGCTCATACAACGAGCCGGGAGCTGCATCGACAGTGTCCAGAGAATAGGGAGCACCACAGGCCGGTGTAAGTGAAATCTTCACTCCACTCAAAGCATTAGGGTGAGGATCTCGGCAACTCAGCGTACGGGATCAGTAGAATAGAATAGATTAGAGTAGAGTAGGGTTAGAATAGTTGTAGGATCCTTGTACTTGATTCTATCGTAGTAATTAGAGGCCAATAGTGCCTCCTTCAAAAAAAAAAAAAAAAAACTCAATGCAATCAATCTACGAAAATGAAGAATGTATAGGTCATGTATAGATTGAATTGTGTTAAATTGAAGGGTGTGTTAAACTGAATTAAAAGTTTGTGAAGTGAACTGAACAGTACTAATATGTAAGATAGTAACTTACTGAACTGATCTGAAAAATACTAAAATGAACTAATATGTAAGTTTGAATTGAGTTTTCTACCACTAGTCATTCATTTTCGCCATCACTTTTCTACCAGTAGTCATTCATTTTCGCCAACACTTTTCTACCAGTAGTCATTCATTTTCGCCATCAGCCTTACTATCCTCTCTCCTCATCTCCTCTCTCTTCGTCTTCTCTCTCCCAGTGAACCAGTGAACAATGTTGTGTTGTTTCAAAGGCAAATCTTCAGCCTCATCTCCTATGTGAGTAATCAAAGTTTAACTATAAGTTTTTATGTCGACTATGTTAATTTTTTTTGATACAATTATGTTAATTCTTGTGCTGTTAATGTAGGGAAACTCAGTTGTTATTGACAGTTTCAACAATCGAAAATGTGAATGGTCGAAAGGGTCTACTTCGAAAGGGCCTGGAAGGAAAGATTGTCACCCATCTCCAGGCTTGCAAGTATCGTTCGAATGACATGCCTCTGATCTTGATAATACATTCATTTGTTTAAGCTATTTATTGATTTAGATATTTCTTATTTGAAGACTTATTGAATGATATTAGTTTCTTAGATTTTTTTTACTTTTTTTTATTCAAGTTAAAACTTACATTAAAGAAGGTATGCAAATGGAAGCATACAATGTGCTTGAACAACATTGTACCCACATGTTTGAGCGTAAAACGGACATTGATTCTCAAGAGTAAGTGTCCATTCTATTTGAAAGTATATATATCACTTTATGATTTGATATCATAAAAAAAATTTATCTTTGGGGGTTAACTTTTTAAGGAATATAAATTTCAGCTAGAATAAATTGGGATTTGTTTGTATCATATCTATTAGTTGTAGTTGTTTTGTTGTATCTGAATATTGTGTGTTTTTTTTTACTTGTGAGTCTTAATGAACTGATGTCAATACTAGATCGAGTTGGTGTCTTTGAGAATACTAGATCGAGTTGGTGTCTTTGAGAACCGTATTGCATGATTTAAAGGAGAAGTACGTACTACATAACCCGTTGATGACTGCTTATAACATTAATTGCAACAAATCTAATAAAATTTCCTAAGATTGTTTTAACTTTGATGGATTTTTATGGTTTGTCCTATCTTACATGTTTTTTCTCCTGTCGGTTATGTTCAATTTAGTAAACTATAATATTATAGAATTTAGCTTAATTCATTCAATCTATTATATTTTGAATACACTAATTTTCAATTTTTTCTTTGTCAATAGGGATTGCCCTAATGATCTGAAGGAAGCTATCTGTAGCGTCATATATGCATCCAAAATCAGTGGTGAAATACCCGAACTTGAAGAGATTCGGAAACTGTTTAAGAGGAAGTATGGAAGGGCTTTCGTGTTGTCTGCCAAGACGATAACCCCGACTTTTTCCGTTACCCGCTAGGTATGTGTTTTACAATCTTGTATAATATATAATATGCTAAATCTAAACAACATACTTACAAAATTTGCTATTATTTGTAGATTGTAGAGGGATTGACGGGTGAAATTGATGTGCATATGAAAACCCTCGAGCTGCAAAAAATTGCTGCTGACCACGGTATTCCATGGGAATCAAAATATATGGGATATGACTACGGGTACGGTTTTTTCATTAATTTATTTGTTGTTGGTAATGGGAACTAGCAAACACTTGACATAATTAAGACATGTGTTTTTTAATGTAAACTTGTAGATCATGAACTTGTAAATTAGAGATTCGATATTAATTAATTAAAGAATTTGATTAAATTAGAGATTCAATATTAATATTGAATATAATTCGATATTAAAAATATAATTATACTTCATTTTAATCCGAAAATAAATGCTAAAATTCTCTTCCCTTCTTGTTACAGTGCGAATGAGGCAAGTGGAAATAGAACCTCTGGAATCTAACAAGCATAATCAATTGCAGATGGATATGTGTGTCATTAGTTAGATGATTCTAGTTGTGTGTAATAAGAAGGTCTTATGTAGAACCTTTAATTTGGGTTGTTATTTTTTCGGTACTATTGCAAAAATTCTATCTGTCTTTGAATTGTTATATTTGATGTTAAACACTTGAATTGCTTAATGTACTTGTCTTTAAATTTCTATATTTGTCTTTGATTTGCTATATTTGATGTTAAAAACTTGTAGAAATTCTATATTTGCAAAAACTTGCTTTCTTTATATTTTTGTCTATGTTTGCTAGACCTTATAAATAGAGCATCTCAATTCAGTTCAGTTTAGTTACCCCATTCTCATAAAAAGAGAAGAAAATAAATGAGTCTCATGTCTGTGATAGCTAGATGTTTGAAACTATATATTTCCAGAGGTCATGCCCATGTTGTACTATACTGCAGATTAGTGCAAATTATGTGCAAGTGGTCATGTAGTTTATTCTTTAAAAAGACCTTGCAGTGTGGTTGTATAAAAAACGTACAAATATTTCAAAAATCATTCAATCATGCAATATCAAATTATTTAATTAATATGGTGTTCTTGAAATAGGATGTGATATATGGAGAACAATTTCAAATTTCTCTCAATTAATTTGAAAAATTGTGTGTTTGCTTTTCTTATGATTTAAAGAAAATTATCTATATTTTAAATAATGATGACACGCACAATCATGGCACACAAAAACTTTTGAAGCAAATAATTTATATTTTAAATAATGATGGCTTTCTGGATTATTACTTGTTATAATGTTCTATCATTTTCTTATAAAACATGCACTGGTGCTGATGGGCATGCATGTGCTGGTTGTGTGGTACTGGTTGTTGAATCCGATTCAACGGGAATCCGATTCTAATGGAGGTTATGACCCAAAATATATACTGGTTGTTAATGATCATTGGCGTTTTGATTCAATTTTGGAGTTTTTAAGTTAAAAAGATTTTTGGTTGTTTGATAGTTTACTTGCGTTGTTACATATAGTGACAATTTAGTTTGGTAAATATATTTAATTGAACCCTATAAATCTACATTATTACTCAAACAATGTGATGGAGTAAAAACGGGATTGAATCATACTGATACCTTGCTTGTTGATTCATCTATCATACTATTATCAATAGGAACACAATCATTATATTCATACTCATCTCAATTTGTACAGTGTTTGAATCCGTGTTCATTAGCTACAAGTTTTAGGTCCAAAATTATTTTATACATAATTCTTTAGCTACTACGTTAACTTTTCATTTGATGGAGTAAAAATATTACTGAACTATATCGACGATGCTTTTTAAGTTTACTCGTTTACCATAATATCACCATTCGAAGCATAGATTCAGACACCATCTCAGTTTTTTAGTCTTGTAGCACGTGTTCATGATCTTATAAGGTTGTGCACTACTTGAAGGTATCATGGCCATGATATCTTCCTTTATGCTATCATTAAGGCATTATAATTCGTGATACCACACCCAGGCCAAACTACCTGAACGATAGTATGAATTAGGCCCATGATGAGGTAAGCTAACGTGGCGGCACCCGGAGGAGGACCACCCGGATAGAGACAAGGACATAATGAGTCACACCAAAGATGGACCACTAGGAGACGCGGGTTACAGTATAAATAGTGCTACCCAACACTATTCCAAGTAAGTATCTTTTCATTACTCACTCTAGTGCCCTTTTCTCTCCCAAGATCCGTCTTTCATCATTACACCAGAGGGTCTACCCTCGAGTACCCCCGAGGGTCTGTCTTGCAGGGTCAAGATATTGGATCAGAGAAAGGGGACTCTTCGGACCGACCAGGCGGGCAGCATCAAGTTGGCACGACCGGTGGGACTCGATCTTTTTTCCCAAAATATACTCAGATACCATCCCGAGGTCGGCTACCGCGAAAAGGAATGGGAGCGTCCTCACCCATAACCACCCGATCCGGGGGTAGGAGGGCCAGGGCGGTCGAGGACGATCACACGTTGCAGATGAGGGACCGGACGCGTAAGGGAAAAGAACCAGTGTACCCGGAGCCGATACAATAGAATTATTTGTTATACAATTATTTGGTATCCACGTTGCGGCAGATTATTTGTTTTATTGAAATTAATCGAGTAGTGTACAAGCTCTTAAATTGAATGAATGTATGTAATGTTCCCATTATCATAAATTTGGTATCCATAAACAGTTGGTTTTCAAAATGTATGGTATCAAGTCTTAACTCTATGTTATCATATGATCCTATTATAACAATAACTACCTAAACTGAAAAGGACTACAATTTAGTGGAATCTTGTGATATTATATATGGAACACCTCTTGTGATATCATTTTCGCCTACAGCCTCTCTCCTCTCTCTCCTCTCTCTCCTCATCTCCTCTCTCTACATCTTCTCTCTCCAAGTGAACCAATGAAAATGTCGTGTTGTTTCAAATCTTCAGCCTCATCTCCTCTGTGAGTAATCCATGTTTAATCACAAATTTTTGTGTCGACTATATTAATTGTTTTTTGATACAATTGTGTTTTTCTTGTGTTGTTAATGTAGGGAAACTCAGTTGGCATCGACAGTTTCAACAATCGAACAGGAGAATGGTCGAAAGGGTGTATTCGAATGGACCTGGAAGGAAGGATTGCCACCAATCTCAAGGCTTGCAAGTATCGTTCGAATAATGCCACGCCTCTGCTCTTGATAATACACATTTATTTGTTTAAGTATCGTTTTTATTTATTGATTTATTGAAGAATAATTGTGTTGGATATATTGCATTTTCTTGTCTGAATAATCTATCTGAACCTAGGAAACATAAGCCCGTTATTTCGATTATTATTCATGTCGATGAGCTTTAAATGTTTAGAAGTTTTTGAAATGTATGCTCTACTGGCTCATTTTGACTTTTCTGATATTAATGATGTGCAAAATATTTTCAAAGTTTCAAAATGACAATTATTCATCAACTGATATCATTGTTTCAGATAATGATATCAACTCAGGTATTTGTGGTTTATGGTTCACTTAGTATGTCCCATTTTGTGCATTTTATTTAGAGTTTTTAGCTCTTAGATTTTTTAACTTGTTTTTATTCAGGTTAAAAATTACATCAAAGAAGGTATGCAAATGGAACCATACAATGGGCTTAAACAGCATTGTGCCTTCATGTTTGAGCGTATAACGGACATTGATTCTCAAAGGTAAGTGTCCATTCTATTTGAAAGTATACATAACACTTTATGATTTGATATCATAATATTTAATATATATTTGGGGGTTTTACTATTTAAGAAATGTAAATTTCAGCTAGAATGAATTGTGATTTCTTTGTATCATATCTATTAGTTGTACTGGTTTTGTTGTATCTGAATATTTTGTGTGCTTTTTAATTTGTGAGGCTTAATGAGTTGATGTCAATACTAGATGGAGTTGGTGTCTTTGAGAACCGTATTGCATGATTTAAAGGAGAAGTTGAAGTACTACAGAATCCGTTGATGACTGCTTATAAAATTAATTGCAACAAATATAATAAGTTTCCTAAGCTTATTTTAACTTTGATGGATTTTTATGGTCTATCCTATCTTACATGTTTTTTCTCCACTCGGTTATATGTTAAATTTAATAAGCTATAATATTATAGAATTTAGCTTAATTTATTCACTCTATTATATTTTGAGTACATTAATTTTCAATGTTTTTAATGTCAATAGGAATTGCCCTAATGATCAAAGGGAAGCTATCTGTAGCGTCATATATGCATCAAAAATCAGTGGTGGAATACCTGAACTTATTGAGATGCAGAGACTGTTTAAGAGGAAGTGTGGAAGGGATTTTGTGTTGTCTGCCGAGACGATAACCCAGTCTTCTTATGTTACCCGTTCGGTATGTGTTTTACAATCCTGAATAATAATGTGCCAAATCTAAACAATGTACTTACAAAAAGTTTGCTATTATTTGTAGATTGTAAAGGGATTGACGGGTGAAATTGATGTGAAAATGAAGACCCTCGAGCTGCAAAGAATTGCTGCTGACCACAGTATTCCATAGGAATCAGAATATATGGGATATTATGACTACCGGTACAATTTTTTCATTAATTTAATTTGTTGTTGGTAATGGGAACTAGCATACACTTGACATAATTAAGACATGTGTTTTTTTAATGTAAACTTGTAAATCATGAACTTATAAATTAGTGATTCGATATTAATATTGAATATAATTCGATATTAAAAATATAATTATACTTCATTTTAATTCGATATTGAAAATATAATTATACTTCATTTTAATTCGATATTAAAAGTATAATTATACTTCATTTTACTTCGAAAATAACTGTTAAAGTTTTCTTCCCCTTCTTCTTACATTGCGTATGAGGCAAGTGGAAGTGGAACCTCTGAAAGACACCTTTGTTAGTTCCTACCAGTACGCAGATCAATTCTGTTATGTTTTCTCTGGCGACTCTCTGAATACCTTCATCATCTCAATGTCCGGCGCCGCCGCGATGGCGGTGCCATCGAAACCCGATCTTCCCAGTCTGATATCCACCCCACCCACTACCTATGCGCAAATACTCAATCCCCACTCGGTCACTTCAGATCTGGTTGTTCACTCAAACAGATCGGAGATTAGACCTCCCTTCAATCCAAAACCTAGATCCGATCATCTGGGGGAACCAGGAATCGCCTTCTCCGATGAGGAGTGCGATAAACTGGAAGCCCCACTTAAATATACCCTAGTTGGCAGTTTTGAGAGAGCTAGGCCTCAGCTAGAACGGCTCCGGCGAGATTTCCAAACTGCTGGGTTTTCCGGCCAGTTTGGTATTTATCTAGTTGATAACAAACATGTTTTTATCCATTTTGAAACTGCAGGTGACTTCTATCGATGCTGGATGCACAAGGTATGGGACTTCGGGTTTTACTCGATCCGAATCACCAAATGGAGCCCAGATTTTAACCCAAATGCAGAGTCCCCCGTGGTGCCGGTATGGATTTGTATGTATGGTTTGCCTCAGCAACTTTTTGATGAATGTGCTATGCTATCTTTAGGTAGTTTAATTGGACATCCTGTGAAAGTTGATAGAGAAACACTAAATAGAAGTAGGCCTCATGTGGCCAAAGTATGTGTGGAAGTTGATGTTTCAAAAACTTTAGTAGAAAGAGTATGGGTCCAATATAGGGACAAAGGTTTTTGGCAATATGTTGAATATGAGGGTTTACCCCATTACTGTCAAAATTGTTCAAGACTTGGTCATCTTGCTGATTCATGTAGTATTGATGCATCTGCTAAAATCAAAAACAAATTTTGGAGACCTAGACCAGATATTCCTAATACTAATAAAGCATCACAGAAAGACAATGTGAATGAGGTTTTGGAATCTAATGATTATCTTAAGCACACCTCCTTGGAAAAGACAGGTACTTTTGCAGGTGCTAACAGGTATATATGGAAGACAAAGGAGCATGGCAAGTGGGCTTCAGGTGCTGTAATAAAAAAGCCCTTTCAACAGGCTACTGGAGGCAAGGAGGTTGAACTACAAAACAACTTTGCTGCCCTTGATCAAGAGGAACCAGAAAATGAGGAAATCATGCAGCAAGAGGACATGGCTGATCCAACCTTGGAAGGGCAACAAAATCCAAACAATACAAATGACAAGGAGAAGGAAAACAGAAAGGAAGATCAGATTACTGCGGATGATACAGAGACAGATCTAAGCCCAGAACTTAAGGATATGGAGTATAGCAGCCATCAAGGTAAAATTCCTATCTCTCAAAGTATGCCTAATAGCCCTAAATCTGCAGAAAGAATTGATGACAATGGTGATTTTATTATAGAACCCCTTATACAGTCTCAGACAAGATTAACAAAAATATTATCTGATAATTCTCAGTCTGAGTCAGTTTTGAGGGGAGGTGTAGGGAAAAGAGCATATAATAAAAAGGACTACACCAAATCTCAAAAAACAGTTACCACTAGGTCCAATATTGTTTCTTCAAAAGATTGTTAAGTATGTCTAGTTTCAATATTTGTGTTTGGAATGTTAGGGGTCTTAGGAGTAAGAGGGCTCAGACTAGGATTAAACATATTAAAAGGAAGCATCATATATCATTATTTGTTTTGATTGAACCTATGCTTAAGGCTGATCAGATTAGTTCTATATGCTTTAAACTTGGTTATAAATTTTTTCTATCTGAGCCTAGAGATAAAATCTGGATTATGTGGGATGAGTCATATACAGTTACAGTTAAACATATGCATGATCAATTTCTGTGTGTTGATTTGACCTATTTGCCTTTATCTGTTTCCTTTACTGCAGCTTTTGTGTATGGTCGACACACTAGGTTAGACAGAGAACCTCTTTGGCAAGAATTAAGTGCCTTAAATAATAATGCACTAATGATTGCTGGAGATTTCAACGTGGTCAGAGAGTCTAGTGAATATTTAGGTAGATCATCACCAAGTCACAGTAGTATGATGGACTTCAATAATTGTATCGAAGATAATGAATTAATTGAGCCACCTACAGTAGGTAACTTATTTACTTGGTTTGGTGTTAGACGTAATGGTAATGTTTGGCAAAGGCTGGATAGGGTTCTAGTTAATAATCAATTCATTGATTTAATCCCAAATGTCAGGGTAAGAACAAAATCCAGGGCCCCATCAGATCACTCTCCACTTTTAATTAATATGGAAACTCAAGTATTTCAATCGGGGCCTAAACCTTTCAGATTTCAGAACTGTTGGATTACACATAATTCTTTTAAGGATATTGTATCTGATAACTGGAATATACCATGTGAAGTTTATGGAATGTTGAGATTTTCTGTAAAGCTTAGAAGGTTAAAACTGAAATTAAAAGAGTGGAATAAGGAGATATTTGGAAATGTTCATGATAAAGTCCAGTTACTTGAGGATTTAGTTGATCAGAAAGAGAGGGAATATCAATCAAATGATACTCAAGTTAACAGAGCAGAACTAAATAAAGTCCAGGCTGAGTTAACTTTGGCTATTCATAGACAAGAAATCTTTTTTAAACAAAAATCAAGAGTCAAATGGTTAGAACATGGGGATTCAAATTCAAAATTTTTTCATGCTTCTATTAAATCGAAACATGCGAAACAAAAAATAGTTGCCATCAGAGATTCAAATGATGAACTTTTGACAGATCCAGAGGCAATAAATGCTGAAGCTATATCTTTCTTCTCTGATTTGTTAACTGAGGATAATCAAGATCAAAACTCTAATGACACAGAAATGCTATTAAATAATATTACTGCTACTATGACTATGGAAAACAATCTTGAACTTATAAAATTGTCAGACTATGAGGAAGTGAAAAAGATTGTTTTTGGTATGGATGGGGAGTCAGCCCCTGGGCCTGATGGTTTTTCAGGGAGGTTTTATACTTATTGCTGGGATATTATAGGGCCTGATTTGATTAATGCTGTGAATGAATTTTTAATGGGAATACCAATACCTCAGGCTATTGCTGCAACACATATAGTACTAATACCCAAGAAACCAGTGATCAATAAATTCTCGGATTTCAGGCCAATTAGCTTATCAAATTTTCTCAATAAGATATTCACAAAAATCTACACAGAGAGATTAAAGCCCTTAATGAATAGCTTAATCTCACCTGAACAGTCTGCTTTTGTTCAGGGGAGGGAGCTAGCAGATAATGTTCTCCTAATGAGTGAATTAACTGATTTTTTACATAACCGAAATGGGGGTTCTAATATTATCTTTAAACTGGACATGGTTAAGGCTTTCGACAGAGTATCCTGGTCCTTCCTGAGAAAATTCTTGATAAAATTTGGATTTCACACACTGTTTGTTAATAATATTTTGGGCAACATGAATGCAGCTAAGTTCTCAGTTATTGTGAATGGGCAGCCAAGGGGTTTTTTTAAAACTTCCAGAGGTATAAAACAAGGAGACCCTTTATCTCCTTTTTTGTTTATTTTACTTACAGAGGTTTTTTCTAAAAATCTTGGCTGGCTGTTTAATCAATCAATGATAGATTACTATAAGCTGCCACATATTTCACAAAAAATCACACACTTGAACTTTGCTGATGACACAGTGGTTTTCTTGAAAGCAAACAGAACAAGCTTGAACAATTTGAGGAAATTTCTTATTTGCTATGAAAATGCAACTGGGCAGAAAATTAATTTGGAAAAATCTGCATTTTACATAACTAAACATGCTAATTCATCAATTAAGTCTCTGGTTTCTGAAATTTCTGGAATTAAGGAGGGTTCACTTCCTTTTGATTATCTGGGATGTCCAATATACAGTGGCAAGACTAAACATTCTTACTTCCAGTCATTATATGATAAAATAGCATCTAGATTGTCTTTATGGCAAAATAAATGGCTAAATCAAGCAGGGAGGTTGATTCTCATTAAACATGTTCTTTCTGCAATCCCTTTACATATCTTAACTGTGATTAAACCTACTAAAGGGGTTATAGAAAAATTACATGTCCTATTTTCTAAGTTTCTTTGGGGATCAAATGATTCGGTACAGAAAAGGGTGTGGAGGTCATGGAAAAATATATGTTACCCATTCAGTGAAAATGGTCTGGGAGTTAAAGATCTTCATTTAACAATTAGATGCTTCTCCATGAAGCTCTGGTGGAAAATTCAAAATGGTACTTGTCTGTGGGCTAAATTCATGTGGAGTCTTCCTGATTATTTAAAGAAATCTAAAACATGGAGAAGAATTAAAGAGGTTGACAGTTTAACATCTAAGTATACTAAAGTAATGATTGGAAAGGGAGATGTCTCTTTCTGGAATGCCAATTGGATAGGTACTGAAACTCTTGTTAATTTATGGGATGAATCATGGGATATTCTTTATCCTGAACTTACAGTCAAAGAATTCTGTTTAAATCAAGAGTATTACCTGGAGCAGATGTCAATGGGATTTAATAATACTATTTTTGAAATGATATCTGTTGATTTCCCTTTATTTGATGATGCTGATGATATTATGATATGGAGACCTAGTGTTACTGGGACTTTTACTATTGCATCTGCTTATGAAGTACTGAGACCTAAAAAGAGGGTCATACCATCATTTAAGCACCTATGGTCCTCTCAGATACCTGCAAAATTATCCTTTTTCTGTTGGAGGCTAACAAACAGGCTTATTCCTACTGCTGATGTTTTAGAGGATTTGAGTATACATCAACCATCCATATGTTGCTTCTGTTTATCATATTGGGATGAAATTCATCACAGCTTTAATAGCTGTTCACAGGTTCAATGGATATGGAAGTCAGTTAGTGATCATTGTGATATCACTTTCTATAGTTCACAGTCACTATGGGATTTGATCTATTATTATTGGAATATAAAGGGTCTGACACCTATTCAAATGAAAATTGCCAGGCTCTTGCCAGTTACAGTTCTGTGGTTTCTTTGGTGTGCAAGAGTATCTTATATATTTGACAATATTGCACCACAGAAACATTTGATAGTCAAACAGGTGATGGATATGTTGGTTGATATTAAGCGAGTTCAGGGTAAATCCTGGATTAAAACCAGAATAAGAATGGCTGATGGGCACAGGATAGTAAACTGGAAGCTTCCTGAGGAAAATTTTATAAAAATTAACACTGATGGATCATTTTTAAAGAGTGGCAAAGGTGGAGCTGGTGTTGTGTGCAGGGATCATACAGGGAAGGTTTTATATGCTAAGGCATGTTCCCTGCAAGTTATGGATTGCTTAGAGGCAGAAGCTGTGGCAATGGCCTTGGGAATGGAAGCTGCTTTCTTTCAAGGATATCGGAGGATTAATATGGAAACTGATTCATTGATACTGCTGAAGATTGTCCGCAGGGAGTATAAAATTCCATGGAAGCTACTGAATATAATCAGAAACATATGGACATTAGCAGGTGATTTCTCAGTCTCTTATAATCATATTTTAAGAGAGTCTAATGCTGTTGCAGATTCACTGTCTAAATTAGTTACTGAACCTGCTCAAGTCTTGAATTTTAATGATCAAAACTTACCATTACATATTAAAGGACTTGTTGCTATGGATAGAAATGAATATCCTTATATTATTGCTAGATGATATTTTTCTTCTAGGACCTGGATACTGCTGGTTTCTCTTGTTGTAATTTGCAGGTTTACTGGATGGATCACATCATCAAACTATGGGCTGTTGGCTGGAGCACTGAAGCAAGGGTTGGATTTGGACCTGAGACCTGGAAGATGGAGAATCATGAATTTAGAGGCTGGAAACCTTACAAGTGAAGATGAGAAGTCATTTATTCTGATTTGCTAAGTGTCAAATTAATGTTATCTAAATTGTAATAGCATAGACTATCATTCTCTTTGTTAAAATGCTTTAGAGAACTCATCCCTTAACTTTTCCCCGTATTTGTCGGCAGAGTTGGGTATTGCGTAGCAAACCCTAATATGCTTGCAGGTATTGAGTCATTTCATCGGCAGATTTGGGTATCGCTTTTGCGTGACCTAACATGCTTGTGAAATTTGACATGGGTAAGGTTAGGGATCCTTTCTAGTGGTTTACAATTTCAATTGTAGAATTGTAACGTACTTGCCTATATAGGATTTTTACGGTGTAGTGAGCCGAATAAATTTCACTCCACTTATTTAAGTGGTTTAAAATTAAAAAAAAAAAAGGTATGCTAACATGTTAGAATGCCACATGAAAGTAACAAATAAAGGGAGCTATGGCTTCTAAATTTGATTTTAACATAGTAATGAAACATAAATGTTATGGATAGGGACTAAGCATGGATAATGTCTACTCAAGCATGCCATTCAACCAATATATCTCAAAAAGTAACTAAATAAGATGTGCTTTGAATAATACTTCAAATTTGAGTCTCATACCTTAATTGTAGAAGAAGATATTAGTTGTTTGTTGCTCTTAGACACACAAAGTAGCGAGATTTGTAATATTCAACCAAAGTTGAAGGAGATTTTTGGGTTTTTGGTCGGTTACAAGCTTTATAGGGTTTAGTTCTTCACACAAAATATATGTGCTAGATTTGAGGGTGAGTTTGTGGTTGGTTTTGATGAGATTTCACCAAGAATGGATTTGGAATGCAAGGATTTGAGATGGAAGTTGAGGGGGGGATAAGGTGAGAGAGAAGGAGGGGTAGATGGGAATGAATGGTGAAAATGGTGAAGAGGTTAGCAAAATCCGGGATAAAAGATATATATAGTATGGTAAAGTTGGACAAAACATGCCTGAATAGTATATTTGGTCGGTTACTGTTTAACCAGGTTACGATACCGCAACCTGCATCGGCTAGAGGCGAATACCCCTTGCGGTATCGCTAGCTAGCAAGTTGATGAACCCATAATAATTATTTTCTGAATATTTGCTACTTTGTTATGCAATTAATATTAACATTGTGTGTTTCATGAGTTGATGTATATTAAAATTTAATATGAAAACTTATAAATGAAATCAGATTTTATCTGCACATAATATTCCTTGAGTTGGTTGCAACGATGACGTCTGTTATGAAAGAGAATTGTTGTGACATGTTATATATAGTCCTATGAAGAGGTATCTGAAATTGTTAACTCTAATCCATATCCATGTTTATTGTAAAGCATTTGGCATAAACTGTTTAGATACGTATATGATGGGACTACGGGTTAATACCATTAGTTCGTTAACCAAATGTTACACTAGTGCAGACACGAGCAATAGGACTTTCTACATTAGCCACGTGTTGATCACCATAGAATATACAAGTATTTGACAACTTCTGACTGAAAGTGTAGACATTTAGTTCTTCTGTAATGCATGTGGTATTACTCATAGTCTGGATGATGTTATACATACAGGCAACGTCGTTACCCCGTTAAAGAGCCGAGATTCCGTAAGTTTAAAAGCATCAAATTTTGGTTTGAATTTGTCAAAGTATTTCTAAATAGTAGGATAAGATAAGAACATATAAGTGATGGATATAGACAGATTTTAAGATGATAAATGTTTTACCAATAAGATGATTATCAAAAATGATGATTTGATATAATATAACTTATATTATTGGATAATGTAACTGATATTATTAGATGTAAAGTAATGATTTAATTTTTAGTGTTTTAATCCTAAATTAGTAATTAAGTTCATTTTATAATACTCAACAAGTTATGGCTTATCATAAAAATGCCTAACTTATTTAATTTTTTTGTCATATTATCATTGATAGTTTATTTTTAAGTATAATTTTTTAGTTGAATTAGTTTCAGTAAAAATTAAACTTCGTAGAAGATGATTACCCTATATCATCCAAAATACATCCAAAATACGAAATTCCTTTATCTATACCTTATAACTTTTTGTGGCTTTACAAATATAATGAAAGAAGGTATTTTCGGATGTTGTAAAACGAGATTAACTAAATTATGGCCAGAACATGACATGACGTATAGCTTTTAATCTCTTCGTCGAGTCGGTTCAAATGCCATCAGAATGTCCTGATGCTAAATCACTATGTCGATGATATGGCCGATGGGTTATGTTTTTTAATTTAATTATTTTATTTATGTTTTTATAAAGATTAATCTGCTAAATTATCAAGTGAATATATATTCAATAATATTCCTTTTCCTTGTGAAAATAGAACACCCTCCTTAGTCAAACTACAACACTTCAATACGTTTATTTATAGATAAATTATATTTATTTACCCAAGACTTAATCTAGTAAAACACAATATTAAGAATTAGTCCTAGAATTCCTATTGAGATGGAATTAGTTGCAGACTTCTACTCACATCGTATCCAACTAGTAACCTCGTATTTATCTTCTTATTTTACCATTGTTAACTGAATACTGAGTGCTGTAATTTCACCGAACGGATTAGATAAACAAAAGTTTTAGGGAAAGCGAACTATCGCCCTAATTCCACTGGACCGGACGATTAGCTACATCCACTTTAGAATCAACCGTAAGAACACAATTACAATACACCAACTGAATCTTTTGTTGTAGGAACTTGTACGTTACAAGTTTACCCTATTTGTTTATCACTCTTCGTACTTGGATGCTATAATATGAACGTGTATCTATGTTCTGTTTCTTTTCTTTACATTTTATTTGAAGTTTCTGTCCTATGGATCTTTTATATATATATATATATATATTATAAGAATTTTAGTATGTTAAAAGGTTGAAAATATTATGTTTATCAAATATTTTTACTTATTGGGATGAAATTTGGTATTGTTATTCTTCTAGTAAAATGAATTTTCTATTTCCAGTAATTAGTTGCTTCTAATATTTTTCAGGAGATTCTTATCAACTCAAACTATGGACAAGAGATGGATGAACCAACCGAGGAACAGTCAGGCATACGGGGATGGTCTTGAGAAATTTTTAGATTTTGCTTTTGGTAATTCAAAAAGAGTTGGATTCATCCTATGTCCGTGCCGTGAGTGTGGATTGAATGTATCTGTGAATAGAGAAGTTGCAAAGGAACACTTGATAGTTGTGGGATTCATCAAAGGTTACAATCAATGGATAGTTCATGGAGAAAAACCATCAAGCAATGTAAATCATCAGGTTCCATCAAGCAATGCAAATTATCATACTCCATCAAGTAGCATAAATGCTCCTATACAGCCTACGAGTACCACTCCAATGATTATCGACGATGTGCATAACTTACTTCATGACACTTTTGGGATTCATGAGCAGGATAATGCTGATGGCGCTACCATGGAATATCCCGAGGGTGTAAACATCCCTTCTGCCGATAAAGAGAAATTTTTGAAATTGCTTGAGAGCGCAAAGATGCCTTTGTATGAAGGATGTGAGAAATTTTCGAAACTTCACTTCTTCCTACAGCTACTACGCATAAAATGCCTTGGGAGTTGGAGTAACAAAAAATTTGATATGTTGTTGGAATTACTGAAAGAAGCATTTCCTGAAGCGATGACTGATCTTCCGAAATCATACTATGAAAGTGAAAAATGCTAAAGGATTTGGGACTGGGTTATGAGAAAATAGATGCATGTACTAATGATTGTAGCATATACTGGGGAGAAGATTCTAAAAGAACCTCGTGTAAGACATATCTTGAACCACGTTGGAAGGTTTCAAAAAAAGATCCAACTGGTGAAAAAAGAAAGATTGCACATAAAGTGTTGTGGTACTTTCCATTAAAGTCTAGGCTGCAAAGATTGTTTATGTCATCGAAAACGGCTTCCTTCTTGCGATGGCATGCTGAAGGGCGCACAAAAGATGGGTACATGAGACATCCAGCAGATTCCCCTACTTGGAAAGCATTTGATTATAAATATCCAAAGTTTGCTGAAGATCCCCGCAATATTAGATTAGGTCTGACCTCTGATGGGTTCAATCCATTTTCTAGTAAGGATATTAATCATAGCACGTGGCCTGTAGTCTTAGTGCCATACAATCTTCCTCCATGGATGTGTATGAAAGAGCAATATACCATGCTATCTCTGATCATACCTGGTCCAACTGCTCCAGGTAATAATATGGATGTTTATTTACAGCCTCTGATCAAGGATCTGAATGAATTGTGGAATGACGGAATTGATACTTATGATGCATCTAGTAAGAAGAATTTTCAGCTCTATGCAAGTTTGTTGTGGACGATAAGTGATTTTCCGGGTCTTCCTAATTTGTCTGGTTGGAGTACAAAGGGCCGCCTTGCTTGTCCTGTGTGTCATGAACACACGGATTCTACGTGGTTAGATCATGGTCATAAGTTTTGTTATATGGGACATTGGAGATTTCTGGACCACGATCATGATTTTCGAAAGGATACTAAGCACTTTGATGGTAAAGAGGATTATAGAAGACTTCCTCCACGACTTTCTACAAAGAAGCTGTTGGATTCTTTGTCAGGAATAAACTTCAAGTTCGGGAAAAATGTTAGTGATAATCCAGAACTTCCTTTTAACTGGAAAAAGAAAAGCATTTTTTTTGATTTGCCATATTAGAAAGACATCAATTTGCAGCACAATCTAGATGTTATGCATATTGAAAAAAATGTTTGTGAGAGCATTGTAAGGACACTGATGGACACTGACAAGTCAAAGGATAATGAGAAATCTAGACTTGATTTACAGAAAATGGGAATTAGACCTGAGTTGCATCCGATTGTAGATGAAAATGGGAAGTCATCAATACCCAAGCCCGTCTATAGATTTAAAGTTAAAGAGAAGGGAATGTTTTCTCGTATATTAAAGGGTGTAAAAGTGCCTGATGGTTATGCTTCAAATATCTCAAGATCCGTTCGAACCAAACTAGGAAAGCTTATTGGACTAAAGAGTCATGATTATCATATTTTAATGCAACAGTTATTGCCTGTTGGACTTCGCAAAACATTACCAAAATCAGTTCGTAGAGTGCTGATAAAGTTAAGTCGATACTTTAGAAAAATATGCTCTAAAGTTGTCTATCCACCGGATGTGATTCGTATGGAGAAAGATATTGGTATTATTCTTTGCGAGTTGGAGAGGATTTTTCCACCATCATTTTTTGATGTGATGGTCCATTTAACTGTTCATTTAGCTACTGAAGTGAAGCTTGGGGGGCCAGTTCATTACCGCTGGATGTATCCTATAGAGAGGTAATATGTTATTGGTAATGTTATGAAACAATTATTCCTAACATTTTTTTACCTAATATTATATTTTGTGATGATTTATTGTAGGTATTTAGGGAAACTGAAACGCTTCTGCCGTAATAGAAGAAAACCAGAAGGCTCAATTGCTCAAGGATATATAGCTGATGAGTGTTTGGCATTTTGCTCAATGTACATACCAGAGTACATTGATCCAAAAACTAACCCTGTGTGTCGAAATGATGAGCCAGCTGAAGAAAATAAAGCACTTGGATTGGAAATCTTTCAAAGTGGAGGTCGTGCACTCGGGAAAGGTACTCCAAAGAGGTTTAATGATGAAACATTAGAAAAAGCCCAACGATATGTGCTATTCAATTGCAAGGAAGTCAGACCTTACTTGGAGTAAGATTATTCTCTATTGCGAAAATTTTCAAGTTGTTTGGCGTTTATCCAGAACATTCAATTGCAGGCAACATCTTAAAATTGTGGAACAGGCTCATCCTCACTTAGTACGTGGAGGCGAACTTCATGAAATTCAGCGTATTCATAGTAATGAATTTCCCAAGTGGTTCTCGGGTCAGGTAAGGATAATCTAAATGCACAGAGTTCAATCGTACAAACATATTACCCTTAGATGCATAAAATTCCTATTTTTTTCCAGGTTAAACAATGGCAGATTTCTGATGATGATCCTTTGTTGAAGGGTCTAAAATTTCTGGGTAAAGGACCAAATAATATAGGTCTTTCTTATGAGGGTTATATTGTGAATGGATTTAGGTTCCATACAAGTGAGTTGGAGCAGAGAAGAAAAACCCAAAACAGTGGAGTAATGGTGGATGCAACAACATCTTGTTTCTCTAGTACCAGGGATAGGAATCCAAGTACAGGGGAATTAGATTACTACGGGATTATAAATGATATTATAGAGCTTGACTATGTACATGGTAGAGTTGTTTAATTTGATTGTGATTGCTAACTTCTCTAATGTTAGGCGTCATGCTGAGCCTTTCATTTTACCTCACCAAGGTATACAAGTGTTCTACATAGATGATCCTGTCAATGATGTTTGGAAAGTCGTCGTAGTCACATCTGCAAGAAACGAGTACAACATGGAGCCACTAGATGATGTTGAAGGCTATCTACAGAGCAATTTAGAAGATCCAGAACTAGCAACTGGAACTAAAAGTGATGAAGTCATATGGGTTAATTCTGAGGATGAAGGCGAGTCAGGCGACTCAACACCTCCTCATCCCTGGTACGGTCCTTAAATTCTGTTCAACTTGAAAATTCGGTATTATATTTCTTCAGCTAATTTGCCATAATATGCATGCTTGTTGATTCCGTGTATGTGAAGTGATACCCAACTCAGAATGAGTAGTGTTTTTGAAGAAATTACAGAATGTTTTGCATAGTGTAATGTATTTTCTTCTTGTTTGTAGTGACTGAATTTTTAAATCTTTCCTTGTACAGATCATGTGCCGAATTCAACAAGATTGCATGCTGGTGCTATTTCTTCTTCCTGTCTGCTGGACTGCATCAAACTTCCAATTTTAGAAAACGTCAGACCGTCAGGGCATCTTTTTATTTAGTTTTGTTCAAATTTCATAGATTACTAGCCGAGAATGGATTTTAGTTTTACATAGTAGACAATGATAAGTTTGATGGGTGCTCTGTATTCTTTAAGTATTCATGCTGATGCATGCTACAATGATAATTTAGCGCCTTAATCACGTTCATTAGATTATTTTTTGCCATGTCCTATAACTACGTACGTGGAGTCGTGCACAGATTCTTGCTATTTCTATTGATAAATGGAACATCGATTCAGGTGTTGCATTATTTCGGCTGGTATTTTAAAATAATAATTTTTTGAAGTAAAATAAAATAATTGTGGAGAGAATTAGGTGTAGTTCTATTTCAACGAAATTGTTGGAAATCATTGATCATATCATAGGTAATAAATTTTCGTACGTTTTATAAATTGAATTTTTGAAAGAAATTAATGTTTTTATAAACTAAGAGACTGCTTGCCTATTCCTCAAAAAAAAAAAGAGACTGCTTGCCTAAATTTATTTCTTACTGAACTGAACTGAATTAAACTGAACTAAAATACAAATTATTGTATTGAAAAACAGAGGTAATATTTCTAAATTAGTTGAATTTAATTAAATCATATTTTTATTGTATTGAATTGAACTGCTATACTCTTAAAATCTAGCAAACAAGACCTAAATATCACCAAATAGAATTTTGGTTTTGTGTATATCATTATTTTACTAATGAACTACTTGTGTGACAAACTAAATAGCAAAAACAATTTGCATTTTTATGCATACCACGGAAAATTAGCCTTTTTGGAACATTGATAGGGGCATGTCCATTAATACTTTATTTAAAGTTATTGTAAAATACACTTTACAATACATAATATGCTTTACACTAATCAATCTATGTTTACATATTTATCAAACAAATATGTACACTAATTTGTACATTTAAATATTAAGTATAATTTGATGTACACTAATCACTTACACCATGTTCAATGGGATTTATAAGTACAACGATCCCTTTCTAATTCTATTTTTATTTAAATGTCTTGATTTTATTTCTCAATATTTTAAATATCACTTCAATTCAATCCAGTATAATAAGAAATAAATTTAGGAGAACAGACTCTTACACTGAGCTTAGTACTAACTAAATTTAATTTAACTACATTGAATTTAGTAAAATTAATTCACACTACTAGAAACCGATTAATCAACGATTCCAATAGAACTGACATTTAATTTAAGGGAATTAGCATATTAACACCCTGTCAAGTTCAGCTTATTTTTTGCTGAACTGCGTGAAAGTTAGCTGAAATTAGTTGAAGTAAGCTGCAATTAGCTGTAGCACGCTGCAGTTAGTTGAAGCAAGCCGAAGTTAGCTGAAATACGCTGCAATTAGTTGAAGCACGCTGCAGTTCGCTGAAATAAGCTAAAAAATATTTTATTTTAAATTTTATAACTTTTAGCACATAAATTAAATTTTATTATCGCTTCATAACTTCTTTCGAATGTAAAAGATTGACATTCCTATTTTATATCACGATCCTACACAAGAAATTAGTGATTTCACTATATTTGATGAACATTGAAAAAAGGTTATAGCCAAAGTGCGTGAAGGTGTATCTGAACATATTAGGAATTTGGTAGGTGGTGACACTAGTGAAATTGAACCACATCGCATGATAGCGATTAGTATTGGATGCAACTGATATGCATTCTGGGAATAGTTGTAAAATTGTTACTTTTGAGTATAAATAAATTTTATCTATTCTCGATTACTAAACTAAACATATTAAAAAGTAACTTTATTTGATAAATCAAACAAAAATATATCATTGACATTTGATAAAAAATAACTTTATTTCAAAAACATTAATAAAAACATATAATTTAACCCGGCTGAAATTAGCTGAAGCACGCTGCAGTTACTTGAAATTTGATGAACCAAGCTGTAGTTAGGTGAAATACGTTGCAGTTAGTTAAAGTACGCTGCAGTTCACTGAAGTCAGTTATAGTTGGTTGAAATAAGATAAAATTAGCTTAATTTAACCATAAGGCGTAAAGTATTTGTGCAATGTATTCTTTGTTGTGTGAAGTATACCCACTTGTCCATCCAAAGCATTTTAGTTGACAAGTTACCAACATCAATTATTAACATCTCTATATATTTTAAACATGTGCATGATGAATATGATGTTAATTCTAAATAATTTTAAATCAATCAAAGCTCTTTTAATTTTTTTATGAGATAAATAGTTTAGTTTAATTATGTGTAGTTAAGTTGAGTTCAATTTTATATTGATGAATTTAGTGTAATTACTCTAACTCCAGTTTTTTCATATATTAATTCTTAAAATAGCTCAAATCATTTAATTTATTTCAACAAAAAGTTATTTTGTGAGACATAATAAGACTGGTCGAAGCTATGAAAGATATAGTAATTAGGTATCAATAGAACAAAATTATAATATTTTTATTGATATATTCCTTAAACTTCAATTATAGTTAATATAATAGGTTGGTGAAATATAACCCGTTAACAAACTAATTAAATATCCTCATTGCTATTGGTGGATTATTAATCTTTAATTAATAAGCATTAGCTGGTAAAAAAAATCTACGTGCAAGAAGATTAATTAGATACACGTAATATAGTTCGAAATTCTAATAGGTTGAAATTTTAAAAAGAAATCAATAAAGAAGGGTGGAAATATATATAAAATATATGTATATATATAATACATAAATATAGGAAACACGATCGTAGCAGACTTTCGTATATTTTGGTTTCTTCAACCCTAAACCCCAAATCCCAAATTGGGGGCGGCTAAAATAATTTGGCGCCTCAATCTTCCCTCGCATTTTGCGACTAATAATGATCACGTAGTGGTGTATGTGATGTTGCCCACTTCTCGGTGGTTCAGAGTGATGTATATATACGAAAGTTTTTCCCAATCAAACGTTTTGGCTTTTCCATTCTGCGTAAGTGCCTTTAAACTTTTTCACTCGAATATGATTAGTGTGTATCGAATGGAGTAAGATTGTATATCGATTTGATGACTTGTTCATGTCATTCCCAGCAAATTAAGTTGTTGGTAATATCGATGGATGTAGTAACAGTATTTCTAAACTTTGATGAATTATGTCAGTGCTATGTATTTGGATGTTCTAGGCAGTGGAAGTGATAGATAAAGAAGAGTTAGTTGTGGTTAACGTGATTCAAAGGGCTGTGTTTTGTCTAGGTAGTGGTAGTGATAGATAAAGAAGAGTTAGTTGTGGTTAACGTGATTCAAAGGGCTATGTCAGTGCTATGTATTTGGATGTTCTAGGCAGTGGTAGTGATAGATAAAGAAGAGTTAGTTGTGGTTAACGTGATTCAAAGGGCTGTGTTTTGTCTAGGTAGTGGTAGTGATAGATAAAGAAGAGTTAGTTGTGGTTAACGTGATTCAAAGGGCTATGTCAGTGCTATGTATTTGGATGTAGTTGAAGGTAGTTGAGTTGATTGATGTATTTTTGGCAAATTTACTGTTCCATGTATATGATAGGTATGGCACCGTCGGGGAAAAAACGTTCGCTGCAAGATATATGCAGTGGAGATGTTTTAAGTGATGAACAACCAAAACGTTCGAGTAAGGATTATATCTTTAGTATGTATATTTATTTATATATTTCATTATTTTGATATTGTTATTTATTTCCTACCTTCAATCTCAGAAGGTCAGAGTCGAATTCAACAGGTTGAGAAAATTTATGAGAATGATGCTAGAGAGTTTCGAGGGAAGAAGCAGCAGAAGCAAAAACAAGCACCACCAGTAAACCGAAAACATGCACAAATTCACCCTACCATCCGTCATCAACCAAAAAGCAATAGAAAGGGTAAAAACATTCCAGGTAATACTATTTTATCTGGACATTGGGTTCATAATTTGATATGAAAATATACTAATTCTCTTTTCCAATATGCATATGCATCTACGAGTAGATAAAGTTTCAATGGTTATACCTGACGAAGAAGAAGATCATGATATAAGTACTCCACACTATCGTCAGAAAACCTGAAGCGCAAAAACATTTTAGGTAACACCGTTTTACTTGAATTGTGTTTATGAGGTTGATAATGATACATAAATTAACTACCTTGTTCGTATTGCATACATGTACGAGTAGATCGAGTTCCGGATAATATTCAAGAGGAAGATTATTATGATATAAGCAACTCACAAGACAGTAGATTGGAGGAAGGTGCCACAGAAACAAATACCGAAGCTAATGAGCAAAATATTGCATCCTCGTCGAAGAAACCAAAGAAAGGGGGAGGTAATTCAATTGGATTGATTTTATGTAATTATTAATTAGATCTAACTTTAAATTAAAATTAAGAGTGATTCGAAATATGATCTTTCTGCAGGTAGAAAAAAAAGGGTTATACACTCATGCTTCATATTTGGGACGGCCTGCGCATCTGCCACTGCTTTACGTGGAGTTTAACGAGGAAGGAATACCGGTAGAAAAGTCAGGACATACACTTGCAGAATTTATGGGTACCATTGCTAGAAACCATCTATATTGTCCTATCGATATAGAAGATTGGCGCAAGATGCCGGCAGAAAATAAAAAAGATATGCTTGATATCATAAAGGTAAAAGAGATGAAAAATCAGAGATTTCAATTATATTTGAGAATTATGATTCAAATTTAATCTCAAGTTTTGTTATAATCATTCCATTTCACAATTTTGTAGGCACGTTTTGATATCGCATTGGCTGATGAATCATATATTATGAAATCCATTTGCACTAAGTGGAGGAGCTGGAAGTCCACCTTGAAAGCTGAATATTGGTCTCTCAACCTTGAAGAATATAATATTCCGGCATATGAAACACGAGTGTGCAAATCACAGTGGATGAATATTCTAGCATATTGGAATAAAGAAAATACTGTGGTACGTTATGAGATTTTGATGCTTACATACAATTAATTTGTCTGAAATCTCATTGTATTTACAGCCAAGAAGTGATAAAAACAAGGAAGCCAGAGCATCCAAGACATTGAATCAGTCTACAGGGAAGACCCCATTTTCCTCGATAGCACACAAGAAGGTAACACATCAAGACTTTATATATATATATATATATATATATATATATATGTATATATAGGTTACTTATTGATATTATATTTCGATGATTAGAAAAAAAAAATAGGTAAAAAACCATCTCGGGGGAATATGTTTAAGCTGTGCTACATTAGGAAGGAAGACACACCGAAAGATATTTTAAAGGCTGTGGTAAGATTTGATTTGTATATAAGATTAATGATTTATGAAATTCGTACTTGGTTTGGTAAGATTTGGTTTGTATATAAGATTAATGATTTATGAAACTGTACTTGGTTTAACAAGACACACCACCGAAAGATATTTTAAAGGCTGTGGTAAGATTTGATTTGTATATAAGATTAATGATTTATGAAATTCGTACTTGGTTTGATAAGATTTGGTTTGTATATAGGATTAATGATTTATGAAACTGTACTTGGTTTAACAAGACACACCACCGAAAGATATTTTAAAGATTGTGGTAAGATTTGATTTGTATATAAGATTAATGATTTATGAAATTCGTACTTGGTTTGGTAAGATTTGGTTTGTATATAAGATTAATGATTTATGAAACTGTACTTGGTTTAACAAGACACACCACCGAAAGATATTTTAAAGGCTGTGGTAAGATTTGATTTGTATATAAGATTAATGATTTATGAAATTCGTACTTGGTTTGGTAAGATTTGGTTTGTATATAAAATTAATGATTTATGAAACTGTACTTGGTTTAACAAGATAAATATTAAACTGCAGGATGACATTGAAGTATTGCAAAGCCAACTTGACGATGAGGATGAGGATGATGTTATTGGGCCAGATGATATTTTTTCACGAGTATGTGGAAAAGATAAACCAAGATACGTTAGAATGGTGGGTTCACATATCTCAAATCCTGCAGACGTGTGGGGCCATCTTCCTCAAAGCAAATCAGCTAAACGCATCGTGACAGAGCAGAAGAAGGAACTTGCAGAAAAGGAAAATGTAATTGCTGAACTACGTGCTCAACTATCCATCCAACAAAGTAATATTTCCAACCATGGTCAGAATAATTTCGCTGTACCGCGTCCTACTGAGGTTAGGAAATGTTTTTTTTGAATTTCATTGTTGAATTTAATTTCATAATTATTTTGTTAACTATATCATATTTATTTGATTTTATATAGCTCGAGGTTGGTGCACTGGTATCTCTGACAAGTCTCGTCGAGCGTACTAAAATAGTTGCGAAAGGTTATATTGAAAGCAAAGATCCGGCTAAAATGGTTGGAAACAAGGTGTTGGGAAGGGGTTGGTATGAAATCTTGATTATAGATGTAGAGCATCCTGAAGAAGACTTGCTCCGGCCATACGATAACTATGAGAAACTTGAAAATGTATTTGGTACAGTGATAGCTTGGCCAGTGAATTTGGTAAGTCAAATCTCTTTTATCTTTTAATAATAATTTACTCAGATGGTGTTATTTTAATTACTGTTGATTTACGAAATTCTTGTTAATTTTACAGATGAGTCTTCTGACATTTGACAAGTGATAACATCACATGCTTGAATCATATGGAGGATATTATCCTTCACGTAGTACATATTTGGATTGGTTTTGGATTGATTTTATCACATGCTTATCATATGGAGGATATTATCCTTCATATATTTGGATTGATTTTAGTGCGATTGAACGTTGTTAGAGTTACTTGTATTACTGTAGATGTGGTGGGAGGATATCAACCTTTCACGTAGTACATATTTGGATGGATTGCAGTGTCATGAACTCTTTGGTAGGGTTATTTATCATTACGATGGTAATGGTGGCGGAGGATATCATCCTTCTGTTTAGATTGATTAGTTGTTTATACTCAACGCTATCTATGTACTTGAATATTTTCGTAATAGAATTGTTTTGGATTGCATTTTGGTTCATCATGACTTCTTCATTTTGAATTTTTTTTTATATTTATTTATTATTCAAAATTATATATTAAAAATATAAAATCAACAAATAAAAGTGTCTTTATACGATAATAAAACTACATATAACGACATATTTTTAATTAAACCACATTCACTGTCATAAACACAACATTAACTAAATGTCACGATACATTAAATATTCGTACATATCTAAACGTCAGTTTACCATATGTATCCATTCACATCTTTATGTGGGTAAAATGAGATATTATGACATATTAGTATTGTAAGTTAACTCTAAATATTTCTTCACATCTTTATAAAATGGGATATTGTGACATATAGTTTTGTAAGTTTACTATAAATATCCATTTACATAAGTACGTGGTTAAAGGAAGATGATAGAACATATGTTATTGTTAGTTTACTATATATATCCATTCACATCAAAATGTGGGTACAATGAGTTATTACCACGTTACTATTTTCATTTATAGTAAATGAATATTTATCTATAACCACACTTTATATCTATCCTCACACATCGATTTACCACATTTTAAGGTAATGTTAGCATAGCTTCAAATGTCATTATAATTAAGATATCTTCACATTAATCAATGTCAGGATAATATCATTTTGTTGCAGTGCGGATGCGCAGGTTTCTAACAGTTTGATCTCAGGAAATGAATTTTAATCTCAGAAAAACAGTTGTTTTAATTATTGAATTGGATCAGCTTTTAAGTTTTGATTACAGTACTGCATCGATTACGCAACAATATTTAATTATCCAATTCAACTTGTGTCATGTTTCACCAAAACACATCACACACAGATAAGCATAATATAGCACACATTAATACTCATCAACACTGTTTTTTTCTCATTTTTCTAACACATGTATTTGACTAATTAGAGGTTAAGTAAGTATTATAATACTTTTTATGTGACATATATATCTTTGAATTTTTCATATCTCATATAAATTTTAGACACCAAAATATCGTGGAATAAATAGAATCCCGAAAACAACAGATCCAGATTTTTCGTTGCAATTTCGATTAAAGTTTTATAACATTTGGACCTGATTGGAGGCCAAAAATAGCAAAATCAGGATGAAATCAAAATTGTCCTTGCCTCCTATAGGAAAATTAAGAATGCATTAAACTGAAACAATTTATTTCAGTATATTTTAATTTAATTCAATCTAGCTTCATCATGGTGTGAAAATTAACTGGGGATAGTAAAATAATACTAGTTTCACATTATTAAGAGCAAACAACCAAAATGAATCAAATAGTAAAAAATCTAACGTAAAAAATTAATGCAAATATTTGGCCAAAAACTTTGGCAGTCAATATTTTAAGACGTTTAATTGATAATTTCAAATTTGGCCACGAGAAACAGTTGGTTGATAAGAGTTGCATCAGAAACAATTGATAAAAATTAATTATAGATTTGATCAATTAAAATTGTAAATTTCATTTTTGGTTGATAATGTCTCCAAATTATCTAATTACTATCTTCATATGAAGTAAATTTTGGTACACAAAATAGCCGTCCAAACTAATTAATTAGAAGTTTGATTTATAATTTTCCTGAAGAAAAACAATAAAAGAGATTAATAGTTTTCAACAAAATTATATCAAATAAGTTTAATAGTTTTTACTGAATCATTAACTTAGAATAGTTTGTCACTGCATTCACCAATATCCAGAATGGACTAGTACAATAAATGATTAGTGCAATAGCCTATTTGATATCAAAAGTGTAACAGAAAGCCTTATTTTCAAGAAATGATGATGAGACTTGATTCTTCAAGGCTCAATAGAGATAAGATCTTTTGACTTTTGTGATCTAAACAACCTTTATTGAATCGGAAGAAACAATGTTATTGAATGAATTGATTGATTGAATAATTAAAATAGGAGTCTAAACATCAGTTTATATAGACTTCTCTAAGAATAACTTTTGAATTATGAAAAGTGAAAACTAATAACTTTCTAAACTGGAAAAGGAAAAGTAAATAACTTCCTATTATAATAATTGGGTATTATGTCTAACTTAGGTTATCCAAGGCCTATCTCGAGTAGGAATAGGTATCGTAAAATCCCCGCGCCCTTGAATGAAGGCTTGTCCACAAGTTTTGAAGAAAGGAAAACTCCCCAGTAACCTCGTAGTATCCTCCCAAGTAGTCTCATCCTGAGAGGAACCTTCCCACTGAATTTAGGCAATGATGTTGTGATCAAATCATAATCCTTCACAAACTTTTGAGAACATAGAGAAAGGCCCAAAAATTCTCGTGATACCTTAATAGTCGGGAGAATAGGCCCAGAAGTGACGGCACTATTCTTAGTAGTTGTGGGAATCCGAGCCAATGTGGAATCATTCCCATAACTGGTGTAAGTAGTACCCAAGCGTTCAAACCGAATAACAAGTTTCTCATAATCCGACCAGAAAGGACCTAAAGAACGCAACCATTGAGTCCCAACACCAAATCACAAACCTTGACATCCAATATATAAAAATCCGTAGTAAAAGGATAGTCTTGAATTTGGAGAGGCACATTAGAACAAACACCTAATTTGGAAAGAAAACCCCCATCACCAACCATCGCACGCGTCCGTGATTGACAATGAACAGGCAAGCCACATTTGCGAACAGCTGCTGGAGTAATAAAACTATGTGTGGAACCAGAATCCACCAAAACAGAAAGGGTTGAATTCTTGCACTGAGCTGCAGCACGTAATTGTTGAGACCCTGTAGACCGGTTAACGCATAATAGGATACATGCAAGCCTGGATTGACTGCATAGGCTCCGTAGAGGGATTCTGCATATCATCCTCACCATCCAACAAAATTAATCGCGCGACACATTTATGGCCGGGTTTATAAAGTTCATCGCAGTTAAAACAAAGACCTCTATCCTTGCGAATCTGTTGGTCGGCTAAAGAGAGGCTGGAACAGGTTGAGGACTAATCTTCGCCAAAGTAGGTCCAGTAATTCCCGAAGAATAACGATAATTTTCGATTGAAGAAGTGTATTGTGTTGTGTCAATAATCGCGTCTTCCTGATCCATTGCCATACTGAAAACTTGAGTGAGACTGAGTGGGTGCAAAAGTCGAACTCCTGCATGAATATCAGGTCGTAGTCCAGACAAAAACATACTCAAGCGAAGCTGATCATCAATCAACCTGTGGGTTAAGTTCAACAAAGTCTCAAATTTATTTATATAAGACTTGACTGAACCATCCTGAGTAAGCTTAGACAGAGAAGCCATGGGATCCCTATACTCAAAAGAACCAAATCGCTGACAAAGAGAAGTCGAGAATTGGGTCCAGGTTAAGCCTCCCAATGTTTGTTCAAAGTGGCGATACCAAGATACAGAATCTCCACAAAGATGAAGAGAAGCAAGAACAACACGTTTGTCATCAGGAATGTCATTCAGACGAAAGTATTGTTCTGCTTTAAAAATCCAATTTCCAGGTTCGATCCCTTCAAATTTGGGAAAATTTAGACGTCCATAACGTTGGAACGTTGGGCGTGAATTCCCAGTATCATTAGTCTTTGATGATTTTGGCTGGTGACCTTATGCTGTTCAAGAAGAGAAACAAGCTTTGCAAATTGGGCATCGGATTTTGCATCCAAGTGCTGCTTGAACTCGTCCAATTGGAAGTCAACTCTATTTTTTGTTGCTGCAACTTTCGCGATGAGTAATTCGAGTTGTTCTTGTTGCTGCCTTACTGTTTTTTCCATACTCTTGACCGTCATAGCGAACAGTAGAAGAAAAAAAATTTGTGATTTTTTCATATATATAAAATAACCATGCTCTGAATAACAAATGATGAGACTTGATTCTTCAAGGCTCAATAGAGATAAGATCTTTTGACTTTTGTGATCTAAACAACCTTTATTGAATTGGAAGAAACAATGTTATTGAATGAATTGATTGATTGAATAATTAAAATTGGAGTCTAAACATCAGTTTATATAGACTTCTCTATGAATAACTTTCTAATTATGAAAAGGGAAAACTAATAACATTCTAAACTAGAAAAGGAAAAGTAAATAACTTCCTATTATAATAAGATTGGGTATTATGTCTAACCTAGGTTATCCAAGGCCTATCTCGAGTAGGAATAGGTATCGTAACAAATGATGATTATCTTAAACATTGAGAAGCATAAATGGAAGAAGATGAAAACTCCAGCTTATGCCCTTCATGCCTACTCTTTCTGCATTTGATCTAACATATATTTCATAACAGCATCCTCTAAGAACAATTTCAATGAATAAAACGAGTAATTTAACCTATAAGGAGTTTATCATTACTTCAGCTCATGGGTACAATTAATTAACTTCACCAAGGTGGTGTAGGTAGGGAAAAGAGATGTAGTGAAAATATTTTTAACCGATAGCAGTGCGCTTTCGGCTTGGATTATAGTTTTTAGAAATTTGAGTCAAAATCATGTAGATTTCGATTTGGTCACTGCTGTAAGAAATCAAAACGGGCATAGATCAAACCGATCTCGGCACCTAGATCTCAAGTCGATGCCATAATAAAAAAAATAGCATGTCGTCGTCAGCTCGGTCAACTCTGAATTCACTTTGACATATAGCTTTTGCACTCGGTTTGCTCTCAGGTATATTTCACCGAACATATAATGCCCGGTATATTTTGCATCTCTGATCATAGCGACATCGGTTTGTGAAATTTAATGATATTTTCAATCAGTATCGTCTTGCAAATTTAATGATATCATCTTGCACGTGAGAGAGACTGGAATATTCAATCGTCCAGAGACTGGAAATGGTGTATACCTTTGAAGAGTCCAGAAGACTCAGATTAATTTGTTGGCTATTTTGTAGAAGTTGACTATGTTTAAACATGCTCTCATGTTTAAATACTAGCTCAAGAAGATCAGAAACCGAGCAATAGTCTTTGAGGTGAAGTACAACTCAGATACGATCAAAAATGATATTTGAAGAATGATTCGGTACTGATTCGATTAGATAGAGAATATATTCTTGAGTTGTATTTTATTTAGAATTAGTCTTAATTAAGGAAAGAATATCTTTCATACCTTATAGCTATAGAAGTAGAGTATACCTAGAAGACTAAGTGTAGCTGTGACAAGCTGGACGAGAGATCAGCATTGCCGAGATTGAAGGATCGAGAGGATAAACGAGGCAACACAGCATTGAGCTATAAATAGAGAAAGAAGCTGCGACAGAATGTATCCAACTTGAGTGAAAGTATTCTGGAGTTCAGAATAGCTTTACAGTTCTTGGAGCAGCAACATTGAACGGAGATTCAATAGGCCTTCGCTATAGCCAGAGTCTGAAATCAGCAAGCCTTAATACTTCGGGAGAAGTGGTCAAGACAGCAACGAGGAGTTGCTGGCCGGCAGTGAGGGGATCTCACAAATCCACACGGAAAAGATAAGTCTAGATAGTTAATTGTTTGAGGAACATTGTAACTGATCTTGATCATTTTAGTGGATAATTTTCAGACTGGGCAAGGCCTGCAGATGTAGGTGTTTTAGCACCGAACTGCGTAACCAATTCTTTTGTTCTTACTTTTAGTGTTTAAACTTTATCGCATGTTTAAACATACTTTCTAGAGTAGAAATATTAGTTAAGAACACCGTGAAACTGATCGATAACTATTTCAACCTTGGTGAAAGCTGGAAGATGACTCTTCTATTTAAGTCACTTGGTATGGATCAATTTTACTGGTGGAAATCAAGCTTCGTGATTTCAAAGAACGTCACTACTAGAATATCGTGCCATTTAAGGCAGTTCATCCTTCATGTGTTAAGGCAGAAAACAAATGCCTTGGGTGGTTGTGACTTAAATGAGAAAAATCGTCTAAGGCGGTTCCTCTTCCGCCTTAGATGATTTTGGGTTTAAGGCGTATATTTCCGCCTTGGATGATGGGGCATAGCCTTGCTTTGAAGTTGTGAACTCGCAGGTAGTAAGGTAGCTATGATTATCATTTGCTTCTTGCGATTTCGAAATGAGTAAACGCAAGTACCAAAAAACTGGTATATTATGTAGTTACGACAGCTCCTTGCGGATCGCTAGTTCACCTAATACCGAGCTTGCTACATTGGAAAAATGAATCTGGCCGAGACTGGTTGCGACAAACAACGTGCGGATCGCTACAAATCATTTACGACACGCCAGTGTGACAAGCTCCTCACTTATTTATGTTCTAACGAGAAAGGTTGCGACTTATCTTGGCGATTCGCTAGGCTGTAACTAGCGATTTAGCAACAAGCAAAATTACACATGCAGGGTTGACCCAAACGAGCCAGGTTACGACATAGACGTGCTAGTCGCTAGCAGATCACTAGCGAGTTTGCAAGAGAACCTGCCTGTATAATAAAAAGTGTTGGTGCGGTATAGTAACGAGATCGTAAGAAAATCGCTTAAATGTGTAGTAGCGAGCTCGCAATATTTCTCGCTTCACAGAAACGACGTCGTGTGATCGTCGGGTGGGCGAGAAAAACAAATGACGTTGCGAGTAAGCTAGTGATTCGCCTGTTATTGGCGTGTTTGGTTACGATGTCGTCAGAGATCAGATTGAAGAGGCAGAGAAGAACGAGCGATTGGCTAGCAATAGCGCAAAAACAAATTTAAGAAATATGATAGTTACGGGTGAAGTAGCGAGAGTACAAGATGCTCGCCCATTTTTTTTGTCACTGGCGAGATAAGTTACGATATGGCATCTAATTCGTCAGTGTCACTAAATTATAGCTTTTGAGCCATTTCCACCCATTTCCACTAAATTAGGGTTTCATTTTAATTGTCTAAGATGTCAATTGCAAGATGCATGGTATCTAAGCACAAAACATGTACATGAAACACTAACAAGTCACACTTTATAAACCAATTGAAGTAATTGAACTCAAAAGTATATGCATCCATTTGACAAAAAAATAAACAAGCTTTTATTTGGTGTGTGAGGCCTAGAGATGTACCGAGATCTAATAAGGATCAAGTGTCTAGCAAATGCGTTTCTACCATCCTCCAACTCATTTTTGGTGTACGGTGCATGATTTTCCTCGAGAATCTAAGAATAGAAAATGTTTTTTTTAATACTATCAAAGGCAATGTAGATAGTAATAGGTACAATAAGTAGGTTTTAAGAATGCTTACGCTATGTAATTCCAAATTATCATCAACAAGGCCAGCGACGCACTCGGTGGCATACAACATCATATAGTAACCGCATTCCCAATTTGATAATTGCTTTCGGTGCTGAAAGTGAATAAGTATAACAAATGATTTGAAATGAAATGGTAGTGGAAATAAATGAGCATTGGATTTGTAATGTCACCTGAATCTGTATAAGGTTGAAGGGAAGTAGTGTGTCGTCATGTGCACTATGCATAGCAACCTCTAATAAATCTGTAAATTTTGTAGATGGACCAAAGTGTAGCGGGTCCATCCAATACACTCGCTTCAAAGATGGTATCATAGCTACAAAACTCCAATGGCCACTACAAATTTTAAGAAATGAAAATGTAAGAACCCGGCTCGAAGATTAGAATGTTTACGAAATGCAGATTTCAAATTGTAAAAAAGAAAACTAACCTCTCTAGATATGGGCATATGTAAATTGTCTTGGTCTTGTCACTAAGGATCTTAGAGAGATAAGCATGTCGTGATTGATTACTTTCATTCATTTCTTGCAAGCATATTGGGTGCAAAAAACCAATGAAAGTCTTTGTGTTTAGAGCAAGGAATTGCATGTACCTAAACAAACAATAGATCGGATATGAACGTATAATAGTGCACAAGTATATGATAATTTGTAACTTGCAGTACGATAGAAGAGATGAGATTAAGTAGCTTACATTTGATGTAGTATAAGGATTGTTTCGGGAAGGGTTTTATAGTGCCAGAAAAGGGCAAAGTCTTCCCATGGAACGACTAATTCCCTCGCTTCGCCGAACACCTGTTTATTTGAGTAGAAATAGTAAACAGAATCCCGACTATGGTGGCCCACCATATCATAAAACGTGCAAAGGTATCCCGGGAGTGCTTTCATGAATCCAACTTGTCCCGCCGACATCGGCTTCTTAGCTACCGGGAAATCTAGTGGGTCTACGACGGGTGAACCTGTGTTTCTATTAATAGGGATAGAATTAGAATTCACATCAATGACCAACCATTTGGGCCACACAAAAAAAGGCCCAAACCTTTACCCACAACGTGCACTCTTGATCCGCGACCGATACCAAGGCATTCTCGACTAACACATGTAGTATAAAAACCCTAATGAAACCAATAGGGACTTTGGCTTCATGATGTAGTGCCATGTCAGGATATGAATTTCCCATTGCAACGTGGCGGGGTTGAGAATTCATCCCACATTCAACGTACAACTTGCAAGAAGGGGAGTTCTAATATACAAATAAGGCATGTTTAATTAGGTCGAATTAGACATATGTAGGAAGAGTATATTTATAAAATATCAATAATAATGAGTTGTGTAGGATTATTCATTTGATTGAGGTGCAAGTAATTAAACGTACCTTTGGTTTGGGATCGGATGGTTGTATGTGAACTTGCTCTTTGATAGGGGCCGAAGGTGTGCATATTTCCTTGTTGGGTTCAACAATAGGTTGGTCAAAAATAGGTTGGTCAAAAATAGGTTGGTCAACCTCATGTTGTGGTGGGGAAGGATGTGAACCTCTAGATGAGGGTCCATTGTTTGGATCGGTGTCACAAAAATCGGATGGAAAAGGATACTTTATAAAATAACATATATTGGCCAACATTGTTTTCAATTTCTTGACCTCTTGGTCGGATTTTTTGGCTTGGTTCAATGCTATTTGGAGTTTTGATGGTTTAGGGTCTTTACTACTACGTTTGATACCAAACGCCTCTATTTGAGTAACATAACCACCAATTCCCTTAGCTCTTCCAGGATGCTCGGCCTTCCCAAGTGCCCTACGTAGCACATCATGTTTACCGACTGGGATGAACAAGCCTTCTTCAACTTCACGCTTGACCTCGTCCTAAAAAGGTAGTATTGTAAATTAAAAGTTATTATCGTCATCAATTGTTGTGTTTGATGGTGTGATTGTAGATACTAAAATGGAATATGGTATGGCATAGTAGGTAAAGCGTACCACTCGATTAGCCATCCTTTTTGCCTCATCACTTGAGAAATTCCCATATTTTTTAATTCTACCCCAGACAAATAATTGTTGCCTACTATATGTTGTAGGGTCTTCGGCAATGACTAGCTTGTTCGCCTCTTCCGCGTCCATGCCCCCATCCACAAGCTCTTTTACCTCGGTTTACCTTTTTTTTTGAGGTCTTTCTCCCCACATCCAAGTACCCCGCCCTACCCCCGGTGTAAGGTATAACATTATCAACAGTGGCTTTGCGCTTCCTATCCCCCAAACCCTTTTAAAAAGTCTATGTTATTTTAGGAATAAACCACTAACGGAAACAAAAATATTTGGCTAATTGGCATGAAACTATTATTGCAAGATGTAGTAAGTAAACTAACCTTTGCATCATTTTCTAACCATCGTTTCTTGAATGCCTCCCAAGTAAGGGTTACAATGTGATTGTAACGCGTACTTGGATCTTGCCCAAACCTCGTGCCCTTTGGTTTGATATAATCATTGGCAAGGGTATATTTGTGTTCTCGATGAGCCTTTGATGCGATTTGAAGAGCTTTCTTCTTCACTTGATCATAAGATGTTGCCTCGATAATAAAGGGGCGCTACAAATGTGATCAAAGCTTAGTCACATTCACAATTTTCAATTGAAATTAAAAATAACAAGTGCCACACTAACCTTGCATTCCTTCCATATTTCCTTCTTTATGTCGATGCTTAGTAGCCTCCAATCCTTTGTGTCTAATAGTGTGCGTATCCTACCCGTCTTAGCACACCAACTCGACCATCGCGCGGCATCATCCTCGGGCCAAATAGCAACACCAATGTCATTAAACTTGACATGTGTTAGTATTTTTTTATCGATCCTAATCTCTAATTCTCGACAATATGTGAGGAGTTGAGCTTCTTTCGATGCGCGACTCAATTCTCGTTGTCTTTTAACCTCACTTGAACCGCCAACAACATTTTCTCCCCCATTTGAGTCGGAGTCACGGGAACTTGAAGGGCTATCCATTAAACTATCCTTGTTTACTGAAATATGTTAATGACTAATACAATATGAATGAGAACAAACTAAAAATGGTATATTAATAAAAAGATAAAGGTAAATCCTTCAATTGTGGCTAATTAAGCTTGGAAGTCAAAATACTAAAATATAGCCTCGATTCTTGCTATACATAGGCTTCTGACATGATTATTAGTAATAGCATGATAAATGGAAGTAGCATGTTCAACTAAAACCCTTTTTTTTATCAAACAAGCATGAAAAAAATCCTACCTTTATTAATTACATAGTTTTGTGTCGAGACTTGATTGTTTTGGTGGGGGATGATGTACCTTCTTTGTCCCTCTCCTACCCACAACAAAGGATGTTATCGAAATGAACAAAACAAGTTAATATTGACATTAATTGATAAATTGCAAGAGAAAAAAGTGGGTGAGATTTATTGCTAAACTTACCAATTGTTGCATACAATTAGTGCCAAATACCACTTTATATTGACACAATTGATGTGTTCAACATGTATAGGATGGGTTATTGAGATATGATGTGCACAAAAGTGAAGAGATGTGAGAAGATGTGAAAAAGTTGGAATATTTTTGAAGAAACCCGTGAGATATGATGGGTAAGATGCCAAAAAAGACCAGATTTTCTGATCTTTAACGTGTTCTACTTTTCTAGCGAGACTCCTTGCGATATCGCAACAAGATCACTACATGAGGCGAGGAGGTAGAGATATCGCCACATTTGTATATGATTACATTTTTAAACTAACTTTGTTGGCTGCGAATTCGCTACTACCCAAGTAAATGGATATAAACCCTAAACCCATGGAAACCCTTGCGAGCTCGTAAGTGAAAACACTTTTATGGTTGTACATTTAAGAAATCGCAAGTATATGGCTCGGCCTTGCTAATAATTTGGTACATATTGAGGACGACACCGATCACGAGCGTCCGTGAAAAAGAACGACATCGGATTCATGCTTTGTGATGTTTATTCATTATGTTATAATTAGCTGCGTATTTGTTCAAATGAAAATATCGAGAAGTTCGGTCAAAAATTGAAATTAATTACTATTGTATGTCTGACTGTAATACAACCTGTATATAATCCGTATACACGCTAAGCTCTCAATTTTAGCCCAAATTGAAGTCCAACTCTAACTCTTCATCTTCTTCCATTTACACCCCTAGATATAACGATTCGATCACAAGTATGTCACGATCATTGTGATTTTTAATCGGGTCAATCACGATACAGAAATATTTATTGGGTCGCAACTCGCCGATGGATTGTGATCTACTTAAATTTTAAACGCCCCGATCATGATCGTATTGATGATCGTGATCGGATGTGCATCGGTTATGACCCACAGGTACCAATATAATATACGTGTTCCTATTCCATTCTTCTTCCATTGATCATCTCCATCAGAAGCGCAGATGGAGATGTAAATACGCCAGTTCTCATCACTTTTCATATATACTATACCTTGTTGCGTCTAACTAACTTGCATGCTTGGGTACTAGGATGTGTACTGATTGACTAACTATGTTGATGAATACTGAAGTTGATCTCCATTATACAAGTGAAATTCATGTAGAATAACTTTTTAGATAGGAGAATTAGATTTAGAGTAACTTTTTAGATTTAGTTTTTAGATTTATTTATTCTAGACTCTAATTGTCATAACATGACTTAGTAGTTTCTACCAAGAATTCATTTATAATTAGACTTAGAGTTAATTAGAGTTATTCTAGGTAAGTCATGTTAAGAAATTGAAATTAAATAAAACTAAAGTGACAATTGAATGGATATAAACCCATGTAAACCCTAAACCCTTAACCCTAAACCCTTGGCGATCCAACTTGCGATATCGTAAGTTACGAGTATAGTATAAAAAAGGGTTTTGGGCTAGGGGGCCAATAGGTGGGCTACATACTGGGCTGTATTGATAGTAGAATATGTACTGGGCCATGCTGCCAATAGTGCATTGTAATTGTGTTTCATGTTCAATTTGCGCAGGTCGGCGACTTATCGAACCATTGAATAATGTTAGCCATTATATACTGAAACTGAAACATTTAAGCCAGCGATGTGGGAATTTTGTTAGCGAGTAATGTTGCAAACTCGCCAGTAGAAAGCTTGGCGTTGCTAAGCATTACAGTCTTGGTCGTGCCGATATCGTAAGTTTCAATCATGCCTAGCTAAGATTTAGTTGCTGTCGCAATTAAATCTCAAGTCTGTGAGCGAGTTAGTAACGAGTTCGCGGCATTCTCGCCAGTGGTTTACGATGATGATTGCGAGTTCGCAAGTAAGGACAGTATAAGTAAAAAAAAAGGGGATCGGGCAAAATAAATTTTGCCCCAAATTCAAAACCCTCCTTAAACCCTCAATCTTCTCCGACCAGATTCACCATCAATTTTCACCGGAATTGCTGCGTGATGGCACCCAAAACCAGAGGATTGGGTAGAGGAAGAGGTACCGGGCAAGGACGGGGTGGAACGGGAAACAAGCGATGACAGACAGATTATGAGGCTGAGGTTCAGGCGCCGATTCAGGCCACTCCAGAAGTACCTGCTCAGGCCGTCGCCGGTGAGTCGTCCACCAATCAACCCGATTCTACTCCGGAAGAAGAAGAACCGGTTGTATTCTTCAATAATGCAGCAAAGGCGAGGTATGAACGCATGAATTCTCGCCAGATTATAAACAATAAGGTGTTTGATAGCTGTGTAGTCCCTACCCTTAAACTAGACTATGTGTTAGACCATTTTAGGGCACAGCATTTAGATGTGTTACAACTCCCGGAGCCCGTATACCATGAGGAAGTTTTACAGTTTTACGCTAATTTAGGCTTAGAGGAGGGGGTGGATGATATAACAACAATTGTGCGAGGGGTGAAGTTTAAGGTTGACAAGTTCATGATTAACTCAGTGTTGAAATGCCCTTACAAATCCCGTGACGATCTTAGGCCTGCAAAGAAAGATGGTCCATATGAGGTATATTATGAACAGAGGTTTCCATCGGTTAGCCCCAAACAACCACTTAAGGCCGGTGAGATGGGTCAGAAGTGGTTTGGTAGGACTTCTAATCGTCCGGGTACGGCTAGGACATACCCGATCCACAGGCTTACAGAGGAGCAGCGTTTGGTATTTGAGTTAATCTGTGGGAATGTTTTGCCATCACTCTGCCACGCTTGTGAGCCTACTGTAAATACCCTCATGCTTTTCTACTACATGGAAAAGCTGCTAATCAACCCAGGATTCACAATTCTTACGCACATGATGAAGATGGCGAGGCACAAGACTGCGGCTATCCCATACGGCGGTTTGGTTGTTACTTTGATCAGGAGTGCGGGGATTTTCCCAAGAGGCCGTCCGATGCAACTACCCAAATACGATAAGGAGTGGCTCAAACACAAGAGATTAGAATTGAAAGCCGATGGGAAGTACGGGAAGAAGAAGGAAGCTGAAGAGGCTTCTAGAAGGCACGGGGTCAAGTATCAGTTATGCATCTGTAATTACACTAACTTTTTATTTTATTCAGTAAATGTTGTACTTCTACATTACTGATAATGTGTTTGTATGTGTGTTAGATGCAGTATTTGATGCCCGTGCTCGGCTAATTGTGTCGGTGGGGCAGTTAGTGAATGAGGTTGAAATAGCCAAGAAGAGGTCGAAGGCTAACAATGAGAGGCTCCCGAAACTGTTGCTAAGTGGGGTAGTCGACTGCGAGCTCAGCGATGAGAAGGGAGAGGTACCTGATTTCCTCACCAAATTTCCCCGGGACGCTGCTGCAGAGCCAAGCGTTGCCTTACCTAAATGAAGTGAGAAGGAAGCCCGGGCTGCAAAGGAGGTCAATGAATCAGACGGTGATGAAGAAGATGATGAAGACACTGGTGGGGAGGATGGTGACTCATCTGATGAAGAGGATGAGGCAGCTAAATTTGAGATGCAGAGAAAGGAGAAATTGATTGGTGAGGAACCCGAGGAGGATGAAACACCATGCAAGGAACCCGGGGAGAACCAAGAGAAGCCGGAGGAAGAACAAGAGAAGCACTTAAAAGTCCAAGAAAAGGCGGATGAAGCTCAAGAGAAGCCTAATGAAGATGCGCCCTCACAGAACATTTCAAGTGATGAATTGCAGGACCTTCTGGTTGCAGGCCTTTGATGTAACAGGCTCATGTAGTAATGTCAGGCTATTTTGTTGATTTCTGAACTACGTTTTACATTCGGTCAACTGTAATCCTGTATTTTAGAAACAAAGGATTAATTTTGAACTTCAATTAATGTTAGCAGTGTGTTCATGGTCTTTGATAGTGTTATGATTAAGTGGTGAGGTTGAAAAAATTCAGATTTCACTTGTCAGATCAGACAACTAGCGATATCGTCAGTCTCTCGCTTGTTTAAATATAGTACTTAGGGACGCCACTAGCGACATCGTAACCAAATCGCACCTACTAGCGATATCGCTAGACACACGTCTATTAGGCTCTGTTGAAGTTTTACGATACACTGCGATTTCGCAAGCTGTCTCGCAATGTATGCGAGAAACCTGAGATGTCGCTACTCCATCTGTAAGTTCCATATAAATTTAAGAACAAATTAAAGAATAAGAATATAGATAGTAGAGATATAGCCAGTGCATCAATTACCACTTGTAGAGACGTGCTACTTGCGATTTCGCTAGTTAGGCGATTTAATTGCGATCTCGTTAGTTAATTATTATTTCAAGTTCTAAATTACGTACAAGACGATGTCGTTTTTGATACCTAACGTGTCATGTTGCGAGATCGCTACCTGGTTTAATATAAATCAAAAATTTGGGGATCTTTTCTAATCAGAACGACTTGCATCTCATTATCTCAAAAATCAAAAAACCCCAAACCCTTGCCCAAAAATTGCCCGTCACCGATGGCTAGGAGTAAGCATCTGACACCAAATCCATATGGCCCAAGTAGCCAGCAAGTTCATCAGCGAGCTACAGCTCAGAGGCCAGCGGCGGAGTCATCAGCGGCGGCTTCAGTCTCGGGTGCTGCCTCTACAAAATATGACAAGGCAAAATTTGTAAGTGTCGATGCATCTCAAGTATATTTGAATTATATGGAGGGTTCTAAGCTGCTAGATTGTTATGTGGTAGATTTTGAGCAAATTAAAGAATTAGGGTTAGAGAAGGTTATGCAAGTGTTTCAGTTTCACAATTTGACTGAGCTGTTAGGTTGAACTATGCGGCACATAAAGATGAGACGTGCCAATTTTACGCAAATGGTCACCAACTATTTGAAGAAGAAAAGGAAACGGGGAGGTGGTTTACCTGAGTGAATAAAAAGAACCATGAGATAGGTGAGGATTTCTTCAACAAGGCCTTACGTTATGATGGTTATGATGGTTGTCTTGATGAAATGGCGAAAGACGTGGCTATGGATTGGGTAGGAAAGCTGGGCATGTTAGCGGCGATGTTTAATGATAAAGAGACACCATTGTACAAGGGTTGTAAACATTCAGTTCTTGGTTCTACGTTGTTGTTGATGAATTTAAAGGCTCGACAAGGAATATATGACAAGGGGATGACTGAATTGTCAGAGTTGGTGAAAGAGTTTCTACCCACTGACAACTTGTGCCCTGATCGAGTATATGCTGCAAAGAATATATCATGTCCTATGGGAATGGATATGCAGAAGATTCATGCATGCCCTAATGATTGTATGTTGTACATGGGAGATGACAAGAAGAGGGATACGTGCCGAGTATGCAATGATCCTCGGTACAAGTCAAAGGTGGGGACCGTAGAGGTAGGTGGCGAGAGTGTGACACCATCCAGATGCAAAACGCCAGCTAAAGTAGTTTATTACCTTCCACTGATTCCTCGACTGAAGAGGTTGTTTGCAAATCCTGAGGATGCAAAGTTGCTAACATGGCATGCAGATAGGGCTAGGGAGGACGATGACATTATTTCACATGACTCGGATGGAGATCAGTGGAAGAAAATGGATGAGGGGTACCTTGAATTTGCTGCTGAGCCCAGGAATATGAGGTTAGACTTATCCACTAATGGCATGAACCCATTTGTTAACATGTCTAGCACCCATAATTTTTGGCCAGTTATGGTTGTGATATACAATCTGCCATCGTGGTTGATGACGAAACGTAAGTATGTGTTATTGTCAATGATGATATCTGGTCCCAAGCAACCGGGCAACGATATTGACGTGTAACTAGCGCCTTTAATTGAAGATTTGCAGAAGTTATTCGATGTCGGTGTCTGGATACCTGATGGCAGTCGAGGTGATGAGAAGTTTGAACTGAAAGGAATGTTGTTGTGGAGTATAAATGACTTCCCAACATTAGGTAAATTGGGCGGTTATTCAGTGAAAGGTCACTTTTCATGTCCCATATGTGAGAGCAAGACTAGTTATTGTCAATTGAAACAGGGTGTAAGCCAGTGTATCTCGGGCACAGAAGGTTTCTTCTGACCGGACATCGTTGGAGGCGAGCGAAGAATTGGTTCAACCGGAGAGAAGAGCATGATCTCGCCCCAATCCCTTTAACTGGAGAGGAGGTTCTAGAAAAGGTTACTGGGATGGGTCATGAATTTGGTAAGGGAAAGAAGAAGAAGGCATCGAATAGTAGTTGGAAGAAGTGTTCGATCTTCTTCAAACTAGATTACTGGAAGCATTTGGAAGTACGTCACTGTCGCGATGTGATTCATATTGAGAAGAACGTATGTGAAGCACTTGTAGGTACGCTGATGAATACCTCTAGAAAGACAAAAGATGGTCTGAAAGCGCGGAAAGATCTTGTACAGCTCGGAATTCGTTCATCTCTTGCCCCCATAAAGGAAGAAGGTAAATCCTATTTATCTCCGACTTGTTACACCATGTCAACGGAGGAGAAGAAGCGTTACTGTAATTCTCTGAAGTCTGTTAAGGTTCCAACAGGTTACTCTTCGAACATTCCTAGCTGTGTAAATACTAAAGAACTGAAGCAGGCAGGAATGAAGTCGCACGACTGTATGCAGGAGCTTAATGTAATTGCTTTAAGAGGATCATTGCCTCGACACGTGAGTAAAGCAATATCGAAGCTATGTTACTTTTTTAAGTGCATATGTCATAAGAAAGTGAGCAGGCGGAAGCTGGATGAGTTGCAGGAAATGATGGTGGAAGTTCTTTGTAAGATGGAGATGTACTTCCCCCCTTCATTCTTCAACATCATGATCCATGTGATAGTCCATTTGGTGAGGGAGGTAAAATTTTGTGGCCCCGTTTACTTGAGATGGATGTATCCATTTGAGCGGTACATGATGATATTTAAGCATTTTTTGAAGAATATATATAGGCCTGATGCTAGTATTGTTCAGAGGTATGTTGCAGAAGAGGTTATTGAGTTCTGTACTAACAATATGAAAGATGTTGCCACAGTGGGGATACCAAATGCTAGGCACGATGGGAGATTGGAAGGGCACGGTCTTAAGCATCATAGTTTGTTCAGTCCTACCGCGAATGACATAGACGCAGTACATTAATATATCCTCAGGAACCACGCGTCGTTGACCCCTTATGTTGACGTACACATGGATGAGATTAGAGTCTCAAATGCATGGCCTGTCGGTGACTCTAGGATCCTAGAGATGCATTGTGCCGATTTCATTAGGTGGCTGCAAGCTCATGTTCTGGCAGGGGACCATCCTGATATTGTCAAGGTGTTATGCAGAAGGCCGCTAGGAACTGTTTCCTCATTTGCCGGGTACGACATAAACGGTTACACTTTTGGTACTAAATATTTGGATGAGAAGTTGACTAACCAGAACAGCGGTGTGGTAGTACCAAGCGAGGCCAATGTTCATGGATGCAATGCATACTACGGGACCATCACCGACATATGGGAGATTGACTTCATTAGTGCCACAATTCCAGTGTTCAAGTGTGAATGGGTGAAGGAAAGTGGCAGGGTGCGGACAGAGGATTACGGCACAACCCGGGTGAATCGCAGTATTCTTGGCTTTGAAGGTGATTCGTTTATCATGGGGTCACAAGCGCACCAAGTGTTTTATGTGAAGGATCCACAGGATAATAGGTGGGAGGTTGTGGTGAATGGTAAGCAGGCGCTTCTTCACAACGGCAACGACGAGGATTACAGCTTTGGTACAGATATCAGGACCTTCTGGGTTTAGAACCAAACGAAACCTTAACTGAAGACGAAGCGTGTTTGAAAAGGTATTTTGCGCGGAACGATCACACGGAGGGCATTTGGATCACCGATGCCGGGAAGCCAACGAAGCGGAAGAGGAATCAACCTAAGAATTTATGACAACTTCGTGCACAACAATCATGTTTGTGTTTTTTACTAAGAGGGACTGATTATTCATGTTTGAATTTAAATAACAATTTGAAACCTTAGACTAGGCGAATCCAGAAGAGGTTTCGCTTCTTATATTTGCCATGAAGAATTGGTGGGAGTGAAATCGCTTGTGGAATCCCCTGGAGAAAAACTACATCGTTTTTTAGCATATTTCGATCATAGGATCTAGATATCTTTCTGGCAATATCTCAACCATATTCGCCTAATAGTGGCGATTTCGCTTGGAGGTACGCCTCTTACTCTCTGTCCATCAAGTTGAGGCAAGAGGCGACATCGCATGCTAACTCGCCTGTATTATATTTCTGTCATAAGAGCTATATTACTTACTAGCGCGATATCGTAACTTAAAAAGCCTATATGTGGCGAGTTCGCCTAGTTGCACGCCTGTTGCTCTCTGTCCATCCAGTCGAGTTAATAGGCGAACTCCCTTGTTGTGATGTCTATAGGCGAACTTGCTTTTGGTTTCGCTACCAGGGCGAGTCAAACTCAGTCATCAGTAAAAACCCTTTGAAATTCCATCAGAATTTACTTTTTTTGGGGGGTTTGCATGGGGTGATCATGAAAAGGTGAGAACGCCTTTACCTTTTCTTTCAATTAATACGAAAATTAATTATTTTTGTCTAGGAACTCTCACATTTTTTTGACAAATGGAGCACCTCAGCCCTATATATATCAGCCCCTTCTCCCTTCAAAGCCAAATAAGAGCCTTCATTTCCACATTCCCTTCTCCCTTCTCCCACTGTTTGCCTTCTTCTTCCCATGGATTTGTCTAGTTTCAACAAGTATATTTTGTGTTCGCCATGTGATACCCTAACTATTTGTGCTAACTACTTGTGCATAGGGGAAATGGGACAAAAATTTCATATCCGCGAATTCACAAACAATGCCTTACACTGGTGGTAGGTCGGGGTATTTGGGTATTGGTGAGAAGGAGGGTTTTAGGGAGAAGGAGGAAATGGTGAAGGAGTTGGTATTAGGGGGGATGGACGAGGAGGAGGCTCGGTACGTCGTCGTGGAAAAGGATGCCGAAGATTACACCACAGAACGACTCTTCGTGTTGGGTCGAATTAGGGAAGAGGATGGTAAATTCACAACGGACGAGGCCGAAAAATGTGCAAAGAGGGTGGTAAGTATTTCTTACTTACCACAATACATATTGTAGTCACTTATATTTATACTTGTCTTCCTTTATATAATATGAAGTTCTAGAGCGCCAAAAAGAAAAGGGTACATTTGTCCCTTGTGGGAAGAAAGATGTGTTGAGTGAGGCTTTAGCTCTTGAAAATAAGAAGGAACCCCCGGGAAGAGCATTAGGTGTTGGGGGTTACGCGACTCAAGTTGAGGTTTTTGGGATTAGGCGAAGTTGCGGCGATCCTAAACCATCAAAACTTCAGCAAGCTTTGAGCGAGTTGGCGGCAACCAAGGCGCAAATGAACGACTTGAGGGAGGTCGTGAGAGATATAGCACAACACACCCACTATCCCCATATCGAGAGGTTAGGGGAAGGTCATCTTCCACCCTCTTCTAAGACTTCTCAAGCCTCGCCTCAAATTGTGGAGGATGAGGGTGAGAATGTGGAAATGGAGGAGGAACTAGTGCCTCCATCTCCGCCTTCATCTCCCATCAAGTTGAATGTGGCTCCCTCACGACAAGTCCAAAAGGTGCCCCAATCCCCGCCTTCATCTCCCATCAAGTTGAATGTGGCTCCCTCACGACAAGTCGAAAAGGTTAGTATCAATTTTATAATTTACAACTACATTTAGTATAATGTCTTTATTAGAATAGTAAGATTATTATCTTTCTTGTGCTTTTATTTATGATAGAACCTCCCTTGCAAGCTATATGTGTCGCATGGTCCCAATTCAACCCCACTCCATGTCGCCAATGGCACATGCGCACTAATGCGGTGAAACACAATCGTAGTGACATCCCCACCGGATTTTATAGCGTTCGCATTACCCAAGTTTTGCTAGAACTAGAAATGCTTCCCGTGAAGGAGAGAGTGATGGTAAGAATTGGGGAGGATAAAGGTTTCCGTGTTCTATGGCCAAAATGGTTGGTGCTTGATAAAAAATCCACCTCCATACCCCGTAGGAAACCACAACCTCGACAAACTCCTCAAATTCCCGTCCCCACCGTTCCTATTAATAGACAAATATATGACCCGACCCTCGTGGAGTTTCTCAAATCCCTCCCACCCTTAGTTCGAGTATTGTATGATTTGATATCCTCGGACGACAAGGATGCAAGTTATGCCTTTCTCGGAAATGAAAGGTGCTTTGGAATGACAAAGTACATCATCGTACTATGGGGTGGTTTCGTATATTTCTGGAATTGCACTGAACTACCCGCCACCATTCTTTGCCTCAATCAAATGTAAGCAATTATTATGTTTTTTTTCCCATGAAATACCCCATTATCAAACAATATGGTTACTCGCTCGACATTCTTGTCTACTACATTCTCAGCTTCTTGCATCACCATGCCTATCATCGGGGGAAGCATTTCATTGGGTTTTTGCATCCAATGCATATGCAAGCAAGTATGGAGAGCAATATGCAAAGACTGGATTACCTGACTTCTACTCTCTCGGACAAATCCAAGAAAATATTCATTGGACCATATATCGAGGGGTAAACCTTGCAATTTTGGCCATTCTTTAAGCTTTTCTACAATTTTATGTTTCTACAAACAAATATGACCATTTGGATTCTTTGATGTGATTTGTAGTGATCATTGGAGCTTTGTTGCATTATTACCCGCTGTCAAGCAAGTGTATTGGATAGACCCACTCCACCGCCCTCCATCCCAAACATTCACCGATCTCCTCGACAATGCATTTCATCAAGTCAACGACAAAACACTCCTCGACTTTCACCTTATGAACATTAATGTAACTATTTATGCTTATGCTAACACGTAATTTCAATTGCGTTTTTTAAGCCTAAACTATTGCTATAACCATGGATATATTGTAGTCTAGGAAGCAATCATCGGACTGGGAATGCGGCTATTACACGATGCTGTTTGGTTTGATGGTGGTAGATGGTGTTCAAATCAACATGCTGGATCTTCTAAAGGTAACCTTCTACAATTTAATTCCGTTTCTCTCAATCACAACATTCTTATGCACATTTCTTTCATGCATAGGTATTCATGGATGATACCACGCCTTTCTCCTTGGAAGAACTTAACAATGGAAGAGACCGATTGGCAGGCCACCTAGTCCACAACCGTGCTTATACCATTGCAAGGCCACAACAACTCCCGAAACTACCTACCAAGTGACAAGGTGTTGGTCCATTTCATTAGCTTTTTTTTATTAGGAATTGCCATTGGTAATGCACTTATGTGCACTTGAATTATGAGGTTGTGCCTCTTTAGTATAGGGTGGTGATTGGAATTTGGCAGGTTTTCATGTTTCGAAAGAAACGGGGAAATTTTTTCAAATAATAGCCAATTTTACAGTACTTGTGGGCGATATCGTAACCACAAAATCGCTTATAGGCGAATTCACAATCGTATTCGCCACCACATTTTTCATGCTCTACATTCTACAATCACCTTTAAATTCGCCTAATCAAGCGAATCTGCCACGCCAATCGCCAGTGACTCTCTGTTGGCACGACCGTTTCAATTTCAGAATTCGCCCCCATCATCGCCTACACAGGCGAATCTAACGTCCGATATCGCCTCTTGGTAACGTAAGGAGGCGAGTGTGAAATCGATATCGCCTCGCATTTGCTCCCTGGTGGCGATATCGTATATAATCTCGCCTAGACCTCTCTGGTCTGTCTACCATTTCTGGAAGCGAGCTCGCACGGAGCTTCGCCTGTTACACTACTAGAATATCAGGCCATCTAAGGCAGTTCATCCTTCATTGGTTAAGGCAGAAAACAAATGCCTTCTCTGGTAGTGACTTGAATGAGAAAAATCATCTAAGGCGGTTCCTCTTCCGCCTTAGATGTTTTTGAGTTTAAGGCGTTTGTTTCCGCCTTGGATGTAGGCTTATACGCCTTGCTAAATTCTTACGAACTCGCTAGCGTGAAAGTCTGTATGATATGAATTGGCTCGTTGCGATACCGTAACTAGCAAACGCTAGTCCCAAACAAATGGTTGATTGTTATGTTATGACAGCAGCTTACGGATCGCCAGGTGAAATACTAACGAGTTCGCTACATTGAAAAGCCTAGACTGTTATGAATGTGTACGAGACTGGTTACGACTTCCACCGTGCGGATTGCTAATATTGGTTACGATCTCGTAAGCCAACCTAGTTTGTCATATATTTATCTGCTGACGAGACTGGTTATGAAAAATAGTGGCGAATCGCTCGGTCATAAGTAGCGAACTCGTTACAAGCCAAGCCAAGTTAAACCAAACGAGCCAGGTTACGACAGCAACTAGCTACTCGCTAGTAACACCGTAGCGAACTCGCAACCGAACAATTGTTTTTCATAAAAATTGTAAAAATATAAAAATTGTGAAAATGATATTATAAAAATATAATAAAAGTTGTTGGTTCGAGAGAGTTAACGATATCGTAAGACAATCGCTTATGTGTGTAGTAACGTATTCGCTACTAATCTCGCTAACGATAAACGACGTCGTTTTAGCTCTGGGTGAGCTAGAAAAAAAATTGACGTTACGAGTAAGCTAGACATTCGCCTTGCTTTGGCGTGTATGGTTACGAGCTCGACAGAGATCAGATTGGAGAGGTAGAGAAGAACGAGCGATTGGGTAGCGAGGGCGCAAAAACTAAGCTCAGAACCATTAAACGATGACGTTTTAGCACCGGGTGAGCGAGAAAAAAAATGACGTTACGAGTAAGCTAGACATTCGCCTGGTTTTGGCATGTATTGTTACAACCTCGACAGAGATCAGATTGGAGAGGCAGAGAAGAACGAGCGATTGGGTAGCGAGTGCGCAAAAACTAAGCTCAGAAATATAATCCGGGCGATTGAAGTAGCGATAGTACAAGATGATCGCAACTATTTTAATGTTACGGGCGAGAGAAGTAACGATCTCGCAGGCAATTCTTAAGTGTCACAAAATTATATGATTTGAGCCTTTTCCACCCATTTCCACTAAAATTGGGTTTCATTTTAATTGTCTAAGCTGTCAATTGCAAGATGCATGGTATCTAAGCACAAAACATGAACATGAAACACTATCAAGCCACACTTTATAAACTTATGGAAGTAATGGAACTCAAAAGTATATGCATCCATTTGACAAAAAAAGAAACTAGCTTTTATTGGGAATGTGAGGCCTAGAGATGTACCGAGATCTAATAAGGACCAAGTGTCTAGCCAATGCATCTCTACCATCCTCCAACTCCATCTTGGTGTACGGTGCATGATTTTCCTCGATAATCTAAGAATATGAAATGTTTTTTTAATACTATTGAATGCAACGTAGATAGTAATTGGTACAATAAGTAGGTCATAAGAATGCTTACGCGATGTAATTCCAAATTATCTTGAACAAGGCCAGCTACACACTCGCTTGCGTACAACATCATATAGTAACCGCACTCCCAATTTGACAATTGCTTTCGGTGCTGAAAGCGAAGAAGTATAACAAATGATTTGAAATGAAATCATAGTGGAAATAAATGAGCATTGGATTTGTACTGTCACCTGAATCTGTATAAGGTTGAAGGGAAGTAGTGTGTCGTCATGTGCACTATGCATAGCAACCTCTAATAAATCTGCAAATTTTGTAGATGGACCAAAGTGTAGCGGGCCCATCCAATACACTCGCTTCAAAGATGGTATCATAGCTACAAAACTCCAATGGCCACTACAAATTTTAAGAAATGAAAATGTAAGAACCCGGCTCGAAGATTAGAATGTTTACGAAATGCAGATATCAAATTGTAAAAAAGAAAACTAACCTCTCTAGATATGGGCCTATGTAAATTGTCTTGGTCTTGTCACTAAGGATCTTAGAGAGATAAGCATGTCGTGATTGATTACTTTCATTCATTTCTTGCAAGCATATTTGGTGCAAAAAACCAATGAAAGTCTTTGTGTTTAGAGCAAGGAATTGCATGTACCTAAACAAACAATAGATCGGATATGAACGTATAATAGTGCACAAGTATATGATAATTTGTAACTTGCAGTACGATAGAAGAGATGAGATTAAGTAGCTTACATTTGATGTAGTATAAGGATTGTTTCGGGAAGGGTTTTATAGTGCCAGAAAAGGGCAAAGTCTTCCCATGGAACGACTAATTCCCTCGCTTCGCCGAACACCTGTTTATTTGAGTAGAAATAGTAAACAGAATCCCGACTATGGTGGCCCACCATATCATAAAACGTGCGAAGGTATCCCGGGAGTGCTTTCATGAATCCAACTTGTCCCGCCGACATCGGCTTCTTAGCTACCGGGAAATCTAGTGGGTCTACGACGGGTGAAGCTGTGTTTCTATTAATAGGGATAGAATTAGAATTCACATCAATGACCAACCATTTGGGCCACACAAAAAAACGGCCCAAACCTTTACCCACAGTCGTGCACTCTTGATCCGCGACCGATACCAAGGCATTCTCGACTAACACATGTAGTATAGAAACCCTAATGAAACCAATAGGGACTTTGGCTTCATGATGTAGTGCCATGTCAGGATATGAATTTCCCATTGCAACGTGGCGGGGTTGAGAATTCATCCCACATTCAACGTACAACTTGCAAGAAGGGGAGTTCTAATATACAAATAAGGCATGTTTAATTAGGTCGAATTAGACATATGTAGGAAGAGTATATTTATAAAATATCAATAATAATGAGTTGTGTAAAATTATTCATTTGATTGAGGTGCAAGTAATTAAACGTACCTTTGGTTTGGGATCGGATGGTTGTATGTGAAATTGCTCTTCGATAGGGGCCGAAGGTGTGCATATTTCCTTGTTGGGTTCAACAATAGGTTGGTCAAAAATAGGCTGGTCAAAAATAGGTTGGTCAACCTCATTTTGTGGTGGGGAAGGATGTGAACCTCTAGACGAGGGTCCATTGATTGGATCGGTGTCACAAAAATTGGATGGAAGAGGATACTTTATAAAAGAACATATATTGGCCAACATTGTTTTCAATTTCTTGACCTCTTGGTCGGATTTTTTGGCTTGGTTCAATGCTATTTGGAGCTTGGATGGTTTAGGGTCTTTGCTACTACGTTTGATACCAAACGCCTCTATTTGAGTAACATAACCACCAATTCCCTTAGCTCTTCCCGGATGCTCGGCCTTCCCAAGTGCCCTACGTAGCACATCGTGTTTACCGACTAGGATGAACAAGCCTTCTTCAACTTCACGCTCGACCTTGTCCTAAAAAGGTAGTATAGTAAATGAAACGTTATTATCGTAATCAATTGTTGTGTTTGATGGTGTGATTGTAGATAATAAAATGGAACATGGTATGGCGTAGTAGGTAAAGCGTACCACTCGATTAGCCACCCTTTTTGCCTCATCACTTGAGAAAGTCCCGTCTTTTTTAATTCTACCCAAGACGAATAATTGTTGTCTACTATATGTTGTAGGGTCTTCGGCAATGACTAGCTTGTTCGCCACTTCCGCGTCCATGCCCCCATCCACAAGCTCTTTCACCTCGGTTTCATGTTTTTTTTTGAGGTCTTCTTCCCCACACCCAAGTACCCCGCCCTACCCCCGGTGTAAGGCATAACATTATCAGCACTGGCTTTGCGCTTCCTATCCCCCAAACCCTTTTAAAAATTCTGTTATTTTAGGAATAAAGCACTAACCGAAACAAAAATATTTGGCTAATTCGCATGACACTAATATTGCAAGATGTAGTAAGTAAACTAACCTTTGCGTCATTTTCTATCCATCGTTTCTTGAATGCCTCCCAAGTAAGGGTTACAATGTGATTGTAACGCGTACTTGGATCTTCCCCAAACCTCGTGCCCTTCGGTTTGATATAATCCTTGGCAAGGGTATATTTGTGTTCTCTATGAGCTTTTGATGCGATTTGAAGAGCCTTCTTCTTCACTTGATCATAGGATGTTGCCTCGATAATAAAGGGGCGCTACAAATTTGATCATAAAAATAGTCACACTCACAATTTTCAATTGAAATTAAAAATAACAAGTACCACACTAACCTTGCATTCCTTCCATATATCCTTTTTGATGTCGATGCTTAGTAGCCTCCAATCCTTTGTGTCTAACGGTGTGCGTATCCTACCCGTCTTAGCACACCAACTCGACCATCGCGCGACATCATCGTCGGGTGAAATAGCAACACCAATGTCATTAAACTTGACATGTGTTAGTATTTTGTTATCGATCCTAATCTCAAATTCGCGACAATGTGTGAGGAGTTGAGCTTCTTTCGATGCGCGAGTCACTTCTCGTTGTCTTCTAACCTTACTTGAACCGCCAACAACATTTTCCCCCCCACTTGAGTCGGAGTTAACGGAACTTGAAGGGCTCTCCATTAAGCTTCCTTTGTATATTGAAATTTGTTAATGACTAACACAATACTAATAAATCAAAGTTGTACTTTGTAGTAAAAACATTATATTTCATAATCCTAAAATTTAGGGCTAAGCAAGCTATGGAGACTTTTAAAAGAAAATCTTGATTTTCGTTCAGGACATGCATCTGACATGATACTTAGTAATAACATGATAAATGGAGGCACTATGTACAAGAAAATAAAATTTTTAGCAAATAAGAATGAATAAAATCGTACCTTTGGTATATGACAAAGTTATGTCGGTAAAATTGATTATTTTGGTTGGGGATGGTCTACCTTGTTTGTCCCTCTCCTACCCATAACAAAGGATGTTACCAAATTGAACAAGAACAAATAAATATTGACATTAATTGAAAAAACCTAACCCTAAAAATGTGGTTGAGAATTTATTGTAAAACTTACCAATCTTTTGCATGCAATTAGTGGCTAGTTCCACTTTGTTTTGACACAATTGATGTGAGAAGATGTATGGGATGGGTAATGGAGATTTGGTGTGAAGAAAGTTGAGGAGATTTGAGAAAATGTGCAAAAGTTTGAAGTTTTGGAGATGAAACCCGTAAGAATTGAGGATAAGATGCCAAAAGTGTAGTGTTTTTCTGTTCTATAACGTGTTTACTTTATTCTAGCTTACCTTGTTGCGAAAACGGAACTCTCTCGTTACGCCTGACGTGGCTATTTACGAAGTCGTTACGTGCTCATGTGATTGCTTTTTATGCTCTACTTTATCCTTCTAGCGATATCGTAACTGAAAAGCTGACATAAAGTATGTTAATAGGATGTTGCGACGTCGCTACAAATGCTCACTAGAACCCTACTTAAGATTTTTTTTTGTTTTTTAAATGCACTCATACATTTTTAAATCACGATTTAAACGAAATGATGGTATAAGACACTAATCATTTTATTTTAAGAATAATTTTCATTTGTTCCGTCGTATGCTCATGTAGAACGGGATAGGGATTTGGTCACTTAATCTGCAATTACATAATTTGAAAGAGTTTTAAGAAGCTTAGTCTTTAATTGTAAGACAATAAGAAACTCTACACATCATGTGTACGCTTGAAAACGCTATCCATCGCTTACCTTTAGAGACAACAGCATAGTAGAGCTTCACACATGAACTACATATATATATGCTCAGTTCAAGTGCATTTCATTAGAGATACTTAGTTTATTACAACTCATTTATGTGATTACAAGCACGATTATTGAATTAAACAAAGTATCATGCACACGTTCACTCACCAACTGTCATCACTCATCATACTACCGAGTATCGCTTAATAACATTGCATGCTGATGTACTAAGATGTACTCTGCTTGACATAATCTGATGTTCGATATTTTCAAAATTGAGTATTATACTGTTTGGATATAAAATGTACATATTTAAGAATATGATATTGTGGCAAAAAATTTAAACCGAATTATTGATGTTTTACATAGAGTTATGTCATACTGCTTATGTACAAAGATGTACTCTACCTGAGTGAATATCATGATGGATATTTAACAAATAGATTTGTACTGCATCTATTTAAAATATATATATGTTAGAATGTGAAAATTGCTAATAAAAAATTAAAAAGTTTCATTTTTAAGTTACAATCTAATTAGCTTGTGTAGTAGCGAAATCGCTAGTATACACGTTACCACAGTTAAACCCTAAACCCTAAACACACAAACAAACAAACCCACAAACCCCCGTAACCCAGAAAACCTGTTGGCGACGGGGTTGCGATAGCGCTAGTTAGTAGTTCAAATTAAAAAAAGGCTTTATGTGTTACATCATCGCTACTAGTTAGAATGATTCTTCTATAGTGAATTCGCTACTCGAACGCTTGCCTGACGAGGCTTTTTAAGACTCGCTACTAGATACTCAGGCTTGAACGAGATATTAACGACTTCGCAACATACAAGCGTATCAGCTAGCGATATCGCAAGTACTATTACTATAAATAAAAAAAATGGGATCGGGCAAAAATTAATTAGCCCCAAATTGAAAACCTTTCTGCCATTATCACCGGCGACGATTTGTAACATCCCCGACAAAATGCGGCCAAAGACCAGAGGAGCAGTGCGAGGACGGGGTGGTAGAGGCTCAGACAGTGGACGGGGAAGTGGTCCGGTGACGGGAAACAAACGGCGTCGGACTGAGGAAGAGGTTCCAGTCGCCCCGCCTCCGCCGGAAGTTCCAGTCGCCCCGCCTCCGCCGGAAATCCCTGCCGCCGCCGCCGCCGAAGGTGGGGAAGGGCCCAGCAGTTCCAGTGAGGAGGAGGACACTCATGAGTTCTTCAACGCCGCCGCCGAGGCTAGGTATGAGCGTTGTTCCTCTCGGAAACTTGTAAATAATAATGTGTTTGATAGTAGTGTGGTGCCTTCGCTGCAACTAGATTACGTGCTAGACCATTTTAGGGCACATCATCTAGATACATTGCTTATGTTGCCTGAGCCCGTTTACCATGAAGAGGTTCTCCAATTTTATGCGAACCTAGGTTTAGAGGAAGGGGTGGATGAAATAACTACAATGGTGCGGGGTGTTAAGTTTACGGTCGATAAGTTTAGCATCAATGAAGTTCTGAAATGTCCTTATTTGACTCGTAACGAGCTGAGGCCTACCAAAATGGATGGTTCGTACGAGGTACATTACGAGCAGAGGTTTCCTTCTGTTAGCCCCAAGCAACCGTTGAAGGCCGGTGAGATGGGTCAGAAGTGGTTTAAAAGGACTTCTGATAGGCCGGGTACAACTAGGTTTTACCTGATCCACAGGCTTACCGAGGAGCAGAGATTAGTTTTTGAGCTAATCTGCGGTAATGTGGTCCCGTCCCTAGGGCATGCATGTGAGCCCACAGTTTGCAGTCTCATGGTGTTCTACTACATCATGGAGAAGCTTCCAATCAACCGCGGCTTCACAATTCTGACCCAAATGATGAAGATGGCCAGACACAAGAACGCCGCGCTTCCGTATGGCAATTTGATTGTAGCTCTGATCCGGAAAGCGGGTATTTTTCCAAGAGGCCGTCCCATGCCGCTCGGCAAATACGACAAGGAGTGGCTCAAGCACAAGAGGTTAGAGTTGAAGGCCGATGGGAAGTACGCGAGAAAGAAAGAAGCTGAAGAGGCAGCCAGAAGGGCAAGGGGTAGGATGGGAGTATCAGGTATGATTGTAGCTTGTTATTAACTGTAGTTAGTTCTAGTTGTTTAATTTGTTAATGTTTGGTTCTTATCAACCTTGATTTGTTTGTGTAGATGCTGTTTTTGATGCCCGTGGTAGGCTTGTGGTGTCTATGGGCCAGTTATTGAATGAGATTGAAATGGCCGAGAAAAGGGCATGTGCTAACAACGAACGGCTCGGCGAACTGATATCCAGCGGGGTAGTGGAGTGCGATCTGAGCGATGAAGAGGAGGTACCTGATATCCGCACCACATTTCCCAAGCAAAAAGACATCGCGGGTCCTAGCGAAGATTTGGCGACAGCCAGCGGGAAGGAGCCATCCGATGGGAAGCTTGTTGCTGATCATGTAAGGGATGCAGATGCGGATAGTGATGATGGTGATGATGGTGATCATCATGACACCGTCTCTGATGCAGAAGATGAGCCGGTGAGGTATGAGATGATTAGGAAATAGAGGCTGATCGGAGAACCCGACGAGGATGTTGAACCGGGCCAAGGCAAAGAAGAGAACACCTGCATCGAGACTGAAGCTCAACCAGCTGGCCAGAACGAGCAAGACAAGCAACAAGAGGGAGAAGGCAGTTCGGGGGAGAAGGCCGAAGGCAGCGACAAGATGTGTGTTGATGACTTGCATGATATGTTAGTCGCAGGCCTCTGATTTTTTCGTAGTTTAGTTTGGTTTAAACATTTACTTTTTTGAATATTAACTAGTTTTTGGATTATGATCACTTGTGTACGCGTCACCAAAGATGCCATTTTGGTTACATGAATGTGGTCAATAACTTCAACAATTTTTAGATGTATGTTGTTGAATTATTTTTAGAGTTGTTACTTCAGTTCAGCAAAATCAAGTACTTTTGGTATAGTGCGTGCTTCTAGCGAAATCGCTTGGTCCTCGCTCCTCTTTACGTGTAACGTGCGAGTTCGCTACGTGTCGTATTCAGTCAACAGAGCCAAGTTGGCGACTCACTAGCGAACTCGCTAACTATGTAAGTGAAAAGTAGCGATCTCGCAACAAGTCGTATTCAGTCAACAGAGCCAAGTTAGCGCCTCACTAGCGAACTCGCTACCTATGTAACTTATGGTAGTGATATCGCTAAGTAGCCTGTATGGTAGCGATATCGCTAGTGTGCATTTTTTCACAGTTAAACCCTAACCCTAAACCCACAAACCCACAAACGAATTCAATACTTTCAATTTAGTTTAGTTTGATTTGATGAAATGACATTCAAAAAAATTCAGTATAACCTTTCAAATTCCATAAGGAATTAACTTTTTTTTGGGGTTTGCATGAGGATATCTTGAAAAGGTAAAAATGCCTTTATTTTTTTACTAGGAACTCTACAATCTTTTTCATAAATGGAGCACCTCAACCCTATAAATTTCCTTCATTCCAACATTCCCTTCTCCCTTCTCCTATTGTTTGCCTTTTGCTTCCCATGGATTTGTCTATATTCAAAGCCCTCCCAAATGACATGATAAATCTAATCATGATTCGTGTTTACTTCGACTCGATTCTTCGTGCGTACGCGACCGGAAGAGCGACAGAAAGGCATAAACAGTGGCTCACCAACGCTTCTGCACTAGGTCACACAGACTCGACCTATGTCTTGGCCCTATTTGCAATATGTTGCAGGGGTGACATTCAGAGAGGCATGAATGTGATCACCACCCTGAAGAGAACCGATAAGAAAGGCCTCCGGGAAGCTCGAGTACGCGTCAGAGCCGGTTTGGGTAACGCTTGGGGTTGGGCGCACTACTACAGGTTCCCCAGAGATGGAGTAGTCACGCCCAGGCCGATCTGCTGCGTGGAACATGCTGCCCTCAATCGCAGAGTGAGGTACGATCGCTGGGAGAGGCTTGATCCAGCGGACATCTCATGTGATTCATGCACCTGCGATCAGGAATTGGTTCACGTCCTCGGTCCTCGTTTAGGCTAAATGTTCTAGTATTTTTGTTGTTTGATTATGTTTTTTTCTTTTTTTGCCCAAATTTGTTATGAGTGTAATAACCTTTTGTTTGCCATTTTGACACATTTCATTATTTAATAAGTTTTTTTTTTGTGATACCTTGTCCTTTACATTTTATATAAGTTTATTAATTTTTATTAATTAGCGATTTCGTCACTGTCACGTTTCATGATGATTTATTAGTAACAGAACACCAAGCGAAATTGCAACTAACTAGCGCCTGTTTACGAGGTCCTAACGATATCGCAACATGTCGTATTCAGTCAACAGAGCCTGGCTAGATATTTTGTAGCGATCTCGTAACAACAAAGATTGACAATAAAAAAACTCAACATTGACGTGGCTTGAAGCGAGTTCGCTACATTATAAGAACCCATCAAAAAAGGGTTTTTGGGTTTGGGTCTATATTGGGCGTATAAGTGTTGGGCCTTAGCCTGTGTAAGTATTGGGCCTTAGCCTATGTAAGTATTGGGCCTTAGCCTTGGTGTTTCATGTTCAGTTTGCGCTGGTCGGCGACTTATCGAACCCTTGTAAAATGTAAGTGTATATAAATTGAAACATCACCTTCTAATCAGCCGATGTGGGACAAATGTTGGCGATCTTTGTTACGAAGTCGCTACCTGTGTAACTTATAGTAGCGAACTCGCTACAAGTCGTACTCAGTCGACAGAGCCTAGCTTGAGATTCTCTAGCGAGTTCTTAACAACAAAGCTTGACTCACCTGGCAAACAATTGTTAGGCTTGGAGAGTAGCGATATCGCTACAGTATACGGACCCATCACGAAAAACCTTTGAAATTCCATCAGTATTTATTTTGGTTGGGGGTGCCAAGTTGGTCAATGAAAAGGTGTGAATGCCTTTACATTTTTCTTCTTTTAATACAGCAATTACTAATTTTAGTCTCGAAACTCTCACATGTTTTTGACCAATGTAGAACCTCACACCTATAAAAGTCACCCCCTTCTCCCTTTAGAGCCCCATCAGAGCCTTCATTCCCTTATTCCCTTCAAACTTCTCCTATTATTTGCATTATTATTCCCATGGCTTTGACACTTTTCAGCGCCCTCCCTGATGACATGATTCATCTTATAATGATTCGTGTTACGTTCAGACACGTTCTTCGTCGGTATGTGAGCTTCCAAGCGACCGATTGGGCTCGACAGTGGCTCAGCGAGGCTTCTGCAATAGGTCACAGAGAGTCGGCCTATGCCTTGGCTATATTTGCAATCTGCGAAGGTGATGCTCAGAGAGGCATGGATGTCATCACCGAGATGAAGAGAACCGACAAGAAAGGCCTCAAGGAAGTTAGGGATCGCGTCACCCTCGAATTGGCTTACACCTGGGGCAATGCGCACTACTTGGGGTACCTCGATGTAGTAGTGCCTAGACCTAGATGCTGCCAAGAACATGCTGACCTCAATCACGGCTTCAGGTACCGGCGCTACACGAGGGTTGATCCAGCGGACATCGAATGTGATGCATGCACTTGCGAGCAGGAAGTGCTTCACGTCCTTCTAACCCCTCCGCCACTTTGGATGTTGTAGTTTCTTTCTTATTTTATTCTGTTGTTTTTTATGTAAAATTTGTTAGGATTGTAATAAGTTTATGTCTGCCATTTTGGCTCATTAATTTAATTATTGAATAGCTTTTCTTGTTTTGAAACCTTGTCCCTTACATTTTACTTTTTCATCGCAACGGTTATTTTTTCAGCAAAATCGCTCGCTAAATCACTAGCGTCATCGTAAATGTTACTTTTTATGTAAAATCATTTACTGTTGCTATTCTGCGTGTTCCTAGCGATATCGTTAGTGTCACGTTTATTAGTAGAATCAACACTAGCGAACTCGTCACATACTCGCTTATAGGTTACGTGGCCCTAACGATATCGCAACAGCTCGTATTCAGTCAACAGAGCCTAGCAGGCGATTCTCTAGCGATGTCGCAACGAGATAAGAGCTGTTGGTAGTATATTGGGCTGTAGTAGTAGTGATAGTATAAGTATTGGGCTTTGTCTGACCTGTGACATCAGTAAAAACCTTTGAAATTCCATCAGTAATTAATTTATTTTGGGGGTTTGCATGGGGTGTCCATGGAAAGGTGAGAATGCCTTTACATTTTCCTTCCATTAATACCATAATGACTGCTTTTTGTCTAGGAACTCTGACATATTTTTGAATAATAGAGCACCTCAACCCTTCAAATATCAACCCCTTCTCCATTTAGAATCTCATTAGACCCTTCATTCCCACATTCCCTTCCGCCTTCTCATATTCCTTGCCTTCTGCTTCCAATGGATGTGTCTCTATTCAGCGCCCTACCAGATGACATGATAAATCTGGTATTGATTCGTGCTGAGTTCGACTGGGTTCTTCGTCGCTACGTGAGCGGAAGAGCGACCGAGTGGGCTCGACAGTGGCTCACCGAAGCTTCTGCAGTAGGTCACACACCGTCGACCTATGTGTTGGCTGTTTTTGCAATCTGCGAAGGTGACATTCAAAGAGGCATGAATGTCATCACAACCATGAAGAGAACCGACAAACAGGGCCTCCGTCTAGCTAGGCAACGCGTCAGAAGAGGTCTGAGATACGCTTGGGGTTGGACACACTACCTCAGGTACTTCTCAGAAGCAGCAGTTAGGCCTAGGCCGATCTGCTGCATTCCGCATGCTGGCCTCAATAAGTTTGTGAGGTACGATCCCTGGCTGCCCCTTGATCCGGCGGACATCACCTGTGATGCATGCACTTGCGATCAGGAACTGCTTCATGTCCTCGGTGAACGAATCATCTACTAGTATTAGTTGTTTGTTCTTTACTATGTATTTTTGCATCACCAGTTTGTTTCGATTGTAATGAACATGTGTTTTCCATTTTGGCACATTTACAATTAAATTTTTCTTGTTTTGATATATTGTCCCTTACATTTTATTTATTCATCCTAAGAGCCCATATCGTATAAGAAAAATCATTCACTTTTTGTATAGTGCGTGGACATAGCGATATTGTCACTGTCACGTTTCATGATGATTTATTATGAACAGAACACCCAGCGATATCGCAACTAACTAGCGCATGTTTACGAGGTCCTTACGATCTCGCAACGAGCCGTATTCAGTCAACAGAGCCTAGTTAGAGAATCTGTAGCGATGTCGCAGTGTACGTTGTCTACCCTTACGAATTCGGAACAACAAAGATTGACACATAGAACAACAAAACTTATGACCGGAATGGTAGCGACCTCGCTAGGTTAATATGAATTCAATTAGTTACGATATCGCTAGTAGTACTGCGTATTATTAATATAATATGAATTTAATTAGTTACGATATCGCTAGAATTACTCCTGAGAATTAAACCCTAGCAGCATGTTACACGGCGTCGTTTACTTTTGTGCGTGGAAACTTACGATACCGCAACCAACTTGAATATAAGCTATCTTGGCAGTTACGATATCGTAAGCCGCAAAACTTTAAATATCAAATTTGGGGATATTCTGATTTCAAACATCGATCGAACGTCTCAGAGCTTAGAAAACATAAACCAACCAAAATCTCACATACCAATCCGACAAGAACAATGGCAAAGACGAAGAATTTGGCACCCAATCCGTTTGTGCAGGGTGCCCGACGTGATGAAGGTCGGGCTTCGGGATCTCAGCCACGGGCGACGGCGGGAACAAGTTCAACCAAATATGATAAGCAAAGATTTGTAAGTTTTGATGCATCCCAGGCCTATTCTAATTACATGGAGCATAGTCAATTGCTAGATTGTTATGTTGTTGATTTTAATCAGATAGAAGAACTAGGTTTGGGGAATGTGTTAAAGATATTTCAATTTCATGAGTTGGGTGACTTGTTAGGTTTGAATTATCCGGCACATAAGGATGAGACATGCCAATTCTATGCTAATTTTCACCAGTTGATTGAGGAAGAAAAGGAGACAGGTAGGTGGTTCACCAGGGTTAATAAGAAGGACTACGAGATTGGGGAGGAGTTTTTTAACAAGGCATTGAACGTGTCCTATGCTGTTAACGAGGACTATAGCAACCAACCCCCTCCGGGGTTTTACATTAGAGAGCAATGGCCTGAGTACGGGGTTTTGGATCGAGCTCAAGTTGTAGAGTATGCTAAGAAGTACTTTGATAGAGATGCTGACGATTTAGGGGTGCCTAGATCTTATAAGTTGGATAAACTTAGTGGTGAGGAGAGGAATGTTTATGAGATGGTCGCTAGGAGTGTCGTGCCTAAGGGTGGTTGGATCACCGAGATGAACTATACTATTGTGAGCATATTTTATTGCGTCATGGAGGAGATACAGTTGAACCCGGGCCATGCCATTTTCGAGCACATGAGACAAAGTGTGGTCGAAAATAATAGGACAGTCAAGAAGCTCCCTTACGGTAATTTCATAACCATGTTTCTTACCTCAGTGCATCCCAAGATAAAATTATCTCCAATAGCCCAGGAGTGTTGCTTCTATACAATGTCATATTTTGAGAGGAAAGGTAAGTTTGAGTTGATTGATGGTGTGTGGCAGAAAGTAGCGGATGGACCCAAGAAACCGCTACAGTTTAATCCTGAAGAAGTCAGAGAGAACGTCGAAGGTTAGCCACACTAAACCCATACAGTTTAATTTCTGTTTCATACAATTTATTTGCTATACTCACCCTTTTTTTGTTTCACTTACATGAACAGGTGTACCCTCAGAGGCATACTACAAGGGTGTAGAAGACACGGTCGACCTTTTCAGGGATAAAGTGGCCAAAATCAATCACGCAAACTGGTTAACGGAGAAGGTGATACGTGGCATTGAAAGGGCTAGTGCGAGGAAAAAATCGAAGGGGGATCCACCAGCACCATCATAGACACCACCTCCTAGCAATGATGATTAGATTTGCATTCGTTCATGTTGGCTAGTACTTGTACTCAAATCCAAACAATTTAATTTTCAATTTGTTTTTATCAGTTTCTCTAACAACATTGCAAAGAATATTTGAATTTGAATGTCATCTATTTTATTATGTATATTTAATTATTTAAACTTCTATTGTTTATTTAGTGTGGCCAAATTTTTGCAAAATATAACACCACTTTACTAAGGAGTTAAATCTAATTTTTTGGTATGTGGCTTTATACTAGCGAACTCGCCAGTATCAAGTTACTCACCTGGCGAGCTACTACCGATTTCGCTAGTTTCAAGTTAAACAAATTTATACAAAGTTGTTCCCATCAAGCGAGATCGTAACCTGTCAGACTCAAGAGACAGAAGCTCATCTGCGAATTTCAGCTTTTTGTTGCGAAAGCGTAACCGGTTCGCCAATGTTACGAACTCGCAACGCAACAAGTTAACATGCATTGGTTTCTAGCGTGTTTCGTTACGGTATCGCCACGTCTACAGCAGTGTACAAATTTTTTAGAATTAGAAGATTTAGTGTACTAAAATTAATTAAATTAAAATTTAACTACATGAACCATCAAATAGCTACTTTTGTTTTTTACTCTTTTTAGTCTTCTTCTTCTTCTTTGGTTGCCTCCCCTTCCTCTTTGTAGTTTTCCCCGCAGGATTAATCCACATGCCTTCCTCATGATCCATTCTGCACACCGACGCACAAACAATGTCATCATTCTCCTCCAGAGTTTCGTACACCGAGGGCGGAATGGTGTCGGTAGAAACAGTGGAGTCATCGTCGAATAAGCCGTCACCATAGATGAATGTTTTCTTACCATCAACAACGATCTCCCATCGAGCATCAGTTGGATCTTCCACATAGAATACCTGATGAGCTTGAGCCGCCATGATGAATGGATCATCCCTAGACCCGAGAATTCCTCTATTAACTAGAGTCATGCCTAAATCCTCTGTGCGCATCCCTTCACCTTGATCTACCCATTCACATTTAAACAATGCGATTCGGACATGAACAAAGTCCATTTCCCATATATCAGTAATGGTACCAAAAAAACCATTATCACCCTCTCCGGGTACTGATACGCCACTATTTTGGGTTGCAGGATCTATCATCACTCCACTTAGTACCAAACGTGAATCCATTGATGTCATACCCGCTAAACGACGTGACTGTGCCTAGGGGTCTCTTGGCAACCCATTTTACAACATCGGGGTGTTCACCGCCATTCTGCACATGTATTTTGAGCCAACTAGTAAAGTCTCTGCAATGAGCTTCTAGGACTCTAGGTTCCGACCAGCTCGGGTGTGCTGACCTAATATCATTAAGGTGAACATCAACATAAGGACTCACTGAATGATGGTTGCGCAGAATGTACAGATGTGCTGTAGATATTTCATCGGAAGAAGGGCTAAATTTAGACTTATGGCGTAGTCCGACACCATCCAATCTACCATCGTGTCTGGAGACTGGCAGTCCTATAGTAGGTACATCCTGTAAATAGTTGGTACAGAATTCTATTACCTCTTCCGCGACATATCGCTGCACTATACTAGCATCTGGTCGATAACGATTCTTAAAAAAATGCTTGAAAATGCTCATGTACCTCTCAAATGGGTACATCCATCTCAAGTACACCTGTCCACACAGCTTCACCTCCCGCACCAAATGAACTATCAAATGAATCATTATGTCAAAAAATGAAGGGGGAAAAATACATCTCTAGCCTGCACAGTACTTCAACTACCATATCCTGCAATTCATCCAACTTACGACGGCTTACTCTCTTGCGGCATATTTGTTTAAAAAATAACAAAGCCTTGCAACTGCATCTCCAACGTGAGAAGGCAAGCAACCTCTCAGAGCAATGACATTCAAATCCTGCATTAGGTTGTGGAAATCGTGCGACTTCATTCCCACTAATTTCAACTCGGCGGTAGATACACAACTACTAATGTTCGAACCATATTTAGAAGGCACCTTTACTAATTTTAGAGTTCTGCAAAAACTCTCCTTCTCCTCAGATGACAAGGAATAACAAGCAGGTGGTAAGTACGTCGTACCTGCTTCTTCTTGAACGGGAGCAAGTGACGTCCTTATGCAAAGATTGACTAAATCCTTTCTACTTTTCAATCCATCCTTACTCTTGCCCGGTGTATTCAATAGCGTCCCAACCAAAGCTTCGCATACATTCTTCTCTATGTGCATGACATCTAGACAGTGGCGCACATCCAAGTGCTCCCAATAATCGAGCTTGAAAAAAATCGAACATTTCTTCCAAATCGTAGTTTGAGCGCTTTTTTTTCCCTTTCCCAACACAAACTCCATGCCCGCTACCTTTTCCAATATTTCAGTACCTGATAGTGGGACTGGGGCAAAACCATGCTCTTCCTCACCGTTGAACCACTTCTTTACACTCCTCCACGGATGACTTCTAGGTAGAAATCGTCTATGACCTAGATAAACAGGCTTACCACCGTGCTTTAATTGACAATGACTAGTATGGCTCTCACAAACGGGACATGCAAAATGCTCTTTCACAGAACACCCTCCAAGGTTACCCAAAGCAGAGAAATCATTGATGCTCCACATCAACATGGCTTTAAGTTGGAATGTCGCGTCCCCTCGACTTCCGTCAGGAATATGAATCCCATGCTTAAACAAGGATTCCAACTCCTCAACAAGAGGTGCTAGATATACATCAATGTCATTGCCAGGTCATAGTGTTCAAAAGCACATACTTTCGTTTCATCATCAACCATGAAGGTAGATTATAAATAACAAGCATCACTGGCCATGAACTGTGGGTGCTGGACATGTTCCCGAAAGGGTTCATTCCGTCAGTAGATAGTCCTAAGCGCACGTGTCTAGGTTCGTCAGCAAATTCTGGGTACATAGCATCCATCTTCTTCCACTGATCACCATCAGAAGCGTGAGATGTAATATCATCATTTTCCTCTCGAACCCTATCGGCATGCCATGTTAACAATTTTGCATGAACTGGATTGGCATACAAACACGTCAATCTCGGTTTCAAGGGCATGTACCACATCACCTTAGCATGACCTTGCTTTGTCGATGTTATCACTGTTTCTCCACATACCTCGACCTTTCCCTCATTCTTTCTCCATCTAGACTCACCGCATACCTTGCAATCATCCCTCAAGGAATCAACAATCCCCCTATACAACATACAATCATTCAGGCATGCGTGAATCTTAGTAAACTCCATGCCCATAGGACACAATATCTTCCGCGCAGCATAAACCCTGTCAGGACATAAGTTGTCCTGAGGAAGTAACTCTTTAACCAACTCTAGCAATTCCATCATTCCTTTATCAGAAATACCATGCCTTGCCTTTAGGTTAATTAACAACAATGTTGCTCCCAGTCTAGAATGCTTAGCCCCAACATATAAGCTTGTCTTTTTATCGTCATACATTGCCTCCAGCATACTTTTCTTCCCAACAAACTCCATAACAACATCGTCGCACATGTCTGAAAGCTGTTCATTATACTGCAGGATTTCCTCGGTGCTTCCCTCCTCTATCTCCACCTGGTCACTTCCATAATGGCCTTCCCCATGCCAAACCCATTCTTTGTAGGATTTGTCAAAACCTTTACAAATTAAATGTTCACGCACGATAGCAATATCTTCAAATATGGCGTTGTTTCTACACTTGTTGCATGGACATCTAACCCCTCCTATGTTGTTCTGTCTACAATGTCGCAACCCAACATCTAAGAACTGTTCAACCAAATCTACGTACTTCTTCGATAATCGAGCATTCTCCTTCATTATTCGTTTGTGGTCCATAATTCACGAATCAGACAAACAGCTACACAATACTACTAACCCTTTGACTTTAGATGATCAACACATAAACTACACACTTCATTAACAAAACAACCAAGATAAACCAAAATGCAACCAAAAATTATGCATAAAATCAACCAAAATCAAGAGACAAGTCAGTACATTACGCAAGTTAAACCTTACCTACACCAACACGGGAACAATGAGACCTCCGAGAACACTTCAACTGATCACCCTTCAATACCCACCTGTTTAGACCCTTTTAAAGTTTTTGTTTTTGGAGTTAGAACGGCCAGTTCAGCTTAAATCTGTGACCCATAAAGACGCGCTTGCGATATCGCTACTACGTCGCTAACACCTTCGGATAGCCTGCGAACTCGTAACATTTCAATCACCCTCACATGCACTGTACATTGAACAATGACAAATTTGACGTGCACAGAAGCGATACCGTAACATCAAACGCAATATACTACCGTCCCAGTTACGACATCTCCCACATCCTCGCCTGCTAAAATTTGGGTTTAGCAAAGCTTACGAGATCGCAACGCACAAACCTACAATTACCGAGCTAACCTACGACATCGCTATAGACACGTTTATATTACTACAAAGGTTACGAGATCGCAACAACCAATTCAATTTAAGGCGGATACATTTTTTCCGCCTTGGTCAAGTATTTTTTAACGTCATATCCCATTTCCGCCTTTAACTGTGTAATGCTCCAACCAAACTCCCTGTCCTTTACGGTGAGTTTAGTGAAACATTCGCCTAGTTCGCACTAGGACTCTTCAACAAAAACTGAGAGTTTAACTTGAGAAAACCAAATCAAAGCTTATTATTATAAGATATAAGTTTCCAGATACAAGTCTACGTAAACAAAAGGGCGTAGGCCATTATTTGCTTAAATACATAGGATTTCTATTGTTACAAGCTGGTTTCCGTCTAGGATCCTCAAAGCTCAGCTCGTTCTGCCTTCCCCTTAGCTTAACCCCCTCTCTCGACTGTCATGCCACACATAACACACCATGAGCTTTCGCCCAGTGATATTCTCAACATACATAATTACATATCACACATAATTATTCAGACTATCACCATATAATTCCAGCAAAAATAGTATACTCCATAATTTGACAAGGTTTACTTGATCTATAAGTTCAGCCAATGATAAAAGAAAAGTACAAGCAATCACATAAAGTGAACACCAGTCATAATAATGAAAACATCCAGTCAATGCCCAGAGAACACTTTAATATGTATATATATATATATGCAAATGGAGTTTTACTAAGATTACTTTGAAAATCTACAAATGCATGCGTACCTGCAAATAAAATGCCAGGGAACAATCTATTGATCAAAATTCAGAGTTCTGGGAAATTTCAATATATAATTTAAGCCTCTTCATCATTCAGTCTCATATAACACCTCTCCATTTTACACACCTCTTCATCAACCCCTTTCATAAATACATATACCCCTCTGCATTTTCCACCTCTACATCAACCTTTTCATAAATATATATCCCTCTCCATTTTACGCCTCTTCATAACTCACCCTATAACCATTAGCCCCTCTTCATAAATACCATTAATCGATCACAGAGATGTATAATCATATAATTTAATAAAATCCATTCACCAGATTGCTTTGTATCAAAGATAAGAAACAATTCAAAGTACAGCTATATCATGAGATATCCTATCAATATATTGTTCATACCCTGTTTCAAACATGTCAAAAGTGGCATTTTATTTCTAATATCAAGCTTACTTTGGGTCAACAATACCAACCGGTGCCAGTTTAAGAACATGACACTTTTCCTTCAGTGAGTATAAAAGCAAAACTATATATATGAATATCAGAAATCACACAACCAATGATGCACAAATCCTTCATTTCCAATTCGTCACAAATTTTTGATAACTCCCACAGTTGCATCACCAAGTACTAATAAGATCCCCACGGAATTCACACAACCTTAATTTGTAAAGGATTGTAAAGCCTAGAACTGAAGCACAGTGATAACTTTCTCCAGGAACTAAATTAAAATGTATACCCTTCTATATAGTTTTATAAAGATGGATATTCATACATGTAAGGCATGACAACTTAAATCAAAATTTTCTGAAAAGTGAGAATACTCACTCTCTACTCAGTGGTTTCCGTATGGTGCTGATTGTTGTAATCTGTAGTTAACCAAATAAAAATAATGTTACTCTATACTGAACGCATTCAACCGTATAATCTCTGATTTTTCTAAGTTAAACCGGGTATTCCCCTGTTACAGAGAATAAGAAATCAACGATACGAAATCAAATATAGATCAACTCTGTAAATTCCTACATAACAATCTATATCCCTCTAACAGACCACACCAGGTATGTATATAAACGGTCATCAAACATCGAAAGCTTCGATTTAATAGTTTCTTACTGGGCTGATGGGTAGATTAGATAAACTAGGAAGAAATTATGATATAGAATCTACCTTGTTCTTAGTTGCTCCCGTGTTTCTCCAGTTAAACCCTTCTCGTGATCTTCTGAATCTATATTGAAACTCTCTCTTCTTGATCTTTATCAAATTTTGTTATTGGGGAACCTATTACTCACCACCCATTTTCTCTCGGTGATCAACACCTGTTATATTTGGGGTCTACAGAGAGTAGCTATCATTTGGGCAAGTCTCTTGTATTATCTTTAATCTTTCTTTTTAATTACTATTTATTTTTAATTGCTATTCCTCAAAATCTGATTTGTCTTTTCCTATAAATTCTAGAATTCCTAAGCTTTTCCTTACAGGTTTTAGCCCTTGTACCCGAGACAAACATATAATACTAGGCAATTAGAATATCATGATAATAAAATATTATCAATAGTAAGAGTAGTAAAATAACTTTCCTAATGAACTCTAGAATTACTTATTTCCTACCAAATTCCTTTTACTTACAGAAACTAGTTCTCATATAGGCATATATAATAATAGCCCTTTAGAATAATGAGAATGATAAAATATTGATTATAGCAATAATAAAACGAATGATAATGTTAATAATAATAAATTAGGGGTTTTAATAGGTTAAGATATTATCATTCTATTACCTCAAAATGATTCTTCACAAACTGCCTCTTTCCGTCTTGAATGTAATTTTTTTTTTGCTAGCTTAAAGAGGTAGTGAACTCGCTACGTTCAATCAAGGCGTATAAAAACGCGCCCCCATCAAACGCCTTAAATATGTGCCTTGCATCCACCCCTTTGTAGTAGTGTTACATGAGGCGACATCGCCGGCTAGTTTCGCCAAAAGGCTTTTTTTAAAGCGATATAGTAACCATTGAAATTTTTGAAATTCCCGCCATTAGATAATTGTCCAAAATGCAAGCGAGTGAAGCGGCGGTCTCGTAACCATTTCATAGGCGACAGATACGAGCGATTTCGCTACGTCAGGCGCAATGAAGCTGGCGATACTGCCCAGCATGATATCACTGACACCAGGCGGCACCAGGTGGCGATTTCATAAGAAGAATTCACCTGGTTCACGGTGTTTTCAGAACCGCCGAGAAAAAGTCACTTTTAAGGCACAACCAAACAAGGCGTTTTGGAAACGCCTTGCTTGGTATGATGCAACCGCCTTTCATCCTATGCATGTCCACTAGTGATGAAAGAAATCAACAACTTCATCATTACCTTTATATTTTTTTCACAGATGTAACTGATCGGTTATAATTTATACACTTAATTTATGTGGTTTATAAGTCTCTTTTGCTATTTGATGTGCACGAAGGTGTGTTTTGGTGCAGGTTTAATATAAGAATTGGTGTGAAACAATCAAATAGAGAAGTGTTGAAAAAGGAGCAAAATCAAGCGTTTAGAGCCATGGTGGGGAGCTAGACACTTTACTCTTTTTCCGAAAGGTTTTTTAATGAGGTAGTGTGCTCCAACGGATAGTGGATCGTTAATTCTATTATTCCGGGAAGAAGAATAAAGCGACGAGAAGAAGGCAATTTCTATTACTGGTCTTTTTCTACGAGCGGCTAAGTTGTGCTTCGACATGTCGATCACTAATCAGCTATGCGTATTGTGAAAGATCGGTGCTAGAAGATGGACTGAATTGTGCATGAGAGTCTATTTATTTGGCCTTAATTAGTGGTGGCAAAAATAATTATTTAGTGCAATAATATTACAAATAAATAATCTGCACGTGTGAATGTGCATGATTAGTTGTATTTTCCTTTTTTATGGTGGAATAGAATTAGGTTACTTTTGGATTATATATATATATATATTTTGTGAGAGAGAAGAAAACTCACGGCTGAAAATTGAGATAGCTAGTCATCCGAGACCTAATCCTCCGTACGGCAAGCTAGGGTTTTTTGAGCTGTAAAGAATTTCTGGAGCCACCACTTGGAATTTCCTCGTCGTCATAATCAATAAGCTTTTTCTTCTTCATCTCTTTGTTATTTTATTATGATTTATTATATTATTTGTGTGTTTATTCATAGCATGAGTAGCTAAATTTCTTGTCCGGTTAGGGTGATGAAGCATTAACTATGATTTATCGTGAGACCTAAATGTGCTTATAATTGAATTGCATGAGTTCCTTCTTAATCTCTGAGTTTAACGTTTATTTCTAAATTGCTTGAGACCTGCGCAATCTTTTGTGATTTGGAATAGTGTCAATTGAGTTCCTCTATTTATCTGTATTTAGGGGGTAGATTCAATTAGTGGCGAAACTAAACGCCAATAGTTGGGAGTAAGGGGTAGATAATTTGTGACATGTATTCTGATTATAAATTGTCTGAATCGGGTTTCTTTGGTGCTTATAGCTGTTGAGGTATTAAATCTAGGTAGGCTATTCCGGCTAGGTTGTATCTTGATTAGAGAAGTAGTTAGTTTAGCTATTCTTGCTGATTACCGACAAAGTAAGAAGAAATTGGATTGGGTGTGCTATTCTCGAAGGTCTATAACTGGTTGATTTATGCATATTCGGTTTATCTTTGAGCCCGTGATCAATCAAATCATATGTTAATGTGGATTTACCTGCGACCGGATTCTACTCTCTATTTGATATTTGTGTTTCTTGCATTCGTTTAATTCTGTTTTTTATTTGCATTAGTAGTCTAGTTAATTTAGTTCTTAGTTATTAATACACAATTCTCTCCAAACAAAAAGGTGGTTGCTAACCAAACTTGTTCAATAGGAATAAAAGTATATTACACTGTTCCTCGAGGGATCGACCTTGCTTACTCTGTGCTTAATTGTAACCTACATGTTAGCAGGTTATTTAGCAGGTTATGTGCTTAAAAGTCTATGCATCAGATGATTCAAAGCTGAGATCAGGTACACCAACATCCCTTGCTGAAAGTACTTTTGCTACTAATGTTGCTCCTTTTTTTTCTCAGGCTAAACACAGGCACAATAGATTCCTCCCCTTGATGGAAGATGAGCAACTTCAGGAATTTAGAGCTGCAACTGAGATCTCTCAAGCCTCATCTGTTGACACTAGCATGGATATGGCAATCTCTGATGACTCTAATAATGATGCAGATAAGGTAAACACAAGCCAGGTAAGAAAATCTTCTAGACTCCTGGCTAAACAGAGACCTGGTATCAAATTGCAATCCTACTTTACTCAATTGAACCAAATTGTATCTGGTTCCATTACTAATAGCCCTAAAAATATTTTTAAATGATAAGTACATCCCTCAAATTAAAATTCCTAGTTTGGAATATTAGGGGTATGGAAACATCTTTAAAAAGACTTGCTGAATTGATTGATACTTATAGCTTTGACCTTATTTGTCTAATTGAGCCTATGCATGTTAACTCTAAGTGTCAGTATTACATGAATGTCCTGAAATACAAAAACTGCCTTTTTGCTCATAATGAAAGTATCTGGATTTTTTGGCAAAATGATATCCAGATCTCTCTGATCAATGATCACCCTCAATTTCTACATGTTTCAGTCCAGAGCCAAAAACTGAATTCCTACATGGAATCAGTATTTGTATATGGACTAAGAACAAGGAAGGGTAGAGAAGATCTTTGGATTGATTTACAAAAAATAAATTGCCCAGATACATTTTTCATTGGAGACTTTAATGCAATAGCATCTATCTCTGAGTACAAAGGCCAGTCAACTCCCAGCCTTCGTAGTATCAGTGATTTTACTAAATTCATTGATGATATGGCTTTGGAGTACATAAACACAGTTAGCAATCCCTTCACATGGTCTAATGGAAGACATAAGCTTCCCCTTGATCTCAGTGATAGTGGGAGGGTAAAAACCCCCACAATCCAGAGACTTGATAGGAGTCTATGTACAGCCCACTGGAATTCAACTTTTCCTGACTCTTCCATACTAGTTTTGAATAAACTAAGTAGTGACCACTGTGCACTCTTTCTTAGTATAGGAAGCAAAATAAAATCATCTCCAAGGCCTTTCAGATTTCTTAATGCATGGTTTAAGAGAGATTCCTTTCTGAACTTAATTAAAGAAAACTTGACACTTCCTATTGAAAACTCTGGAATGTTAGGACTATATCTTAAACTTCTCAGATTGAAAAAACAACTAAAGATTTGGAACAGAGAAGTTTTTGGTAATGTCCATACTAATGTTATCAATATGGAAGAAAATCTGAGATTATGTGAAATTGCTTATGACTCTGATCAGTGTGAAATAAATCTGGTCAGCCTCAAACAGGCTAAGACATCCCTCACTAAAGCCATTAAAGAGCAACATCATTTCTGGAAAAATAAATCCAGAGTTAAATGGCTTAGAGAAGGAGATGACAACACAAAAATTTTCCATAACTCAGTAAGGGAAAGGAAGAGCAAAATGAGCATTACTAAAATTCAAAACTCTCTTGGTGATTGGATTGAGGAGTCCTCAGATATAGAATCAGAAGTTGTGGCTTTTTATTCAACTTTACTATCTACTGAGGAAAATCCTAACCAAGGAGTTTTTTATTCTCATTTCTTGTCTCAGATCCCTAAACTTATAAATGATGAAGACAATGCAAAGCTTATTAAGCCTGTTTCAAAAGAAGAATTTAAAAGCGTTGTCTTCTCATTAAATAAGAACAATAGTTCAGGCCCTGATGGTTTTACTGCACAGTTTTATATAAAGAGCTGGGACATTATTCACTTAGACCTCCTTTGGGCAGCAAATGATTTTCTTTCCAGTACAATCATGCCCAAAGGCATTTCCAGTACATGGTTTGCTATAATACCAAAACTGGACACTCCCTCTTCATTTACTGATTTTAGGCCTATCAGCCTCTCCAATGTGGCTAACAAAATTTTTTCAAAAATTTTAATGGAGAGGCTGAAGCCTTATATGCAGAAAATCATTTCCCCTCACCAGACAGCGTTTTTGAAAAATAGAGACATTTCTGATAACATTCTATACTTAAAAGAAATGGCTAGGTTTATTGATAAAAAAGGCAGAACCCCTAACTGTATTTTGAAACTTGACCTGAGAAAAGCTTTTGATAGGGTTTGTTGGAAATTCCTTAGTAGCATCCTTATTAAATTCGGGTTTCATGGAAAGTTTATTTACTGTATTATAAAAAAATTGTCTCAAGCCTGGTTTTCTGTTTTAATTAATGGTAGTCCAGTTGGATTTTTTCAAGCTACTAGAGGTATCAAACAAGGTGATCCCCTTTCTCCTTTCCTCTTTAATATATTCTCTGAAGCTTTCACTAGAAGTTTATCATTCATATTTCAATCTGGAAAGCTCAAATATTTTAATCTCCCTAGATCTGCTTCTCTGATTTCTCACTTATCTTACGTAGATGAAACAGTTATATTCATGCAAGCTAGCACTACTGATTTAAATAGAATGAAAGCCTTTTTAGTGGTTTTTGAATCTGTCTCTGGACAGAAAATTGACTTCGACAAAAGTGATTTTTATGTTAGTAAGCATGCCACTCAAACTAAGATTAGGGAGATAAGTAACATCTTAGGTATGAAAAAAGGATCTTTTCCATTTAAATATCTAGGAGTCCCAATTTCTCAGGTAGAGTGAAAAATGTATACTTTCAGCCATTATAGGAAATGATAGATAGGAGGTTAAATAATTGGAAGAATAAGTGGTTATCCACTGGAGCTAAAATGATTTTGATAAACTCCTGTATCTACTCCCTACCTCAACATTACTGGGCTGTTTTGATACCAACTGTGCAGGTCATTAAATAAATTAGAAGAAAAATCTCTATTTCTTTTGGGGAACTATTGATGATAGGCCCAAAAAATCATGGAGAAACTGGAATGACCTCTGCTACCCAATCTCTGAGAATGGTTTGGGATTTAGAAATATGAACACCATTATTAAATCATTCTCCGTAAAGCTGTGGTGGAAATTTCAAAATTCCCAAGCCCCATGGACTGTTTTTCTTGCATCTTGACCTAAATCTTCACAGACTTCTCAAACATGGAAACGAATATGTAAGGTGACCCCTTTCTGTGAAGAAAATTCTAGAGTTATCCATGGGGCTGGTACTTGTAGTTTCTGGAATTCTAATTGGCTAGGAAATGGGATTCTTAGTGATACTCTGAATACTGAACTTATTGATATCCCCCTGGATTGTACAGTTGCCAATTTTATTCAAAATAAAGATTCTTTCCTTCCATTACTATCTGCTCATACTGATCCTGCCCTCTTTTCCTCACTACAGGTAGCTAACTCACTCAGAACAGAATGGATAAGCTAATATGGAAGCCTGAGGACTCTGGAGCTTTTTCTTTCAAATCTGCTTACAATAAACTCAGAAGCAAGAGAGGTAACTCTATATCTCTACTCAAAATTTGGAATGCTAGAGTCCCCAAAAAAATTTCAATATTCATGTGGAAGGCTCTAATTCTCTTCTCCCCTTTGACAATGTTCTTACATTCTATGGGTTCAATATTGTTTCAAAATGCTGTTTCTGCAACCATAAGGATGAACTTGATCACTTTTTCAATCAGTGCACCTTTGCCAAAGCTATATGGGCTGAAGTCAATAGATTTATAGGGATCTATACTCCAGTTTTCTCCAGTATATGGTCCAGAGTATCACATTATCTATCCAGGCCTGGTTTATCAACTGTACACTCTCAAATAATAAAAAGTATACTTCTCTTCTCATGTTGGTCTTTATGGAAGGCTAGGAACAATTTCATCTATGATAATACTGTACCTAATCAACCTAGATTACTGCATGAAATTAAAAGTATGATTTTTGACTCCTGTGCAGCTAAACCATTTTATATTCATAGGCCTGTTGATATTGAATTTGCTTCCAATGGATATTTCCCTATGTGGCTAAAGCCCCCTAAGCAAAATATTCAGAAAATTGCATGGTCTTGCCCATCTGTTGGTAGTAAAGTTAACATAGATGCTTCCTGGAAAGTCTTAGATAAGCAAACTGGGATTGGCATGATAATTAGGGATGTTACAGGCAATATTATAACCTCTGAGTGTATTTACACTCATGCTCAGTCCCTTTTACATGCTGAATTACTAGCAATTGGATTTGGGGTCATCAATGCTAGAAAGTTTAACTCTGAATTTGTGCTAGAATCTGACTGCAGTCAAGCTATAAAATGTATATTGAACCCTCACTCTGCTCCATGGAAGCTCTTTGATTTATCTGATGAACTGCACAGTGAATGCTCTGGCATTCAAATTATTCATACTTATAGGGAAGCCAACTCTGTGGCTGACTCTTTGGCTAAATATGCAGTCCTTACTAAATCTGCTCATACTTTCAACTCATCTTCCCAGCTCCCCCCATTGACTAAAGGGTTATACATGTTAGATAAGAGTGGCACTCCTACTATCAGATTGCATCCCCCTTAGACAGATATTACTCTTACTTGCTTCATTTTCTGTTTTTTTCAGGAGATTTGGCAGTCACAAGGCTGTTATTTTGAAGGAAAGACAGGAAATACTTCCTGGAGATACATCACTTTTGGCCATAACTCAGTCTACTCTCATCAGCTTAAAGGCTCTCTTCTCATGGCTTTAACCCTAACTCTATGCCCTATTTCAAATGTAATAGATATAAACTTATTCTTCTTAGCTTGTTCTTACTCTCAAGGCCGCATTGAGTTTTTCTTAGCAATTCTCTAATAGGCCTTGTCAGTAGATCATGTCTAATTTTGGCCTATCATTGTATAGAGCATGTAGTCTAGTTTTAGATCATTTTTGAAAAGCATTACTATGCTTTTGGGACTATGTCCCCCACAAACTTGGCTTGGTTACTATGGCCATGATTTGTTCTATTTTTATAGGTTTGGGAAGCCGAATAAAAATTCCCCCGCTCTCGCGAGTGGTTTAACGTTAAAAAAAAAATTAAACTGAATTATGTTGAACGAAACTGCTATAAAATTTATATAGTGGAAACCGTAATAGCATGACTAAATTAAGATGAATCTTATCAAATCATATATCATTTATCCAAAATGAATTTCAAATGGAATAAGGCATATGTTCTTTCCCATATATAAAGTTTGACCCATTTTTTTTTATCATAAATGAAATTACATTGCAAATTTTTGTTGATAATTATCATTTATGATGATAAAATAAAATATATTAGTAATTATTTTTTTTCTAATAAAACACAAATTCATTTACTATAAATAGTGAAATATCAATTGGTTGTGTAATGTTAATAGATTACCACCATATTTAACATTTGAATATAAATAGATAAAGAATGCAAAAGGGAAAAAGGGAAAAGCTAGCATCCGTACGTTACAAAACAAATAATGAAAAAGGTTACCAAACGCATTTATTAAACCTTTGACAAAATGACGAGCACATAACAATTTTCGATACACTTCCAGACCTGTCGAGTGACTCTGAGTCTCTACTAGCGGCTACCATGGCGAACAACGGAGGAATCCAAGCTACAATCAATGGAATGGTCGTGCGAGGTGAATTCTTTAATCTTTGATCGTTTTTTTCCCTTTTGAAAGCAAAGGATTTGATTTAAATTCCTTGTTTGTTTTCTTTGTTTTGTTTTGATTCAAGAACTGTGTGTTTGCTGAGTCTTATGTTGGGTTTTGGCAATTAATCTCGTGTGCGTGTTTATGCGTGTTTATTTCTTGTCTGGGTTTTTGATTCATTGGTTATAGAGGTTTTCTAGAACAACCCCCTCCCAAACATGATGCAGGTTTGATTTTTTGAAAACTAGGTTGTGTTTTATTTATCCACTGATGTTGGAGTTTTTGATCAACATTGCATTACTTTCATGCTTGGCTGTTTTTGAACTTTGAACTGTGATTTTGATTTGCGAACTGTGTCTCTTTGGATTTGCAGTTGATGACTGCGTGGCTCTGCGATCTCCGGGTCCAAACGACGAACCCTACATAGGGAAAGTGAAGAAAATTGAAGCCACCCGCGGCCGGAACCACTACAACTTGGAGGTGCAGTGGTACTACCGCCCAGAAGACACCAGGGGCGGTCGCAGGTTGTTCCACGGAGCAAAGGAGCTCTTCTTGTCCGACCACATGGACAATCAGAGTTCGTGTACAGTTGAAAGGAAGTGCATTGTACACTCCTTCAAAAACTACACCGAGCTCCCAAGTATTGGCCCCGATGATTACTTCTCGAGGTTCCATTACAATGCAAGCACCGGCGTTTTAACCCCAGATAGAGTTACTGTGTGAGTTTCCTTTCTATTTTGAAGGTTTTGTGTCTCTTTCGTATCTGATATCGGTTGTTGTGTGTGATTTTCATATGATAATGAATTCATTTTTCTGTTGTTTCATGTGGTATAAGCATCCATATGTTTTGCCTGGTTTTTTGATCATTCTTTTGTGCTTCGTGTTGCAGGTTCTGCTCTTGCGAGATGCCGTACAACCCAGATGTTTTGATGGTGCAGTGTGAGGGCTGCGACGATTGGTAAGTTCACATATTTCTTCTCATCTTTATAGTTCGATAAAGTGAAAGTATTGATGGAAACGTGAGGAAATCCTTTTTGTTTTTTCGAAGGGATATTAGAAAAATCAGATCCTTTTCTTATTCGCGAATAATGTATGATGAGAACAGGAAAAAAAGGAGCGGGAACGTGTCAATTTTGCATGCATGGCATTATAGCATCTCACTAGGTTATAAAATACACGTGGTCCTAGAATATAGGATAGACACACGTGTGTTTAACGGTTTAGGTCAAAAAGTGGTTTTAGTTATAGACGCGTGTATGGTTTTTTGTCGCCTCGGTCCCAACTAAACCTAGGACCGCCTTTGACCATGGGGTGTTATAGAGTCGCCCAATCTGAATCGCTTCTGTCCCTTTCAAGGTGATATTAAGATGAAAGCTTTTAGGCTATGTTTTTCATGTTATATATTTTTTGTTGTTGCATCCTTGGGTAGCTAATTAATTTTGTTGTTTTTATGGTTAGGCTAAGTTTTTCATGTTTTTTTTTTGTTGCATTCTTGGGTTGCTGATTAATTTCTGGAATGGCTTGGATTCGTTGATGTGTTTTGTAGGTTTCATCCAGCTTGTGTTGAGCTGACTCCGCAGCAGGCCGAGGAGATGGACCACTTCAGGTGTACTGACTGTGGTGCTACAGATGACTAGAGAGGCTTCAGATTTCCCCCTCCTATATTCATGACTGTGGTGTTGTTGTTTCTCGAGACTTTCATACAAACTTAGTTTAATAAACAATCGGATGTTTAAACTTGGTTGAAATATTTTCTGATGTTTGGATGATATTATTTTCAGTGTTTGTATTAATTATATGATAAAACTATTTGTGGTTTTGTGATTTCATTTCATTCACTACTACAATTTTGCAGCATTTAAGGCGGTTGGTCCTTCACGTTTCAAGGCAGAAGACAAATGCCTTCTCTGGTATTGCCTTAAAACCTGAAAAAGCTTTAAGGCGGTTCCTCTTCCGCCTTAAAATTTTTCTGTTTTAAGGCGTATCATCCGCCTTAGAAGTATGTCATTTCCGCCTTTATGACGTGTTGCGAGCTCGCAACAACTACTCAATGAAAACCTAACTTACAAGGTAGCGAGTTCGCTAGCTTAAACGCAAGGCTGAAATTATGTGTGAGTCTGACTAGTTACGATGGCTGTTGGCGATTCGCTAAACATTTATGTAGCGAGTTCGCTACAATTCATATAAGACAGGGTTTATGGTCTAGGGTTTAGGGCGTCACTTGAGTAGTTGCGACACCAACAAGCGATCGCACGTAATATACTTGCGAGACCGCTACTTTGCCTTGTCAAGATCTTAGATAGTGAACGAGGATACTAGCGACATCGATTGTGGCTCGCCTAAAACTGTCCTTGCGATCTCGCTACGCCATCTCTTATTATTTTGTAGCGAGTTCGTAAGTGTACTCTCAGGCATGATTATGGTCTAGGGTTTAGGGCGTCACTTGATTAGTTGCGACACCAACAAGCGATCGCAAGTAATATGCTTGCGAGTCCGCTAGTTTGCCTGGTCAAGATCTTAGATAGTGAACGAGGGTACTCGCGATTTCGTTTGTGGCTCGCCTAAAACAGTCCTAGCGAGTTCGCTACGCCATCTCTTATTATTTTGTAGCGAGGTCGTAAGTGTACTCTCAGGCATGATTAAACGACGTCGTAGTTTCTGAGATTAGGCGATTTTAGTAGTTTATTGGCGAGCTCGCTAACTTGCTCGGCAGGTTTGACGAGTAGACTGGCGAAATCGCAGGGTTTGAGACTCGAGAGGCAGTGGCTAACGAGCGATAAAGTTGCAAATACGCTAGTAAACTGTGATTGGGGTTGATTTCTGATGAATTGTGGCGAGATCGCTTGTATATTTCGCTAGTCTTGACGATTCAGGTTGCGATAGCGTTAGACATAATATTAGTGAGACAGAGTTCAACCTAGCGAGCTCTGTGGCGAAACCGCCACGCGAGCTTGACTACTTGCGAGTACGCATGTAACTCGCATAAGCGATTTGGTATGAAACGAGAAAGGTAACGAGCTCGCCAGGAAAAAAGCCTAGTACATTAATTTTTAATTTTTGGTAAATATCCCGCACAAATAGTATAATTGGCATATTTGAACCTGTCAATTGCAAGATATATGTAGTCCACTAAATGGCAAACACAAAGAACTCATAAATTATAATCCTTTGCATGTATAACAAATGTAGAAATACGACTTAGGTTTTACATGCATCCTTACGTGGTACGTGTGGTCTAGATATGAATCGAGCTCTAACGATGACCAAGTGCTTTCTAAATCTATCTCTCCCCAACTCTAACTCTTTTTTAGTGTATGCCGATTGATTTTCCTCGAGTATCTACGAATGAGATACATTTATTAATAAAAACTAAGGTAATTTGTAGGTAATAAATAGAAACTTTCATATTGTAAGAGTACTCACGCGATGTAGTTCCAAATTGTCACTTGTAAGGGTCTCAATGCACTCGTAGGCATACAATATCATGTAGTATCCACACTCCCAGTTGGACAATTGCTTGCGGTGCTGAAATTGAAGTAGTTTAAAATATGGTATGTAAATGTATTTAGCTGCAAATACGTATTAAAGGAGTCGATATTTTAACCTGAATTTGAATAAGTTCAAAGTTAAGGAGTGTGTCGTCATTCACGGCATGCATAGCAATCTCCAATAGATCGGCGAATTTTGTAGATGGAGCGAAATGTAGTGGATCAATCCAATAGACACGCTTCAATGATGGAATCATTGCAACAAAACTCCAATGACCACTATATATTAAACAACATGCACCTCAGACTATAACATAGATTATGTAGATTATGTGCAGTTGAAACTAATATCTACTAATCAAACAATTAGTAAATACATACCCCTCTAGGTATGGCCCAATGAAAATGGTTTTGCTCTTGTCGTTTAGCAACTTTGTAAGGTAAGCAAGCCTCACATTATTACCTTGTTGGGCTTGTTGCAAGCAAGTCGGGTGCAAAAAACCGATGAATGTCTTGGTCACGCTCAAAGAGACGTATTGCATGAACCTACAACAATCTTAGAGCATAAAGTATCGGAAGAGGTATATAAATACGGACAAAATAAAGTAACACATAAATACCACTAGGTTAAAAATTAACACTTACATTTGATGTAGGATTAGTATAGTATCGGGAAGGGTTTGTTTGTGCCAAAATAGGGCAAAATCTTCCCAAGGAACAACCACTTCCTTTGCCTCGCCAAAAACCTTGGAATTGCCTACAAAATAGTACACAGATTCACGGCTATGATGACCTAGCATGTCAAATAGTGTGCGAACAAAACCCGGGAGAGCTTTCATGAAGCCCACACACTCATTAGAGAGAGGAATCTTAGGGATTGGGAAATTAAGGTCGGCAATCTCTGTTGGTTGCTTTGTGTTCTTGGGGATGCATGTTGAATTAGCATCTACAACCAACCACGCGGGCCATACGAAAAAAAATCCCAAACCTTGACCAACTGTTGTGCATTCATCATCCTCAGTCACCGGCAACAAGGCATCTTCTACATACACCTCAACTATGGATACCCTTACGAAACCCTTAGGGACTTTTGATTTGTGATGCAAAGTCATATGAGGATAGGAATTCCCATTAGCAACGTGTATTGGTTGAGAATTATTACCTCTAACAACGTACAACTTGCAAGAATGGGAAACCTACATTAAAGAAAAAAAAATTAGTTTGTTATCATAGTATTTTCAAAAAGGAGTAGATGATTAAGCGTAATTAATTTGAATGTAAGGCTTAGACTAGGGTGATAACCTAACCTTTGTGGTTGCTTTGGGAATTTGTATATCAACTTGCGGAAGTTGTACATCAACTTGAGGTTGGCTAGGAGCCAATGGCGTGCATATGTCGATGTGGTCGAATGGAGGATTTGGTTGGTCAACCTCAACTTGGGGCGGGGATGGATGGGAGCCTCTGGATGATGGTCCATTACCTTGATTTGTTAGACACAAATCAACGGGAATAGGATAATTCACAAAAGCACAAACATTGGCTAAGATGGCTTTCAAATTCTTGACATCTTGCTCGGATTTTTTAGCTTGGCTTAAGGCTACTTGGAGTTTAGAGGGTTTAGGATTTTTGCTACTACGTTTGATCCCAAAAGCTTCAATTTGGGTCGCATATCCACCTATCCCCTTTGCTCTTCCAGGATGTTCATCATTACCTAGTGCTCTATGCAAGACATCATGTTTTCCCACCGGGATGAATAAACCCTGTTCAACTTCAAGCCCTACCTCATCCTACTCACAATAATAATCAAACAAATTGGTTGTTCGTATTTTAAATACACTATGACGTTCTATTTTAATTTTAGTAACATTAATAGTTTTGAGAAGTATGTAAACTTATATAACACGTACCACTCGTCCGGCAATTCTCTTTGCCTCTTCGCTTGAGAATTTTCCGTCGGCCTTAATTCTACCAAGCACGAATAACTGTTCTCGAGTATATTTTGTTGGGTCTTCGGCCGCGACTTGGTTTTTTGCCTCTTCTAGGGGGCTGCCACCATCTACTAGTTCCTTAACCTCTTTATTGTATTTGTTTTTAGATGTCTTCTTCCCCACACCCAAATATCCACACCGTCCACCGGTGTAGGGCATATTATTAGCAGCAGTTGCTTTACGCTTATCATCACCCACACCCTTTATGAATTTTATTGGTTAGTAAGGATAAACTAATTTAGGGAACAATTAAAGGTGTATAGGAAAAAAAATAAATTAAGCAAATTGAATGTTAGTACTAACCTTTAAATCATTTTCTAGCCATCGTGCCTTGAATATCTCCCAAGTAAGTGGGACAATGTGATTGTAACGATCCTTAGGATGTTGACCAAACCTTATGCCCTTGGGGTTTATGTACTCCTTGGCAAGAGTATATTTATGCTCGCGATGTGACTTTGATGCAATTTGTAATGCCTTCTTCTTCACTTGATCGTACGATTTGGCTTCGATCACAAAGGGTCGCTAACATTGATATAGTATAGATGGTAAGTCCTATTAACAAGGTATTACTAAATGGAAAAAAATAAAAAAGTGAACTTCACCTTGCATTCCTTCCACACACCCCTTTTAATAGCGGGGTCTAGAAGCCTCCAATCCGTAGTGTCTAGCGGCACATGAGTCCTACCTATTTTCCCACACCAACTAGACCACCTTTGGGCATCATCATAGGGCGCAATAGCTACACCGATGTCATTAAATTTGACATGTGTTAGAATTTTATTGTCGATTCGTGTCTCTATCTCGCGACAATGGGTCCTCATTTGTTCTTCTTTTGAAGCGCGACTAAGCTTCCTTGTTTTACATCGTCGCGAATCTAGAACAACATTTTCTCCACCACTAGATGAGTTGGAAGAAGTCGAGTTTGTTGGTTCACTCATTGTCCTTTCCTACGTTTAGAGACCAATTTGTTAGTGGAAATGACAAAACATTTATATAGTCCACTTTCCCCAATTAATGAATGCCTACAAACATGGTCATGAATATGCATTTACACACAAGTTAAGTATAATTTTGTTTACCTAGACACAAGTACCTAAAACAAATAAAATGTAACAATTTTGATGGACCTAGTGGTGATTAATTAATGATGAATCATAAGTTTAACACTCCAACGAATATATAAACCCTAATGACCCCTTAAAACTCACAAAATAAGTGTAATCAACTAAAAACCCATACCTTTGCAATTATCAAATAGGTAGATGTAGAATTGATTGTAGTGTTAAGGATGGGTCTACCTTGTTTGTCTTTCTCCTACCCACATAAATTGTGCTACTAAATTCCAAAACAACAAGTACAAAATCATAAAGACAAGCATATGGGTAGAGAAACAAATAGTGGAGAAGTAATTGAAAAGCTTAGCAAATTGCTTACACTTTGGATTGACCCACTTGAGATGTAATTGAATTTATTGAAGGGTTTGTGTAGATTTGTTGGAAGATTGATGTGGAAAGAGTAGAGAATATGTGAAAAGAGAAGAGATTTGGAAGAAAGATTCGACCATGAAAAGTGATAAGATGCCAAGTTTGTGGTCTTCTTGGCTTGGAATTATGCTGTTGACGACCAGAGGCGGGCCAGGTTGCGAATTCGCTAGTTATAAGCTTTGGGTTTCGAGCACCATGCGATAGCGCTAGTAATGAAACTCATGCATTCAATACCTTCACCATTGTGACTTGCGATTTCGCAAGAAGTCCGGTTCATAAATATGGACCCTTGCGAACTCGCAACTGTAGAGGCATGATGTAATTTTCTCAATCATCTGTCATTCAGTTTGATAATACACTTGTTAATTACCACGTCTAATAAGGTATAAAAGTGGTGATTTGAACATAAAAATGACATTGAAGTTATTTAATTAGTTTCGTTATGGTAATTAACGCAGATTAAGGTGTATATCAAATATATTTCGGCGTTGCGAGTATGGTTGATACTACACTAGTTAATTACCACGTGTAAAAAGGTATAAAGTTGGTGACTTTAGCGTAATATTGAAGTGGAGGTTAATAAATTAGTTTCATTATAAATAAGTGTGACATAAGGTATTTAATGAACAGCGACTATACATGGCATGCAGTTATCAATCTATTTTTTGCAGGTGTATATATGTATGACTATTGAAAAGCATATCGTACTCTGAACTCCCAGATGTTCATCGTTTATTCAAAAGTTGTTATGAAATAGCTGGACAGGTACTAGCTGGTTGTGACAACATTAATGTGAATATAAGTGTGGAATAAGGTATTTACTTTCGACTATGTCATGGAGTAATCATTCGATTAATTGCAAGTGTATATATGTATGACTATTGAAAAGCATATCGTACTCTAAAGTCCCAAAGGTTCATCGTACATTCAAAAGTTGTTATGCTTTAGCTTGCCAAGTACTAGCTGGTTGTGACAACATTAATGTAATTAGGTTGATGAACTTGATAATCAATGGGAATATATTATGGTAACCATCGAATCATGTAATGTAAAAAAAGAATTAGATCATCCTCACTAACATTGATGTTGGTAAATACTGCGTAAGTGTTCATAACCAGTAGTCGTCACGTACATGTAATCTGGAACAAAGTACTATTAGTGTTGGATGTAATAAATGTACAGTAATGACTGATTAGTTCAAATGAAGTCAAAAATTAAAGTAAAAACATAACAAGTTCGACAACTTTTGAACGTAACTTTGGCTATTAAATCGCACATGTGACATAAGATGAAATGATTTTACAAACATATATGTTTTTCACCTCCACAACTCAAGTTTAATGGGCAAAATTATATTAAATTAAAGTACACAATAAACTATTTCATAAATGTTTATGTTACAAATGTATATAAAATATGTACAATTAACAAAAATGATTTGAGATAGAAATTTTATACATGAACCCTAGTGCTTGCGAGCTCGTTAGTGTCAAGGTTGGTAGTATAAACCCTAAACCCTAAGCCCACAAATGAACTGGCGAGCACCTTGCGATCTCGCTACATTAAATCGCTACATGTGCGAGCTAGTGGCGAACTCGCTAGTGTGTATAACCACCAAAAAAATTTGGGGGTTGGGCCTTAGTCATTGATGGGCTGTAGGTGGTAGTATAGTTCTGTATATAGTATAGATTGGGCCTAATTGGCTTGCATATCAATGTGTGTGTTTCATGTTCAGTTTACGCGGGTCGGCGACTTATCGAACCATTCAGAAAACTTGAATAATATAAACTGAAAAACTGACTCCTGATTTGGCGTTGTGGGAAAACTGCACGCGAGCAGGGTTGCGAGCTCGCAAGTAATGAAATTAATTTTACAACCAAGAGATTACACTGGCGAATTCGCAAGCATGTGAAGTATGTAAAAATAAGCGAGGATGGTGCGAGCTCGCAAGGAGTGAAATTAATTTTGACAACCTTGCGAGTCCACTGGCGAACTCGCAAGCATGTGTAGTATATAAAAAAAATTAAGGGTCGGGCAAAATTAATTTTGCCCCAAATTAAAAACCCTAGCCGAGCCCTCTGCGATTTCGCCGGAGATCTAGCTATGCCGCCCAAAACCAGAGGATCAGGCCGTCCGAGCGCCAGTGGGAGAGGCCAGGCCGGTGCCGGGTCCAAGAGGAAGCGAGCCGACGGTGAGGAGGTGGTCGAGCCGCGATCCAGAGGTGTAAACCGAGGTGAAAACCGACCAGAGGCAGATGTGCCCGCCGGAAATCAGCCGGGACAAGGCGGCGAGGAGGTGGAAAATGCCAACGACGAGCCACAGTTCCTCAATGACAAAGCCAGAGCTAGGTATGCCCGCTTACAGTCTCGTTCTGTGATTAACAATAAGGTGTTTGATAGTACCACTGTGCCTGCTATGAAGTTTGATTATGTACTAGACTATTTTAGGGAACAAAACCTAGATCAGCTTTTATAGCTTCCCGACCCCATCTACTATGAGGAATTCTTGCAATTTTATGCTAATTTAGGGTTAGAGGAGGGGGTCGATGAGATAACCACTATAGTTAGAGGGGTTAAGTTTAAGGTTGATAAATTCATGATAAATAGTGTGTTGAAATGCCCCTACAAGAGCAGTGAAGATCTTAGGCCTACCAAACCCGATGGCCCATACGAGATTTACTATGAACAGCGTTTTCCAGCCACTAGCCCTAGACAGCCACTGGATGTAGTAGAGATGGCTCAAAAGTGGTTTAAAAGGACCTCGAATAGAGCGGGTAGAGCTAGGACATACCCAGTGTATAGACTAAGCGAGGAGGCTCGGTTAGTCTTTGAAATGATATGTGGGAATGTGCTGCCTACTCTAGGCCATGCCTGTGAGCCATCGATTGCTTCTTTGACGCTATTTTACTATATCGTGGAGAAGATAAAGATCAATCCCGGCTTCACGATCCTTAGCCACATGATGAAGATGGCAAGGCATAAGAGAGCTGCAATTCCGTATGGGGGTTTGGTCACTGCCTTGATCAGAAAGTCCGGTATCTTCCCAAGGGGTAGGCCAATGCAGATTGTTTATTACGACAGAGATTGGTTGCATAATAAAAGGCTGGAATTGAAGGCTGATGGGAAGTACGGGAAGAAGAAGGAAGCTGAAGCGGCAGCGAGAAGAGCTAGGGGTGGTGTATCAGGTAATAAAAATTTTAGCTCGTTTTAAAAACAGTTGCATAAGTCCATTCATAACTGATTCTATGTTTTATTAATTGCAGACGCAGTGTTTGAAGCTCGTGGTCGGTTGGTAGTCAAAATGAGCAAGCTGGCCAATGAGATTGAAGTAGCGCAGCAACGTTCACGGGCGAACAACGACGCACTCAATCGACTTCTTGAAAGCGGAGCCGTCGACTGCGAGTTGAGCGACTCTGAAGACATCCCAGATTTTTTACAACAGTTGCGTGATGAGGTGAGCGCGCCAGGGGGGAGCGAGGATAAAGGGAAAAGCAAGGCCACAGATGGCTCAGATGGAAAGGTGGCGGGCCGAGAAAAGGATGATGAGGTTGATGACAGTGACGATGACGATGATGAAGAGGACGACCTGTCAGATGGCGAAGACGCAGCGGAGAAGGCTGAGATGCAGAGGAAGGAGGCAAGAATAGCAGAGGAGGCTGGCACAAGTGCCACCAATCAAGTCGAAGGGACTCAAGACATTGCCAACCCGCAACCTAACACCGATGCTTCGCAGAACATGACTAGTGAAGAACTACATGATGTTTTAGTTAAGGGGTTGTGATTTAGTTTAATTTCTTTTGTGATAAAACATTGGCCAAACTATGGCCTTTTTTTAAGTACAATTTGATCAGTAAAAGTTGTGGTTGTATTTGATGAAGAATTGTGAATGAGATGATCCTAGTTTAGGCATCTGTTTTTGTTGAAATATGCCATCAAATTTTGCAGAACTGTTTTTTTTTTGTACCTACATTACCGTGTTGCGAGCTCGCCAGCACAGGCGAGCACAGCTAACGAGTTCGTTAGTGACTTGAAATCTTCAACAGAGCCTAGAAGCTGGCGATATCGTAAGGAAGTAGAAATCTTGAACAGAGCCTAAGAAGAGTCTCACTTGCGATATCGCTAGTAAGCTGACGAAGAGACTCTAAATACTCACGAGCTCGCAAGTAACAAGCCAAGAGATCTTAGGTTGACGTGTAACTCGCGAGTTCGCAAGCAGTTACTATTACAACCACCAGAGCTGATCCTCCATGTGCGAGCAAGTGGCGAGTTCGCTAGTGTGTAAAACCACCAAAAAAATTTGGGGGTTGGGCCTTGGTCATTGATGGGCTGTAGGTGGTAGTGTAGTGCTGTATATAGTATAGATTGGGCCTATTTGGCCTGCATATCAATGTGTGTTTCATGTTCAGTTTGCGCGGGTCGGCGACTTATCGAACCATTCAGAAAACTTGACCAATATATAGTGAATAAATGACTCTTGCTTTGGCGATGTGGGAAAAATGTAAGCGAGAAGACTTGCGAGTTCGCAAGTAGAGAATCACGCTACAGTTAATATTTATCCAACAGAGCTTAGGTGGACGTGCACCTAGCGAGCTCGCTTGAACTTTGACATACAAGCGGCGAACTCGCTACATTTAATATTAAACCACCAGAGCTGAGTTTGCGTGTAACTAGCGAACTCGCTAAAAGTCTGAGGTATAAGTGGCGAGCACGCTACGGTTAATATTCAACCAACAGAGCTGAGTTGACGTGTAACTAGCGAACTCGCTAGCTCTTGACATTATAGTGGCGATATCGTAAACATTTACCACAGACTTTAATTGAAAAATTAGACTAAAACGACAACGTTTTGACAGTAGATGAGCGGGGTGGCGAGCTCGCAAGCATGTTTTAGTATAAAAGTAAAAAAGCTGAGCAGTTCTATTCCAAACGCGATCCCCAATTTCAAATCAAGGAAAAACCCCCAAATCTAACCAAACCCAAATTTCCCCGTGATTCCTATCAGCCATGGCAAGAACAAAGCACCAAGCCCCAAATCCATTTGGTGCCAGTCGCAGAGAGGTTGCATCTTCTTCCACCAATCAACCGCCGGCTTCCTCAACCGCTTATGACAAGAAAAAGTTTGTAAGTTTACTTGCTTCTGATGCTTATTCTGATCTAATGAAGCATGCTACGCTGCTAGATTGCTATGTGTTAGATTTCGATCAGATTAAGCAACTAGGGTTGACTAATGTAGTAGAAACCTTTAGAGATCATGACTTGCATGATTTATTAGGACTGAACTACCCCTCCCATAAGGAAGAAACCTGTCAGTTTTATGCCAATTTCCATCAGCTTGTTGAGGAGGAGAAGGAAACGGGGCGTTGGTTTACTAGGGTAAACAAGAATGATTTTGAGATAGGAGAAGAGTTTTTTAACAAGGCTTTAGGCGTGTCGTATGCTGTAGAAGAGGATTTCAGTAACCCTCCCCCGGAAGGTTTTTATTGTAGAGAAAAGTGGCCTGAAAGTGGTGGATTTGACGAAGCTTACCTTCAAAACTTAGGTTTGAACTACTTTGGCCGGCCTAAGGGTCCTCTCGGTAAGCCGAGGGAATACAAACTTGAGAAGTTGACTTGTCACCAAAGGATCTTGTACGAAATGATAGCTAGATCAGTTGTGCCGAAAGGCGGGTGGATAACCGAGCTTAACTACACAACAATTGTCATGTTTTATTGTGTGATGGAGGAGCTAAGGTTGAACCCTGGCTATGTCATATTTGAGCATATGAGGCAAAGTGTAGTTGAGAATCGACGCCCTGTGACTAAGCTTCCATATGGTAACTTCATTACCATGTATCTCACAACCACTTTCCCGAAGATGAAATTGTCCGCAAAGGCTCAAGAGTGTATGTTTTACACTATGGAATACTTTCAGAGGAAAGGTAAATGTGAGCTGGTGGATGGCTCTTGGCAGGCGGTGGAAGATTCAACCAATAAGCCGTTGGTGCTCGACGAGGGAGAGGTCAGAAATCGAGTTGAAGGTACACTAATTTAGTCATGTGCATTCTAAATATGTCTTCCAATATGCTATTGTATTGTAAGATCTTGTATGTAACTTACTTGTTGCTTCCAATGTTTGTTCAGAGCTCCAACCGGAAGCATACTACAAAGGCCTAGAGGAATCAGTCAACGTTATGAGAGAACAAATCGCGCATATTAATCAGGAATGCTGGTGTACCGAAAAGGTGATCCGTGGAATTGAACGGGCACAAGCGAGTAAGAAGGCCAAGAAGACTGTTCCGTCTCCAACACCACCTACTGAAGGATAGATTAGTGTTTTCTATTTTTTTTATGTCACATTGGATGATAAGTTCACTTGTACGTTGTGCGCTACAATTTGTTTCCTTCTTTTGAAGTTTTTGTTGGATTTCAATCGAATTTATTGTCTTCAAAAATTACTCTACACATCTCCCTCATATATTCAACAATATTTTAACATTACTTTGTTGTCCACTGTAACCAATAATTATGAAATTAGAAGCTGAATATTGCAAAATGACACTAAGCGAGTTAGTTGACGACCTCGCAAGAACCAAGCGAGTCAGGTAACGAAATCGCAAGCTTCAAAAGTCATGTCAATACTATATATTTGAAAATTCAACGATGGAAACTGGCGATCTCTCAAGACCCTAGCTGGGTGCTGGCGAGCTCGCAGGTAGCTAGAACAGAGTGACAGAGCTTAGCAGGCGAAATATGAATCTCTTCTCACGATTTCGCTGCGTGTAAGGCTACCTTGCGATTTCGTAACCTTCCTCGTCTGCATCTGCGTGCACATGTGCGACATCGCAACACGCCTGCACAGTTACCTAAATTTATGGTGATCATGTGAATCCAATCAAATCAATTATGGTAAATTTATGGTAATTTACAAACAATTTATATTAGCCAAAACGTACCATATATCCAATCAAATAATTTTATTTTACACACCATACAAAATAGAAACACTACAAATGTATTGTATACGCTTATTAGACCTCCTCATCTTCTTCCTCATCCTCTTCTTCATCTTCTTCTTCTTCGTCAGTTACTAACTTCTTATTCTTCTTCTTCTTATTCTTCTTCTTCATAGTCGCCTTCTTATGCTTCTTTGATTGCTTCCTCTTCCTTTTAGTAGTTTTTCCTGCGGGGTTTATCCACGTTCCTTCATCGTGGTCCATCCGACATATAATTCGGGCAACTATGTCATCATCGTCTTCCAATGTCTCATAAATCGACAATGGAATGTTCTCACTAGAAATGTTGCAGTCATCGTCAAACAAACCATCACCATAAACAAACGTTTTCTTTCCATCTACCACGACCTCCCAGCAACCATCTACTGGATCTTTAACATAAAACACTTGATGAGCTTGTGCGGCCATTATGAAAGGATCTTCAGTTGAGCCTTGCATGTCTCTGTTCACTAGAATCATCCCCAACTCCTCCAGACGCGTGCCTTCTGCTTGATCAACCCACTGGCATTTAAACAGTGCTATTTTTACGTGGAAAAAATCCATTTCCCAGATGTCAGTGATTGTACCAAAAAAAGCATTTTCCCTATGCAAACCACCCTCTCCGGGTACTGATACACCACTATTTTGTGTCGCCGATCTATCATCGCTCCAATTTGTACCAAATGTGTAGCCATTTATATCATACCCACTAAACGACGTAACTGTGCCCAGTGGTCTCTTAGCCAGCCATTTGACGACTTTTGGATGCTCATCCCCATTTTGCACATGAATTTTCAACCAACTAGTGAAATCTTTACAATGTAATTCAAAAGCCCGGGGTCCTAACAAACCGGGATGCGCGGCCATAATCTCTGCTAGGTGAACTTCGACATAAGGACTTTTAGCAGAATGGTTGCGTAGGATATACAGATGGGCTTTAGATATCTCATCTGAGGAAGGGCTGAACTTTGACCTATGCCGTAGTCCAACACCATCAGCTCTCCCATCGTGCCTAGCAATTGGTAGCCCTATTGTTGGTACATCCTGTAAGTAGTTGGTGCAGAATTCGATCACCTCTTCGGCCACGTACCGCTGTACAATACTTGCATCTGGACGATATCGATTCTTGACAAAATGTTTGAAAATACTCATGTACCTCTCAAATGGATACATCCATCTTAGGTACACGGGACCACACAACTTGACCTCCCTTACAAGATGGACTATCACATGAATCATTATGTCAAAAAATGAGGGGGGGAAATACATCTCAAGCCTGCACAACACTTCTACCACCATCGTTTGCAACTCATCCAATTTACACCGACTAACCTTCTTGCGACATATCTGCTTAAAAAAAAGCATAGCCTTGCAACCGCCTTCCGAACGTGTGTAGGCAAGCATCCACGGAGAGCGATGACATTCAAATCCTGCATCAAATTGTGACAGTCGTGTGATTTCATTCCAACCAATTTCAATTCAGCAGTCGATACACAACTACTGATGTTTGAACCGTAATTAGAAGGAACTTTTACTGACTTCAGAGTTGCACAAAAACTTTCCTTCTCTTCAGATGATAATGAATAACAAGCAGGTGGTAGGTACGTTTTACCTACTTCTTCTTGCACGGGGGCAAGGGATGTCCTAATGCCAAGATTCACTAAATCTTTCCTTGATTTCAATCCATCCTTACTTTTCCCGGGAGTATTCAACAACGTCCCCACCAAAGCCTCACATACATTCTTCTCTATATGCATCACATCCAGACAGTGCCGTACATCCAAATGCTCCCAGTAAGGAAGTTTGAAGAATATAGAGCACTTTTTCCAAATGGAAGGTTGTTTACTCTTCTTATGACCCTTGCCTAAAACATATTCTATCTCAGACACCTTGCCAAAAATTTCTGAACCCGAGAGTGGGACAGGGGCTGCACCGTTTTCTTCCTCACCGTTAAACCACTTCTTAGCACGCCTCCATGGATGACTAGCAGGCAAAAAACGTCGATGACCCAAATAAACAGGCTTTCCTCCATGCTTTAACTGACAATGACTAGTATTACTCTCACATAGCGGGCATGCAAAATGTCCTTTCACCGAGCACCCTCCGAGATTTCCAAGCGCCGGAAAATCATTAATGCTCCACATAAGCATTGCTTTAAGTTCGAACTCAGCATCCCCACGACTACCATCGGGAATCACCATACCTATCTCAAATAAAGATGATAACTGTTCAACAAGAGGTGCTAGATAAACATCAATGTCGTTGCCAGGTTGCTTAGGGCCTGAGATCATAGTGTTTAAAAACACATATTTTCGCTTCATCATCAACCAAGAAGGGAGATTATAAATAACAAGCATAACAGGCCATGAACTATGGGTACTAGACATGTTACCAAAAGGGTTCATGCCATCCGTGGATAGTCCGAGTCTCACATGTCTAGGTTCATTAGAAAACTCAGGGTACCTAGCATCCATCTTCTTCCACTGATCACCATCTGAAGCGTGAGAAATAATATCATCTCCCTCTCAAACTCGATCGGCATGCCATGTTAATAGTTTCGCATCACTTGCATTTGCAAACAAGCGCGCCAATCGTGGTCTAAGAGGCATGTACCACATTACCTTAGCAGGACTTTGCTTTGTCGATGTTGTCACTGTTTCCCCACAAACCTCAACTCTACCTTCCTTTTTTTTCCACCTTGACTCACCGCACACCTTGCAATTATCCCTCAAAGAATCATCTTCCCCTCTATACAACATACAATCATTCGGGCAAGCATGGATCTTGGTAAACTCCATTCCCATGGGGCATAAGATTTTCCTAGCAGTATAAACCCGATCTGGACACAAGTTGTCCTGAGGAAGCAACTCTCTAACTAACTCCAACAACTCAGTCATTCCTTTATCTGAAATCCCATGCCTAGCCTTAAGGTTCATCAACAACAATGTTGCACCCAACCTTGAATGGCTTGAGCCAACATATAACTTTGTCGCTTTATCAGCATACATAGCCTCTAGCATACTTTTTTTCCCACAAATTCCATAACAACATCGTCGCACATATCCGACAATTGATCGTTATACTTTAGCATTTCCTCCTCGTTTCCCTCATTCACCTCCATGTTCTCACTCCCATAATTGCCCTCACCATGCCATACCCATTCAGTGTACGATTTGTCAAATCCTCTACAGATTAAATGTTCACGCACAACAAGAATATCTTCATATATAGCGTTATTCCTACAATCCCTACATGGACATCTAACACCACCTATGCTCCTCAGCTTACAATGTCGCAACCCAACTCTTAAGAATTCTTCAACCAAATCTAGATATTCTTTCGACAACCGAGCATTCTTATTAATGATGGATTCACGATCCATAATGCACGACACGGCGCAAACTCTAATCAACTAAAAAATCGTTGAACAAAAAAGCTAGCCTACAATGGTATATCACTCACAAACCTACAATCAACATGAAACTATCACAAAATCATCACAAAAACAATAACTTTTTAAGAACACAACAACATTAACAAACAAACAACCACATGGTAAGGCGGAAAATAGCTTACCCACCACCTTGCAAACGATCGGAATTCCAAAAAAAGAGGTTACCTAATCAATCTTATGGTAAGCCAAGGGAAAAATGATACATACAACCTTTCAAATGTCTAATTTGTTGTTTACAAATCCGCTAGGAGCTGCTGTTTTATTATATAGTCTTCGGTCTTGCGAACTCGCAAGTATTCACGCATACCTACTCATTTTACTAGCGAGTTCGCTACACATATGTCACACTCAACTTATGGGTGGCGAACTCGTTTCATAAACAAATTTTTCACTGACATTAGTGGCGATATCGCCACAACATCAGCGAGCATGCATGCGAACTCGGGACCAACATGAGTTTATTTACTTTCTCACCTACGAGTTCGCTAGATCCTAGCTTGCTAAAATTACCCTAAGCGTTCATTACATGCGAGCTCATAACTATTACGACAGACCTAACTTACTTGTTGCGAAGTCGCAACAACAAACAGGTTTTTAAGGCGGAAATGAACTTTCCGCCTTAATTCTTCATTTTTAACGGCACATACGACTACCGCCTTTTAAACGGTCATTTCCGCCTTTAAACATGTTTTTAAAACCTAGCGATTGTGGCTTGCGAACTCGCAAGTAAGTAGTAAGGCGGAAGATTTTGAACCCGCCCCAAACGCCTTAAACTTGTGTCTTAAATGAAGGTGATTGTAGTAGTGATTCTATTTTGAAAATGTCTGTGGGTGTGTCGTAATAGGATCTGCTTGAATTTTGTAGTGGGACGTTGTTGTTGTTGAGGAGTATTAGGCATGTGATTTGGAGGAGTTCTATAGATCTCGATGGATGACATGCAGCAGGCTTTGCAGCATGAGCAGTTTTGTGTGTTTGGATTTTGGAATGATAGTTTTTAGGCTTCAAAGAATGGACACTTATATATTTGGATAGTTATTGGGGTAAGAGGGTTACGGTATAACAAAACTGCAGCATCGAAATCCTGCAGCAAAGAGTAATCATCGGGTGGGATATCCCGAGCACTGAGTGAAGATCTCAGGCGACTCGACTGGAGGTTACTCCAAGGGAAATGCAGAGTTGGAACATTCGGCTGAGGCCATCCTGCAGGTCTATTTGCGGTTGGGGACATAGGCTGGTTAAAAGATGATGGAGACATGACCGAGTTAGATGAAGGAGAGCCAGGCAGAAGGTTCAATGCAGTGGTCATGTCCATTACACTGGCTGCTGAAGCTGCTGACCTTGGTGAAGGCACTGCAGATCCAGTCGACACATACAGCGGCCTCAGCTCCTCAGTGGTGTGGGCAAAAAAGCACACTCGCCTAGCGCAGCCAGTACTGTCCTTGCAGAGGCGTGTGCGATACTGAGCACTCGAACACACCATGCGCGTATTCACACATATTGCCACGCTTACAAGCGCCCTTTTGAAAATCAGGGCAAGGAACACAGCTGTAGTGGAATTTACGAGGATCTCTTCTCCTTGCATTCTCTCCAGGGTGGACAAACGGGCACTCGGTCCAGTCATGCTAGTAGGCCCTAGAACAAGGCCTGACCTTGAATGAGAACATCCTGAACTCATCAGTAGCATAGATGCTGTTCTTGATGTCGGGGAGGGATGGATCGACAGGGTATTCTTTCTTCTCAGCGGCTGAATTAGTTGGAGCACAGACATACCATTTTCAGGTGAGGAGGAAAGAACTGGAGAGGAGGAGTTGGAATTGGTGAGTGATGAGCTCAGATTGCAGTTTCCAAACGATCCATCAGACATGTTGCTCACAAACAAACGATCCATCAGACAGTTCTAGCACTGGCAGGAAGCTTGGGGTTGAGAACAATCACTTCAACTGGCTTCTGACCATTAGCATCCTCAATGTTGGGATCATCATCAGCAGATAACAGCAGCTTGAAGTGCGGTAGATTTATCAGGTCCACAAGTGCGATTCAGATCAACCTCGGGGAGGGACACGATCAGCTTTAAAACATCCACACTTGCATAAGTCGCAGCAACCATTAATGGGGTTCTTTCTGTTAGCTTTCACAGAGATAAGCTGAGAAGAGGAGAAAGAAGAACAATGATGTTGTGCAGAAAACTTGATACTGCTTTTCTATTCATATCATCCTTTATATACACAAACTCTGAAAGAAAAAAGGAATACGAAATAATCTACTTCTACGGAAGAAGGAAACTAAATAATCTAATTTCTAAGGAAAAAGGAAAGGAAAATATCTACTTCCTACGGATGCTAATTAGCATCTTTATTTTCTAGAAATAGCTGCAGAAAATAAACAAACAAGGAAAAGAAAGATGACTAGAATATCTCACAAATCACCCCCGTAATCTTGTCATCACTTTATCTCTGCAACTCCGATTCTGCCCCTAAGTTCCTGAAAACGAACTCGTCGATCCGAGAGGTTTTGTCAAGATATCAGCAAGCTGAGCTTCTGTGTTGATGTAATCGATCTCAATATCGCTCTGCTCCAGATAATCTCTAATCAAATGGTAACGTATATCAATGTGTTTACTTCGATCGTGAAACACAGGATTTCGGCTTAGATCGATTGCCGATTTGTTGTACACCAGTAACGTTGGTGCTTGTGGCTGTTCACCTTGCATTTCACCAAGCAATCTACTAAGCCAAACACCTTGGCAAGCGGCAGTGGCAGCTGCAATATATTCTGACTCGCACGAAGAGAGTACCACCACCCGTTGTTTCTGTGATTGCCAACTCACCGGAGATTGACCTAGGAAGAAAATTAGCCCCGTCGTGCTCTTCCTATCGTTGACGTCTCCGCCCAAATCAGCATCACTATAACCTGCCAAGAGTAAAGGTCCAGCACTTTTTCCATATGAAACTCCAAACTCTAGAGTTCCCGCCACATAGCGTAGAATATGCATCACTGCTGCCATATGCTCAACTCTTGGCTGCTCCATGAATCGGCTAACATAACCAACTGCAAAAGTAATGTTTGGCCGAGGATGAACTAAGTACCTGAGGCTTCCCACCAAGCTGCGGTAGTCCGTGGTGTCCACCGGTCTCCCGTCTCCCGTCATGCTTAGTTTGAGCCGTGCCTCCATTGGTGCCGCGCATGGATTGCACTCTTCCAGTCCAGCCTTTTGTAAAAGCTTCTTTGCATAAGATGATTGGCAAAGAGTGACCAAACCCTCCCGTTGTTGCACTTGGATGTCGAGGTAGTAACTTAGTTCGCCGAGGTTGCTCATCTCAAATAGATTCGTCATCTCCTTTTTGAACTTCGTCAGTTCTTCGATTGAAGTTCCGGCGATGATCAAGCCATCAACGTAAACTCCAACTAGCAGTTGCTCCTTCCCGTTGCTCCGGCGATATACCGCGTGCTCGGCTTCACATCGTACAAACTCCAATTCGCGAAGACTCTTGTCAAGTTTGACATTCCAAGCCTTCGGAGCTTGACGTAGTCCATAGAGAGCCTTCTTAAGCCGAAGAACCTTGCCCTCATTGCCTTGAATTTCGAAACCCGGCGGTTGCTTGACATAAACCTCGTCTATCGGATCACCGTTGAGGAACGCAGTCTTGACGTCCATGTGGTGGATTGGCCACCTGTGGTGTGCAGCTAGCGCGATCAGAACCCGCACCGTCTCCATTCGCGCGACTGGAGCGAACACTTACTCGTAGTCCACCCCTTGCTACTGCACGTAGCCCTTTGCCACTAACCGCGCCTTTCGTTTCACCATCTCCCCGTTCGCGTCCTTTTTGAGCTTGAAGACCCACTTAAGTCCGATGGCGCGGTGTTCCGGTGGTAGATCGGTGAGGCGCCAAGTCTGGTTTGCTTCGATGCTTGCAAGTTCCTCCGTCATTGCCGTTCGCCATCATTCGTCCTTCTCGGCTTCAGCTAGGCTCGTTGGTTCATCGACTGTGAGAAGACAAAGCTCCTCGTCCTCAGCTTCAATCTTCTCGGTGGCGTTGAGAAGGTCCTCCATGGTTCGATACCGTCGTTGTGCCTTAGCTCCGGAGGATGGTTCCGATGCGTTTGTCGGAGGTGACACAAATTCCACTTTGGGTGGTGGTGATGCACTTAGGGTTCGTGGACTTGACACCGAAACTTCACTCCTAGGCCTGCTTCTCGTGAAATTCTCATCGTCTGAACGAATGATTTTCTGGGCTGGTTCGCTACCTACACCAAAAGAGACAAAACGGTCGAAGTTGGAACCCTCACCATGCCCGTGGTTTATAACCCTCACAATTATATCCTCACCATGCCCGTGGATACAATTGGTATCCTACAATTGATACATGATGTTGATACAGCTACAGAGTTTGCAATGATGTTTGAAACTCGTGATGGTGCTGGAGCTGCTTGAAGACAAGTTTGGTTTAAGGGAGGCTATGTTGGGTATTAAACCAAACTTAATTAGGATTCTAGATAATTTGATATTGCATGTTTTATTGTATCCATTAAGGATTAGGAAGTTGTATTCCATTATGGATTAGGTTTGATGTAGTCTCTATATAAAGAGACGTAGAGATTGATTTTAGGTGAGCGAGGCAGAGGCAAGATTGAGAGTTAAAGAAAACAAAGAGAGATAAACATTAACTATTTCTTGCTCATTTAACGCATAACTTTCATCTTCTTCAATTTTCTCATTATACCTTTTTCTTCTTCTGCTACCTCTTCTTCTTCTTCTTCTTCTCTTTCTTCTTCTTCTTCTTCTTCTTCTTCTTCTTCTTCTTCTTCTTCAAGGTTCTCTTTCTACCTTGCATTCATCCATAACTTCCTCACTTGGAACTTCTTCTTCTTCATTTTTGACACAACTTTTATCTTCCAAATCATCTTCTACACTTTGAACCCTCATATCCGTTTCAAAAATATAAGGAACACTAGAACTTACATCTGGAATCTTTAATGCTGGATCTTGAGCACGAAACAATTCACGGAACTTCACCAGCGTCAACATGCCAATATTCTCATTCTCATAAACCATATTTACAAAAAAATTATATTTCGGAAGTAGCGAATTAAGCAACCTGTTCACAAACAAGTTATCTCTCGGATAATATCCATAAGACATCATCTCTCTTTTAATATTTTCAAGCCTATCAATATAATCATAGACTGTTCGTCCATCCTCATTGTGCACGTAGTTATCTTAATCTTTAGATCCCAAATTCTCCACCTTCGATCATCAGATGAACCGTATACCGCATACAAATTATCCCATGCTCTTTTGGCACTACAATCTTCCATAACTAGATGAACCATTGTAATCGATCTTTCAACAGTTTGACTAATCAGTGACAACTTTTTTATCACAACAAAACTCATCTTCATCTGCACTCTCTCCGAAATATTTTTCAACATATTCAAATAACCCATTCATTCTTAGAACATTTTCTATCTGTAATCTCCATTCTTCATAATTTTCACTTCCAACCTTTTGTTTTTTTTAACCACCGTATGGAATTTCTCCAACGGTCACCACGTCTTCAATTTCTCAACAATTTTCTTTTTTTCAAATTTTCCCGAACTCTTCAATTCAACCTCGGCCCGGATACCACTTGTGGGATATAACCTCAATATTATATCCTAAGAAACACTCAATATATATTTGACAACAACAACAACAACACGCAGCAGAAAATATCTCAACAAACAACAAACTCTTTATTAATCTCAACTATATTGGAGGAGGCGATCACACAACAACCACGACGTCGCAAACCCGACGTACGTTCAACAAGGTAAGTTCTACTAGACTTAAAACCCTAAACTAGACCTAATTGATGAAGATTGAAGCTTTGTGTTAGAAATGCAAGAAATAGTTAATGTTTGCATGGAGGAATTGCATGAAGTTGAAGGTGATAAAAATGTTAAGGAAAAGAATTGTGAATTTATGATCGTTGAGGAGAATGAGGGGAAGAATAAAGACGAAAATGTAGTTGTTTATCATGAGGAGAAGAAAGCAAAATATTTAATTGTTAATGAAGTTGAAGCAAAGACAATTGATGAAGATGAAGAAGTGCTGGTGGACTTTTATCTTGTTGAGGGTTTGATAGAAGATATTAGTTCTTGGGAGGAGATGATGTATGAAGATGCAAAGACTGAAGTTCAAGTTATGGAGGATGTTGAGAAAGACATTGTTCTTTTCAGGGACAAAGATGAATATACTTTTGAGTTGTGTCAAAGTGATGATATAAGGAAATCACTTCAAGAGAGGAAAACGAAAGGAAGGAATGAAGATGTGAAATTTAAGGATTTTGAAGAAATTGATGATATGAAGAAGAAGAACATTCTCAAAGAAGAGTGGGTGAATGTGGATGAATTATTTGAGAAGAAACAATCAGATAAAATGTTTGTGAAGCAAAAGTTTATAACTTTGTTAATGGACTATGCAGTGATAAATAAAAAGTTTGAGAAGACAGCACGGAAGTTGCATGTTGCATTTACAGCAACGGAGTTTGCTATGGCGTTTGAAGCTCGTGATGGTGCTGGAGCTGCTTGAAGACAAGTTTGGTTTAAGGGAGGCTATGTTGGGTATTAAACCAAACTTAATTAAGATTCTAGATAATTTGGTATTGCATGTTTTATTGTATCCGTTAAGGATTAGGAAGTTGTATTCCATTATGGATTAGGATTGATGTAGTCTCTATATAAAGAGACATAGAGATTGATTTTAGGTGAGAGAGGCAGAGGCAAGATTGAGAGTTAAGGAAAACAAAGAGAGATAGACATTGAGGTCTAGTTTAGGGTTTTAAGTCTAGTAGAACTTACCCTGTTGAACGTACGTCGGGTTTGCAACGTCGTGGTTGTTGTGTGATTGCCTCCTCCAATATAGTTAATATTAATGAAGAGTTGTTGTTTGTTGAGAAAGTTTCCGCTGCGTGTTATTGTTATGTGTTAATACATAAATATATATTGTGGGTTTCATAGGGTATAAATATTGAAAGAGATTATATCCTACAATTGGTATCAGATGCTTGCATGGATACAATTATGAATTCTTCCACAATTTCCTGCTTCAACACAAAACTTCCATCTTCATCAATTATGAATTCTTCCACAATTTCTTCCTCGACTATGTTTATCTCTTCCTTTCCCTTGCATTCTTCTACAAAATCCTCATTTGAACATTCTTCTTCTTCATCTTTTTCTTCTTCTTTTGCAAGATTCTCTTCTTTTACCTTGCATTCATCCATAACTTCCTCACTTGTAACTTTTTCTTCTTCATCTTTTGCACAACTCTTATCTTCCAACTTCTCTTCTGCACTTTGAACCCTCATATCTGTTTCAAGAATACAGGGAACACTAGAACTCATATCTGACATCTTTAACGATGGATCCTGAGCACGAAACAATTCTCGGAACTCCACCAACGTCAACGTATCAAGATTTTGTGTTACGATCACTATAGCTGCAAAGCGATCAAACCTCAGGTATTGAGTAAATTAGCCTCAGCACAAACATTTTCTCCCCAGGATAATACCCATTTGATAACATCTCTGACTTTTATGTTTTCAACTTTATTTTTATAATCATACACTGACTCATATTTTCCCATCCGACATGTTTCCAACTCTCTTTCTAGTCTCACACTTGTTCTTCTACGTTTTTCCTCCGATCCATCAGATGAACCGTACACTACATACAAATAATCCCATGCTCTTTTAGCACTACAATCTTTCAAAAAATGTATGATCTTGTCCAATCGATCCTTCAATATGTTGAAGAATCTGTGATAAAACTTCTTTATCACGACAAAAATCATTTTCATCTGCACTCTCTCCAAAATCTTCTTCAACATATCTAAACAATTTATCCATTTTTAGAAGAATTTCCATCTGAAATCTTCTTCAACATATTAGAAAAAAAAATTCCGAACTCTTCAATTCAACCTCGGCTCTAATACCACTTGTTGGAACCCTACCACTTGTTAGCTTTGTCGATGTGGTCCAGTCTCATGTCGTGTCTTCATCAAAGACGATGACGCGTGATACTTTCACCCGGTCTGTGGCAGGGTCGTAGACGCGGTACGCCACAGTTCCAGTTTCATACCCAAGTAGCACCATCGGCTTGCTCCGGTCCTCCAGTTTCTTCAGCCCTGGCTGCGTGGCCTTGACGTGGGCGACGCACCCAAACACTCGGAGATGGCTCACACTCGGCCAGCGCCCGTGCCATGCTTCGTAGGTTGTCTTGCCGCTGACGCTCTTCGTGATTCCCCGGTTTAGAAGGTAGACCGGCGTTGTCACTGTTTCTCCCCAGAATCTCATCGGCATGCCGTTGGCCTTCAGGAGGCAACGTGCCATGCTAACCACCATTTGATTTCGTCGTTCTACCACGCTATTTTGCTGGCGCGAGTATGGCGCCGTTGTTTGTCGATGCACACCGTGGTCGGCAAAATACTCGCTGAGTTCTTGAGACGTGAACTCACCTCCACGGTCGGTCCGCAACGTCTTTAACTTGCACCCGCTTTGTCGTTCGGCTGCTGCCACAGTCCTTTTGATGGCGTCCACCGCTTGATCCTTCGAGATCAACAAGACTATCCACATGTATCTATTAAGATCAATTACCATTAGTAGAAAGTAACGTTTACCTCCGGGAGTTTGTGGCTCGATGGGTCCACAAAGATCAGCGTGCACGAGCCCAAGGCGTTCGGTCGCTCGATTCTTGGCTTGGCTTGGGAATGAGCTGCGTTTCTGCTTCCCGGCTAGGCAGGCGTCACACAAGCGCTCGACGTCATCGAGCAGCGGCAGTCCATCCACCATCTTGTTCCTGGCCATGCGTCGAAGGGACTCAAAGTTCATGTGGCCGTATCTCGCGTGCCATCGCCACCCATCCTCGTACCCATGCACCGCAAGGCACACTGGTCGTGCCAAACTCGGATGAAGGAGGTAAAAGCGCCCTTCGCCTCTTGGCACCCGCGCGAGCAAGCGCCCGCCTTGATCCCGTAATGTGAGCCACCCGTGCTGGATCCTCGTGTTGTAGCCATCCTCGTCCAGCTGGCTGAGTGAGATGATACCACTGTGGAGCCGTGGTATGTAATACACATCGTCCAGCTTTAGGTGCTCGCCGTTCCGGCACGTAAAAAGGATCGTGCCAGTGCCTTCTATTTCCACGGAGGTGTCGTCTCCCAGTTTGACCGAGCCTCGTACATCCGTCTCTATTTTTGCACATGTGGGCACTCGCACCGGAGTGGAGGAACCATGCCGTGTCACTCTGCCCGGGCTCCTTCGTTGACCGTGCTTTAGATCGCATCTCGTTGAGCAGGACATGCTCCTTGGTGGCTGAGTTCCCGATCGTGAGTGAGTGAAGCCTTGCCACGAGGAGCGTCTGTTCATCCACTTCAGCTTGTACGAGGTTGGCACGTCCCTTCCGTTCGCGCTGTGGCTCAGGGCAGTCTTTGTAGATGTGGCCGACGTATTTGTTACAATTGTAACACTTCAAATTCGTCAAGTCTCTGTCACCGCTCACCGCCCGTTGGCTGCCGTCTCCCCTGTGGCTGGGTTTCTTCCCCTTCTGAAAACCCTTGCCTTTTCCTTTATTCCCGGAGCTAGAGCCCCGGCCCCGTGCGATCCACTCTTGCTCCGTGAGCAAAACTTTGCCGTTGGAGTTGTTCGTGGTGTTGATGGAGCACTGATCTGCTGCTGACCTGAGCCAGCCGATGAGTTCCTCCACTGTCATGCCGTTCAGATCGAGCAACGTTTCGATCGAGCAAGCAATCTGGGCGTACTGGCTCGGCACCTCCCGCAAGAATTTTTGGACCACTTTGTTGTCTTCTAGAGATTCACCTAAAGAACCAAGGTTATTGACGATACCTGTAATCCGCATACCGAATGCGTCGAGCGACTCCCCGTCCTTGAAGGAGATTTGCTCGAACTCCTTGCGTAGACGTTGTGCCGTGGCCTCACGCACTCGATCCACGCCGACTCGCATCATCCGGATTGCCTCCCAGGCTTCGTGTGCCGACGTTTTGACAGCTAGCGCCGGTACCATCTCTGGTGGCACCGCCCAAATCAAAGCCGAGAGGGCCGCCATGTCTTCCCGTTCAGACGGATCTTCAACGCCGGAAGTGGCCTCCCATAAACCTTGTGCTCGTAGGTTTATCTTCATCACGAGGGCTCATTCGATGTAGTTCGTTGCCGTCAACATGGGGTACACAATGTTGGCTCCAAGGTTGGTAAGTTCTTGGATGACACGTTCGTGGATGATAACTTCGCCGTCGTTGCCTCTCCATGGCCTGCTGCGTCCTCGTCCTCTCCGTGGTTCCGTTCGTGCCGGAGATCTCGATGCGTCCGCCATAGGATCGTTGAAGCTCTGATACCACTTGTTAGCTTTCACAGAGATGAGCTGAGAAGAGGAGAAAGAAGAACAATGATGTTGTGCAGAAAACTTGATACTGCTTTTCTATTCATATCATCCTTTATATACACAAACTCTGAAAGAAAAAAGGAATACGAAATAATCTACTTCTACGGAAGAAGGAAACTAAATAATCTAATTTCTACGGAAAAAGGAAAGGAAAATATCTACTTTCTACGGATGCTAATTAGCATCTTTATTTTCTAGAAATAGCTGCAAAAAATAAACAAACAAGGAAAAGAAAGATGACTAGAATATCTCACACTTTCTTCATTAACTATCTGCTTCGAACCCTTGTTGCGCACCAGCCAGAGCCCAACCTCGTCGACAACCGACGAATCTTGCTCCACCATCCTCTTGAAGCCCTCAGAGTCATTGTCAGCAGCAAGCTCCAGCAGGCTGGAGAAACAATCATTAGTGATCACACTTAATTTACTCATACTAGTCTCCGCTGAATTAGATCTCTCCGGCCCACTGCACATACTACTTTAGTCAACTGCAATGACAAGACAAGTTTCAGAGGACAAACGAGAGCTAAATCCAAAAAGAGAATTAAGATAACAAAAACAAGACAAGAAGATGTAAACCCGTTGACTCTGCGCAGATCTCAAACAATAAACTGGATGGGAAAGAATCCTCCGATATTGTTGCATTCAGTCGAGGGAGGCCATGCTTGGTGGCGAAAGAATTCCATAACTTGTCCAGTTCTCCCAAGTTCATTCCTGATGATGTCTTTTTCTATGAGAAAATAACAAGTATTACATAACTTGTTATATGTTTTGACTGACAAAACAACATCAGATTCCGCAAAAATGTTGCAGTGGAATGATTTAGATTCAGTTGGTGAGTTGTCAGTTCTCCCAAACATTCATGAGACCTGTTCCATGAAAGAACTTAACCAAGTTGCAGCTGCAGTTGGTAATGTATGATGAATTTAAGGGCTGTTGCAGTTGGAAAGTCCTTCACATCCAGTTTTTTACCAAGTTGTTTCCTGACAGTTGGGTGCAACATCTTCTCATCTGGCTTATGTAGGATGGATAAAAACTCGACAAAATGCCTTGCTTTGGAAATTGGCAGCATTTTCTTCGCACGATTGTAGTAATTCTTTAAGAAGGAAATTGGAACTTAGTTAAAGTTGAACAGAAAAAGCACATGTCTACTTGGTTCTAAGAACTGCCATTTCCATTTCATGCGGAAAAAAAAAGATGGAAATGGATGGAAATACAACTCATTTGATAAAGGTAATGGTAGCATTTCTCTTAAACTACTTATCCATGAATAGATGGAAATACAACTCATTTGATAAAGGTATGGTAGCATTGCTGATATTCCATGCATTCAGGGTCTCAATAGTAACATCCTTAGCCCCGTTGTTGAATGCGTACAGAAAAGCTTTATCTGCCACGGCCATGGTCGGATAAACCCTAGATGACACGCACACTTTCCCTCCTTCCCCGAATCCCTCCACCACTGAATACAAGGAGGATTCTTTGCCATTCGGAGATGGGATCCACTCACTCCTCCTCTAAGTAGGATCAGGATTACCAAGCTAATGATCACAATCAGAATTCATGGAGTTCCGTCGAGGTTGTTCTTGCCAGAAATTGCGCAAAGTTTGGTGAGTTATGTAGGAAAAATGGTTGATGTGGATCCTATTAAATTATCTAGATTGAAGAGTTTGTACTTTTTATAATACCAATGTTATCTTCACCTCTCTTTTAAGTCAAGGAGGGTGCAAACAAGATTCAAGTTCTTCGAGATTTAAATCATGAGATGAGTGAGGATGAAGAGAGAATAGAGCGGATCATACTCGATTATTTTGGCAGACTTTTCTCAAGCTCAAATCCGCAAAAGGAGTACATGGTGATGTACTAAGAAGATTGAGAGCCATAATAACACTAGAGATGAGAAGCACGATTACCAGGCCAAATACATCGGTGGAGATTTAAAGAGCAGCGAAAAAAGATGCATCATTTTAAGTCGCCAGGACCAGATGGATTGAGCCCAGTATTTTTTCAAAAATAATGGAGGATTGTTAAGCACGATGTGGATACTCTCTCCAGTTATCAAGGCTGCTACTGTCCGAACAGTGATATATGTCCGAAAAATGTGTCGTCACGAGCTTTGTGACGATAAAATCCGTCACTGAATGGAGGTCAGTGAAGGTGTCAGAGTCGTCACTAAAGGGAAATAGTGACGACCTATAGTGACGAAAATACTTGTCGCGATGTGATTTAACAGTCAATGTTAACTTGACGGTCAAATATATATCACAGTCAATGTTAACAGATCTAAACAGTATTTTTTCAAAAATAATGGAGGATTGTTAAACGAGAAAGGAGGGAGAAGGCGGCCTTGCATGAGGTTAAAGTTAAGGAAAAGGGGAAGAAGTATCACGACAGGAGAGTGAGAAAGGAGCAGTTCAAGGTAGGAGACAGGGTGATGACACTAGTGGACGGACTTAGGTTTCTAGGCGGTTCATTCGTACCATTCACGGCATTTTGGAAATGCCGTAATGGGTTGTGCCGTAAAATGGCACTTCTTCTGGGCGGTTAACAAAACGCCTTAAACATGCATGCTGCGCACGGCGGTTCAAAACGCCGTGGGCAGCGTTTAAAAAACGCCCTGTATACCTGTTACGAATTCGCCACCTCAGGTCGCCTGTGTCTGTAAATGTGAGTGATACGATATCGCCGCCAGTGATCGCCTGTTAAGGCGAACTCGCTTGTGTTGGTCGCTTGTTTCTAATAATACACAAGCGAGATCGTAACCAGACTCGCTAGGGTGAAGCAGGCGAGACCGCTGGCGTATTCGCCGGAATATATGGGAATATTAAATTTGAAAAAAGACTCAATGGTCATGGTGTTACGGTATCGTGTATCATCTCGCTTGTGGTCGAAAAAGAAAAGCGAGTTCACCTTCTGGAGGTGGCGAAACTAAAAAGCGAACTCGCCACCTGAAAATGTAGCCAGACCAGATGGACACAAGTGGAGTGGGATACGACACCGCCAGAAGAGGCGAATATTAGGCGAGCTCGTTTCTCATATTTATTGTGGGGAATTCACTGGCGAGTTCGTCGTTTAAATTCGACTGTTAAGGCGAATGTTGAGGCGATATCGTTTTCAGGAACGCCAGGGGCAACAGAGTCTGGCAAGCGAGTAGCCAGGCGATGTCGCTTTTATGGGCGAATGAATAGGCGAAACCGCTTGTGTGGCCGCTTGTAATTATGTAGTGGGAGGCGTGCCAGGTAGCGAAATAGCTTATGGGTTCGACTAGAAGCGGACCAGCTAGCGAGTTCGTTTATGTGCAATATTGAATGGTGTAATTATTGTAAAATTTGACCCGTTTCTTTCGAAACATGAATCGGGATACCGACTCAACATAAACCTGTCAAATTCAAATCCAACGCCCCTATACTAGTACTAAAGAGGCATAACCTAAGCACACAAGTGCGTTACCAATGTCAAGTCCTACCAAAAAAAAAGAGACAAACGCAAATGGACAACTAAGTACTTTTTCATGCCTTGGGGAGGTTAGGGACCTGTGGCCTTGCAATGGTAAACGCACGGTTGTGGACCAGATATTTAGCCATTTGGTCTCTTCCGTCGTTAAGTTCTTGCAAGGAGAAAGGAGTGATATCATCCACGAATACCTATGATTGAAAATAACGCTTATTAGGAAATCTCGACGAATATAAATGAGATTAGACGCGTGTAGCGTACCTTTAGAAGATCTAGCATCTCTTTTTGAACACCATCCACCACCATCAAACCAAAGATCATTGTGTAATAGCCACATTCATAGTTCGATGATTGCTTCCTAGACTAAAAAAGTGTTTAAAACATAAAACATTACTATACTTATGGTACTTTAAACGCAAATGTTGATTTTTGAAAGGACGTGATAGCATGAGCACAACATCTTACCCGAATGTTTATAAGGTGGAAGTCGAGGAGTGTTTTGTCGTTCACTTGAAGAATTGCATTATCAAGGAGATCGGCGAATGTTCGTGATGGAGGGCGGTGGAGTGGGTCTATCCAATATACTTGCTTTAAAGCGGGTATTATTGCAACAAAGCTCCAATGATCACTACAAATCACATGAAAGCATAATGGTCATAAAAAATGAATGCAGTAGAGCAAATACAATATATTTAGCATGAGTAATAGAGCAAATTGTAAGGTATACCTCTCGAGATATGGTCCGATCCATATTTTCTTTGATTTGTCGGAGAGAGTAGAATTCAAGTAATCAAGTGTTTGCCTATTGCTCTACATACTAGCTTGCAAATGCATTGGATGCAAAAATCCAATGAAATGCTTGCTCCGGTGATAGGCATGGTTATGCAAGAACCTGTGAATGTAGTAGACAATCATGACAAGGATGTAATCATATATGGTTTGATAATTGAGTATTCTCATGAAACACATACAAATGGCTTACATTTGATTGAGGCAAAGAATGGTGGCGGGAAGTTCATTGAAATTCCAGAAATATTCAAAATCCCCCCATGGTACGTGGATGTCCTTTGTCATAGTAAAGCACCTTTCATTTCCGAGAAAGGCATAGCATGCATTCTTGTCGTGTGAGGATATCAAATCATAAAAGACTCGGACGAAGGGTGGAAGGGCTTTCATAAACTCCACGAGCATGGGGTCTAATGTTTGTCTAGCTATAGGCAAGGCATGCACGGGTATTTGTGGATTTTGTGGAGTTTGTGGTTTCCTACGGGGTATGGAGGTGGATTTTTCATCAAGCACCAACCATTTTGGCCATAGAACAAGGAAACCTTTAGCCTCCCCAACTCTCACCATCGGTGACTCCTTCACAGGTAGCATTTGTTGTTCTATCAAAACATCGGTAATGCGAACACTAAAAAATCCTGCGGGGATGTCAACACGATTGTGTTTCACCGCACTTGGGTCGCATGTGCCATTGGCGACATGGAGTGGTTTTGATTTGGTACCTTGCGAAACATATAGCTTGCAAGGGGGGTTCTATCATAAATGAAAGCACAAGACAAATCATCATCCAACTATTTTTAGAAAGAGATTAGAAACCAACGATGTTCTAAATTAGCAAAATTTGTACTAACCTTATCAACTTGAATGGAATGCGCCGCATTCAACTTGATGGGTGATGAAGGTGGAACAGGAGGCACTAGTTCCTCGTCCATTTCCACATTCTCACCTTCATCCTCTACAATTTGAGGTGATGCTTGAGAACCCTTTGATGATGGTGGAAGATGTGGTTGTGTACCTCCTAACCTCTCGATGTGGGGATAGTTGGTGTGTTGTGCTATGTCTTTCATCACCTCCCTCAAATCCTTCATTTCCGCCTTTGTCGCCGCCACCTCGCTCAAAGCTTGTAGTAGTTAATGATGGTTTAGGATTGCCCAACCTTGCTTAATCCCAAAAACCTCTTCTTGTGTCGCGTAACCTCCAACACCTAATGCTCTTCCCGGGTGTTCCGTTTTCTTCCCAAGAGCAAAAGCCTCATTCAAGACATCCTTCTTCCCACACGGGATAAAGGTACCCTCCTCCTTTTGGCGCTCAAGAAGTTCCTATTATCAAATATGTTGTACTAGGTGAAAGTGGTTGTGAAGAATATTTGAAAGCAACAACAAAAATAAATAAGACTACAATAGATAGTAAGATAATGTAAGATAGATAGACTAACCACCCTCTTTGCACATTTTTCGGCATCCTCCGAAGTGAACTTACCATCCGAGTCTCTAATTCGACCCAACACGAAGAGTTTTTGTCTAGTATAATCCTCGGCGTCCTTTTCCACTATGACATACCGAGCTTCCGCCTCGTCCATCCCCCCTAATACCAACTCCTTCACTAGTTCCTCCTTCTCCTTAAGCCCCTCCTTCTCACCTACACCCAAATACCCTGACCTACCACCGGTGTATGGCATTGTTATTGATTTCGCCGATGTGACCTTCTTGTCCCATTTCCCCTTTGCACAAGAAGATACCGTATCACATGTCATCATTAATGTAATTAGATAAGAGGAGGTTATATCACCGAAGTTATAGTTTGTGACTCACCGAAGTCTTATTTTCAAGCGATGCTTGCTTGAAGGCCTCCCACACATCGCTTGTAATGTGATTGTATCGGTCCCTTGGATCTTGACCTAGCCTCTTTCCCTTCTCATACAAGTAGTCTTTTCTTAGAGCATGCTTGTGCTCGCGAAAAACTTTGGAGACGATGTTGAATGCCTTCTTTCTCACCACTTCCATGTCATTAGATTCTATTTCAAAAGGTCGCTACGCCAAAATATGTAGGATGTATTATGTCTACATATTAGGAAGAGGTATAATATTGAGTAGATAGATCATTGAAAGGTTAAATGTTACTTACTTGGCATTCTACCCAAACTTTCTCCTTCTTTTTTGATGGGACGGTTCTCCAATTATCCTCCGTTATCTCAATAAACGTTCTTCCAACTCGGCCACACCAACTTGACCATTTTGAACGTTCTTTTTTTGGTCGGTTGCATACACCCTTAGCATTAAATCCTATGTGTGTTAGTTCTCCTCTTCTCATTCTTCTTTGTAGAACTCGACAATGTGAGCGGACTTGTAGGCCTTTCTTCGAGTTGCTACCTCGCTTCTTTGGTTGGGCACTTGACGTGGTTGAAGTGGTCACCATTGCTATCTAAGGATGGATAGAAATTGTAACTTAACTAATCATCACTATTATGACTAGGTAAAACAACAACAAAACCATGTTGATTGGGTTGTAGAAGTAAAATAACACAAGCATGACTAGTTAAAACAAGGAAAAAACGGATTTGTTGAATTGTATAACCAAAGTGAACCTAAACTATGCTAACATGTCACCAGTACGCAGATCAATTCTGTTATGTTTTCTCTGGCGACTCTCTGAATACCTTCATCATCTCAATGTCCGGCGCCGCCGCGATGGCGGTGCCATCGAAACCCGATCTTCCCAGTCTGATATCCACCCCACCCACTACCTATGCGCAAATACTCAATCCCCACTCGGTCACTTCAGATCTGGTTGTTCACTCAAACAGATCGGAGATTAGGCCTCCCTTCAATCCAAAACCTAGATCCGATCATCTGGGGGAACCAGGAATCGCCTTCTCCGATGAGGAGTGCGATAAACTGGAAGCCCCACTTAAATATACCCTAGTTGGCAGTTTTGAGAGAGCTAGGCCTCAGCTAGAACGGCTCCGGCGAGATTTCCAAACTGCTGGGTTTTCCGGCCAGTTTGGTATTTATCTAGTTGATAACAAACATGTTTTTATCCATTTTGAAACTGCAGGTGACTTCTATCGATGCTGGATGCACAAGGTATGGGACTTCGGGTTTTACTCGATCCGAATCACCAAATGGAGCCCAGATTTTAACCCAAATGCAGAGTCCCCCGTGGTGCCGGTATGGATTTGTATGTATGGTTTGCCTCAGCAACTTTTTGATGAATGTGCTATGCTATCTTTAGGTAGTTTAATTGGACATCCTGTGAAAGTTGATAGAGCAACACTAAATAGAAGTAGGCCTCATGTGGCCAAAGTATGTGTGGAAGTTGATGTTTCAAAAACTTTAGTAGAAAGAGTATGGGTCCAATATAGGGACAAAGGTTTTTGGCAATATGTTGAATATGAGGGTTTACCCCATTACTGTCAAAATTGTTCAAGACTTGGTCATCTTGCTGATTCATGTAGTATTGATGCATCTGCTAAAATCAAAAACAAATTTTGGAGACCTAGACCAGATATTCCTAATACTAATAAAGCATCACAGAAAGACAATGTGAATGAGGTTTTGGAATCTAATGATTATCTTAAGCACACCTCCTTGGAAAAGACAGGTACTTTTGCAGGTGCTAACAGGTATATATGGAAGACAAAGGAGCATGGCAAGTGGGCTTCAGGTGCTGTAATAAAAAAGCCCTTTCAACAGGCTACTGGAGGCAAGGAGGTTGAACTACAAAACAACTTTGCTGCCCTTGATCAAGAGGAACCAGAAAATGAGGAAATCATGCAGCAAGAGGACATGGCTGATCCAACCTTGGAAGGGCAACAAAATCCAAACAATACAAATGACAAGGAGAAGGAAAACAGAAAGGAAGATCAGATTACTGTGGATGATACAGAGACAGATCTAAGCCCAGAACTTAAGGATATGGAGTATAGCAGCCCTCAAGGTAAAATTCCTATCTCTCAAAGTATGCCTAATAGCCCTAAATCTGCAGAAAGAATTGATGACAATGGTGATTTTATTATAGAACCCCTTATACAGTCTCAGACAAGATTAACAAAAATATTATCTGATAATTCTCAGTCTGAGTCAGTTTTGAGGGGAGGTGTAGGGAAAAGAGCATATAATAAAAAGGACTACACCAAATCTCAAAAAACAGTTACCACTAGGTCCAATATTGTTTCTTCAAAAGATTGTTAAGTATGTCTAGTTTCAATATTTGTGTTTGGAATGTTAGGGGTCTTAGGAGTAAGAGGGCTCAGACTAGGATTAAACATATTAAAAGGAAGCATCATATATCATTATTTGTTTTGATTGAACCTATGCTTAAGGCTGATCAGATTAGTTCTATATGCTTTAAACTTGGTTATAAATTTTTTCTATCTGAGCCTAGAGATAAAATCTGGATTATGTGGGATGAGTCATATACAGTTACAGTTAAACATATGCATGATCAATTTCTGTGTGTTGATTTGACCTATTTGCCTTTATCTGTTTCCTTTACTGCAGCTTTTGTGTATGGTCGACACACTAGGTTAGACAGAGAACCTCTTTGGCAAGAATTAAGTGCCTTAAATAATAATGCACTAATGATTGCTGGAGATTTCAACGTGGTCAGAGAGTCTAGTGAATATTTAGGTAGATCATCACCAAGTCACAGTAGTATGATGGACTTCAATAATTGTATCGAAGATAATGAATTAATTGAGCCACCTACAGTAGGTAACTTATTTACTTGGTTTGGTGTTAGACGTAATGGTAATGTTTGGCAAAGGCTGGATAGGGTTCTAGTTAATAATCAATTCATTGATTTAATCCCAAATGTCAGGGTAAGAACAAAATCCAGGGCCCCATCAGATCACTCTCCACTTTTAATTAATATGGAAACTCAAGTATTTCAATCGGGGCCTAAACCTTTCAGATTTCAGAACTGTTGGATTACACATAATTCTTTTAAGGATATTGTATCTGATAACTGGAATATACCATGTGAAGTTTATGGAATGTTGAGATTTTCTGTAAAGCTTAGAAGGTTAAAACTGAAATTAAAAGAGTGGAATAAGGAGATATTTGGAAATGTTCATGATAAAGTCCAGTTACTTGAGGATTTAGTTGATCAGAAAGAGAGGGAATATCAATCAAATGATACTCAAGTTAACAGAGCAGAACTAAATAAAGTCCAGGCTGAGTTAACTTTGGCTATTCATAGACAAGAAATCTTTTTTAAACAAAAATCAAGAGTCAAATGGTTAGAACATGGGGATTCAAATTCAAAATTTTTTCATGCTTCTATTAAATCGAAACATGCGAAACAAAAAATAGTTGCCATCAGAGATTCAAATGATGAACTTTTGACAGATCCAGAGGCAATAAATGCTGAAGCTATATCTTTCTTCTCTGATTTGTTAACTGAGGATAATCAAGATCAAAACTCTAATGACACAGAAATGCTATTAAATAATATTACTGCTACTATGACTATGGAAAACAATCTTGAACTTATAAAATTGTCAGACTATGAGGAAGTGAAAAAGATTGTTTTTGGTATGGATGGGGAGTCAGCCCCTGGGCCTGATGGTTTTTCAGGGAGGTTTTATACTTATTGCTGGGATATTATAGGGCCTGATTTGATTAATGCTGTGAATGAATTTTTAATGGGAATACCAATACCTCAGGCTATTGCTGCAACACATATAGTACTAATACCCAAGAAACCAGTGATCAATAAATTCTCGGATTTCAGGCCAATTAGCTTATCAAATTTTATCAATAAGATATTCACAAAAATCTACACAGAGAGATTAAAGCCCTTAATGAATAGCTTAATCTCACCTGAACAGTCTGCTTTTGTTCAGGGGAGGGAGCTAGCAGATAATGTTCTCCTAATGAGTGAATTAACTGATTTTTTACATAACCGAAATGGGGGTTCTAATATTATCTTTAAACTGGACATGGTTAAGGCTTTCGACAGAGTATCCTGGTCCTTCCTGAGAAAATTCTTGATAAAATTTGGATTTCACACACTGTTTGTTAATAATATTTTGGGCAACATGAATGCAGCTAAGTTCTCAGTTATTGTGAATGGGCAGCCAAGGGGTTTTTTTAAAACTTCCAGAGGTATAAAACAAGGAGACCCTTTATCTCCTTTTTTGTTTATTTTACTTACAGAGGTTTTTTCTAAAAATCTTGGCTGGCTGTTTAATCAATCAATGATAGATTACTATAAGCTGCCACATATTTCACAAAAAATCACACACTTGAACTTTGCTGATGACACAGTGGTTTTCTTGAAAGCAAACAGAACAAGCTTGAACAATCTGAGGAAATTTCTTATTTGCTATGAAAATGCAACTGGGCAGAAAATTAATTTGGAAAAATCTGCATTTTACATAACTAAACATGCTAATTCATCAATTAAGTCTCTGGTTTCTGAAATTTCTGGAATTAAGGAGGGTTCACTTCCTTTTGATTATCTGGGATGTCCAATATACAGTGGCAAGACTAAACATTCTTACTTCCAGTCATTATATGATAAAATAGCATCTAGATTGTCTTTATGGCAAAATAAATGGCTAAATCAAGCAGGGAGGTTGATTCTCATTAAACATGTTCTTTCTGCAATCCTTTTACATATCTTAACTGTGATTAAACCTACTAAAGGGGTTATAGAAAAATTACATGTCCTATTTTCTAAGTTTCTTTGGGGATCAAATGATTCGGTACAGAAAAGGGTGTGGAGGTCATGGAAAAATATATGTTACCCATTCAGTGAAAATGGTCTGGGAGTTAAAGATCTTCATTTAACAATTAGATGCTTCTCCATGAAGCTCTGGTGGAAAATTCAAAATGGTACTTGTCTGTGGGCTAAATTCATGTGGAGTCTTCCTGATTATTTAAAGAAATCTAAAACATGGAGAAGAATTAAAGAGGTTGACAGTTTAACATCTAAGTATACTAAAGTAATGATTGGAAAGGGAGATGTCTCTTTCTGGAATGCCAATTGGATAGGTACTGAAACTCTTGTTAATTTATGGGATGAATCATGGGATATTCTTTATCCTGAACTTACAGTCAAAGAATTCTGTTTAAATCAAGAGTATTACCTGGAGCAGATGTCAATGGGATTTAATAATACTATTTTTGAAATGATATCTGTTGATTTCCCTTTATTTGATGATGCTGATGATATTATGATATGGAGACCTAGTGTTACTGGGACTTTTACTATTGCATCTGCTTATGAAGTACTGAGACCTAAAAAGAGGGTCATACCATCATTTAAGCACCTATGGTCCTCTCAGATACCTGCAAAATTATCCTTTTTCTGTTGGAGGCTAACAAACAGGCTTATTCCTACTGCTGATGTTTTAGAGGATTTGAGTATACATCAACCATCCATATGTTGCTTCTGTTTATCATATTGGGATGAAATTCATCACAGCTTTAATAGCTGTTCACAGGTTCAATGGATATGGAAGTCAGTTAGTGATCATTGTGATATCACTTTCTATAGTTCACAGTCACTATGGGATTTGATCTATTATTATTGGAATATAAAGGGTCTGACACCTATTCAAATGAAAATTGCCAGGCTCTTGCCAGTTACAGTTCTGTGGTTTCTTTGGTGTGCAAGAGTATCTTATATATTTGACAATATTGCACCACAGAAACATTTGATAGTCAAACAGGTGATGGATATGTTGGTTGATATTAAGCGAGTTCAGGGTAAATCCTGGATTAAAACCAGAATAAGAATGGCTGATGGGCACAGGATAGTAAACTGGAAGCTTCCTGAGGAAAATTTTATAAAAATTAACACTGATGGATCATTTTTAAAGAGTGGCAAAGGTGGAGCTGGTGTTGTGTGCAGGGATCATACAGGGAAGGTTTTATATGCTAAGGCATGTTCCCTGCAAGTTATGGATTGCTTAGAGGCAGAAGCTGTGGCAATGGCCTTGGGAATGGAAGCTGCTTTCTTTCAAGGATATCGGAGGATTAATATGGAAACTGATTCATTGATACTGCTGAAGATTGTCCGCAGGGAGTATAAAATTCCATGGAAGCTACTGAATATAATCAGAAACATATGGACATTAGCAGGTGATTTCTCAGTCTCTTATAATCATATTTTAAGAGAGTCTAATGCTGTTGCAGATTCACTGTCTAAATTAGTTACTGAACCTGCTCAAGTCTTGAATTTTAATGATCAAAACTTACCATTACATATTAAAGGACTTGTTGCTATGGATAGAAATGAATATCCTTATATTATTGCTAGATGATATTTTTCTTCTAGGACCTGGATACTGCTGGTTTCTCTTGTTGTAATTTGCAGGTTTACTGGATGGATCACATCATCAAACTATGGGCTGTTGGCTGGAGCACTGAAGCAAGGGTTGGATTTGGACCTGAGACCTGGAAGATGGAGAATCATGAATTTAGAGGCTGGAAACCTTACAAGTGAAGATGAGAAGTCATTTATTCTGATTTGCTAAGTGTCAAATTAATGTTATCTAAATTGTAATAGCATAGACTATCATTCTCTTTGTTAAAATGCTTTAGAGAACTCATCCCTTAACTTTTCCCCGTATTTGTCGGCAGAGTTGGGTATTGCGTAGCAAACCCTAATATGCTTGCAGGTATTGAGTCATTTCATCGGCAGATTTGGGTATCGCTTTTGCGTGACCTAACATGCTTGTGAAATTTGACATGGGTAAGGTTAGGGATCCTTTCTAGTGGTTTACAATTTCAATTGTAGAATTGTAACGTACTTGCCTATATAGGATTTTTACGGTGTAGTGAGCCGAATAAATTTCACTCCACTTATTTAAGTGGTTTAAAATTAAAAAAAAAAAGGTATGCTAACATGTTAGAATGCCACATGAAAGTAACAAATAAAGGGAGCTATGGCTTCTAAATTTGATTTTAACATAGTAATGAAACATAAATGTTATGGATAGGGACTAAGCATGGATAATGTCTACTCAAGCATGCCATTCAACCAATATATCTCAAAAAGTAACTAAATAAGATGTGCTTTGAATAATACTTCAAATTTGAGTCTCATACCTTAATTGTAGAAGAAGATATTAGTTGTTTGTTGCTCTTAGACACACAAAGTAGCGAGATTTGTAATATTCAACCAAAGTTGAAGGAGATTTTTGGGTTTTTGGTCGGTTACAAGCTTTATAGGGTTTAGTTCTTCACACAAAATATATGTGCTAGATTTGAGGGTGAGTTTGTGGTTGGTTTTGATGAGATTTCACCAAGAATGGATTTGGAATGCAAGGATTTGAGATGGAAGTTGAGGGGGGGATAAGGTGAGAGAGAAGGAGGGGTAGATGGGAATGAATGGTGAAAATGGTGAAGAGGTTAGCAAAATCCGGGATAAAAGATATATATAGTATGGTAAAGTTGGACAAAACATGCCTGAATAGTATATTTGGTCGGTTACTGTTTAACCAGGTTACGATACCGCAACCTGCATCGGCTAGAGGCGAATACCCCTTGCGGTATCGCTAGCTAGCAAGTTGATGAACCCATAATAATTATTTTCTGAATATTTGCTACTTTGTTATGCAATTAATATTAACATTGTGTGTTTCATGAGTTGATGTATATTAAAATTTAATATGAAAACTTATAAATGAAATCAGATTTTATCTGCACATAATATTCCTTGAGTTGGTTGCAACGATGACGTCTGTTATGAAAGAGAATTGTTGTGACATGTTATATATAGTCCTATGAAGAGGTATCTGAAATTGTTAACTCTAATCCATATCCATGTTTATTGTAAAGCATTTGGCATAAACTGTTTAGATACGTATATGATGGGACTACGGGTTAATACCATTAGTTCGTTAACCAAATGTTACACTAGTGCAGACACGAGCAATAGGACTTTCTACATTAGCCACGTGTTGATCACCATAGAATATACAAGTATTTGACAACTTCTGACTGAAAGTGTAGACATTTAGTTCTTCTGTAATGCATGTGGTATTACTCATAGTCTGGATGATGTTATACATACAGGCAACGTCGTTACCCCGTTAAAGAGCCGACTTCGCGATCACACATCTCGGGAGCTAATGAACGAAAAGTATCCAGTTTTAGATGAGAATAGGGGTGGTATTTGAGTCAACACGCGAGTAATTCGAGATCGACTCGGTCAAAACTCGGACTAAACACGACTTGATCTAGCTCGACTCGAAAAACTCGTGCGTAACTCGGTAAGTATAATCAGTTGCAAGTTTATAATATTATTAGATTATACTATATTAGTTCAATCATCTAATCTAGCTAGTTTTCTGTTACTACTCAATATTGAATAAACTAATTAATTGCATTGGTATTTAAATTAATAATTTCTAAGGATGCTAATAATTTTAATATTAAACAGGTATTTAAACGCACATATATATAATTAGAAATTTTCATAGTATAGAAGTAGTAAAATTTTTATTTAAAAAGAGAAAAAAACAATTCGAGTTCGAACTCGCAAGTAGTGTCGATACTCGATAAATAATAACGAGTTCGATTTGAGTATGGTATTATTAACTCGCTAGTTCTCGAGTCGACTCGAACATGGTTAATATAGTTCTCGAGTCTAGACGAGTTACGCACTACTCGCTTGATTGAAGGTTGTCATTCCCAATCTCGATGATAAATGGGTTTGGTTTTTATCGTGTGGGTTGCCGGGCATGGGTTCAGGGTTTAGGGTTAAGGGTTTGATGATTGTACAGAAGCGAAATCGCTACAACCTTCGCCTACAAACAAAATTGAGGCGAGTTCGCCAGTTGGTTGAAATTATAGGCGAACAAACAGGCGAGTTCGTTTCATAGTGAAATCCACAGGCGAATGGAAGGGGCGAGTTCGCCAGCGTATTTTAATTTTAAAAAAAAATACAAAAACAAGTTTTGCGGGTGGCGATTTCAGAACCCCCCCAACTTCCACCCGCAAAACCCTAAATCCCCAATCGGAAAATACAGAAGCAACACCATGGGCCGGAGCAAATCAGCCGGTAAAACCCTCAACCCACCAGCCCCCAAGCGCCAGAAGACCACCCCCACTGCTCAACCCGATGCGGAGTCGGCCGGAATGCGTGAAGAGACACTCGCCGACCTTCAACCTCGCCGGAGACGCGATCACCCGGCCGGTGGATCTACAGGCGGCGGCGGCGGCCATACTTCTGGAACCTCCCATCACCGCCAGCCCGCCACCATTCCGTCGCTGCACCGCCACACCGCCACCAGGAACCCGCCTGAAACTGGTGGGCCAGCCGAGAATCCGGCGGGTAACCCTGCGACTGAGGAAGATGAGGAGACGTCTCTGTTCGTCAGCACAAAGGCCGAGACTAGGTACGAACAATTTTCTCGTCGCTTCTTGTTGAATGCTAGGGTTTTTGATGAAGATCGGATAGAGTTGTTAGGGTTTGGTAAAATTGTAGACTATTTTAAGGCGACGCATCTAGAAGGGATGTTGATGTCGAGAGAGCCGGTGCATAAGGATGAGTGTTTACAGTTTTATGCAAATATGACTTTTGCAAAGGACGCCGAAGAGGGGGAGACGATGGTTAGGGGAGTAAGGTTTAAGGTTGATAATTATTTGATTAATGAGGTGATAGGTTGCCCGTATGTGTCGGTTGACCACTTAAGGCCGTTAGATCCAAACGGTCCTTACGAGTGTTACCACACCCAAAACTTCCCATCTTTGTCTAGTTTGAACCCCCTAGAACCCGTTGCTATGCGTAGAAAATACTTTAAGTCGCGTAGCAAGTTGAAAGGTACTCCGAAGAAGTACAATATTGGCGTTCTCACTCAGGAGCAGAGGTTGGTGTTCGAGTTGATATGCTCGAATGTCATGCCATCGGGTGGTCACCCTTGCGAGCCTACTATTGCCAATTTGATGTTGTTCTATTACATCATGGAGGGATTGAAGATCAATCCAGGGTACGCGATTGTGAAGTACATGCTGAAGCGTGCCAAGGACAAATCTGATAAAACGATCCCATATGGCCAGCTTATCACGGCGATGATAAAGAAGAAGGGTATTAGACCGGTTAGTCGGCCAGATCCAGTCATGCACTACACCGAGAAATGGCTGTGTAGCAAGGGATTGGCACTTGGCGCCGATGGGGTCATAAAGATGAAGAAGGATGGTGCTTCGAGTTCAAGTGCGCGTGGTGTTTTGAGTCCGGGTAAGTCGATTCTACCCAAACTTGGTATTTTATTAGATTTATTTGTTTGCGCCTATACAATATTCTAATGGATTTGATGTGTTTTGGCAGGACGAGAACTTCAGTGGCGTGAGTGAATGGTCGTGATGATGGGACAGCTTTCAGCGGAAATAAAACAGGTGAAGTTGGAACAAGCCAAGGAAACGGAGATGATATTGGAGTTTGGCAGGATGCTAGACTTGGAACCTGAGCTTAGCGACGAGGAAGGGATGCCAGACTTTTCCGTTCAGCCTTTGCCACCAATGGACGCGGAGGCGGATGACCCTGAAAGTGAAGCGGAACCAGAAGAGGAGGATCCAGAAGAGGAGGAAGTACAACAGCTTGACGAGCCCGAAGGTGCTAAGGATGGAGAAGATCCCGTTGGTTCAGATGGTGGCCCGTTTTCTCCGGACGAAGATAATGACGAAATGTTCAAGGTTGTCTTCAGAAACGAACAAAGCCATAATGAGGATGCGCAAGAGTCGTCGGAAGAGGAAGTACAACAGTCGTCCGAAGAAGAAGTCCAAGAGTCGTCGGAAGAAGAAGATGACGAAGACGGGGGCAAAGAGGAGGGTGGTCAGGATGACTGTGATAGTGACGAGGACGACAGTGATGACGCTTAGCATATTTCACCGTTTGTTATTATATACTACGGTTTTGTTGATTTTGTACTTAAACTCGCAACATCGTTTAGTTGCATTCTTTTGAGACTACTATTATTGTTAGCCAATCAAATATATTTCAAGTTAATTAACTTCAATCTTGACAAATACTACAACTAACCTTGATAAAACATGAAAATTCGTATGAAAACAATATTGCATAATATTACCAAGCGAACCTGGAAGCGAATTCGCTTCACATATTTCCACAAGGCGATAGAAAGCAGCGAAATCGCCTACTTTGCCGCCTATAAACATTTAGGCCTCACGAACTCGCCACCAAGTCCGCCGTGTGGAACAGAAGCTAACAAGCGTGCCAAGAGGCGAACTCGTAAGGTGAGGCGAACGCGGCAGAGATACCGCCTACCCTAACGCCTACAACCGTTTATGTCTTGCGACCTCGCCATCAAGTCCGCCGTGTGGAACAGAACCTAGCAAGCGTGACAATAGGCGAAATCGTAAGCATTGAGGCGAATAAAGAAGCGAGTTCGCCTCTGGAAAGAAGGATTTTAAAAAAACACAAGTACAGAACACGTATATACGACGCCGTTTGACACACAGGCGTTGAATAGAGGCGAGTTCGCTACCACGTCACATCAATTTTCCCACATCGGTGGAGTAGCGTCCAATTGATCAGCTTAAATATGTGACCAAAACTAAATGGTTCGATAAGTCGCCGACCCGCGCAAACTGCCCATGAAACACCATGCATGATATACACATATACTATACATATACTATACATATACTATACATACACTATACATATACTGGTCCAGACCGAGGTCGTGTTATTGTGATGAGTGAGTTCCAAGTGTGATCGGCCAAAGGCCAAAATTTTTTTATAACTACCCGAAAACGAAGGCAAAGTTTGACTCATCACGTGTGAATGAGTCGAGTCGAGACCGAACACGGGTATCCTCAAACTCGACTCGTTATATATTTTGAGAGCTCGAACTCCATATCGTCCTGTTTCAAAAAAAAATTGTAATTATTACCAAATAAATTGATATATTAACCATATACCGAATTATATATACCTAATTATATATATATATATATTTGAATAATAAGCACGTTGAGCCGAACGAAATCAAATGTAAAAGCTTAGAGTCGACTGCGCCACATATTCGAACGAGTTCGAGCTCGAGATCTAGCTTGGTCAAACCGTGCTCGAGGTCGAATGGTCGGTTGGTGTTCGTGATTCACTCATTATAGCGATGTTCATTGATCGTGAGCGATTAAAAGAAATTGGACATGAAAGGGTATACTACATCCAGAATTCGACCTACCAAGTTCATAGTTGATCACAAATGTGTACAAAAAAAACAATTTGAAATTACATAAAGATTCATATATACTCCTATTTCAATATTAGTTAAAGAATTTATTTTGTTTTAATACTGGCGAACTCGCCTATCCAATTCGCTTGGAGGCGAGTGGCCAAGCGAACTCGCCTCCACGTCACATCAATTTTCCCACATCGGTGAAGTAGTGTCCAATTGATCAGTTTAAATATGTGACCAAAACTAAATGGTTCGATAAGTCGCCGACCCGCGCAAACTGCCCATGAAACACCATGCATGATATACACATATACTATACAAATACTATACATATACTATACAGTGATGAGCGATCAGAGTGTTGAGTGCATCTATCAGATCCCTGGCCCAAAGGCCTATATTTTTTAACAATGAAGCGAACTCGCCTGCCAGCTCGCCTGTAGGCGAGTTACAAGCGAATTCGTAACAAGATTGAATTGATATAATAACAAACAAGCGAACTCGCCTCTTAAATCTCCTGTAGGCGAGTTACAAGCGAATTCGTAACGGTCACAAACATAAATAGTCAACTGCTGGGCCCTGTCGATCAAAAAGCAGATCCCCAATATTTCAATAAAACTCACGCAAAATCGCTGCATCCTCAGCTCGCCCACCGCCGACCAGCCACCGTCAAGCCGGAAATTTGCTCCCCCACCGCCATATTCCATACATCTGGTAAGTTCCTGACCCGTTTCATCTTACCCATTGTTAATCTGGATGCCATGTTTTCAAAATTTTAAGTTGATGCCAAAATCAGTATTTTAGCTTTCTGTTGATTTGCTTTGTTGAAACTGGAGTTCAATCATAGGAATAGGATTGATGTTAGGTATTCTTGATAGGTACTTTGGATAATTAGAAACATGGCTCCGAGGGGAAAGAAGAAGGTTGAACAATCGAGCGAGGTTATAGTTTTTGATAAAACTAAGTTTGTCAGTGAATCTGCTTACCTCAAGTATAGGAGTTTTGAGGATGCTAAGTCGCAGTTGAACACCTTACTTGTGGTGGATGAGAGTAAGGTTGAAGAGCTAGGCTTGAAAGGGGTGTGGGGCTTGCTACATTATTCGGGTGCGGACACATTGATGAAGGTGAAGGACCCGGGTTATCTAGAGGAGAAAATGAAATTCTACGCTAATTTCCGACAGGTGGCTGATAAGTGGAAGACCAAGGTCAACAAGAAGGAGTTCGAAATAAGTCATGAACTGTTCAATGCAGCCCTCAAGAACACGTACGAGGACGATGATGAACCAGTGGACCTTTACATAAGGGGTGACTGGCCAAGTGAGTCGATCTTTCAAGCTGCGAATTTGCAGAAATTGGGGTTGGAGCACTTCGGCCGCCAGTTAGGTCCGCTTGGAAGGCCAAAGGAGTACAAGCTGGGACAGCTTACACCCGAGCGAAGGATCTTGTATGAGATGGTGGCTACCAATATTGTGCCCAAAGGGGGTTGCCTCCAAGAGCCAAACTTCACCACTTTGGTCACTTACTACTTGTTGGCCTCGGAAGTGATGATAAACCTCGGGTACACCATGTTTCAACACATGAAGGACAGCGTGGTTGAGAACAATACGGTGGCTAAGAAGTTGCCCTACGCAAACTTCATAAAAATGTTCCTCCAGTCCAAGCATCCGAAGTTGAAATTCTCCAACACCGCCAAGCCGTGTGAGTACTACACCAAGGAATACTTTGAGAAGAAAAAGTGGTCATTGGTTGGGGGGACTTGGCAGCCAAACGGAGAGAAGGCCGTGGAGCCGGAACCTGAGCAAATCGGAGGTAAGGGGATACAAATTATATTTAAGTTCCATTATGTTGTGTTCAATATCTAAATTTAACATTTTCAATGTTCTCCATTTACTAGTGAGTGCGGAAGCATATTATAAGGGGCTTGAGGAGTCGAACTTCGCGATGAGGACAGAGCTTGCTAATCTCCGCAAGACGGGGTGGAAGAACAGCCACTTGCTTCGTGGTTTTCTAAGAGCATATGCCCGAAAAAATCCTTCGGCGGCCACTCCTGACAATGAAGACCAGACAGGCGGAGACAACTCTTCCTAGACATGTGGATGTAGTCTAGGGACGTTTTTTCAAATTGTATTGCTACAATTTAACGATTTTTTCGTTTTGATTGCATTATTCAATAAAATTTGGTGCTTACAGTTCATATGCGCTTATTGTTTAAATTTGATATAAATTACATATAATTGTTCATGTGTTAAACCGGTGTCGATATAGTCTTTTATAGTGTTGCTATTACTAAAATACTATTTATGTAAAGTCAGAAACGAACTCGCAACCAAATTCGCTTGTGGTGTTATAAATGAAGCGAGTTCGCTTCTAATCTCGCCTGTTTCAACAGAGTCTAACAGACGACTCAAGAAGCGAACTCGCCAGTAACAGGCGAGACGGCTTACGGAACCGCCACCACCTAAATGCCAAGGCATAAAGTAAAACTACAAAAACGACGTAGTTTCAAGGTTGGCGAATAGAGATACGATCTCGCCTCTAGTAACGCTTACGGGCGATTTGTACAAGAGAAGTCGTCTTTATTTACGCCTATGCTATGAGTGAAACACGTTTCAAGCATACATGAATACTAATTCAGTCCATACCAAATGTATATGCTGAAAACTTTAGGTTTTTCCAATTACATACTAATGTTTACATATTCTTTGGTTGATTCCTCTTTCGCTTCGTTGGTTTTCCAGCATTGGTGATCCAAATGCCCTCCGTGTGATCGTTCCGCGCAAAATACCTTTTCAAACTCGCCTCGTCTTCAGTTAAGGTTTCGTTAGGCTCTAAACCCAGAAGGTCCCCGATATCTGTTCCAAAGTTGCGATCCTCGTCATTGCCATTGTGAAGAAGCGCCTGCTTACCATTCACCACAATCTCCCACCGGTTACCCTGTGGATCCGTCACATAAAACACTTGGTGCGCCTGAGACGCCATGATAAACGAATCACCTTCAGAGCCAAGAACACTGCGATTCACCAGGGTTGTGCCGTAATCCTCTTTCCGCACCCCGCCACATTCTTTCACCCACTCACACTTGAACACTGGAATTGTGGCACTGATAAAGTCAATCTCCCAGATGTCGGTGATCGTCCCGTAGTATGCTTCGCATCCATGAACTGCCTCACGTGGTACTACCACACCACTGTTTTGGTTAGTTGACCTCTCATCCGACCATTTGGTTCCAAAAGTATAACCGTTTATGTCGTACCCACCAAAAAAGGAAACAGTGCCGAGGGGTCTTCTACATAACAGCTTGACAATATCAGGATGGTCCCCTTGCTGAATGTGAGCTTGCAGCCACCGAACGAAATTGGCACAATGCTTTTCCAGGATCCTCACATCACCGACAGTCCATGCATTTGACACTCTAATCTGATCCATGTGTATGTCAACATAAGGGGTCACCGCCTCGTGATTTCTGAGGATATATAAATGGACAGCATCCATGTCGGCGGCGGTAGGATTAAACAAACTATGATGCTTGAGCCCGTGCCCGTCCACTCTACCATCGTGCCTAGCATTTGGGATCCCCACTGTGGCAACATCTTTCATATAGTTGGTACAAAACTCAATAACCTCTTCTGCGACATAACGTTGAACTATACTAGCATCAGGCCTATATCTGTTCTTCACGAAATGCTTAAAAATCGACATGTACCGCTCAAATGGATACATCCATCTCAAGTAAACTGGGCCACATAATTTTACCTCCCTCACCAAATGGACAATCACGTGGATCATTATGTCAAAAAATGCCGGGGGAAAGTACATCTCCATCCTACACAAAACTTCCACCACCATTTCCTGCAACTCATCCAACTTCTGCCTGCTCACTCGCTTACGACATATGCACTTAAAAAAGTAACATAGCTTCGATATCGCCTTCCTCACGTGACGAGGCAATGATCCTCGTAGAGCGATAACATTCAGCTCCTGCATAAGATTATGACAGTCGTGTGACTTCAATCCCGCCAGCTTCAGTTCTTTGGTATTAACACAATTACGGATGTTCGAAGAGTAACCTGTTGGAACCTTAACAGACTTCAAAGCATTACAGTAACGCTTCTTCTCCTCGGTCGACATAGTGTAACAAGCTGGAGGTAAATAAGATTTACCTTCTTCCTCTACAGAGGCTAGAGACGATCGGATACCAAGCTGTACAAGATCTTTCCGCGCTTTTAAGCCATCCTTTGTCTTTCCAGGGGTATTCATCAGCGTACCTACAAGTGCTTCACATACGTTCTTCTCAATATGCATCACATCGAGACAGGACGTACGTCCAAATGCTTCCAGTAATCTAGTTTGAAGAAGATCGAACACTTCTTCCAACTGCTATTCGACGCCTTCTTCTTCTTTCCCTTACCAAATTCATGATCCATCTCAGTAACCTTTTCTAGAACCTCCTCTCCAGTTAAAGGGATTGGGGAGGGATCATGCTCTTCTCTCCCGTTGAACCAATTCTTTGCTCGCCTCCAAGGATGTCCCGTCGGAAGAAATCTTCTGTGCCCGAGATACACCGGCTTACCACCGTGTTTCAATTGACAATAACTAGTCTTGCTCTCACATATGGGACATGCAAAGTGACCTTTCACTGAATAACCCCCCAAGTTACCTAATGAAGGAAAGTCATTTATACTCCACAACAACATTCCTTGCAGTTTAAACTCCTCATCACCTCGACTGCCATCAGGTATCCGAACACCCACATCGAATAATTTCTGCAAATTTTCGATCAAAGGCGCTAGGTACACGTCAATATCGTTACCCGGTTGCTTAGGACCAGATATCATCATGGACAATAACACATACTTACGTTTCATCATCAACCACGATGGCAGATTGTAAATCACAACCATAATTGGCCAAGAACTATGGGTGCTAGACATGTTACCAAAGGGGTTCATGCCATCAGTGGATAAGCCTAGCCTCACATTCCTGGGCTCAGCAGCAAATTCAGGGTACCGCTCATCCATTTTCTTCCACTGATCTCCATCTGAGGCATGTGAAATAATGTCATCGTCCTCCCTAGCCCTATCCGCATGCCATGTTAGCAACTTTGCATCCTCAGGATTTGCAAATAACCTCTTCAGTCGAGGAACCAGCGGAAGGTAATACACTACTTTAGTCGGCGTTTTACATCTAGACGGCGTCACACTCTCGCCGCAAACCTCTACGGTCCCCACCTTTGACTTGTACCGAGGTTCATTGCAGACTCGGCATGGATCTCTATCCTTGTCATCTCCCCTGTACAACAAACAATCGTTAGGGCATGCATGAATCTTCTGCATCTCCATTCCCATAGGACATAATATCTTCTTAGAAGCATATACTCGATCAGGACACAAGTTGTCAGTGGGTAGCAACTCTTTCACCAACTCTAACAATTCAGTCATCCCCTTGTCAGATATTCCATGGTGCGCCTTTAAATTCATCAACAACAACGTAGAACCAAGAACGGAATGTTTGCAACCCTTGTACAATGGTGTCTCTTTATCATTATACATCGCCGCTAACATGCTCGGCTTTCCTACCCAATCCATTGCCACGTCTTCCGCCATTTCATCAAGACAACCATCATAACGCAATCCATCTGCCCCAAGCTTAACATCAAACTCTGCATCATTATGACTTGCACCTTCTCCATGCCAAACCCATGTTGTATATGTAGGATCAAAACCTCTACAAACCAAATGTTCGCGCACAACGTCTACATCCTCATAAATCGCGTTGTTAAGGCAATCTATGCAAGGAAATCTTAGCCCACCCATTCTCTTTTCTACACAATCCTTCCAACCAACATCAATAAACTCTTGAATCAAATCCGTATAACCTTGTGAGAGACGCTGATTCTCCAACATGATTTCACTACGACCCATGCTTAACAAGATATTATCAACAACGGTTTTGCTACAATCACTCAAACATTCCACAAATTTAGCACCCTAAGAACTCTACAAATCCATATAAACAAGCACATACACTAATCAAAAACAGTTTGCCCATTCCACAACCAATCAACAAAAAAATCAAAACCTCATACGTTTGTGTTCTTGGGCAAAATCAAGGCCTGAAAATGTGAGCAAAACTTGAGACAAAACAAAAGGAGAGTTCTTTTATCTACTTCTTTTATTTTCATTCCCGCAAAAAATCAGCTTTTATACACCCAGCTACGACACTGTTACGAATTCGCCACCAAATTCGCCCACTACATTTTAATACAAGCGAATTCGTAAACTGAAACGCCTCTGGTCATAACTATAGGCGAACTCGCTTCTTCAGTAACGCCTGCTGGCGTCAATACAAGGCGATTTTGCAACTACAACGCGTCTTAGCATGTATGGGCGAACAACTTTTCTTATTTCAGGCGGGTAATGCTGGCGAATTCGTCACTCTACTCGCCTATCAGCGAACACGGTTCAGAGTTCGCCTAGTATTGACATTTTTAATACACTTTTGAAAACGCCTTGTTTTAATTGTGAAACGCCGTGTTTTTTATTTTTGCCCTAGGCGAATGGCAGGTTACGAGTTCGTAACCCAGTTACTCGGCGGTTCCGCCAAAATCTGGCCAAAACGCCGTGAAATGTGTGCCGAGAAACCTATGCTTGTGCACTAGTGTGAGGCGGAACGACAAGAGTCGCCAGGAGCAGGAGGATAAGCTGGAACCTAACTGGAAAGGACCGTACCGGGTGACGGAAGCCCACCCGGGCGGGAGTTATGTGCTAGAAGATTCAGCGGGGAAGGGAGTCCCCCGAAGATGGAACATAACAAACCTCAGATGGGAGTTATAGATGCATCTCTGGCACCAGTAGTCTCTGGCACTAAATGCACTAGATGCACTAGATGTACCGGACTGACCAGACGCGCAGCATCAGATTTAACTTTGTGTGCATTAATTAAACCAGTTGTTGAGCCATCGATATCTAGCATCAGTGCCTTCACGCGTTGAGATCCTCGATCATGAAACAGTTGTTTTAATGATTTAATTTGATTAGCTTTTAAGCTTTTAATGATTATACTGCATCACACAACACGCATAATTGGAGGGCAAGTAAATAAATTAAGCAGATTTTTCAGTCTATTTGCTTGAAGTTTGGTTGCATTGTCCAATTCAACTTGTGTTGATCATGTTTCAGCAAATAAATCACAACACGGATAAGCATAATATAGCACCCATTAATACTCACCAACACTGTTTTTTTCTCATCTTTCTTTTAACACATGTATTTGACTAATTAAAGGTAAAGTAGTATTATATATTTATGTGACATATCTTTAAATTCTTCATATCGTATAAATTTTAGACATCAAAATATTGTGGAACAAATAGAATCCCGAAATCAACAGATCTAGATTATGACATATGTGAACAATACAAGTTAACTATTACGCATAATATGATATTGTTTTGGTGGCAGTTTTGTCAAATTCGATAAAGCATTCATATAAATAACAAGATTTATCGGTTTCAAACAAGAAAAGATTTTTCATTGCAATTTCCATCAAATTTTTATAACATTTGGACCTGATTGGAGGCCGAAAATAAGAAAAATTAGGATCAGGCGATGAATAAAATCAATATTTTCCTTGCCTCCTATAGAAAATTATATATATATATAAATATATTAAAGTGAAACAATTTATTTCAGTATATTTTAACGTAATTCAATCTAATTTCATTTATAATAGTCTAAAAATTAGCTGGGGGATAGTAAAATAATATTAGTTTCACATTATAAAGGGCAAACAACCAAATGAATCAAATAGTCAAAACTCTAACGTAAGAAATTAATGCAAATATTTGACCAAAAACTATAGCAGTCAATAGTTGTATACGTTTTGATATAACATTCAAATTTGACCATGAGAAACAGTTGGTTGATAAGAGTTGCACGATAAACAATCAAACGATTCATAAAAATTAATTATAGGTTTGACTAATTAAAATGATAAATTTCATACTTGGTAGATAAAAACAGAAAGAGAGCTAAAGGCACCAAAATATCTAATATCATCTTCGTATAAATTAAATTTCAATACATCATATTCAGATTACATGGGTACCATACCATTCAATTATATTTATTTAATAATAATTTTTAATTGATGAAGAATGAATATAAAAGTTGGTGAGGTTTGATGTGAGGAAATTGAACCTTGATGACGAGAATGAGGTCATTGAGTTGGATGACAAACGCCTCGGAGCATCCAATCCAGACCAAGCTCCCTCCTCTTCCACCTGAGTCGGAGATAGAGAGGAAGGCCGTCGAAGTTGCGGCGGCCACGAACCGGGCAGCTGCCCTCATTGTCCTTGGGCCCCAATCTTCTGATGAGGAAGAGCCTCCATCCTCAAAAAGACAGAAGATCTCGTCTGCGTCCCGGAAGCCAACCAACAGTCAGCAATTCATGGCGGGTGGTCAGAAGGGCCAGCCGGAAAAGAGAGAGATGACTCCTGCCTTCGAGTCGCGAGTCAGCAGTCTGCCTTTGAACATGGTAACTAGATTTGACTATAATCATTTTGGGAGATCTACCAATCGTTACTCATTTGTTTATCTTCTGTTTCAGGACTTCGCCACCTATCTCCTAAATGCTCCGGGTGTTGCCGAGTTCATCAACAATGCCTACCATGCCCTGAATACTAAGCTATCGCAAAAGCTAAGTGGGCTAAAAAGGACAAATAGTCAGGCTGGCTCGGGCGGAGGCTCGGATTAAGGAGTTAGAGGTCGTTGTCTCGCCTTCCGCCCAAAAGGAGCTCTGCGTGGCCTTTACTGACAAGGTACTTCAGAGTCGGGCCTTCGAGCGTGACTTGACAGGGGTGTGCCGGGACTCCAACAACCTATCCATCCACCAAGTTTACCACAAGATGAAGGGGTGGGTTCCCGAGAGTCGCCGCGGCGATTATGGCAAGTTCTTCTACCATCCCCAAGCTGCCAGTCAATACAACTATACGGTGGATCAGCTTCTCCGAGGCGGAGTGGAGTGTATAAAGCCATCTGTATTGTCCGTCTTTGATGAAGACTCCGAGGTGGAGGTCCAAAAGCCGGTTTCTGCTGCTGCCATCCGTGACTTTAACCGAGAGCTTGTGGACCTGAGCAAAGAGGTCGCCAAACCGGAGAAAGAGGATCCTGAGGCTCCGGAGTCACCTGCGAAGGCTAAGTACTTGGAGGTTCTCAAACTGTATTCTTCACCCGAAGCTAACGAAGGTATCCGTGACGGAGAGGAGGAAGATGAAGAGGAAGAGGAAGAGGAAGAGGAAGAGGAAGATGATCTCAAAATGTATTCTTCGCCTGAAGCTAACGAAGGTCTCCGTGATGGAGAGGAGGAAGATGAAGAGGAAGAGGAAGAGGAAGAGGAAGAGGAAGATGATCTCAAAATGTATTCTTCGCCTGAAGCTAACGAAGGTCTCCGTGATGGAGAGGAAGAAGATAAAGAGGAAGAGGAAGATGAAGGTGGGGATGGACGGGGTAGTGAGGATGATGGTGATAGTGAGGATAGTGATGTAGGTCGCATTCGCTAGTTTTTTTTACTTTGCTTTTGTCAAGTCACTTCCGTCCGACCAGAGCAGTAGGTGTAGCAGAGTTAAATTTGATGACATGATATTCAATTCAGCTCCTCTAAATTTCCTTAACTCTACTGTATATGTGTTGTGGTTAAAAGCCTGTGTTCTCGCCATTCTGGCACTCCCTCTCGCACAATCGTCATCATCCTTTCCAAAAAAGAACGAAGTGGTTTCAACGGGAATCTGATTTTGTGGTACTGGTATTTGAATCCGATTCAACAGGAATCCGATTCTAATGGAGATGAGTACCCAAAATATCTACTGGTTGTATGATCATTGATGTTGGGTGTTGCTAAATCACGCCCTGTATTCTTCTTACTAACGCTCTAATACGTATAAATACATAATGTACTTATTTTGATGATAAAATTAGTGAAATATTTACAGCTGATTAATATTAAACTAATTCAACACTATTTTTTATTGAAAGGAAAGATGATCAGATCCGGCATGCCCGTTGCCGGAAAAGTCACCGGTAAAGTCACCGGAAAAATTACCGGAAAATTTTCAACTTCTAAATTCAGTTAAAACCTAATAAACTATTGATGAATGTTTAGAAGTTGAAAATTTCCCGGTGACTTTCCGTTGAAACCAATATTTCTCGCTTAGCTAGATCTGTCCGATCGAGTACTCTATAATTTATCTACAAATTACAAACTTTCTGGACATGGAAATGGAAATAATAAATTTGAATTCGAGCATTTTATGATCACTGAGACTCGTACATGATTCCAACATTTGATACTTTGAGATTTGGTAACATGTTAACTTAGCCTGCAGATTGGAGAGTTATAAGAGCAAATATTTATCACGATCCTATCAAATGCGCAGCTTTCTAATATTTTGATCTCACGAAGTTGCATGAGAATAAATATTCAGATAAATTATAATCCAACCAAAAATTATATTTAGACCGTAGTACACTTTCTAACCAAATTATACTAAACTGCACTATAGTAACATTTAAGGAAAAGTTTTTTGAAATCCAACTCTCCTAAATGCTATATATGAAACTACCACTATCTATATAAACTCGAATTAGTGATACAGTTTTGTGTTGAAACATTAATCATACTAAAGTACACATATAGTAAGACATGTTTTAATACAAAAATTCAAGAAATTTCATTTAAAATTTTACATTTTTTGAGTAACAAGAGATACATTTTAAATTTAAAAGGTACATTGTATAAGGAGAAAAGTATAAAGACTTTCGTGAAAGGGTAGGAAAGTTGGGAGTTTCAGAGACATTCAATAAATTTAATGTGTTTAATAGAATCAGTATACTTTAGTTTATTTTCATCAAAATATAGTTTTACTAAATAGAATTATGTTAAACTAATTAACTAAATTCATTTATGATAAACTGATGTGATAATCACAAGAAAATTAGACGTTAGTCAAATTAATCTTCTAAATAGTCGTCAAAAATTATTTAATTAGAAATTTGGTTAATAATTTTCAAAAAGCCCATATCAAATAAGAATATAAGTTTTTTTAACTGAGTATAAGAATATTAGTTATTCAATGACGCCTCAGATAAATTTCTTATGCTAAAAATAAGTAATTTTATTCCATAGAGAAAAATGAATTTTATTTATAAAACAAGTTCTGCTCATAGTGGTGACATTTTCTAAAATATTGAAATGTGAAAGTGTTGATTTTCTTTGTTAGATATTAATTATAAGTTTGACCACGAGAAACAATTGGTTAAAAATAATTGCGTGAGTTGGCTGATACTAATAAGAATTAAATAATTTTGACCAATTAAAATTTTTTGGTAGGCATAAAAAAATCTACATTTATATGTTCATATGTTTTGGTAAATCAGATAACATCCGATTTAATTCGATTACATTCAATATTTTTAAAAAAATAATTGTTGAAGATAAAAGTTAGTGAGGTGAATCATCTAATTAGGTGAGTCAGAGTTGGTTGTTGGTTTCGCAAAACAATGTTAATTTTCACCCTAGGACACGTGCTGCCCATGCATGGTTTCTTTGATTTGTTTTTCTCTTTGTCTAAATATTTAACATTCTTTTCAGGCTTGAAACATTCTCACCCCACAAGTTAAAAAAACAAAACAGAGAATAAATTTCTGGATCAAATGGTTTCTGATTCTTGTAATAAAACTGTACTCGGTTTGACGTGGGTTGCAGATCTATGATTTGGGGATTTTTAAATAGATCCGTGGAACATCTGCATCTAAATTAAATAGTTTTGGTTACATTTTAATCCCATTCATCGATCCAAATCTAACGCGAGTTGATTAAAGTTGTCTTCGCTGGATTCGTAATTTTAATCCCATCATTCAGACTAGAATATATTTTTCTGATCAATTTTTAATAATTTTACGTTGAAGTTTTCTGGGACTCTAGGTCGAAAATAACGACAACTTGATCTCAGAGAATTTCTCGGACTGAAATCGATCTCTTCTTTGCATGATGGTAGCGGAACCTTGACGAGTGGGTGGAGGATCGATCAGATCGGATCCGTCATTTCTTTGCAGTTTCTTGTGTTCTTTGTTAGAATTTCAGGCCACAGATAAGATGACGAACATAAATCTTAGGAGTACTTACAAGAAAATATAAGAATGATTTGGTGACGCAATACCACGTCCTTTTCTTTCATCTTTATTTATAAGGGAAAAATCATACAAATATGAAAAACCTAAACCTAATCAAAACTGGAATCGTAATTACACTTATCCTAAAGCATATGTTAATATGACTTTCTAACTTATTCTAGAAACAACTAGATTAATCTAATAATCTCCTCCTTAAACTTGTTGTTTCTGACTTACGAATCAAAACAACTAGATTAACTTATCAATCTCCTTCTTAAACTTGTTGTTTTGAACTTCCTTACCGAACACCAAATTCCTCCTTCACTTTCATGTCTTTTATCTTTAATCTTCCATGAAACTTTGGATATCGGCAACTTGATCTTCCGTATCATCCTTCTTCTCGTAGGTACACCCATAGTTCAAGATTTCTCGTGCGTTTCTTCCTTTTCACATGCTCCATCATAGTGCACGTCTTCTTCATTGTAAACTTCTCCATAAACTTGTTCACTGTGTCATCCGTAAAAGAAAAATTCTTCTTTCTGCATTTCTTTCTTGATTTCAACTCCTCCATAAACATGCTCACCATGCCATCCGAAGAAACAAAATCCATCATTTTGCTTTTCTTTCTTTGCTTCAGCTCCTCCATCAATCTGCTCATTATGCTCTTTGGAAACACTAAATTCATCCGTTTACTTTTCTTTCTCAACTTCAGCTCTTCCATTTTGATGCTCTTTGGAAAAACTAAATGCACCAATATGCCTTTCTTTCTGTACTTCAACCAATGCTCCACAGGTACTTTAGTTTGACTACACTTCTTTTCATTGCATTTGACCAATGCCTTACTTCCTCTTGCTTTGTGAAATCTTATCATCTCACGCTCTTCATCTTTGTTTTCAAATCTTGTTGCGGGATCAAAAAGTTCATTAACATCTTGATGTTTAGTGTACTTCCTTGCTTCCAGCCTTTCATTCACTTTTGCAATCATGTCTTGAGTGCACTTCTTAAACTTCCACTTCAAATCCTTGGGGTTGAGACTTATTAGTATTAATGCAAGTTTCCACATTTCATTCTTTTGAATCAACGCTTGATCAGAACCATTTCCATCCTCATCTAATAATGAATAAACCACCTGCTTATGCTATTTTTTAGGTTGGGAATGCTTGGACCAACTGCTTCCAAATCTCCTCTTCTGAAAACCCTTCTCCTCTTTCTCATACAATCTGTCCACTGAAATAAAATCATCCATATCCATTGCATCATAGGGGTTAACCATCATAACACTCCCTTTCCCTTGTCTAAAAACCTCCTCGCTTTCCACGTAGTATACGCGCATGATATCATCTTCCACTACATTCTCTTTAGCAGCATTAGGAGAATATAAGCCTGAATCATTATCAGAGCTGAGAGATTCAGCTGAATCATCGAGATCCTCCTTAGAGCACAGGAAGAATTCTGAGCCATAAGACTTAGAAGACTTATTATCACATGTCTGATATCCCTCTTCAGCTGCTTCCATGCCATCTCCTTCGATTCTTGTGTGCTCTAAATGAGTGTATCTTTTCCAGTTCTTTCCGAGCTTTGTTGGAGGACATGGATTAGGCCTTGTACAACGCCACAAAATTCTATCTTCATCGTCACTTACCTCATATCTTATACCTTTTCTACTGAATTCCTCCGAAGACTTCTTTTTGCCTGATTTATTATATTCATTGCTTCTACCCCTCTGAATATCATCACTGTCAGCATTTCTTCCAACCTCTACAGAATCCGAGTCGGAGGATCTACAATTGATGAACTTCCTTTTGTCTGATTCCTCATTACTTCTGCCCCTCTTTTTCCCGACTATCTCAAGGCTGTGATCACTTCCCTCATCATCCACCTCCATGGCTACACTCTTATCCTTCTTTTCTTTCTCTTTCTCCTTCTCCTTCTTCTCCTTTTTCTCCTTCACATCTTTTCTCTTTGTTGGCTTTGTTATAACTTCTTCATAACTTTCTTCCTTCTTTTCGTCATGCAAACTAGAACCAGAATTCTTCACCTCCTTCAAATACGTGTCATCATGGATTCTCTTGATGTTGTACTCCTCCTTTGGTATTTCATACAAACTTCCATAGATTTCCATGCTTTCGTAAAGTCTTGATAATCTTGCCACTGCTTCCTTAGTACCATCCTCTTTGAGATCTTTCTGCGTAACTTTTGCTTCATCGTCGTCATCCTTAGCATCAGATTCAACTGATTCATCGTTTGCCTTTTCTTTCTTATCAACTTCTTCGTCATCATCCTTAGCATCAGATTCATCATTTGCTTCTTCTTTCTTCTTACTAACTTCTTCATCGTCATTCTTAACATCCTTTGCACCAGGTGTAACTGATTCATCGTTTTCTTTTTCTTTCTTATCAACTTCTTCTTCTGCATTCTTAGGATCAGATACACCCTTTGCTGCTTCTTTCGGCTTACCGGCTTCTTCTTCATTATCCTTAAGATAATATTCAACTAGATCATCTTTTTCTTCTTCTTTCTTCTTATAGGCAGAGTCATCACCAATATAATTTTCAACTGATTCATTCTTAGGATCAGACTCAACTAAGTAATCTTTTTCTTCTTCTTTCTTCTTATTGGCTTTTACATCACCAACATCAGTTTCAACTGATTCATTCTTCACTTTCTCTTTCTTCTTTTCAGCAACTCTTTGATCTTCCCATCTTTCTTTGCGTTTGACCATCTTCTTTATGGTCGTGTTGATCTTATCAAACTTTTCAAGATGTCCCTTCGTACTTGTACTTGCACCAGCTTTTCGATACCCTTTTTTCTTTGGGGTACCACTTAGTTTTGGCATGCTTTCATGCAAAAACACTTCCTTTTCTGGCGTAGGTTCTTCTTGAATAAACTTGCATTCTTCGACCATCATCATCTTAGGATCTTTATCACCTTCTTGACTTTTATCTCTTCCTTTGACCTTTTCTCTTCGATCAGGCTTCGGACAATATTTCGCAAAATGCCCGAACTTGTTGCAATTATAACACTTGATCTTCGACTTGTCGAAGTTGCGCGACTTTCGTTCGTCGACTGTTCGATCACTATCATCTTGGCCTCCATCTTTTCCGCATCCTTGTTTCTTAGTGTTCTTACAACCTTCACTTTTCTTCAAACTTCTTGCTCCCCACTCGGGTTCGGTAAAGAAAAGTATGTCTTCTCCATCGTTTGAGTGCCTTCGACCCTTTAGTCCTTCCTCAAATATCTTAAGACGACCTATCGCCTCCTGGAGTGACATATTCTCCACATCACCAAATTGTTCGATTGTTCCAACTATTTGAAAGAATCGATCAGGGACTGAACTAAATAGTTTCTCGACAACATCGCTTTCCTTGAGAGTTGTTCCGAGAAAACGTATTTCTCCTACCAACGTAGTAAGCTTCATTGAGAACTCTGAAAGCGTCTCCGAGTTCCCCATCTGCAATTGGTTAAATTGCCGCTTCAGCACTTGTGCATGAGCCTTCTTGACACGATCTTCACCAATTCGCATCTCTTTGATTGCGCCCCATGCCTCCTTTGCCGTTTCTTTCTCCGCTATTGACATCATCACAGAGTCTGGCACTGACTGAGAGATGGCTACCATCGCTCCTACATTCTTGTAGTCTTCCTTTGCTCCGTCTTCGATTGCCGACCATACTCCAAACCAACGCAAGATTATTTTCATCCTCACAGCCCATATGCTGTAATTCGTCTCGGTTAACATTGGATACTTGATCGGAATCATGATTGTTTCTTTAACAATCTCTCCTTTCTTTGATGAGCTTCCTTGCGCCTTGACTCCCTTCGTCGAATCTTCTTTGTCGTCACCCATCTTATTTTCCCCCGAAGCTTAAAACTAGCTCTTGATACCAATTGTTAGAATTTCAGGCCACAGGTAAGATGACGAACATAATTCTTAGGAGTACTTGCAAGAAAATATAAGAATGATTTGGTAACGCAATACCACGTCCTTTTCTTTCATCTTTATTTATAAGGGAAAAATCATACAAATATGAAAAACCTAAACCTAATCAAAACTGGAATCGTAATTACACTTATCCTAAAACATATGTTAATATGACTTTCTAACTTATTCTTGTGTTCTTGCAGTTTCCAGTTTTGCTGCCCAGTATTTGTTCTTAATTTGATTCATATTTTTCTGGGTTGTGTTTCTTGCTTTCTGGATTTGAGGTTTACTCCATATCTGATATGATTTACATGAAAACTTCATGTAAATATGTTCAGCTAATCCAAACCCTTATATCATGGCAGAGAATTTTCCAGCTTTTAAAAATATTTCTGGTTCGGACATATCAGAAAAGGGATTTAATTAAACTAAAAACTAGATCATAGCTCTTCAAATAAGTCTGAACTAATATAGCCATAACCAAATTAAACCTGATGCGATCTCCTTACAGACCTTATTCATTATTCAGCCTGAATATATATGAGCATCGATCGCGAGCCTTCAATATTTATGTGACATATATATCTTTGAATTCTTCATATCACATAAATTTTAGACATCAAAACATTGTGAAATAATAGATTAATATATCCTTAAAAAGAACAGATCTAGATTTAGAAATATGTGAAGAAAACAAGTTAACTATTACACATAAAATGATACTGTATTAGTAACAGTTTTGTCAAATTAAATAAAGCAATCATTTGATCAAAAATATAAAATAAAGCATTCTTCAGGATTTATCGGTTTCAAAAAAAAAATTCATTGCAATTTCGATTAAGTCTTTCTACCATTTGGACCTGATTGGAGGCCGAAATAACAAAAACCAGGACTGTCAGGCGATGAATAAAATCAATATTTTCCTTGCCTCCTATAGAAAATTAAAAATGTATTAAATTGAAACATTTTATTCTAATCTATTTCATTTAATTCAATCTAGTTTCATTTAAAATAGTCTAAAAATAAGCTGGGGATGATAAAATTATACTAGTTTCACAATAATGCAAAATAAATCAAATAATCAAAAATCGGACGTAAAGAGTTAACGCAAATACTTGGCCAAAAACTATAGCAGTCATAACTGTATATATTTTAGGACGTTTAATTGATAACTTTCAAATTTGGCCACGAGAAACAGTTGGTTGATACGAGTTGCATGAGAAACAATTGATAAAAATTAATTATAGGTCTGACCAATTAAAATTGTAAATTTCATTTTTGGTAAATAATGTCTCCAAATTATCTAATTACTATCTTCATATGAAGTAAGATTTGGTACACAAAATAACCGTCCAAACTAATTAACTAGAAGTTTGATTTATAACTTTCCAAAAGAAAAACAATAAAAGAGAGTAATAGTTTTCAAAAAAAATTATATCAAATAAGAAAATATTTTTTACTGAGTAATTTAGAATATACATTCAACAATTAATTTTTTTAGATATCAAAGTTGGCCGGTTTGACCAACTGAAATAGTAAGTTCCATGTTTGGCCTAAAAACAACAACTTTCCAACTAGTTCTATTATTCACAAATTAATTTAATTACTATTTATCTCTAAATTGAGGAGAAATAATGAGATGGGTGTCTTTCACTGGCAAGTCAAACGCATCACCGTCTAACTAATTATTTAAAAGTACATAAGTGCGAAAGATTTTTTATTATAATTAAAAATTAATTACGATCTGATTCGATTTGATTTTATTATAATTAAATATTAATCAAAAGAGTCTATAAATAAGAAGTGTAATACAGAACAAATCACAATTGTTGAATGCTTTCTTGATTTTCTAGGTCAGCGATATATATATAATATACTGTTTATTTTTTATGTGTTGATCGGCCGGATATTGGTTTTATAATTTGATCGGAGTTGATCGGATTTTTTTGAAACAGGATAAATTGGGAAGCCAAACCATGTTTCGGAGGATGCTCAGACGGCTGATTCGAGAAATGAGAGCCTTATGCCTTGAGTTCCGAACAGAAGCTGCGTTCATTATGGTTAATCCGGCGACGGGGAGACTTTATGTTATAATGGTGCACCGCGATGGATCCGTCACCTACCAGATCGATTAATCAGAAGACTGGAGACTGGAGGATTAATCTCTACTTTTTATGTTCTGCACTATTTCAATGTATTTGCAGCTATACCTATGAAATAATATTTGGCCAACTTTAATAAATTTGTTTCAATAAATTTGTCAAATTTTGTGTTTGCATGTCTGTAATGAACTTGCACTAATGGAATAAATACATTTAAAATAAAACATAACGCAGCAGATTTACATTAAGGTTATATATATACATAGATTAGACTTTTCTTTTCTAATTTACAAGCCCTAGCCTGTGTATATTTTCCCAGGCGATGAATACAATCAATCTTTGATACCCTTATAAATCAGTCTCCTTGCAAAATGAAGAACATATTGAATTGAAAACATTTCAGTTTATTATATTTTAATTTAGTTCTATCTAATTTCATTTAATTTAGTCTAAAACTTTGTTGGGAAGAATGCCCCTTACTGATAAAAAATAATATTAATTTCGTATTATTAAGGACCAACAAATCAAATGAATCAAATGGTCAAAAATCGATCGTAGAAAGTTGATGCATGTATATCAGCAAAAATATGTAGCAGATTCTTATGTATACTATAAGAAGTTTAATTGATTATTTTTAAGTTTGACCATGACAATCACAGTTGGTTGATTAGCGTTACATGAGAAACTGTTATAAGAATTAATTATAGGTTTGACCAATTAAATTGTTTGGTAGATAAAAACTGATGGCTCCAAAAATATTTTAGTTACTATCTTCATATAAATTGATTTTTGGTGAATCAAATTTAGATTACACCACCAGTGCCATCAGTTTTAATTAGATTATATTCAAAAATTAATATCAGTTGAAGAAGATAAGAGTTGGTGAGGTTTGACCAAGTGAAAAAAGCTTTGTTATTTGCCCAAAAATCGAGCTGGGTACATTGTTTGGGTACAAATCGAGCTCAGTACATTGTTTTTGTAATATAGGTCACCGTTCATCTTGTCAAATAATTCCATACAGTTTTCAATAACTTGATTTTATAAAATTTCGTTTCAAAAACAAATAGAAAGTAATATGCCAATGAAAGATGAACTGAGGGGCTAGTTTCTAAAAGAGATGTGGCATAGTGGAAAGAGGAGTAGTTGAAAATATTTCTTTTAATTCGAGGAGTGAAAAGATTTTTAACCGATAGCGTTGGATTTTAGCTTTTAGTAGTTTGAGTTAAAATCATGTAAATATTTAGCATTCTTTTCATGCTTGAAACATTCTCACCCCTGAAATTAAAAATACGAAACAGAGAATAGCTAGCGAGTTCTGGATCAAATGGTTTCTGAGATTCTTGTAAAGAAAACTATACTCGATTTGATGTGGGTTAAAGATCATCTATGATTTTGAGATTCTTAAATAGATCTGCGGAACATGTGCATCCAAAATAAATAGTTTTAATTCCATCATCCAGATCTAACACGAGTAAAAGTGCTCGTCGTAATTTTAATCCCATCATCCAGACTAGAATATTTTTTCTGATCAAGTTAATCATTTTACTTTGAAGTTTCTGGGACTCTAGGTCGAAAATAACGACAACTTGCTCTCAGAGAATTTTTCCAGAACCTTAGAGCCCGCAGTATCAGACTGAAATCTCTTCTTTGCAGATAGTAACGAAACCTTGACTAGTGGGTGGAGGATCAGATCGAATCCGTCATTTCTCTCAGTCTGTTTGCAGTTTGCCTAAGGGATGATAGTTCTTGTGTTCTTGCAGTTTCGAGTTTTTATTCACGTATTTATGGTTCAAATAGTATTTGTTCTTTGATTCATATTTTCTGGGTTCAAACATTTTGTTTCTTTCTTTCTGGATTTGAGGTTTACTCCATATCTAGTTGATTTCAGATACTCTGATCTACTCTGAGATGATTTTTAGGACTTGAAACTTAACCTGATCAGTTGACACATGCATGTTTCTGGGTTATACGTACCTGACTCTCGGCCTTATCTTTTGCATGTGTTCCGGTTGTAAATGTTGCAAGAATCATCAATCATCAATCATCTTACGGTATATGTTTACGAAGGCTCACCCATATCTTTGTAGTATTGAAAAGTTCATGTAAATATGTTCAGCTAATCCAAGCCCTTATATCATGGCAGAGATTTTTCCAGCTTTTAAAAATACAAGTAATAATATTTCCGGTTCGGACATATCAGAAAATGGATTTAACTTTGCGTGCATTAATTATACTAAAAGTCTGAGCTAATATAGCCATAACCAAATAAAACCTGATGCGATCTCCTGACATGTACATCTGGCCTTAGTGATTCAGCATCAGTACCTTCGCGCGTTGAGATCCTCGATCACGAATGCGCAGGTTCCTAACATTTTGATCTCTCAGAAAAAACAGTTGTTTTAATGAATCAATTGGATCAGCTTTTAAGTTTTGATTACAGAAAAGTATTAATCTGCATCGAATACGAAACATGGAGGGCACATAAGTAATGCAGCTTTTTCTGTTTATTTGGTCGAAGTTTAGTTGCATCGTCCAATTCAACAGTTTAGTTGATCATGTTTCAGCAAAACACATCACACACAGATAAGAATAATAATATAGCACCCACTGACACTCATCAACACAGTTTTTTTTTTCTCATTAAATTTTTGACTAATTAAAAGGTAAAGTAGTATTATAATAACATTTTTATGTGACATATCCTTGAATTCTTCATATCATATAAATTTTAGACATCAAAATATTGTGGAATAATAGAATCCCAAAAACAACTGATCTAGATTTTGATATGTCAACAAAACAAGTTAGCTGTGTATTACACATAAAATTATATTGTTTTAGTGACGGTTTTGTCAAATTCAATAAATAATTCATATAAAAAAATAAGAATATTTATCCGTTTTAAAAATAAAAAGATCTTTCATTGGTGCACCGCGATGGATCCGTCACCTGCCAGATCGATTAATCAGATAAATGTTTCTCTGGGAATGAGTTGAAGACTGGCTTAATTCTGGTTTCTCGAGGATTTGATCTTTTGTTGTGATTCATTTCAATCTGTACTTTATATATTCTGCAGTATTTGCAGCTACCTATGAAATAATATTTGGCGAATTTCTTTCAATTTATTTGCCAAATTTTGTGTTTACATATCTATAATGAACTTGCACAAATGGAATAAATGTTGAAATATAAACTTGATTTTGGGTTTAAACCCAAAATGAGGAGGCCAAATCTAGAAGAATTCAAGAGAAGGTCTTGGAAGGTATGGAAGATTCTAGAGTAATTTATATACCTCTCTAGAATGTGTGGAGTAGTATGGAGAAGTATGGAGAAGTAGAGAATATTCTAGAGACTAATAATAGCCATTGGATTAGAATTAAGAATGGATGATCCTAGCCATTGGTTGGGTGATGCCTCTAGTATAATTATGGTGATGTACTTGTGTTTTCATCAAGCCAAATAATACAAGCCTTCTCTTCTATAAACTTAGCCTATTCCTCCACGTTCTCTATATTTCCCTTAACATTTATAAACCCTTCTTCAACCTTTCATAGTTTCTTCCCAACAAAGTGGTATCAGAGCCATAAGATCCTCATAAGATGGCCAATAATGCCATTCCTTTTCAAGTCCCTATGCTCACAAAGAGCAACTATGATAATTGGAGTCTAAGGATGAAGGCTCTCCTTGGAGCACATGATGCATGGGAGATCGTTGAAAGAGGCCACACCGAACCGGAGAATGAAGGTGAACTCACTCAAGCTCAACAAAATAGCTTGAGAGATTCAAGAAAGAGAGACAAGAAGGCTCTCTGTCTAATCTATCAAGGGATAGATGAAGACACATTCGAGAAGGTTTCCGGAGCAAAGACGGCCAAGGAAGCATGGGATAAGCTTCAAGTTTCGCACAAGGGAGCCGATCAAGTAAAGAAGGTATGTCTACAAACTCTAAGAGGGGAGTTTGAGTCATTGCACATGAAGGAGGGAGAACTTATTTCAGATTATTTTTCAAGAGTATTGGTGGTGTCAAATAATCTTAAAAGAAATGGAGAAAGCTTGGGAGATGTTAGAATCATGGAGAAAGTGTTTCGATCTTTAGATCCAAAGTTCGAGCACATTGTAGCTATTATTAAAGAGACAAAAGACTTGGAGGAGATGACAATCGAGCAACTTCTTGGATCGTTGCAAGCCTATGAAGAAAAGAAAAAGAAGAAGGAGGAGGTCGTGGAGCAAGCTTTCAAGATGCAAGCTCATCCAAACAAGGGAGAAAGTTGGAGCAAAACAAGACAAGGTGGCGGCCAATGGCAAAGTCGTGGTCGTGGACGTGGATACGGGCAAGGCTGGAGGTCAAATGACGATAATCATGGAGTAGAAGACTCGCCCAGAGGTCGTGGAAGGGGAAGATCTAAACCCAGGTTCGATAAGTCACACATCAAGTGCTACAACTGTGAGAAGTTTGGGCACTATGCTGCGGAATGTAGAGCTCCTAGAAGCAAAAGGGTTGAGGAGAAGGCGAACTACGCCGAACAGAGCAGTCAAGAAGATGGCATTCTACTTTTTACCTCCCAAGATGGCAAAGACGGTGAGAAGAACCAGTGGTACTTGGACAGTGGCGCGAGTAACCACATGTGTGGCAGGCGGAGTTTGTTCGCTGAGCTCGATGAAGCGGTGAAGGGTACGGTGGCTCTAGGAGATGAGACCAAACTGGAGGTGAAAGGAAAAGGTAACATTCTTATCCAACTTAAGAATGGAGATCATCAGTTAATTTCCGATGTTTACTACATGCCGAGCATGAAAAGCAACATCTTGAGCCTTGGCCAACTTGTGGAGAAAAAGCATGACATTCGGCTAAGGGATAATAGTCTTTCTCTAAAAGACTGGAGGGGTAACCTCATAGCCAAGGTGCCTATGACGAGAAATAGAATGTTCCTGCTTGACATTCAAACTGGAGTGGCACAATGTCTGAAGACATGCTTCAAAGATGATTCATGGCTTTGGCATCTTCGTTACGGGCATCTCAATTACGGAGGGCTAGAGCTGCTATCCAAGAATGACATGGTGAGAGGACTGCCAAGAATCACTCATCCTGACCAAGCGTGCGAAGGGTGTTTAATTACTCGGGAAGCAATTCAAAATGAGTTTTCCGAAGGAGTCAAACTCGAGAGCTAAAAAGCCATTGGAGCTTATACACGCCGATGTGTGCGGTCCCATCAAGCCAAGCTCGCTCGGTAAGAGTAATTATTTCTTACTCTTCATTGATGACTTTTCAAGGAAGACATGGGTGTATTTTTTTAAGGAGAAATCGGAGGTGTTTGAGAAATTTAAGAAGTTCAAAGCCCTTGTGGAGAAAGAAAGTGGGCTTATGATCAAGGCCGTGAGATCCGATCGTGGAGGAGAATTCACCTCAAATGAGTTCTTGAAGTATTGTGAAGACCATGGAATTCGGCGACAGTTGACGGTGCCAAGATCCCCTCAACAGAATGGTGTTGCGGAACGGAAGAACAGAACGATCCTTGAGATGGCGAGAAGTATGCTCAAGAGCAAAAGATTGCCCAAGGAGTTGTGGGCAGAAGCCGTAGCATGCGCAGTTTACCTGTCCAACCGGTCACCGACAAGGAGTGTGTGGGGGAAAACACCACAAGAAGCATGGAGTGGGAGAAAACCCGGCGTATCCCATCTCAGAGTTTTTGGGAGTATAGCTCACGCGCATGTACCGGATGAGAGACGGAGCAAGCTGGATGATAAAAGTGAGAAGTACATTTTCATTGGCTACGACGCCAACTCCAAAGGCTACAAACTTTACAATCCCGATAGGAAGAAGACGCTCATCAGCCGGAATGTGGTGTTCGAAGAAGAAGAAGAATGGGACTGGAGTACTCAAAAGGATGAATACAACTTCTTTCCAATAATGGAAGAAGAGAACAACGAAGAAGCAAGGATCGAGCAGCCGAGAGAGGAGCCAACAACCCCACCGGCTTCCCCAGGTGCAAGTTCCGGAGAAAGTGAGAGTTCAAGCGAAAGACCTCCACGTTTCAGAACTCTACAAGACCTTTATGAGGTGACGGAGAACCAAGAAAACCTTACTCTTTTCTGCTTGTTCGCGGATTGTGAGCCCGTGAATTTTCAAGAAGCCTGGGAAGCACATGATTGGAGAAATGCGATGGATGAAGAGATGCGTGCAATTAAGAAGAATGACACGTGGGAGTTAGTTTCACTTCCAGAAGGTCACAAGGCAATTGGAGTAAAGTGGGTGTTCAAAACCAAGAAGAATGCAAAAGGAGAAGTCGAAAGATACAAAGCAAGACTGGTGGCAAAAGGCTACAATCAAAGAGTCGGCATCGACTATGATGAGGTATTTTCTCCTGTTGCTCGACTTGAAACTGTTAGACTAATAATCGCATTGGCAGCTCAATACAAGTGGAGAATACATCAGATGGATGTGAAGTCCGCCTTCCTAAATGGAGTTCTCGAAGAAGAAGTCTACATTCAACAGCCGCAAGGGTACGAAGTCAAAGGAGAAGAAGACAAGGTCTTGAAGCTGAAAAAGGCTCTATACGGGTTGAAACAGGCCCCAAGAGCTTGGAATGCACGCATCGACAAGTACTTTACGGAAAGAAAGTTCATCAAGTGTCCATACGAGCATGCACTCTATATCAAAATCCAAGATGGTGAGATATTGATTGTATGTTTGTATGTGGACGACTTGATCTTCACAGGAAGCAATCCACGGATGTTTGAAGACTTCAAGAACGAGATGAAAAGGGAGTTTGAAATGACGGACATTGGGCTCATGTCTTACTGTCTCGGTATTGAAGTAAAGCAAGGAGATGATGGTATATTTATCTCCCAGGAGGCCTATGCTAAGAAAGTGCTCAAGAACTTTAGAATGGAGGAAGCTAATTCAGCAAGGACGCCCATGGAGTGTGGAGTTAAGCTAACCATACAAGGAGAAGGACGAAAGGTAAACCCGACACTCTATAAGAGTTTGGTTGGAAGTTTGCGATACTTAACATGCACGAGGCCGGATATTTTATATGCGGTTGGAGTTATTGGTCGATACATGGAGAGTCCAACCGAAATTCATCTAAAGGCGGCAAAGAGAATCCTCCGTTATGTTAGAGGTACGACAAACTTTGGCTTACACTACACTACTTCCAATGATTTCAAACTTGTTGGATATAGTGATAGTGATTGGAAAGGAGATAAGGACGATAGAAGAAGTACAAGCGGCTTTGTGTTTTACATGGGAGATACAGCTTTCACGTGGATGTCCAAGAAGCAGCCAATTGTCACTTTATCCTCATGTGAAGCGGAGTATGTTGCAGCAAACTCATGTGTGTGCCACGCAATATGGTTGAGAAACCTATTGAAGGAGCTGAAGTTACCACAAGACGAGCCGACGAAGATCTTCATGGACAACAAATCCACAATCAACTTGAGCAAGAATCCAGTTTTCCATGAGCAGAGTAAGCATATTGACATGCGGTATCACTACATTAGAGAATGCGTTGCCAGAAGAGATGTACAAGTGGAGTACGTGAGGACGGGTGATCAATTAGCAGATATCTTCACTAAACCCCTCAAGCATGGAGACTTCATCAGGATGAGGAGCTTACTTGGAGTTCAAAATCAAGTTTAAAAGGGGGTGTTGAAATATAAACTTGATTTTGGGTTTAAACCCAAAGTGAGGAGGCCAAATCTAGAAGAATTCAAGCGAAGGTCTTGGAAGGTATGGAAGATTCTAGAGTAATTTATATACCTCTCTAGAATGTGTGGAGTAGTATGGAGAAGTATGGAGAAGTAGAGAATATTCTAGAGACTAATAATAGCCATTGGATTAGAATTAAGAATGGATGATCCTAGCTATTGGTTGGGTGATGCCTCTAGTATAAATATGGTGATGTACTTGTGTTTTCATCAAGCCAAATAATACAAGCCTTCTCTTCTATAAACTTAGCCTATTCCTCCAAATTCTCTATATTTCCCTTAACATTTATCAACCCTTCTTCAACCTTTCATAGTTTCTTCCCAACAATAAATACATTTAAAATAAAACATAACGCAGCAGATTTACATTACAGTGTTTTATGTTTATTAGCTAGGTATGTTTATTAGACTTTTCTTTTCTAATTACAAGCCCTAGCCTGTGTATATTTTCCCAGGCGATGAATACAATCAATCTTTGATTACATGCCCTAAAAATCCCAGAACCATAAATCAGTCTCTCCTTGCCGAATCCGTCCACCTATAGAAAATTAAGAATATATTGAATTGAAAACATTTCAGCTAAGTATGTTTTAATTTAGTTCTATCATTTCACATCATTTGGTCTAAAACTTAGTCGGGAAGAACTCTCCTTAGTGATAAAAAATAATACTAGTTTTGTATTACTAAAAGCCAACAATATATTAATCAAATGGTCAAAAATCGATCGTAGAAAGTTGATGCATGTATATCCGCCATAAAATGTAGCAGATTCTTATATATACTATAAGAAGTTTCGATTGATTATTTTCAAATTTGACCATGAGAATCACAGTTGGCTGATACGTGCATTACATGAGAAACGGTTAATATTGTAGGTTTGACCAATTAAAATTGCAATTAAATTGTTTGATAGATAAAACTGATGGCTCCAAAATAATCTAATTACTATCTTCATATAGAGTAAAATTTGGTGAATAACATTTAGATTACACCAGTGCCATCCGTTTTAATTAGATTATATTTAAAACTTAAAAGTTATTTTCAGTTGAAGAAGAAGGGTTGGTAAGATTTGACCCAATTAAGTGAAATAGTTATTTTATTTGGCCAAAAACTGAGCTCGGTTACATTGTTTGTGTGACGATAGAAGAAGAATCTGATTAGGGTTTTGTGTGTGTTTATTGTATTTATTGTATATTGCAGTTATGTCCTTAGGGTTTAGATAGTTTTGGCAATTATTATTACACCCATGTATGTAGTATAAATACTTATGTAAATCCTAATGAAAATCAGTTTGGGAATTAGTCTTTACATGGTATCAGCAGCCTTTACGATCCTCTAAATCCTCCCCTCTTTTTTCTTTTCTTTTCTCTCGGCCGTAAGCCTCCTCTAGGCCGCCGACCAAAAAAAAAAAATCTTCCTCCCTCCACTCATCAAAATCTTTGTTTTCTGTATTTTTCCTGCTCTACGATAACTTCTAGTGGACGTCATGAAAAGTTGTCCATCAACACGATGATTCATATGCTTAATACCAAGCTTGATGTTACTACGTATCTGCAGTGGAAGCAACATGTCCAGTATGTTCTTAGTCCCCAAGGTCTGTTTGGCCATCTTGATGGCTCTTCTCCCTGTCCTGCTCTTCCGGTGCCTGTGCCACCGTCCTTCTCCACCGTTCCTCCCGATGATGCTGCTATGTTGAAGGCCAAGGAGTCCTATAATGCTGCCAAGGCGGCGTATGATGTCTGGATGGATGATGATCAGGCGATTTGTGGAGTTTTGTACTCTTTGCTTACTCCAGAAGCGAAGAATAAGGCCTCCCAGTGTCACACTGCCAAGGCGATGTGGGATGCTTTTGCGAAGGCCTACCAGCATGGATCTGCGGTTGCCAAGTTCAGTCTCCGTCAACAGGTAGCCGCAATCAAGAAATCGGGTACCGTTCATGAGCTACATCTTACTTTTATGTCAATTTTTGAAAAGTTGAATACTATGGGTGATCCGGTTGATAACCGGGAGAAGTTGATTTGGTTTTTGAATGCTCTGGGACTTGATTTTAGTTCCTTTAGTGCCCCTATTGCCTCTAGAGATCCTGCCCCCTTGTATCAGCAGGTTGTTGATGAGGCACAAGCTCATGAAGCGTTTTTGGCAAATTTAAGGGGTTCTGCTGGTCCAAATCCAACTCCGGCAGTTTTCATGGCAAGCTCACAACAGTAGGGACAGACTGCCGCCGCCGCCGACCCAGCGGCAGGCGGTGCGTGGCCACACGCCGGCAGAAGACGCGCATGGGAGTGGCGCGTGGGCCCCACGCGTCGCCGGTTCTGGCCGGTCCGGTCAGCGGCGTGCGGCAGGTTCTTCGGCGGGCTCTAGGCGTGGTCGTGATGGTCCGATTCAGTGTTATACCTGTGAGAGTTATGGTCATGTGTCCAAACAGTGTCCGTCGTCCACTCAGAAATCCCAGCCCTATGTTCAGCCATATGCTCAGCCGCAGTTTCTGCCTTTTGTGGCTCAGCCAGGTCAAATTCCGTGGCCTCCTCAGGCTAATCTTGTCCAGATGCAACCATATGCAGTACCTCAGCAGCCAGCGCCGCAGTATGCCATGTATTCTCCTCAGCAGCCCCAGCAATACTTGACATATCCAACTCAGGGATCTACTCAGTATCAGCCCTCTTTTGCTGCTTCATCCTCTACTACTCCGGATTGGTACATGGACTCTGGAAGTACGAATCACATGAGCTCCTCTGCATCGAACTTGTCCAGCATCACGCCTTATAACGGTAACACTCTTGTCTCTGTTGGTAATGGTGCGGGTATTTCTATTACTGGTATTGGTGATGCTCGTGTTAGTCCTTCTTTGCATTTATCTAATGTGTTGGTTGTGTCTGCTATTACTAAGAACTTGTTGAGTATCAGTAAGCTTACTAGGGCGCTTGGTGCTGTTATTGCATTTGATGATCAGTCTTTTCTTATTCAGCACAAGGCCACCAGGGCAATTCTGGGTCGGGGCATATGTGAGGATGGTCTCTATGTTTTGGACCGTGGTGAGGAGGCATTGCTGTCATTTGTGGTGAAGAATAAGAATAGAGCATCGTTTGAGACTTGGCATGCTCGTCTGGGACATGTGTCCCCTAGTGTTATTTCCCTTTTGAATAAGACTGATTGTTTGTCACTTACTTCTTTGCTCCCTAGACCTGGTGTTTGTGAGTCTTGTGCTATGGCTAAGGGACAGAAATTATCTTTTGTTGAGAATTCTAAGCGTGTTGCTCACGTTCTTGATTTAATTTATTGTGATTTGTGGGGACCTTCTCCTGTTTTATCTGGTAATGGCTTTGCTTATTATGCTGTGGTTGTGGATGATCACTCGCGTTTTACTTGGTTTTATCCCTTGCGTCGGAAGTCAGATTTTGTTGATATATATCTCCAGTTTGAGGCGTTTGTTGAGAATCAATTTTCTTCAAGAGTCAAAGTCTTTCAGAGCGATGGTGGAACTGAGTTTACTAACAATCGAATACAGACTCACTTTAGCCCTCGAGGCATTCATCATCAGATGTCTTGTCCTTACACGCCAGAGCTGAATGGTAGAGCTGAACGGAAACACAGACATATTACGAAGATGGGGCTATCCATGCTGTTTCACTCACACTTACCTCTTTCCCACAGGGATGATGCGTTCAGCATTGCGGTTTTCAACATTAATCGCCTGCCTACTCATGTTCTAGGTAATATATCCCCTTTTGAGGTTTTGTTTGGTCGCTCTCCAGAATACTCCAACTTTCATCCTTTTGGTTGTCGAGTATTTCCAAATGTTCGTCCTACAGCGGCTCATAAGCTGGCACCACGTAGTCTTCCATGTGTTTTTCTAGGCTACAGTGCACAGTACAAGGGGTTTAAGTGCTTGGACACAGCTACCGGTCGTGTTTATATGACTCGCCATGCCAGATTTGATGAGACTCATTTTCCTTTCTTGAGTGCTACTTCGGAGGCTCAGTTTACTTCACTGGATGTCTCGTCGTTCTTGGATCCTTTCACTTCTGACTTGGAAGTACCTTCTGTTGGGCCTTTGTTGGGTCTTCTCCAGCGGAATCATCGGTTCCTTGCCTTGTGTGTCCTGAGTCTCCTGTTTCTTCTGAGCCAGCGCCACCTACGGCTGGTTTGGATGATCCTATTATTGTTGATGAACCTGTTACTCCTCCTCGTTCGCCTACACCCTCGGTGTCGTCGCCTGAATTCTCGGCTCCTGCATCCTTGCCTTCAGCTTCTACTCCTCCTGCTCCTCGGGCTTATAAGATGGTCACTCGTAATCAGGATGGGACACGTGTGCCTCGTGGTCTTGGCCCCGACTTTTTTGTCACTGGACTAGTTGCTGAGCTGGTTGCTCAGACGGAACCTCAAACTTATCGTACTGCTGCTAAGGACTCTCGATGGGTAGCTGCTATGGATGAGGAGATTGTTGCACTTCGTCATCAGCACACGTGGGATCTGGTTCCGTGTCCTCCACAGGTTAATGTTGTTGGCTCTAAATGGGTCTATCGCCTCAAGTATCGACAGGATGGATCCATTGATCGCTACAAGGCTCGTCTGGTTGCTCAGGGTTTTTCTCAGATTTCGGGTTTTGATTTTGATCACACCTTCAGTCCGGTGGTCAAGGCTGGCACTGTTCGTACTGTTCGCACTGTTCTTGCCATTGCCACCATGAGGAACTGGCCGCTCCATCAGTTGGATGTCAAGAACGTTTTTCTCAATGGCATTCTTGATACTCCAGTTTATATGGCACAGCCAGCGGGTTATCAGGATCCAGCTCGTCCTCATCATGTGTGTCTTCTTGGGAAGGCTATCTATGGGTTGAAAAAGGCTCCCAGGGCATGGTTTGACAGGTTCAGTGCGTTTGTTCGGGATCTTGGTTTTGTTGGGAGTCTCTCGGATCCGTCTTTGTTTTTGTTTACTCGTGATGATGTTATTCTCTACCTGCTTGTCTACGTTGATGACATCATTCTCACAGGGAACAGCAGTACAGCTATTCGCCAATTCATTGCCCGAGCTGATCGTGAATTCTCGGTCAAGGATCTTGGCTCTCTTAGCTATTTTCTTGGTTTGGAAGTGACTCCCACCTCCACTGGTTTGTTTTTGGGGCAGGCCAAGTATGCTAGAGACATACTTCAGCGAGCTGGGATGTTGGATGCTACACCTGTTTCTACCCCGTTTTTACCTTTGTCTCAACTTCATAGCAGCACGAGTGGTCCTTTTCATAATCCCAAGTTGTATCGTTCACTTGTTGGAGCTCTTCAGTATCTGACTATCACTCGTCCGGATTTGTCGTTTGCGGTTGACTCAGTGAGTCAGTTTCTTCAGGATCCTCGTGATGATCACTTCTCGGCACTGACTCGGATACTTCAGTATGTTCTTGGTACACAGCATTGTGGTTTGACCTTTTCTGCTGGTGGAGTTTCGGAGGTACTTGCTTACTCGGATGCGGACTGGGCTCGGTGTTTAGAGACTCGGCGTTCTACATATGGATATGCTGTTTTTCTGGGTGGAAATCTAGTTGCTTGGAGTGCTAAGAAGCAACCTACTGTCTCTAGATCGAGTTCGGAGTCGGAGTATCGTGCTTTGGCCAATACAACTTCGGAAGTTATCTGGCTTATGCATCTTCTTCGTGATCTGCGTTTTCCTCTGCATGGTTCTCCTTTACTTTTCTGTGACAATAATAGTGCTATCTTTTTGGCGGAGAATCCTGTTGCACATAAGAGGGCTAAGCATATTGATATTGATTATCATTTTGTGCGGGAGCTGGTTGCTGGAGGCAAGCTTCATGTTGGTCATGTTCCTACATCTCTGCAGGTGGCAGATATTTTTACCAAGGGTCTCAATCGTGCCTTGTTTGATTTTTTCCGGTCCAAGCTTTGCGTCTCCATCAATCCGACGCTTCACTTGAGGGGGTGTGACAATAGAAGAAGAATCCGATTAGGGTTTTGTTTGTGTTTATTGTATTTATTGTATATTGCAGTTATGTCCTTAAGGTTTAGATAGTTTTGGTAATTATTATTACACCCATGTATGTAGTATAAATACTTATGTAAATCCTAATGAAAATCAGTTTGGGAATTAGTCTTTACAGTTTGGATAACCTAGTCATGCATGCATCATTCATCTTGTCAAATAATATTTATACGTTTTTTTCGATAACTTGATTTCATATAATTTTCTTTCAATAACAAATCTAAATTAAAGTATGCCAATGAAAGATGAACTGAGGGAGGTAGTTTCTAAAAGAGATGTCATCAAGCCCCGGGATTTCTGCGGAATAATCATAACAGTACATTATTAGCAGGAAAAATGATCCAATGCAATCGAAAAATAGTTTGTCACTACAATCACCTATATCCAGAACACAACTGAACTAGTACAATAAATGATTATTTAGTGATATCAAAAGTACAGAAAGCCTTATGTTCGAGAAATGATGATTATCTTAAACATTGAGAAGCATAAAGGGAACAAGAAGAAAACTCCAGCTTATGCTCTTCATATGCCTACCCTTTCTGCATTTGATCTGACATATATTTCATAACACAGCATCCTGTAAGAACAATTTCAATGAATAAACCGAGTAATTTAACCTGTAAGTAGTCTATCACTGTTACATAAATGACCTATTATTTCGATTCATGTGTACAATTAACTTTATCAAGGTGACGTAGTTAAAATAGGAGTAGTAAAGTATTTTTTACCGCGACGGAGTGAAAGATTTTTAACCCATAGCCATACACTTTTGGATTAGAATTTAGTTTTTAAAATCTTGAGTAAAAATTATATCGATCTCGATTCGGTCACTGCTGCAAGAAATCACAACGAACATAGATCATACTGATCTCGGCACCTAGATCTCAAGTCGATGCCGGAATTAAGAATATCATATTGTCGTCAGCTTCATCCCCGCTGTTTCTATTTGACAAGTGGCGCTTCTGCATTCGGTTTACTCTCGAGTATATTTCGGTGAACATGTATTGCCTTGTGCATTTTGCACTAATCACAGCGACATTGGTTCGTAAAATTTAATGATATTTTACGATCAGTTATCGTCTTACAAATTTACCATCTCTAACAACGGCAATATATGGTCGTGAAATATAATGATATTTTCGATCAGTTATCAGTTTGCGAAACTGCCCATCTCTGAGCAAAGAGATATGAGTTCGAGAAATTTGATAATATTTACGATTCGATGTCAACTTGCGAATTGTACAGCTCTGACCAAGCGATATCAATTGGAGAAATTTTATTATATCTGCAATCCGATATCGGCTTGCAAATTTACTCCAGCCGATATTGAATTGCTTTGTGTATGATCTCAATTATGTGATGTAAAGATGACGTCATTCTACAGATTTCGTTCGTTGAGCTAATCGATACCCACTCAAACAAATTTTTTGTTTTGCAGTCCGTTACCAGTTCGACTTCTCTTTCCTGCCTCAGATTGGATCAAAGACCATGTCGATATCGATTCAAAGACAGTTGTTTGTAACACAAGTTAACGATACCCACTCAAACAAACTGTCGGTTTTGCAGTCCGCTACTAGTTTGGCTTCTCTTTCATGTCTCGGATTGGATCAGAGACCATGTCGATATCAATTCAAAGACGGTCGTTTGTAACACAAACTGTTAACGATACCCACTTACACAAACTGTCTATTTTACAGTCCGCTATCAATTCGACTTCCCTGTCCTATCACGGATTGGATCAGAGACCATGTCAATATCGATTCAAAGACAATTGTTTGTAACACAAACTGCTAACGATTGGAGACTGGTTAACAGATTTGTGCTCCGATAACGTCATGAATTCCCTAATCCAAACCCATGTCAATATCGAATTATAATAGTCAATGATAGTAATAACAGAAAAAGACCGATTCGATGTCAGTAACATAAAATATATGCACTGTCAATTTGAATCCTTCCAATAAAACCAAATGAAATGAGACCAATTCCAATAAAAAATTGTTATTCTTGAGGCCTGATATATGCAGGTCTCAAATTATTTTGTAGCCCCAAAATGGCAGGGAAATGACGTCGTTGCCCTCAATATGTTTCCAGGGCACGGATACGATTTAGGAAGGACTTACCTGCAATTTAAGGGCTAAGGCCTTTGGTGCAAATTGATAATTAGATAAGTGGATAATACAGACCCCATTTGGTAAAAAGGGGTGTGTTTAAAAATAAAATTTTTAAGTCTCCCCAAATCACATCTTATTCCAAACGAGACTCAAAGTTGAAGCCCGGATCTTTGTTTCTTGCGGGTCATCCGGTTGCCCTGCCGGAGATTGATGATTTGTGCAACTGGAGCGGGTTATCGCGAGGCAGGTGAAGGATTATGATATTCACCATGTGGGGTAGGTTAATCGGTTGGGTTTAGTTCTTTTTAAGGTATTTGCTGAGTCGGAGGTGGTTTGGGGTATCAGGGTGGGCTTCGAAGGGTCGAATGACCGGAGTTGCGTGCTCTGTCTTGGTGGGCTGTAATGGCGTGGTCGTGTGCCGGTCGAATTGTTCGCCAATTTCCAGTCTCCCATGGGTTATTTTGGGGTTTTTATTGGCGGTTGGGTAATTAGGTTGGCAAAAAGCCTAGCGACAACGGTTGAGTTGGGGTCGGGTCTGAATTTGGAGCGCGGCGTGCATCTCCCTCGGATTTCACGGACGGTTAATTTTTCCGGCTGCACCGGAACCAGAGATTTACTTAGCGGTGTTTAGGGAAGAGCAAGGTCGTGGAAAACAGGCCGAGGCCTAGTCAATAAGAGGCCTGGTTTGGGCCTGTTAGGTGTAGGACTTATTCTAGTCACAGAAAACCCTAAAGATTAGAGTAAATTACGTTTATACCCACGCATGGTGATATAAAGGTGTACCTACAACGTTATAAAGGCAGGAGGCAGAACTGACAAGTTAGGAACTTGCGTGTTTACTCTCCTTACTTTAGCAGGCCTAGCGATAAGACAAGGCAAGTTTAAAGTTCAATTGTTATCTTTTTCCTTTCTTTGTTAAATCAGCATATGCCTGTGGTACCTAAGCCTTTGTTTGTATTATCTTTTTTCACAGCTCGGCTTGGATCAAAGTGAGAGAGATTTTTGAAAGTAAGAATGCATTAATTTTTTTTAATTATCCTCATTTTTACCATTTAGGGTGTGAATGAGGCCATGGTGTGATTTGTCCCGTCATTTTTCAGTTTTATGATGAAGCCATGGTGGGACAATATTGAAGGTGGAAGCTGAATAAGAGTTGAAGAACCTATGCATGTAAGCCGATCTGTGTGAATGAAATTGTATATACATAGATTCGTATGTTTTGTGATTAATACATTAATTATTTGTTTGATGTATGTGTTTTTCATGGTCAATGACAGGCAACGGATCTGAGAATTGAGGGTTTTGACTTTGGAATTCCCTGCTGTTAAGAATAGTCACCATGGGAGAAGTAAGTTTTTTGCCTCTATCCATGTTATCATGCTTTTTAATGAAAATGAGCATGCACAATGATTGTAGAAGCTATTGTTAACTTGAAGGGTTTTTGTAGTGTAATGAATCATGTTTTCAATCTAGTTGTTGTGAAATAATTTCAAACAAGGTCCTTGTTTTGGTTTAATGAAGCTGTGATGCATTGAAAGATTTTATCCTTTAAAATGTAATTACTTTAGACAAGAATAAGGTTTATTAATATTCTGATGATGTAGTTTTTACAGAATCGATAAATAGATAATCATTTTTGATATTTGGTAAGAGTTTGTTTTCCACTGTAGTTGATGATGATTTGTTTGGGTGTAGGAAGGGATGTCCCCATTTGTTAATTTTTTTACAGGTTTATGATTTTGATAAATAACTTGAATATGTCTGAAGTCTATCTATTCTAATTGTACCTCTTGTGTGGATGATTAGTCAGTTCATAACCTGGTTGTGGTGATGGGGTATAGTAGACAAGGGCATATAATTTAGTTAACTCAAATGAATATTGTTTGTGGTTTTGGGTCAGTCAATACATGTTTTGTCATGATAAGCATTTGTGGTGATTAAAATCCTACATTATTATTCAGCTTAGATTTAAAAAAAATGTCCTGTTTTATTCCATTTATTTAGAATGATAAGATAGATTTTGAAAAATTTGTGTTTGACTTTATATGGTGTACTATTTTTAAAACAAATATTGTAGTTCCACAACATTTTGCTCATACTGATACGTCAAGTCGCTAAATGTGTGGTTAGCTTAGCAGTTATTATGTAGATAAGATGAAACGTAAAGTAGTTTTGTGTGCGGAAATATTTTTGAGAAATTTTGAATTGGTTCTTAATAGCCAAGACATGTAGTTCTGCATAGCCACAAACATGAATTGGTTCTGCATAACCACAAGTATTCTGATGAAATTTAAATTAGCTGAAACAGACATTTTGGTTTACAGGAAATCAGAATTTATTTTTTTGTCATTTGGGTACTTACGACAGAACAATTTAAAATGATTAATAAAGTTAATTATGAATAAAAGCTGGGGGATACTACTGTTTATTTTATGGAATTACCGATGAGGTATAAAGTGTTGCCATTGCCATAAAGGTGTTTAATTTAAAATATGTTACTATAGTGGGGTCAAATCATATAATGTAAAGTGGTCGACCATTAGAATGGATGCTTTGTTTGGATATTTAAGAAATGTTTGTTTGATGTGCAGAAACTAATAAATGAATGGGTGTCTTAACATCATAAATATTGTTCTGAAATTGATAGCAAAATCTGAAACCTTCTTCTTGTTTGTGTCCTTGAAATTAATGAAAAATGCATTTGTAATCTAAGTTCTTCAACTGAAGTTAATTTGCAAAAACAGTGTGCGTGATGATTTAAAATGGTATGCAGATTTTAAAGCATTTATCTTATTTTATAACTGTTTAAATTAATTGTGGCAATTCTTTATTTTTCAATCTTTAAAATTCTCATTTATAGATTCTGATTCTTTTTGTTGGAGCGATACAGATGGTGTACATCAGTTCTGACTTTACAGAGTATATGTCGAGTGCGCTGAATGGAGTTGATTTTGAGCAACAGGAAGATGCTTTTGTTTGGGCTCAAAGCCGGGCAAATGAGAGGTTATTCAACATCATCAGATCATCCAAAAGAAAGCGTTCTGACAGTTCTTATCACCACTACTTCGCCTGCGAATGCACTGTACGAGCTGAGTCGAGTGAGGCTTCAAAGAAAAATAAGAGAAAGAGGAAATGTATCTTCTCAACTATGGTGGAAAAGGGGCAGCGTGTAGCAACCTCAAAAAGAGTGGGGTGCAGATTCCGTGGGGTGATCAGAAAGGAGGATGATGGAAGGTACCATGTGCAGGTATTTGAAGGTCACCACAATCACCCATTTACATACTACGTTCAGGGGAATGTGGCATACACTCGGTTGACGGATGACGACAAACAGAAAATCAGGGAGATGTGGTTTGCTCACTGCGCCCCTAAAGCAATTGTTAAAGCCTTGCAGTTTTCCGAAGAGGTGAAGCATGTGCTGAAGAGAGCTATGTATAAGTACACCTCTAGTTTGAAGAAAGAGGCTGCTGCTGGAAGAAATCCAGCAATGCAGTTCCTGCAGCTAGCTCGAGAGAGAGATTATTTCACCCGGTGTGTTGTCGAGCCCGGCACTAACAAGCTAAAAGGTACATGGTCATTCTTAAATGTTTAACTGAAATTTTGTTGTGCATTGAGTTGGTGAAGGTTGTTCATAATGTCACCTTACTGATTGCAAGTTCCTCCACATTAATTGCAGATATGTTTTGGTCCTATCCTAACGGAAGGCAGATGTTGCGTGTTTACAGTTCTGTGTTCTGCGTTGACTCAACGTACTACACGAACAAGTATGGGTATGCGCTTATTGAGTTCATCGGAGTAAGTCCCACAAATCAGAACTTCACCGCTGCCCAGGCACTTTTGCAGCACGAGGACAAGGATAGTTATATGTGGGCAATGAGATGTTTTGCTGAGATTTTGGGAGACCTGCAGCCACATGCAGTAGTTACGGACAGAGAGCTGGGTTTGTTTGTGCCGATTGCTACAGTCTTCCCGCAGTCCCATCATCTTCTATGCATGTTTCATGTGAAGAAGATGATTAGAGCTAGGGCAGTGAAAGCTTTGAGGTCGGGTAAGGATGCAGATAGAATGTGTAATGGTGTTGTAAGGATGTTACTTCATTCGCCTACGTTTGACAAGTATTTGGAGAATGAAGCAAAGCTGAGACAGAAGTATGGTTGGGTCCGTGGGTTTATGAAGTACATGGATGACACTTGGCTAGTTCACAAGGAAAAAATATGCTAGCCTGGACGAATGGGGTTAGGCATTTTGGTAATACCACAACTAATAGAGTTGAGAGTGCTCATTCAGCATTAAACGGGTGGATGTCTTCATGTAGGGGAGGATTGGACACTTTGTTTGAGAAGACGCATATGGAGGTTGAGTCGCATATTGATGAGATCAAGTACAGGCTCGAGTGGAGTCAGTCCAAAAACCTGATTGGATATAGTGTCTCTCCCTTTGCACATCTTTTGCGCCGTATCTCGCACCACTGCCTTGCTGTGCTGAAGGAGTGCACTAAAATGGGAAATTGCACACACACATTGCGGACGACACATGGGCTTCCATGTAGATGCGACATGGAAGAGCTGCGCTTAAAAGGCCAATTTATTGAACCTGAGATGGTAGACGTTTTCTGGACAACACTAGCCTACGATGGAGAAGCTGTCGATGTTCCCCACCCGATGGATTTGACTCAGATGATTGAGGAACTTGGAGAACGGGATCCCGCTGACCAGAGACGATGCATAGAATTATTTCAGGCTGAGATGCACTTGGAAGAAGGGGAATATGAAGAGCCAGTGATCAAAGTTAACAAGAAGGGCAGACCATCAAAGAAAAAGGGAAAGATAACAAGGCAACTTTCTGGTTGGGAGCACACGGACAAAATGTTCAGTTCTAGCCAGACCACCGACGCACTGATGAGAAGTAAAGAAGGTTAGTAATAATTTTGAATCTATAATAAACTTTCAGGTTTTACATAAACTTGCTTGATCGTTTACTGAATGACTAGGTTGATCCGTATAAGGTTCATAAGTTAAAGTCTGAATTTATCCATGATTATGTTCATTTTTTGTTCACTACTGTTTTCCCGTTAGCCCCCCCTATTTGAAATATACCAAAGTTAGGGTCAATTAATTATGAGTTCTATGGATGACATGCTTGGTTATGTATCTGGCATTTTGATGTTGTGCTTGTGGGTCTTGTTTATATGGTTGACAGTTGAATGAAAAATAACCTGTTGTTTTCATGTCAAATTTTTTATGTAAAAGATGAGGAGCTTGATAGAGTCGGAGGCAAGGATGTGCCTGTATTTGTAAGAGAATATTTGGTGGGAATAGAGGATGTCGAACCTGATGGCAATTGTGGGTTCCGTTGTGTTGCATTAAGGTTCCTGAAGTCGCCAGATTCGTACTTGTTAGTGAGGCAGTTACTGATTTCAGAAATCAATGGCCACAAAAAAATTATAGTAAGGTGTACGATCGCGTGGACGGTGGGTTGAAAGCTGCAAACAGGCGCCTAGAATGGAGGGGGAAGAAATGCCCCGCGAGTCACTGGATGCGAACACCAATGGATCTATTCGCCATTGCGCAAGTCTTCAAAGCCGTAGCGACTGTCTATTCCTACGGTGACTGCACCACGGTTCTCCCTTGGAGGGGTAGCATTAAGACTACGATGATCTTCCTGAGATATCTCTGATTCTGAGAAGGGGCAGGTTGCACTTTGTTCTTGGTCATTTCTGTGTGGATGATGCTTATGTGGCTGATAACCCGCTACCAAGGATGCATCCCACTTGGTTTCAAATCCGTGACACAAGTCTAAGTGCTTGGGAGGATGTTTATGCTGAACGGATGAAGAGGTTCCAATATCTCCAAGAACTTCACAGAGATCATTCAACAGACGATCCGAGGGCCAACACCATTTTCATTGATCCTTGAATAGTTTTAAATCAAAAGGACATGTTATTGTTGAACATGGATAATCACTGCTGCTACTGTTTTTTTTTCTTTTCCTCTATGTTGCGAGACTCGTTATCAAGTAATATTAGGTGAACATGTTGGTATGGAACATGAAGAATGTACAAATTATTGCATTTTAATGTTGTTGGTTAGCATTCCCTGGATTGTTCTATCTTTTCTTTAGCATCAATTTTGGGTGGATGTTCTAGTGTGTGGATTTTTGTATAGTTAGAAACAGGTACTGGGAGGATTTTTAAATTGTTCCGAAGAGGTAATAATTCTTTGAACTTCCATTCAGTGCTGCAATGTAAAATAAGAAAATTCACCGACAGTTAAGTGTCCTATTTTTTTCATAATCGCTATTAATTTCTCAAAATCCAAGCATGCATTAAAATTAAATTATACGATATATGATCAAATGTCATATATGACATTTTCCATAACAAACACATTCAATATTCAACATACAAAATAGGAGAAATTAAAGAAAAATGCCAGAACTTGAAGCTTATATTTGAAACAAGAAAACTGCATTCATCAAATATGTACATCACATGAAATTTCAAGACATAACAACATTGATAAAAATAATAAAAATAACAACAAAAAGATGACAACATTAGATTGAATAAGAACAGACATGAACAACAGGAGCAACGCTGTCTAGTAGAACTGTTCGAGCTTTATTATGAAATACATCTACAGCGGTGGAAATCCATGTGGGGGTACAAAGTAGTCCCCAACTTGGAAAGTTTTGCCCTCACCTTCGATCAGCAAAACGTATCCATTTTGGTTTTTAGCCGCTTCTCTAAGTTGACTCTCATTCTCGTCATGTGCTTTGCGCATGTCGGCTTCCATTGCAGCTACTGCTTCGATAATTCGTGCACTAATCTCTTCAAGCCCACTCTGGCAAATATAAATAAGTAACCATTAAAGTGTCGGTAATATTGATTATCATGCATAAATTTTTATTTATATATACATATATATATATATATATTCACATTACACGATTTGATTCTCTAATGATGGCATGCACAGACTTGCAATTACAACCATGATCCGGGAAAGCCTTGTTGTTGCTGTTTTCGGCTGATTTGCAATTATTTAGCCACTTAACTGCATCTTCCTCGAAATCCTATTTAATTGATTCCAGTTCTAATAAATCACATAAAAAGAGCATGGAAAATAATAAGAATGTGCATAAATTTCATAGTTCATAACTTGCAAAATTATAAATACTACCTGCCATTGTTTCAGCCCTCCTCACAGCAATGGTGTGTTCCATCTTGGATCTCAACTCCTTCAAATAAGCATCCAAAGCATCCATCTCACCACCTACTAAATCACAAAAAAATTAAAATGTTCTGGTTTCATTCATTCACTACATGAACATTGCATTATAAGGGAGCTGCTTTGTGGAGGGAATATTCGGACCAGGCCCATACTCTGATACAATCGTCCCATACTCTGTTTTGTGTATGTATAGTCTATTAATCCATGGTGCAGGTCCGAATAAAAAAGTACAAATCTGACATGGCTTTCTACACCAATTCACGCAATATATTTTGCTTTGGTGTGTTGCTGGATACCATAGATTAAAGCAAATTGGTCTGCCTCTTCAGTCACTTCTGCTATCTTTTTACCTAGAAATAAATTATTTTTATTTCTTAAAACCTACAAATAAGGAATCTGGTATATTGTCAACTAATATATTCTACCGACATCACCATGGTAAAAATATTACATCAAATAAAAAGTGTGTTGACCCAATATTAATTACAACACTGCTACTAGTATATTATGTGAAGTATTCAGTAAAAAAGACGGTGTAAAAGTACGACAATGACCTTAACTTATTTGATTTGTGTAAGTTGATGAAACTTGAATGGGCGGTAGTGTCATTTAATTGGTATTTTGAACTAATTCGAGTAAAATATTGGGCTGCGTATAGCAGCAAATAAGAACTTAAAACGCACAATTTGTAACCCTAACATGTAATTGTGATCAATTTAAAGCCTAAATCTATAAAATTTGAAATAAACGTGTTCATGTAAGAGCACTTTAGTCAGTTTATATTCATTTAAGTTTTCTTTGTTCAACTATTTCTAGGAAAACACAATGAAAATCCTAAAAAATATTTTGTGAAAAGTTTATATTTCAAAATTAGGTATGTATAAACAACTATAGGAGAATTTATTTAATTGATTGAATGTTAGATATTAAAGATTTATTTTTTTTGTACAAATACATTACAAAATAAGCAATTTCGTAATTAATTCATCAAATATTTGTTATAGTATTCAAACTTTATTTATGTTTGAAAAGTGTTGTTACATATATTTTTGTAAAAATTGTTTTAAATTTTAGTAGAAAAAAAATAGGCCTTACAGTACATGTAGCTGCAAATATCCATGGTGTTATAAATGTATACTAAAAAATGTTAGGAAATAAGGGTGTTTAGTAGTGTTGATCCACGTTGACGTAATCTAAAAGCTATTAATTTGCCCAAGGCATTTTTATTAAAATTTTGTTTTTCATTTGTAGTTTTTATATTTTCTGTTTCTGGCTTTTCATAGAGCTTGGTTGTTGAATTACAAAATTTCAATCAAATTCTAATTCGAAACATCAACCTCTAATGACATTTTTATTATAACAAACGAAATGTCATTGAAAAAAAAGATGTGAATCAAATTATTACTATTGTGTTAAATTTAGGAACACACAACATAAAACTTAGACACAGATTCATAGTGGTTACTCAATCTACTCTACCCTCATTTCTTCAACATATGTGCAAGTAAACAAAGCAAATTGATTGCAGTTGAAATAATATTCAGCACTGTCAGAGTCGAAACAAGACGCGTGCAACGGCAAGCTCCTTCAGGCCAATACCTCAAAAGTGGCTGCTCGTCTGTGGCAACATTAGCCTCGGTTGTGTCCTCCCCGACAAGTACACCACCTCCTCTTTGCCGAACAACTATTCCCGTGTGCCTGGAATCAACGACCCACCTATTCCAGCCATGATTACTGCATCCGTAATAAAGGCGCCCCGGATTTCCATCTGAACGCGAAACACAAACGGTGGTTAATTTTTCACAGCGCCTGCAAAAAACACTTCCAGGCTTAAGATTTGTGACTGAATTGGATGAGCTTGACTGAGCCATGAAGAATAAAGCAGAAAATTTTTGAGATTCACAGACAAACTTTGTTTCTCTTTGCAACTTTGGAAAAGAAACAGATTGGTTTGAGTGGGTGGCCGCGAGACTTCCACATACTCTGAAGCCTATTTTATAGTGCATTTGTGGGAAAAAGGCAACTAAGTCACGCCACCGACCCACCATGACATTTACAGAGGGTGGTGTTTTAAATTTGCCTACATGTTGTACAAATATATACGTGTGACGCTTTTTCCCTTCTTTAAAAATAATATTCATTGTTTCCGTGTAATTTACTCATGATATCAAATAAGATCCAAGACATTTAAAAATAAGTAGTGGGTTCAGTGAGCATAGTTTGCCAAACTTAAGAAATAAGATCAAATAGATCAAAAAAGCAACAGGAGTTTTGATTTGAAATTAAAACAATTAAATTAGATTTTCTTTGATCTGGACTGAAAAAAATATATCTTCTCTATACTGGATTCAACTAAGTTGAATTATTAACATTTATTACATGCACATATTTTAAAATTATTAGTACTGATCTATGCTAAACTGAAACATATTCATGTAAGGATGTAACTAATGTTTTTGAGTCTAGTCGTATCCAGGTTAGTCTAGACCGGCCAGAGGTATGCTGAACCTCCACTTGTTAAAAATTTTACTAACTTGAACTTCAGATCTAGCTCTTTCCAACATAAGTTGACATGACTCGACTAATTAACCTTTTCTTTGTTCGAGTACGACTCTGGAGCTTAACGAAATTCGAGTTTGATTTCGAGGCAAGTGAACTCGTGTAAATCAGGAAGCTTGATTTCTAGCCACTTTAAGTAATCTTGCTAAATAAATTATAAAAAAATAACATACAACCGGTTCAGTCAACAAAATGACAGTTACAGATTAGAGAATGGACTACACTTTATTTTTAGTTGGATAATATGTTGCTAAATTGTATAATTTTTATTTATAAATAAAGCACGGGTATATCACATTACACAAGACGAAATTTATTTTATCATGCGTTAATTCTAAGCAACCTAAAATCCACGTCTTATTAAAACTTTAGATTTTGTTAACAATAATATATGGACATTAGGATGTCAACAATATGGATAATCATAATCATTCAGAGGAACTTATAGGGACTTATAGATGTCGACAAAAATAAATAGGTTTTGTTACACATTCAAACTTGTGGTACAGTAGCTTTCAAAATAATATTCTTAGAATGGTCGACCATCTAATATCCATAACCTCAACACAAGAGGTCAAAAATATCTGAATAAAAAATGTTTTTCGAGTGCAACCAATCAACAACTAGCACTCTCACTTAGCTCACATTACAGAAAATTCTTGGTGAGCGCTTTTCTCCCGACAAACTCCTCACATTGGTCCAGCACATCACCCCTTCGCCAGTTTTCTTGAGCAAGCAGAATGAAGCATGCATAGGAGCGTCGTAGTTGATTCTTCACCGTCTCCTGCAATTTTTTGAACAATGCAGCTGAATCATTCACCAGTCGAATGGATTGAAATTATACCACAATCGAATGAAAGTAACAAATTGAATGGTGTGTGGAATGGGATACCTCTAGCAATGGCATCTTGTGTAACGAACATTTGTGTACCGTTAAACTCTTCCATCATGTACGTCACACATATACCACGGTCGCTGTATTTTTGCTTCTCGCTCCACCTGGGAACCAACTGCTCATAGTGAAAACCTGTGTAATGGGACAGCTTCTTCATTTCCCTTTTTATCTCCAAAAGACGGCAGAAAGTTGAACCCTGACATGATTCCAACTCATATTTTAATACAGGTCAACATTAACCTATTCATTAAGGTCTTTCTTCAAACATTATAATGAAACAATCTTATTTGAACTTACAATGAATTGGCAGAGACTCATAAACTTAGTGCTGTCACTCCCTCCCTTTCTAGGCTCAATGCATTGGATTTTCTCAAACAAACAATTTATGATTATGAGAGAATAATCTGCGTCACAAACCACCGGAATGTAGACCTGCACATGTGTAAATTCTGATTTATATTGAGTCATTCGATAAATCATAAATAATTGAAGGCACAACACAACATTAAAAAACCATTGACAAAGTTCAAAAGTACTTACGTACATAGCTTCACCAATCTCCAGCTTCGTATCACTTAACCAGGCCAACCAAGTCCTCAACACCTCATGTTGGTTTAAGGAATTCATAGACTGAAGCAAGTATGTTCATGTGACACTCATTTAAGCAAAATAATACACAAACAATCTCATATTTCTTGTCTTACCAGTCGAACCGTGCCGAGGCAGATCTTGATTGTCCATCCTTTCCTAATCCATTAATTGTTAAGCAACACAGCAAACACATCTAAGGTGGCCATGCTTACCCCGACGTAAGGCTCAAGGGTCCACAGATGTGCTCGATTAAGTGCAATAGTTCTCACTTTGTTCGACTCAAACATGATAGGACTGCCGAACAAGAATAAATACAGAATATTGTCAGATTAGTGTGTAAATGGCAATTGAACAAGTTTTTATTACACAGATGAATGCAGCTATGAAATGGAATGAAACTTACCCTGCATGAACCTCGGCTAGACAGAAATCAGCAATCTCAAGTTGATGTTGCTTGAAATCGTGGCTGGTGGTGCACACCTTCTGAACCAGATCAGATGCATACTTGGGAGGATAGCTGAACTTCCATGTGCGCCAAGGACTGGTACTTATCTCTTCAGACAGATGCAAAGGGTCCATAGGAAGAACAACAGGGTTTGCTTTTTGGATAACCCTTTGCTCACAGCTCTTACGCATATAGGTGCCCACACCTCTACTCAAACGAGTCTTATTTCGAACTAGTGTAGAATTTTTCATCCAAGGAGATAATGGATTAAACTTGTTCCTCTTGGTTTCCTGGTCAAAGACACCAACTTGAGTTCGAATTTAACAAATCATGACAGCTACTCATAATTTAATTTACATGTTTCTTTCACATTAGTTACAGAACTCTACGTTGCAGTAGGTCAAAGTATACGGCAACATGATAGAATCGGATTCAAAGAATTTTATCAACTAACCTCAATCCTAACATCATATGGGTCAACGTCTACGACCCATGGCCTTTTGCGTGGCGGCAGTTCAGCGGGATCTTTTGAAACTGGTGTCGCACTGCCACATGGCACATCCAACAGCTTGCCTCCCTTAGCACAACAATCCTTGTCTCCTGACTTGTCGATGCCAAGGTAAAAGAGATTCAGGCTCTTCCACTTTCCATTTGCGTCTGCAAAGTCAAGGCAACTCGTTAAGGCCAAAAGGTTAAGGTGTGGTCCAGAATCATTCAAAACATGACAAGTATATATATGCTAGTACCCTAATAAAGACAATACTCTACAAAAGGCAAGCTTTTGAAGGGAATGTTCGATTCATCTACATCTTACACAATCAATACACGAATGAGGACAGAGGTAAAACATCATCTTATCTGAAATTAGTTCCAACCATAAAACATTCTGCCTTTTTCTGTACGGATTGAAGGCATAAATTAATTTCTCCTAAAAAACAAAAACACGATCATAAAAAAGTACACGCACATGCATCTTCCTAAACAAAAAAATTAAAAAGGGTGGACCTTTTAGACCCAGAACCAACTTACTCTGAGCGATTGAGTTATGAGTGCTCTCAACGCCGGCAGAATCTTCGGCCAGTGGTGGCAATGGCTCGTCGGTGGTACCTGTGGAAGCCACACCCTCCGTATCTCCGTTCTCTGTGGTGGAACTCATCTCCCACCGTGCGGCCAACTGTTTTGTGCGTCTAGAGAAACAAAAGATGGAAAAGATGAAGGGTTGCTCAGCTCTACTCCGATGAGATGAATGTTGGAGGCATGGTTTTGGAGCTTGTGAAAAGTTGAACGAATTTAGTTTTTCATTTACGTTCCCAAAGTGCTTTAAGTTCAACTTTTAGTCTTCCATATTTACTGTGCAAAATCACTCTACTAGCAACATTTTTATTTTCGGCATTAACGGTAGTCAAAATTGGGTAGGTTCTGATTTATAAATAATATAACGTGTAAAGAATAATTATTAATATAGTAAAAGTAGGTGACAAATATAACTGTAAATTCTAACCCGAATTCAACTACTATACTTCTATCTAACACCTGTTTGTTAGAGCCTAATACTCGTGGAACTTATCTGAAATAATAAAAACAATGTATAAAAGAGTACTAAATAAATTCAGATATACTGAACTAGAAAAATTAATATTTATAGAACTGTGCTGAAGTTAAATAATATATATATACTAATCTGAACTAAATATATTTGCAATATATTGACACCATTATACAAATACAATAAGTACTTTACAATATGGTTATTAGTTGCTACATTTTGAAATTAGAAGTCCGATCATAAATTCATAACAGGAGGTGCAGGTCTGAACGTATTATGCAGGTCCAAAATGTGGTTTAATGACCAAATTGCCCTCAAGAATTCCATTTTCAAATGTTTTACCCTCACTTCACATGGGTATTTTTGATATTCAACCATCATTTTTGGACCTCCAACTAGTGAGACTTCATTATTTTGGATTGCATGAACCCACATTTTGGAAATAAAATATTTGTTAATTCATTAAATTTAAACTTAATATAAACTGAACTTAATCGATAAAATCTTTCAGATCTTTAATAAATAAAATTATTTGTAGTGCACTGAACTTATTTTTGTCAATTATTCAGACCGAAGATGGTGATTCAGATTGGAGATGATGATTTCGAGTCATACACTTCTTCTACCATACAAGATGTCGTGCTTTTCAATGACTCCATCCTCTTTTTCTAATAAATTATAATTTCGAGCGGAATGACTTGATGCATAATTCTCAAGTGAATTATAGATTCATAATTCATATGCTTGGTAACATTACTCCCGTAAGACTCTCTGGCAGCTTAGAGTATAAGTCACTAACCTGCCACTCAATACTAAATCGACACAAGTTCCATTGTACTCTAAGTGATAGCGATTTGAGTACGTGCAAAACAATTGTCATCTCAAACATGTCCCTAGTAAGTCAGTAACGGGTTATGGATTTATAATATCGTAGAGGTTGTACTATATGTTCAATTGACCAATCTAGTCAGATTAGCACACACTGCTACATATGGGAATCATTAATTATGAAAACAAGTTAAATGTATATGAAAACCTTACACTCCACCGGTTAGGGATGATCATGGGTCGGGGACCCGACCCAGACCCAACATCTATAGATCCATTGGATGGGGTATGGTCTCAATACCCTAAACCCTAAACCCTAAACCCTAACCCTTATTCCTAAACACTTAACCCTAAACCCATGGGTCAACCCACACCATGCCGATAAAATTCATTTTATATTTTTATGTATGTATTACAAATGTGTGGCGTATGAATAAAGATTTTAGAATGTGCTTTTCTTGGACATGCATTAAGGATTGAAAATCAAGTTTGTATTTCTTTAGACGATTTAGAAGTTTAAACGTCATTTTTTCTCCCATATTCAAGTTTATTTACGATTGGTAATCACACATTCAACTTTCATCTACAAATTTCTAGTATAAAATTACATTTATTAGCATAAATTTGAAATTTAAATAAGACACATTAGACGCCTCGGGACCCAGTAGACCATAATCGGGTATGAGGTAGGATCTCAATTTTTAAGACAAATCGGGTACGAATCAGGTCTGTATCCCGCTTATGTTTTCATGGGTCTAGAAGGACCCTGCCCAGACCCGACTCATGATCATCAGTAATAGGCTGTGGTTAGTGTTTACACATTAGGGCTTACGGTTCAGGTAATATAATATAATAACTATTCAATTTCTTTAGTGTAGAAGCAAAAGCAAAACACTAAACAAGCATAATCCCGACACTAATCAAAAGGAATCGACTCGATCGATGGGATCGATGGGAACCTCTCCAATATCTACAGGTGAAGAATTTAGTGACATCATTGGAAATGCTCTAAATAATCATGTAGTCCCAGTACTTAACTTCATTACTCAAAAACTATGGTTTACTACATCATCATTATTATTTAGGTTTCGTGATATTATTCGCAATAATTTCCCACATAGTAATGGTCATGTCTGTTATGAAACATAATAACAAAATCAGTAACAAATTAAAGCGGTGATAAGTATATGGCTCGCATTATGGGGTTTCATGCGGACTATAATCAATCCTAGAAAATGCTTGGGCTCGAGATACGCGAGAGATGGACTTACGGTCCATCCATTCAATCGATAAACAAATGTCAGAAATTAATGAAAACTAATTATTAACCTCAGATTAGTGTATCATTTCTTCACTGATGCTAATGCACATTGTTTAAACCTATGCATGTAACCTTCTTTTATATGGAAAATACATAAATAATTAGGTCCGCACTATAATATTTTTCCACAGACTTTTTTACACACTTTAGTATTTTTTCGGTTTCTTTCGATTCAGATTCGTATTTTAGATATTTTTTAGTTAAGTTCATTTTTTAAAAAATTTACAGTTCAACTCAGTTCAGTTCAATACAAATGACCTTGAATGATTTATTTATATATTTTTCACTATCTATTTCCATATATTCTTTTACAACACAATTACCTTTAATTGACCATCTAACTATAAAGTAAACATAATTTTCCTTTAACCACATTTTATCTCAACCTAAAACTAATAACATCCTAACACAACCATTATCAAGTACTCTAAAACCGACTGGATAAAAACAACAAATGTGATTCTTTTTTCTCAAAAAAAAATAACAACAAATATGATAAAATACAAAATGTCTAATGAAAATAACACAACTCACACATCAGCTTCCAGTCAAATAAATACTTGAGTGCGTCTTTGAAACCACCTTTGTGCACATGGTTTTCTAAACTCTATCCACTCTCACACAATAAACCAAACCAAAGGACCCGTACTTTCTTCCTAACCGGACACCCGTCGTTGTGCCACCCTACTGATGTCTGAAACTTCGACCGACCCGACAAGTCCCTTACACAGCCCACTCTACCACCCTGTTGATGTACCTTCATCCATTTTTTAACTTCAACCCTCCCAAGCTTCTTCATCTCCCCACACAATTTCAATCCACCGACGCTTTTGAGTTTCAGCCACATACCTCACGGTGTGGATCTCACAACATCAACTTATCAGACCATTACCCCTCTTGGTTATTGGTCGGAGTAGATCGAATCGAATTCAATCATTTTTAGAGACCATGCATCCATCATTTTTAATTTAACTCGAACTCGATTTTCTGGTATGAATCTCCTTTTTTGGTCCTTTGGTTTTACTTTTTAATTCGAGTTTTCGGTTTTAGATTAGTATTTCAAGTCATACAAAATGGTTTTAATTTTCCGGTATTCTGATGAATCTGTATTCAATTTTTGGTCTATTTTGCAAAAAATGCTTTGTTTTTTTGCTCAGTGGGGGGCTATCAACACGACTGACTTGACTGTTTCGCCGAAAATCTGCTCACACTTTGATTTATAAAGCTAGCTTAGGATTCTCTGTACCTGCACCACTGTACCTGCACCACCGTATCTGCACGCATAAATTAATTTCATGAGTGTTTTTTTCTATGTGAGTATGAGATGAGTGAAGCAAAATCTATCAAAAGATTGTCTTGAATCAGCATCTACATTACCACTTTTTCCTGCACTAGTCCCTGATCTGATATCATAGCTTCATGTCGGACCTGCAAGAATGAGGTCTTCACAACACAAACTCCGACCCACTTTTTCCGACACAATTTAATGTTGCGTGTTTCAGGACTCTTTTGTATTAGAGTAGCTCCATTAGCGATGTATCTTGAATTAAAATGAATCAAACACCAACCACAAGTACAACATTTTACAAATTTTAATTTTAAACATAAATCTCTACTCATAAACCATAAACCTTTTTCATAGCTACATATTTTTACCAGATCACTAAAACCACCAAGTAAATGGAATATGTTAGTATTATATTTAAAGGTTCGTGTTAGATGTAGTTTTGTAAATAACAAATATTCGGGAAGCATCTAGCAAATCAATAATTATATACATTTATGCTACATTTTATTTTATTAACATAAGTGTTTGAGTTTGATGAGATAACTAATGAGAATGCCATTTTTTAAAATAATTTGATTTTTGGAGCCAACAAATAAGGCTATAAATACAGCACTTTCCCTCCACAAAATACCACACCTTTACAAGCTCCATAAATTTCCAAACAAACTAAATTTTCTTCAATCATGCATTCCAAGACCATTCCACAAACATCATCCAAGCCCTCCTCCTCCACCTCCATGAAAAAATCCAAGCCGAGATCATCTTTCAAAGTCAACCCACTCTCTTCTAGGTGTTCTACTTGTGGCCATTTCAAGCAAGCCAAAAGGTTTTACCAACCTAAAAATTCCCCTAAGGGAAAGGGTGTTGTTAGACCTAAGCCAATACTCATTACCGTCCCGGATGACATGAAAGATGAGAAAACTCCTACGATCATTATTGACGTTTCATCGGATGAGGAGGAAGCAACCCCTACCATCACCACCAACTACACTCTCAAAAAACCGGCCCCAGGAAGGAGGATGACCAACATGGAGTGGACCATTAGCGATGGACGCTTCAAGTTTGGCCCTAAAGATCCGGCTAAAAAATGAGGCCCTTACAAGCATTCTTTACTTGGCAAGAACATTCCCGAAGTCGGAGTTGTGTATGAGCCCAACAAAGTGCCTTTTTCTCTAGTTGACGAGGACGATTCCAATTTCGATCTCAACGATTTTGCTTGGGAGGACTAATCATCATTCTATTTCATCGACTTAGTTGGATGGGGGAGTCTTGTGTTCTTAGTTTCTTTTGTTTTTGTGTTTCTTTTGATGTTGCATTTCTTTTGCATTTCCCAACTAATGTTGTATTTCCTTTTCATTTCATCTTCCCATGCCAATGATGGTCTAACCATCCATCTTTTGTTGTATCATTAGTGACCATTTTCATAATGAAATCTTTTCTTGTTTACTAAAATTCTAATATTATTTTTTTTGTGCCTTACAAATGTGTAAATTTATGTATGCACATCAATTTCACGTAATGCCACCACAAAAATTGCCACACAAACTTGTTCCTTATATACAAGTGTGTGTCAAGATTTGTAAATAACTCAAGGGTAGTTTGGCCGTCAACTTGCAACAGGGAACAACAGATTCTGTTGGGAGCACTACATATTGCCTGGATAATGAAGTTCATGTTCTCGATTTCATGTTATGGATAATGGTATTGCTCACACATGAGTTGGTAGCTTGTAATTGCATTTTTCTTCTCACATATTACCTTGGGTTCATTTCAGTGTGGGCCAAGCCCAAAACCATCTTGTTCAAAAGCCCAGGTAATGACATCAGATCACACAAGCCCAACTAATTCTAAAACAAACAAAACATATCAAAACCTTTACGACTCATTCCCAATACCCACCTTGCCTAAATCGACCGGAGAACTTTGTTTGGCCGGCCGGAGATAAATCAACTTACAATGCATAGCGTTAATCCATTTTTCGCCAGAATCCTTTTTCCGGCCGGCCCCAATTGAATCCACTCAATCCATTGCGTCAAATGTCAACACAATCGCAAATCACAACTTACACGATTGAAAGAACCTAATGCCAGAAATATTACCCTGCCGGAAAAATTGGACTTCTACCTCATATCACACTTAAACACCCCGTCGACCCACCTGCCCAACATACTTGGGATTGCTTGCCCTAGCCCATAGGCCATACCCCTTCCCGATTCCCCCCACAATCTACGCGCCTCCTCCCGCGTCGGAAGTCCCAAATCAACCAACTAGGAAAATATAAACCACCCAAAAAACGACGGCACCGGAGTCAATCAACATGCCCCATTTCATATACACAGAAACTTTACCCACAAAATATGCTTCCAAAACATAGACTTGGAAACTGAAACAACTAACAAGAACATTCAAGCACATATCGCCGACCCGGATCCGAAATATGTGGATCCGAAAGACTTATATTAAATCAATTCATTCCAAATGCTTATTGGCCCGAAATATTTTATGTTTTTAGAAATCCACTTATTGCAAAGAAGCCCAAAGTGTAATTATACATGTCTTGTGGGTTATGTTGCAAAGTTTAACTTCTCTTTACCAATCAAAAATCCAAAGCTAAACCTAGGGGTATACAAGACATTTGCGGTGTTATTTGGACTTGCATAATAATTTGAGACCTGCACCTAAAATTTCTGTTATTCTTTTGAATGCAAACCACATTCAACCAAACCATTCAAAAACTAGTATTTTCTGCTATTCCAAATGGCCAATTTAGAGGAGAATCCATGTTAACAGTCAAGTGGGGTTGGGTGAAGAAATGCCTCCAAGTTCGATACCATCATACATCTCCCCCACTTCTCACGCGCTTCTTTTAATTTGTCCAAAGTGTATGAACTTGTATCTCTTGGAAAGTACTGAAAAATCAATGAATAAAATACATTCAGTAATTTCAAAACTATAATTTCTTACCTGGCGTTGGGATATTAAGAGAGTTATTTAATTTACTACGTAACTCTTCTAGTTGCGGGTTTTGCTAGTTACATCTGAGACAGATTCATTCATGAAGTACAAGCAATAGTATTCGCACTCCTATATGCCCTGTTGTTTTGTGTGCTAGTGTAGATGAAAGGAAAACAAGTAACCATGGTTAGGTGACCAACTAAAAGTTCAATGATTGAAATATTTGAATCTAAAGAAATTTACCTCTAACCATTTCCAGTAGACCTCCTTGTGCTTGGTTATCAAGGGATCTTTTAACACCTTCTCAAAATCATGAACTATTGAATCTCGAGGTTGTTCGTGGCATGGGTTAAACCAGTAGAAGGTGTTTGATGGGAGAAAAATCACAACAATCATTCAATGGCAACTGCACATAACATGGAGAAAATGGTGCTTCAACATTTTTGCCTAAATAAATATAGTTTTTGCATGAGAATTGAACTTACCCGTCCATGTATGATGCTATAAACATAGTTTTGTTGGTGTTCATCAATTTAGAGCTAATGTAGGATGTGTGCTCTTCTATGATATTGCCATTACGTTGAATTTTGTTGGGCAAAGAAACCATATCCAGTCCTTTTCTTTGATAGTGGAGAGAGCATGTGTAAGAACCTACAATTATAAGAGTAGTTATAATACATATACGTTGAATTTGGAGTATTGACACAAATTATATACTTACACTTGATTCAATTGAACAACTGGACCACTCATGAGGTCAAAACTGCATAGTTATTGGAACTCATCCTTACTGAAAAGGAGATTGAACTGCTCTCCAAGAATATCCTTATCAAATTTGATTAGGTATCATGAACAACGACTTTGTTAACTGAAACAATTACGTTGTCCTTTCGAAAGATTTGTGATGATGCACTCTCATTGAGTTGTACATAGTACATTCTGCCACTACTTATTTTTCAGATGAACCATCTTCAACTAGGAGCCAACACGGTTCATGATTCCCCTTCACAAAGAAAAATGAATGTAACACTGTATATTCATTTCATATAAACTATATATTCATTTCATATGCTGACGTCTCACCATGCATGCTCTATGTCTCGTTATTCTGATAAATTCAAAGCATACAAATTGCCAAGTAAAGTAATGCATGGCCCTGAACAACAAAATCTAAACATGTATATAGACTCGATATTCGATTCAGGTCATTCTTTCTTCAACACCGAATTCTCTTCTTGCATACCGTAAGCTAAGAACAGCCAATTAAATTATTAACTAGTATATATACTTGAAAAAATATTATTGACTAACATACCTTCTTATCATTGTCACTCTATCTGGGATATTTTACCTAGCGTGATGGGGTGGATGATGAATCCCCTCTTTCTTTGGTCCTAGTGATGTCTTGTGAATCAGTTTCGACATTCTCAACTAATTCTTTTGGAATTCGCAACCCTTTCTCTTTTGCCATTGAAATAGCTAGTTTATGAACACTTCTCAATTCTGCTCTCAGCTCAGCAACTTCTTTTTTTACTTTGAGACATGGAGTTTCTCGGGTTCGTGCTTGGAAAATACGTCTCTATGAGTAGCAAGTGTGACAATAGAAGACTTAAAGGACTTATATGATAATTAGTTATGACTCTTGAATTCCTGACAACGTCGGCCGACTCTCTGACTGCAAATATGAAATTCGATCTTGATGAATCAGTAGAGAAGACAACAATCCAACAATCGATGGCAGCATGGTGCCTGGAATTCAATAACATCAACCGGAAAAACTCCAAAGAAACGGGCGACGGGGATGAGATCATGGCGACTGAAAAATAAATTTAGGGTTCGATCATGAGGATCGTAGAGGCGACTGATACCATGTTACAGAAAGGGTCCTATAAGTAACAAATTAAACCCTAGTGGCATATATGCAATTGACAAGAATCATAACTAATTATCATCTAAATCCTCAAAGTCTTCTATTGTCACAGCGAGAGTACTGACTCCCCTAACTCGTCCACTGTGATCTTTTCCAATTGCCTTTCCTAACATGTCATCACTGTCCTCCTCATCCAATGTTCCCTCACTTTTCTTGCGTTTTAACCTCCTCTTTAAATATTAATGGTAAGAAAAAAGTTAGTCATATATAACAATGGAAAAGATTAATATGAGTATATGGTGAACATATAACTTACAATGCTTCAGCCAACATCTGCTGCCTCTTTCGTACGAAATTTTCCATATTTTGCTTCCATGTTTTTAGTTTTACTTTCATATCCTCTAAGCTTCTCATACCTGAGAATTTCTTCAAGTCTCGGATAATCAACTGTCATCCTTGCTTCCTCTTCAGACATACCCGCTTCAATTGCCTCATGTACTCTATCTTCAAAGATTTGTTTCATGATGATTCTCGTAACGAGATCATACCCTTGACGTGAAATGGTGTGACGAAATTTATTGGCATATGCATCAACATTATTTGTCTTCCTTATCCCCTGAATGGAAATAATGGTAACAAAGAAAATATTAGAAAGAAAATATGTACACAGATGTAGATAACATTAATTGGTATCTCAAAAATAAATGTTAAAAATTTATCGATGCTTCATCCACTAATTTCTTTGCACGAATCCTTTCCAACTTTCCAGACTTATGTAAGGGTGCTTGGCTCCTGGATCAAGTACTCCGTCATTATCCTCCGGAAAGACATATTCCCTTGCCAAATTCGCCTTGAAATCCCTCCACCTTTGACCCATCTTCCTATATTTCTTCTTCAACTTTGGTATGTCGTGATAGCCAATTTTGAAAGCCTCTTCAACGGACTTCCACATTCTATCCTTCATTGCCTTGTCGACCTTAGGCCATGATTCATTCGTGAATATATCAACTTTTGAACGGCCTGAAAGTCCAACATAACTACTTCACCACGCGCAACCAAGTCTCATCGGACTGCCAACATTGTCAAACGCCATGGGAGTTTTGATACCCTTGCCTGCCAACTCCAACAATTCTCTACATGTGAACATTCCTCTACCCTTCTTCTTCTCTTTTGGATTAGGTTTGCCATCTTTCGCTCATTTTTTATCTTTCTACTCTTATCACCATCCATTCTCCGAAACACATCACATAAGCAATAAAAATATGTAAGAACAAACCCTGAGGTTTAACTATATTCAAACCATTGATTCTTACATTAGACAATATATTCACATGGTAATTACGCTAAAACAAAACATCAATTCTAATATGAAATGGAATCATTCTTTAATATACGAAAAAGATTGTGTGTGTGTGTCGATTAAGATATTCAAACGGCAAGGACATGGAAAACCAAGATCTTTGAACTTCTCAAATAATTATCATCACTTCAAGCTGGACGATACAATTTTTTCAATTGCTCATATATTATGAAACCCCAACCATCGAGATTTACAACCATATATATAATGAACTCATGTGAATCTTTGAGCAACTGTATAACTCATATATAGGCAATTGTAATTACAAAAAGATGTAAAATATATGAAAAAAAAACATTACCTTTAATGAGTTGGATAGGTTGGATGAATTGTTGCAGTGTGTGATGGGAAAGGATCCGGGTCGAGTATAACTTTTATGAGTAGGAGAGAAGAGTAACTTTAATCGAAGGATTAGAGAACGAGATCTCTAAAAAAAGAATTAGAGAATACCTTTTATATGGGATAACTAGTTAGGGTTTTAAACGACCTTAATCGAACCTTAATCAATTAACAAATATCAAACAGTTTTCAATACGTTATCAAACCTTAATTGAAGGTTCATTGGGCCTTAAGCCCGCTCTCAATTTTCAGTCCAATTTGGAACTATTTTTTGGAGGGAAAATTCCCTCCAACCAAAAAGGGAAGTTCCCTCCAACCAAATTTTGGATGAATTTCACCATTTTTATATTTCAATAAAATCAATTTAAGGTCATGTTATTTTTATATTATTTTCTGTGAAAATTAATTGAAATATATTTAAATATATTAAACTGAAAGAAAAAATACATAAATATGTTTAACTAATTGAATTTAATTGATATCATTTTAATTTATTATATCTATTATTTTAATATAATATAATTGGTTGATCCCTGTTTTTGCTCTCTATTTCTCTTAGTTCACTAGTTGATCCCTATCTATTCTCTGTTCGATTACTCTTTTTTAACTATCGATCCGCGATCGATTTCTCTTTATTAACTGGTTGATCCATGTTTGTTCTCCTGGTCGATTTATGTTCGTAAATTATTGATTTCAATGATTAATGTGTCTTAATTCTTTTCTTTCACATACAGACGAGATCGAAAAATGTGTACACAACATCTCAAGGCCTCTGACATTCAACAAGTGACAACACCATAGATGAAGGCCTCGGAGATACCACAGGCTGCATCTAAAAAGGTTGTTTCGACAACAAAGAGAAATACCACCGAGACATTAGAGACTGCATCTAAAAAAGGTGTTACGACAATAAAGAGAAAGGCCATGGAGACACCAGAGGCTGAATCTAATAAGGCTGCTTTGACAACGAATGGTGCATCTATTTCAAAGGGGAAGAATGTGGGCACAAATCAGAGAAAACTTATATTGATTTTATAAAGAATAAGTGTAGGGAGGTATGTATGATAAGGAAAGAATTGGCTGCTGAAGAGCACACTGATGTTTTCTTGAAGCCCTTCAAGACTTCCCACTTGGCTGAGTTGCTATGCTTGGACCTTCCATCCCATCACAAAGAGATGGCTGAATTTTATGCCAATCTTTCACCACATCCTAGTTCTGATGGTTACGTGACAATGGTTAATACCATCGTATCCATGTCAAAGTTAGAACCATCAATGCTTCCACAGGTTGCCCCACATAAATATCTACATCACCTGAATTTGCTAAGGTATACTCCCCAGAAACACGGCCATAGGGCCAAACGGTGAGTATCAATCCGATATTGAGAAGGCATGCTTGTACTTCGGCAACCCTAGTACTTTCGGCAACCCTGCTACAATTATTAATACCAACCCTACCGTTTGGCCCTGTTGGCCATGTTTATGGGGAGTATACCTAAGCATATTCAGGTGATGTAAATACTTCTGTGGCGCAACCTGTGGCAGCATTGATGGTTCCAACTTTGACATGGATACGGATGGTATCAACCATATTCACATAACCATCAGAACTATGGTGTGGTGAAAGATTGCCATAAAATTCAGCCATCTCTTTGTGATGGGATGGATCCAAGCATAGCAACTCAGCCAAGCGGGAGGTCTTGAAGGGCTGCAAGAAAACATGAGCGTGTCTTCAGCAACCAAGTCATTCCTTATCACACAGACTCCCCTGCACTTATTCTTTATAAGATCATTATAATTTTTCTCTGATTTGTGACCTAAGAACCGAGCAGTCACATTCTTCCTCTTCGAAATAAATGCACCATTCATTGTCAAGGCAGTCTTATTAGATGAAGCCTCTGGTTTCTCCGTGGCGTTTCTCTTATTATCAAATCAACCTTTTTAGATGCAGTCTCTGGTGTCTCGATGACCTTTCTCTTTGTTGTCGAATCAACCTTTTTAGATGCAGCATGTTGTATCTCCAAGGCCTTCACGTGTGGTGTTGTCACTTGTGGAATGTGTGAGGCCTTCCTATGTTGTGTAGACACATATTTCGATCTCGTATGTATATGAAAGAAAAGAATTAAGACACGTTAATCCTTGAAATCAATAATTTACAAAGAGAAATCGATCAGAGAACAAACAGGGATCAACCAATTAATAAAGAGAAATCGACCAGGAAACAAATACGGATCAACTAGTTAACAAATAGAAATCGAACAGAGAGTAGATAGGAATCAACCAGTGAACTAAGAGAAATAGAGAGCAAAAACAGGGATCAACCAATTAACAAAGAGAAATCAACTAGAGAGCAAACAAGGTTTATTCAGTTAAAAATTAAATCAAACATAGAGCAAAATGAGATCAACCCGTGTACGAATAAAAACAACCCGAAAAGCTAATATAATTTATATATCTCGGTTTAGGTAGATTTTCAAACCAATTAAGATGAATTGAAAAAAAAAAAAAAATCAAACCAAGTCAGGTAGATATTTAAAAATCTATTTTCCTACCGTCTGAAAGAAATCTTAAATCAATAAGAAAGTAGATGAAAAGGCTCACATAGTTCGAGATAATCACCACCGTGGTATCGCTTCAGTTGAGATGAACCGTAGCCGTCTCTCTGTTGTGACCGGTTTTTGTAGTCGTCCTCTCCGCAATTTCTGATGAAGGGTTTGAGGATTTCGGCTTAATGATCATCAAGGGTTTATTAATGTCTGTCGGCTGGGGCTGGGCCTGGGCTAATACGATAATAATAATAAGACACCAAATTAAAACCCAAATCCATTCCCCGTTATATTTTTTATTTAAATTCTTTTAAATTTTGTTATAAGAGTGTTGCAGTCAAATGTAAATTTGTGACACGTGAAAATTGTTTACTAGCAAAATTGCAAAGAAAATGTCACAATAGTTGCGGGGCTAACCGGATTCTGCAAGTTGACTGTTGGCCCCAAATCCCAGTTGACAGCAAGAAATCTTACTTTCAAGATATTGTATATCACAAAATCAACTATTTTCATTTTATTAATTTTATCTATCAAGATGATCATATATATTTCAACATCCTATAAGGCATTAATGTCTTCTGATTTTTTCAATAAATCAATTCAATTTAATTTGATTCAGTTTAACATAAATATAGTTTGACAAAAATTTTGATTAATATTTTTAATTTCATTTCAGATTAACATGGTCTGACTACTAAATCTGTCATTTGTACAAAATGAAGTTTTTGATTTTCTTAATGGTACAAATGATTCAATGCCAATCAGATTTCGTTTTCATCAAAACAAAGTTCAGAAACAAGTACTATAAAACATGTAAATTCCTAAAGAAAGAGCACATTTCAAATTTTCCCAATTTCCAAAGTACTTCATCCCTGTGTTTTTATTTATTTAACAGCTAATATAAATATATATTATATATTAGAATAATCAAATATTTAATTGTAAACAATTATTTAAAAACTTTACTAAATCTATACATTAATTAGACCACCTAATTAGCTCCGCCTCAAACTCCCTATTAATATACTTGAAAAACCACCTTATTTTGCTCTAACCATAAACCTCACCCACAAAATGGCCCGCTTATATGCACTCCTGGCCATCCTAGCCACCCTCTTGATCTTCCACGCGCCGCCGTCATTTGCAGAGAACCACCGTGACAAAGACCACGACCGCAAGCACCACCACGGAAGCCCCTCCCCGGCGGAGCCCTACAAGGTCCTGAAAGAGTTCTGCCACCGTCAGAGCGACGCCAAGTTCTGCAGCAGGGCGCTGAGGAGAGACCCACGCGCCGCCGACGCGGAGGACCTGATCGGGCTGCTGAAGATCTCGGTGGATTTGGCGGTGGAGAAGGCGAATAAAACGCACCATTTCCTGACGAGCATGGTGAAGAAGAAGGAGATTGCAGAGCACGGTTTTCTGGAGGCGATGAGAGAGTGCACCGCCGCCTACGATGAGTGCCTGAGGGAGCTGCAGATCATACCCAGCGAGCTCCGCGACGACGTCGCTCTGGCCAGCTACGACGCGCTCATGGCGCACGACGCGCTGGACACGTGTCAGGCGTCGCTGAACAAGGGGAAGATTAACAACCGTGGGATTGTGACCAGGCACAGGCTCTCTGTTGATTACGTTCGTCTCTGTGTCGACATTGCTAGGGCTCTCTGATTCAAATTGATTTTCTGGGATTTTTATTTGTTTTTGTTGGCTTTAATGGAAAATCAACAAAGTGATATGGTTAATTAAGAAGATGAATTTATTTTTATTTTGGTTTTTTTTAAGCTGTTGAATGCTACACCATGAAAATTATACCATTCTTTAAATAAAAATACATAAAATCCCCTTATAACAAGTAAAGTATGCTCCACCATTCAAATTGAATTCTTGAGATCATGTTGACTGAATGATCTAATAAAACAAGAAGGAGATGAGGCTGAATTTGGTGATTATGATTCACATTTGTTAGTAAAGATTAAGACAACATAATTAAGGATTAAAATCATTAAGTTTAATTTAGCTTAGATCAATATATACTACATTGTTATATTATATAATTATTGTTTAGTTTTGATATATCCTGGTTTTATTTTTATTTGGCATTTCGATAGAATTTCAATTCAGATTTAAAAAATGAGTGATACCATAGATTTTCGATTCGATAATAAAATTATTCAATATATATATATATATATATATATATATATATATATATTCATGGTAAGATTCTCATAATCAACTTTTTAGAGATTTTGAGAATTGCCTTATGAAAATTCATAATCTTGAACTTCCTCTATTTTTTATTAATCTTCACCCACTTAACCAACACATTTTTTTACCATAACAATTAACAAGTGCAAAATTACTACATACTACAAATTTTCATTTATACTTGGGTATTTAATTGAATTTTGTTGAATTAAGGGAGAACTGTTTTTAATTGTACAATATATGATTTAAAATCAATAAACAAAAAAGGATGAAGATAATGGGTAGAGGGGGTTTCTGAAGCGGGGTCAGTTACAGGTATTCCTATTCATGAGGCTGAATAAATAGTTGAATAAAAATGGTTGGAGAATTTATAAGAAAGGAAAGTGATGAACTGAACACTGCTAGAATCAAGCTGATAGTGAGGGCGAACAATAATTAAAATCAAAGATATAACAAACTTGGAAATATTTAAGTAAACACGCAAATCATACGAAACACTAGACTGCTAATTTTCACCTTCAAACACAAGCCAAAAAAATGCAAAGAAACTTGGAAACAGCAGCACGCCAAAATATCACTACTAATCAAACACTCCCTAGCAGGACTAGCAAGGAACACCAAAAGTCTACTTGTTAAAAAAACATTTCTCGTAGAGAGCTACAATGTCTTTCTTGTTCGGATTCTTCAACTGCAAGAGCTCATCGCCAAAGTTGTGTTTGGTTAGCTCTTGCTTCAGCTTGCTGACTGTGAACTTGGTGTAGTCTTCAGAGTTGTTAGTCTGCTGGCTGAGAGTATCATCCTCTCCTCTGTAAACTGAACCACCGTCTTCAGGAGGAGAGTTGAACTTCAGAGGGCTATTGGTGCTCTTGGACCTCTTGTTTCCCCTGCTGGCTTTGTCAGTAGTACCAACTTCGTGAATAGATTCAATTGGCCCTTCATAGTCGTCTTGCCTTGGACGTTTAGATGCTGTTCTCAATTTACTGTTCCGGGCAGTTTCATTCAGCTGAATCGATGTCACCTCTTGCTGGAGCTTGTCGAGCTTTCCTTGAGTGGATTGTAGCTGAAGGGAGAGTGCTTCTGCTCTCTTGTTTGCTTCTCCACGAGCTGCACGTTCATCTTCTAGCAACTTCTCAAGAACTTGAACTGTGCTGGCCCTCTGTTCATTGTTGGACTTCAACAATGACTCTATCTCTTTCTCCCTTTCTTCCACTCGAACCTCCAGGTACGCGACTTTGGAGAGTGCCTCAGTCTCTGACTCTTTGCACCTGTCCAATTCATGCTTTAAGTCACCTGTCTGCCTCTGTAAGTTCTCCACAACTCGTTCGGTCCTCTCGATCTGAGTCAATCTCTCACTTGCGAGTTTCTGAATCTCACCCTTCTCTCTTTGGGCAGCAACTGCTTCAGCTCTGGCCTTATCAGCCAGTTCTGTTGCTCTTTTGGCCTCTCTTTCTGCAGATTTTGATCTTTCCTCAACCTCCTCAAATCTGCTGAATTCAGACTTATACTTATCTTCCAAATAAACTTTTTGCTGCTCCAGAATCGCCGCCTCTCTTTCAAATGATTGTGCAGTGGAAACAGAGTTCTCATACTTCTCAATTAGGTCCTTGATTTCACGCTTCAGGCCAGATATTTCTAGTTCATAGTTATTCATTTTTGATTCAGCAGCCTGCAAACAGTACAAAACCATATTAACTTTAAGCAAAGGTAGTAAACACTATACAATATCAGGCAGAATGGCAAAAGCATCTAAGTTCACCTTCAAATCCAAACGAATAGTTGCCAAGTGATGCTCAGCATGAGCCACCTTCGATGTCTTCTCCTTGATTTCTTCATCCTACAGAAATATTGAATAAAATCAGCAAACACTAGTCCATGCATAGTACAATGGAACACGGAATATATTTTGTACCTTCTCAGCCAATATATGGGAGTACTCCGCCCTAACAGCATCTTCTCTCAACTGTGTTTGCTTGTTTGTTCGCTCTTGCACTGTGGCAGCCTTCTCAAGAGCATTTTTGGCTTCTCTGACAGCAATGTCATATTTCCGCTTCCACTCCTCTGCCTCCTCTCGTGCAGAGTGTGCCTGTTCATGAGCAGCAGCTAACCGAGCTTCAGCTGCATGGCTTTTGGATTTAAGAATTTGAATTTCGGCATTGGCCTGGTCTTCTTCAGCCTTGAGTCTAGACAGCAGCTGTTCATACTTCCTTTTCCATTCGCTGGATTCCTGTTTAGCAGAATCCACTAATCTGGATGTGCTTGTACATCTCTCTTCCAGTGAACTGCACTTGCCCTGCAAATTAGTTATTCTGTTCTGGTAATCATCTGCAAGTTTCTTCTTGTCACCAATGGTATCTTCATAGCGCTTCAAATATTCAGACTTTTGCTTCTCAGCAGTTTCAAACTGCTTGTGCAGTAAATTCATCTTATCTTCAATCGAACGGCATTTCAGTGCAAGAGAACTTCTTTCTGATCCAACTTGGTCTATTTGTTTCTTGACAAGGTCATAAATCGGACCCTCCATGCTGAAAATGTCAAATTAGCAGACTGGTAAGTTCCAATGTTGTATCTCTACTACATCAACCAAACTAGAGTTTAACACAAACCTTTGTTGTAAGAAAACTGTCAGCCTTTTCAGTTTCTCAGGACCGTGACAGGTAGACTCATACTCAGTTACAAGGCGATCAAGAAACTGCAAAAAAAAGGAGGAAAACAAAAACCAGCATAAATGAATAGTTAGATCTTTGAACATGTATTCAACTGCAAATGGATCACCGGTGTGTATTAAAAGAGCTTCTGCGAAAACAAGTGAAAATGGATTGGTTTCCTTGAGAAAAAGAACATGTGAAATTCTTAAGGGTCGTTAACCTTGAGGACGTAATCCAGTTTAGCATCAGGAGCATGGCAAGCAGTTCTCAGCTCCCTTTCCATCTTCTGTATGAAATTTGAACAATTAACAGAAGCATCCCTGTACGCATCCTTTTTAATATCCTGCAATAGCACCAGATCAAGTTAAATTTGGCGGAAGTTTACAGCATCGTAAAAATGAGTAACAGTGGAAATATTTGATAAATGAGTCTTTTCCACAACTACAGTTTTCCCTATAAATTTTTGTCCTCTCATTTGCCATTTTAGTATCAAACCAATAAAAAGTAAGTAATGGTCGCTAAGATTTCCAAATTGAGAAATTGGCCAAACAAAATTTCACAATAGCTGGGTTTGCTTCCAAAAAACACACGTGTTGAATTTGTAGTCAGAATTTTATAGTGGTCCCAAAGTTAGCATAGATTTAAAAAACATAAGGCTCGAAGAAAGAGAAACCCAGACAACAGAGACCATTAATAAGGTGTTGAAGGTGAACACATAAAGCAAGTAGTATGACATAGTTTGTAATTTATATCCTTTCGTATTTTTAGGTTGAGCTCTTATTTCAATGACTAGTTTGCCATTCTCTTGAGTGACCTCTTGTTTCAAACTGTAAGCGTAAATTCCAGAAGCTAACTTTTGAAAAACATGAAGAACTGGAAGACAAGTGGACATGCAGAACAGACGAAATGAAGTTACAACTACCTCAAAGGCCTTCTTCATGAAGGTCTGGAAGCGCTTTTCATACTTCTGACGGACAGAACCAGTTCCCACAGCAGTTGAATTGAAGGCAGCCATCGCTTTTTGAACAGCATTTTCATGTGCTTCTCTAAGTGCAGCCTACAATCATATTGGGGACGATAAACTCAGTAAAGTGTGGTCGAAAGTGATGTCATGCTTACAATAAAATCCACAAATACCTCCTCGGGAGGCTTAGAGCGGTCAAATGAAGACATGTAAGCTTCACTAGCCACATCAAATGCTCTTTGACATTCAGCTTCTTCAACACTCTGTAAATGAAAATCAAATCACAAAGGAGCAAATTAATGGCGATTTTCAGTACTGGTATCAAAAAAGACAAGTGTAGAGACCACAGGACACAATAAGCACAGATATGACAGATGCACAAAACATAGAACACTGATCATGAAAATATGAAATGTCAAATGACAGCATTCAAAACTAATCTTAAAGAAGTTCCAATAGGAGCCTACACGAAATTGAAATTAACACGAATTAAGCCATTGATTCCTAAAATGCAACTTGCTCCCGTGTACTTCATGTAAATAAAGTCATCATCTTAAAGCAGGAATTGTCACCAAATTCAATCTTTTCGTTTTGACATTCTTCAATCTTTACAAGCAAAGACGATATTTTTTTTCCCAGACTGGTATTAGCTGAATTAAAATATACAACAGATGATAAAACACTACCTGCCATGATGAGGTTATTGTGGGCACTGCACCCTTGTTAAGTGCATCCAAGAAGGACTGTGTAATTGCAGCAAATATAGGACCTGTCATTACTGTAGATCCAACTTGCTTTGGACGTGTCCTCTCAAATACAAACCTAGTTAAAGCATCAAGACCAGATTTGAATTCTGGACGTAATGTTTCCATCTGCATGGTCATTCGATGAATTTTATTATATCAAAAAAGCCCAGGGAAAAGATTATATCAATGAACTGGCATGAATTTAGAAAAAGGAACTCACTGAAATTTGATCTAAACGCTGGAGATCATTTTCATTACTCAAAGGGCGAACGAGAGTAAAGCATTCTCGGTCAGGGAAAAGAGCTCGTATGGACTCCCGAATCTGGATCAACACGTTAATCACCAGTCCATTAAACAAAAGAAAAAAACTAGTGCATGAACTGTGTACAGGACACCTCAACTTATCTGATAAACAGACAAATAAATAGCAGAAGTAAACAGCTCTAGCGGACACTTATTAGTAACAAAAACGAACAGATAATAAACCCATGGGAAATCATGGGAATAGAGAGAAGTGACCAAAATAAAGAGAAGGATACTAGCACTAATTCAAAATATATAAAACCAAAGCTTTCCAGCAATGATAAATGGAATAACCAACACCCCAATTATAAATGACCAATTTCTCTGAAACTAACTTAAAATGAGAGCAAACCTCATTTTTAGCAGAAACATCTCGGCCACCTCTGCCTCCAGCTTGAACCGATCTTAGAGCAAGCTCCAAGTAGTCACGAGGTGTTATTTTTCTGTTGTCCTCAACCAGGTCCAGATAGAAGTCCTACATAAAGGAAATAATATTTAGTACATCAGAGCTATTGGCTATTGGTTTTAGAAGCACAGCTTCCCAATCATTTCAGGGACATAATGCTAAATAACAGTTACCCTGAGAAGCCACACGAAAATAGGAGAGAACTGTCCAAGCTCAGAAGCAGTAGTCTTTCCTGCAGAGGCACGCACGCGGATATGCTTTGTCATCTCAGTAACCAGAGACAAGCGATCTAGTGCAGCTTCATCAATACCCCCCATCTGAACAAGAACATGTAAAATTTAGAAAACCATGTTGTATCAAAAAAGTATCACCAATCCTTGCTTAGTATGTAAAGTGCAACAAAAAGGGATCGGTGAAAATAATCATATCTAATTCAATAACATAGATCATTGACCAACAAAAGTGAAAAGTGTGGTTTCTTAATCACAAATCCACCAACCTGGTTGTAAATGAACATGCTCGACAAGAGTACTGCCAGGGAGAATATCTGTGTACTGTATGTTCCCTGCAAATGATGGAAATAAAAGTATAAACATATAAAAGAAGTATAGAAACACATCATTTCATTGTTTAAATTGAAATTACAGATTGAACTTAATATCTTGTCGGAAGATTTACATTGATGGGAAATAAAAGGACTGAAAGGAGATATGGGAGGCTCTAACCGTTTGATCATAAGCGTCAATCCCTTCTGTGTCCAAGAGTAACAGATTGTACTCAGTCCCATCAAGAGCAGTTCTTTTTAGAGGAGCACTCCACAGCCAGATCCCCTTGGTACATGGGCGATGAGTTGCCGCAACCTGAAAACCACTACTTCTCCCAAGAAGCTGTGATACACAAATCATAAAATTCTTCTTAATTGATATTTGGCTAACAAAAAAGCTTAAAACAAAAAAATCATTGCAGTAAGATGAAATAGCTACAGTACAAAATATATTTATCAGACAAATAAAAAACTATGGCTCAAAATCTAACCATCTCTGAACCCTAACTTTTAGATAAAGACTAAAACCACATTTGAGTAAAAATACAGTCTTTAACACTGCTAATTAGATTTTGCATACTGAAACCCTAAAAAAAACCCCTATTTAATAAACTCGAAAAATTACCTGATTGAGAATATAGCTCTTTCCCTGACGGGCGCGGCCGCAGACGGAGACAACGCCGACGGGCTCCTTGACGAGTTGGAGAACCGCCAGTGCTTCAGGATCGATCTGGAACTTGCCCTTGTCGTCGCAGTAGACGAAGCGGATTGGACGAGCAGGCCCCGTCGCCACCGCCGTGTTGGAGGAGCGGACGAGTGGAGGCAGCGACTCCGGCGACGGAGACGCCGCCGACTGCGGGGATTCGCTTGAGCCCCTGCCGAAGAACTTCATCATACTGGGCTGTGGGAATAATTTTTTCTTCAGAGACAGGTAGAAAAAGTAAAGTGTGAATATTTTGTTTCTTTTAAAGGAAAGGTGGAGAGAATGGAGCGTTTTAAATTAGGGGGAGGGAAAACGAACGCTATTATACTTATCAGAAAAGTGCTTATATAACCCTTAGTTTTAAGTTATGTGTATATATAACCTTCAGTTCTCAAAAAGTGCAATTATAACCTTGATTATAATTTTATTGAAGTTATAAATATATCCGGAAAAAATTATTAAAATATAAAAAGACGATACAGACCTTATGGATTTAAAAGGCTAAATGACTTTTTTTTTTATTAATCGGATTTAATAAATATGTGATAATTATTTGCTCTTCTCTATGCAACTTGACTGAATCTTTTCTTGGCTCTGAGATGCCGAGATCTAGTTTTTCTGCATTTTCCCTGGTTCTCTGTTCCTGCTATCAGATAACAACCTAATATTTAGGGCAGTTTTGTCATTTCAAGTGATTAAATAGGCATAAATTACAGTAAACACAAGTCAACCATTGCAAGGTTATAACTTTTTGAAATCAAAGCCAATCCAGGGTTATAATAGCACATTCTAAGAACTGAGAGTTATATTTGCACTTAACCAAGAACTCGGGGTTATCTATGCATTTTACCCTATACTTATCTATGAAGAATTTCCCAAAAATTCTATATTCAATTTTTTCTAAATATTATAAAAGGAACTAGAAGAATTATTCCTCCTGTCAATAAATAATAAATTAATAAAAAGTATTAAAAAGGTTGAAACTGCGTAGTTTTGACTAGAGTCGCCACACAACAACCGCAAGTTCACCATATTCCGGTGCCTACCATTTTTATATATTCCTTTTTTTTTTGTTTCTTTTAATTTAAGAAACTTGTGCCTTCCATTTTTTCAAATACAACTCATTCCACCTATAAAGATTAAAGTGCAAAAACTAGACCAAACATTGGTCAAATACCCAATTTCTAGACCCAACATTCAAAGTGCTCAATTTCTAGTACCCTACATTCTAAAAACAATCAATTTCTAGATCTTGGTTAATTTTCTCCGTTAGTTCAGTTAGTTGAGGGGTATTTTAGTAATTTATATTCTAAAAAATCATACTTCCCATTTTTTCTTCGTATCTCCACAAAAAATCACCAGGTTGACCCGGGAAAAACTGGGTTTGACCCAAACTGACCCGGAACCCGAAAAGTCAAACCCAAAAAGTGAAAAAAGTGTTGTCCGGGATCCAGCCCGTAATACTAAAAATCTGAGTCCGGGTGAAAAAATCCGGGCCGGGCCGGGTCAATTTTCCTGGTTGTCACACCCCTTAGTCGAGCACTAGTGAGTTGCAGAACAAATGAGAATTGGGGATTTTCGTGCGGGAGATACGAAGAAAAAATGGGAAGTATGGTTTTTTTAGAATATAAATTATTAAAATACCCCTCAAACTAACTGAACTAACGGAGAAATTTAACCAAGGTTCAGAAATTGGGTATTTTTAGAATGTAGGGTACTAGAAATTGAACACTTTGAATGTTGGGTCTAGAAATTGGGTATTTTGACCAATGTTTGGTCTAGTTTTTGCACTTTAGTAACCGATAAAATCTTAATTTACACGGTAATTTCAGTCCATCATGCTAATTAACATGTCTACGAAAGGAAAACATGAATGTGTGAGATATGGAATATGCATGAAAATATTCGATCTGTATTACTACAAGATCACCATAGATTATATAAATATATTAGACTATAATATAGATTACAGCGTTTCTATGTTAATTATGCATGTATCGCTAGCATTTTTTCCTTAAAATGTGTACTTATAAAAATATTTATCTATAATAAACTTAACATTAAATAAATTTCTTACATATTGATCTTAATATATATTATTTTATAATAGTTACCTTTGATGAATAACCTTGTAATTACGATATATATTGACAATTTCATAATATTTTGAAATTTGCCACTATAATTTTGTTAATTATGTTAAAGAGTTTTTCTTTAAACACATTTCATCCTCATATTCATAAGTTTGTTCATAATATTTTCATTAAAAAGATTAAATATATCGTGCAACGCACGATGATATTTAACTAACTAAAAGTAACAAAATACACCATTTTAACTGAAATGTGTAAATGGTGTTGCTATTTACACACCCCATCTATTAAAAGTATGCGTGTAAAAAAATTGGCAATCTCTATTGTGAGTGCGTAGATAGAAGGAAAGGGATGACATGAATATTTACATCTCTTAGATGTTATTTAATTACATGTGAGATTATAGTTGCAAATGAGTATTGAACTTCTAAATCATTTCAATCTCATAGAATAATGAAAAAAGTCATTCATTTGTTTGTTTGTGAAAAATAAATTTCTAGTTACATAAGGAATGCAAGTAGTTATCTTTTCCCGTTCAGTAATTCATGTCCCACAAATTATACCATACACTTAGGGTATGTATCACTAGGTGCATTCTAAAATTTATATATGTGCATTTTTATTTATATATTTATGCATTGTAAATTTTTTTACTTATAATTTCTATAAATAGTATATATAAATTGTTATCAATGAAATGCACAATTATTAAGGTAAAACACACATTATAGGTGTGTATATACACCCGTGATAGTGTATAAGAATTGATGTCATGTTTGAAAGCGGTAACATAAATTACCTACTCCCTACATACTGGGATATCCGGCTATGAGGGAAATTTAATATCAGTTTATGTGAAATGTCAAATTACCATCAAAATTCTTTTGGTTGGCATCACTAACCACCATTGCCAGAACTCTCATACTTCGTCCACTTATCGTCATGATCGTTTTCTGACAATGTGTTAATCTAAGTTTCAATAATTGTAAACTAGAAAACGCGTGTTGGTCCCCAACCACAACTCCAACCTTTAAACCTATAGTTGTCATATTCAAACGTTAGAGATTTGATGAACCACTGAATTGATGTCTCTCCGACGATAGTTGTGTTTAACAATTCGGGACTTCCATTTTCACATCATGTGGAGTTTTAGTCCACGACTGAGTTTCCGATAAAGTAAATATAAAGAATTCATATTTATACACGTAGGATCCTATTTGGCAGGAAGACCATTAGTTTGGTAAATAAAATTAGAAGACTGTTAATTTGATCATTAGTTTTAGACTTTTAGATTAGGTTATATAGGAAAAAATCTCACTAAATACATGTCATACACTAGTTTAGGGTTTCCTTGAGAGAAGGTACCCTGAGAGACCGTCTTTATATAAAAACTAGAGATTAAATTACATGTCTATTTGTACAATATACAAAATGGCCATTTTGCAATTTAGGTAAAATGTTATCTTCACATGCATTTAATATCCTTCATATTTTTGTTATTCGTCCCAAAATCTTCTTCTTTTATCCATATCTTCATCCCTAAATTTTCATCATTAACTCCTCATCTTCACCAGCTGCACCCTATCGATCTTCAATTACATTCGATAGATCTAACAAAATATGATTTTCATCGGCACCAAATACACGGAGAGCAATTAAACCAGCACCGAGTCAAAGCGGCTCACAGGAAAACTCTGGTTTTAGGAGGAGTTGATTTCAAACCCGTTCATCAGCGTCAATTTCATGGGTTCGGGTGAGGAGGACTAAGGTTTTATATAGACAAAGCCACTTCTTCACCAGAATGTTACAATTTCTCTCTGCTATGATTTTTTCATAGTGTGTCTTTTTTTTAGCAGTTGATTTGGGGTTTTGGGATTTTATACAGGGGGACAAAATAGTAGTTGCTTTTGGAGCATGTGAAAAGGATGTGGAGGGTTGTGAAGAGTTCTAATTGAAAATACTGCATAAATGTGGGTGTGTTTATGAATACATGATATGTGATGAAATGCCCCAAAGAGATACTATTTTTTTGAGTTGCATTTTATAATTTAAAATGTTTGATTTTTAGCCTAATTTTATGTATACAAGCTGTTTGATAATGCATACAAGTTGTTTGATAAAAGTCCCGAAGAGATACTACTATATATGTTTTAGAACAAACAACTTATTTTTTTAGTGAATTTTAGTATAAACACCCTAGTTTTTAATTAGTAGATTTGGGTTTTAGCCTAACTTGTCTTGGTTTTAGAATAAATGGCTTGTTTTTTAGTTGTATAGGTTTTAGCATAAACACCTTTAATTTTAGTAGATTGAGGTTTCAGCCTAACTTGTCTTAGTTTTAGAAACAACTTGTTTTTAAGTTGTATGGGGTTTACCGGTTTAGCATAAACAGCCTTAGTTTTAGTTTTTAGTAGATTGAAGTTTCAGCCTAACTTGTATTGGTTTTAGAACAAGCGGCTTGTTTTTTAGTTGTGTGAGTTTCAGGATAAACACCCTTAGTTTTTAGTAGATTGTGGTTTTGTAACTTGTCTTGGTTTTAGAACAAACGACTTAAATTTTATTTAATTTTTTGAGGAAAAACGACTTAAATTTTAGTTGTGTAGGTTTTAGCATAAACACCGTGGTTTTTAGTAGATTGAGTTTTAGCCTAACTCCTTATTTTTTAGATGTGTAAAATTAGCCAATAAAAAACAACATAGTTTTTAGTAGACTGGGCTTTCAGCCTAACTTATATATCTTTTAAAAACAAACAGCTTATTTGTTAGTTGTATTTTTTTTAGCATAAATAAGTCTCTTTTTTAATGTAGACATGTTAGGGACTAGGTCAAATTGGAACATTTTTTGCTAGCCAAATGGCTTATATTTTAGTTGTTTGCCTATTTTTGCTTGGCAAACGGCTTGTTTCATATTGGGCATATTTTTACCGGCGATGTCGAATTGAGCCTATATTCAAATAAAATGAAAGACAACGAATATGAAAAGAAGTGGTCAGGTTTAATTGGGCCTATTTTTGTCGAAAAATGGCTAATTAGTTTGCAATAAAAGGCCCAACAACATGACTTCTATATGGAGCAAGAAAATGGAAGGAAAATGAACCGTGTGAGTGAGGTTTAACCAAATATAGCGTGTGAGCTAGGGGCGTTTATAATCGGATACCCGCACTTTCGGGTAGTAAAATATGTGATATGTACCTTGACCATAATAGCTTCTCTAGCAAGTCTCATACATGCTACTAGTAAATACGAATAGTGCGTCAAAAAACTATATTTATTTTATTTCTACAAAGATTTTTGTGCGAAGAATCTACAAAATCGATGGATAGCAATGAGAGTTTTTTTTTTTTTTTTTGCCATTCTTATTAATCCGTCACAATCCTTGTCTTCAAAAGTTTATAGATCTACTCTTATTGCTCATATTTAATTTTTTGAAAAGCAAATACATTCATTAATCATGGCTTGAAGATGTGAATCATGTGAAACACGTGAATTCAATTTAAAATAATTTATAAACACCTATACATTAAAAAAATTCCTCATATTATTTATTTTAAGGAGAATAAAAAGATTCAAAATTACTAATCTATCAAGGAAATAATACGAGAAAAAGAAGATGCATAAGCTTTCTGAGTTTTTGCAGGGTTTGGGGGCCAGTTTTTTTCTTGGGGGAAACTATCTTCTTCCTCTCTACAAGCTCCTCCGATCAACAACGCTGAGAGTGGGGAGAAGAAGGGCGGTGGTGGGACACGTTCAAGTATCAAATCAATTCATAAGAAGAAGCGAAATTATTAAGGGAAACAAATACACGACGTCGTACTACTCTATGTACTAATAAAAAACCAAAAGGAGCCAAATAAGATGAAAAAGGAAATCCTCAACGTTCGGCGCAAACTCAACCAGATCTGAACTCATCGGAATTAACGGAAACAATAACGCAGTCACAACAAACATTCAGCAACCTACAAATTCTCGCTAATTATTCAAACGACATCATTCAAACAAAATAATTTTCAACGTACAAGAAGGCCAAGAAATTCTCCACATCATTCTCACCTCTTGAATCTTGTCTTCATTGCGAGTTTTGATCATCTTAGCCGGATCGTCCAACCTGTGATCATACTTGGTGCGAATCATCAAAGTGATGCCAAAAGCACAAACGAACACATCGCTTTCTTGCTCGGTGAACTCACTCAATTGCCTTGTGTTGTCTTTTGATATCTATGATTTCTTGATAGAACTCAGGTCACTCCCATCTCCAATCTGAAATCCTCCTGCAATTTCTAAACGTTCAACGCAAATTCAACCGGAGTTGAACTCATCAGAATTAACGGAAACAACAATGCAGTCACGGCAAACCTTCAACAACTTACATATTCCCGCTAATTATTCAAACGACATAATTCAAACGAAATAATTTTCAACGTGCAAAAAGGCCAAGAAATTCTCCACGGCGTTCTTCACCTCTTGAATCTTGTCTTCATTGTGAGTTTTGATCATCTTAGTCGGATCGTTCAACCCGTGATCATACTTGGTGCGAATCATCAAAGTGATGCCAGTAGTGTAAAAGAACACATTGCTTTCTTGCTCGGTGAACTCACTCAATTGTCTTGTGTTGTGTTTTGATATCAATGATTTTGTGATAGAACTCAGGTCACTCTCATCTCCAATCTGAAATCCTCCTGCAATTTCTAAACATCCGGCGCAAATTCAACCTGAGCTGAATTCATCAAAATTAACAGAAACAACAACACAGTCACGACAAACATTCAACAACTTACAAATTCCCGCTAATTATTCAAAGACATAATTCAAGCGAAATAATTTTCAGCGTGCAAGAAGGCCAAGAAATTCTCCACAGCGTTCTTCACCTCTTGAATCTTTTCTTCATTGCGAGTTTTGATCATCTTAGCCGGATCATTCAACCCGTGATCATACTTGGTGCGAATCATCAAAGTGATGCCAATAACGCAAAAGAACACATCGCTTTCTTGCTCGGTGAACTCAATTGTCTTGTGTTGTCTTTTGATATCTATGTTTTCTTGATAGAACTCAGGTCACTCCCATCTCCAATCTGAATCTGCAACACAACAATTTGATTATATATAAGACTCCTCAACACAAAAGTTTGGATTTTGCTCCATGTTCAAAATTTGAAAACTTACCACACTATCCAAGAAAACATCAACTACATATAAACTTTTTGATATTTAGAAAATACATTTTAACCGGAATCCAAAATAATACTATAGAAATTCTCAAAAGAGACCGTCCAAATTATAGACTGGACCAAATTAAAAGAAAATAACACACGGGGTTTTTTTTGCAATAACACCAAATAAGAGGGGTTTTTTGCAATTTTGTAAAATAGTTATAGTATAAATATCAAAACCCTCTTTCTCTCCCCACTTTTTCATCTTCTCCAAAGCCACTCCCCTCTTTCCCCTCTTTCCCTCTCGCTTTTCCCCAAATCCAAACCCTAAATTTATTCCCAATCTGATGCGATTTTTCGATTCCAATAGCGATGGGAATGTGCGCGGTTTAAAGTAAAGTTTATGATCTCTTTAATTTCGTCTGTTTTGTCGATTTGTTCGCGGATTTTGTTTTTTGCTGGTTTCAATTTGTAAGTGTTCCGTGTTGTAGATCAGAGCGTCATGGTGTTCGTGTTCATGTTTAGATGTTAAGATGATTTGATTTGTTTAGATGTCCGTGTCCATGTTTGGGACTATAATGTTGACCTTATGTGCTTAAAATCCCATGTTCTGGTCTGTTTGAGGCATGAATGGCCAGATGTGAGATTTGGTGTGTGAAAATTGGCTAGGGTAGAATGTGTAGATGTTCGTGTTCATGTTTGTGCCTATAATGTGGACCTTATGTGCTAAAATCCCCATGTTATGGTCTGTTTGAGGAATGAATGGCCAGATGTGAGGTTTGGTGTGTGAAAATTGGCTAAGGTAACATGTTTAGATGTTCATGCTCATGTTTGGGACTATAATGTGGACCTTATGTGCTTAAAACCCCATGTTCTGGTCTGTCTGAGGCATGAATGGCCAGATGTGAGGTTTGGTGTGTGAAAATTGGCTAGAGTAGCATGTTTAGATGTTCGTGTTCATGTTTGGTACTATAATGTTGACATTATGTGCTTAAAACCCCATGTTCTGGTCTGTTTGAGGCATGAATGGTGATATGTGAGGTTTGGTGTGTGAAAATTGGTTAGGGTAGCATGTTTAGATGTTCATGTTCATGTTTCTGCCTATAATATGGACCTTATGTGTTAAAATCCCCATGTTCCGGTCTGTTTGAGGCATGAATTGTCATATGTGAGGTTTGGTGTATGAAAATTGGTTAGGGTAGCATGTTTAGATATTCATAATCATGTTTCTGACTATAATGTGGACCTTATGTGTTAAATCCCCATGTTCTGGTCTATTTGAGGCATGAATGGCCAGATGTGAGGTTTGGTGTGTGAAAATTGGCTAGGGTAGCATGTTTAGATATTCGTGTTCAAGTTTGGGACTATAATGTGGACCTTATGTGCTAAAATACTCATTTTCTTGTAGAAACAAATGCAGAGATGATAACACGGGTCGCCAGTGAATAGTGCAGCCCGGTGAATAGTGACGGATCAGTGAATAGTGCTCGTGAATAGTAACTATTTTAAATAAATTGCAATTAAGGACCTCCTTGTTTTATTTTACAACACCATTACTATATACTATATAGTCCTTGGTCTATAATATAGACGGTCTCTCCAGAGACTTTCTCATAATATTATTACTCGTATACTACTTCATTCAGGTCGAACTTGCAATAAAATTTATGATTACTAAAATATCATTGATATGCAAGCAAAGTATGTTGGGACTGTCAAGCCCACCACAGTTGAAACTAGTATAATATTGTCCGTTTTGGGCCAGCCTAAATGCCCGCACAGTTTTAGACAATGGATCAATCCCCAAAAGGCATTATACTAGTGTAGTTGGATTATTCCTTATAAGAAGAGGAATGCGACTCTCTGCTTCCAATGTGGACTTGGCCAACTTGGGTTGACCACACCCAATAAAGTATAGTAAAGTATCATTTGTAAAAGAAAATATAGACCGTGTTCTTTTGAGGTTATCAGTAAATCAAGTCCATTCAGTTCAGTGAGAATATAATTTGATGAAATTCAAATAGATTTAGGCATGCCCATTCCATTTTTCAATACATAACATGATTTTTTACTTCAATTCTGTTTAATAAAAAATAAATCCCGGGAAACATGCACTTAGAAGAATTATTACATCGAATAAATTATAAAATGTACTATCAAAACCTTAAATTTTGAGTTGAAATGAATACTAGAATGAACATATTCTCATCATTTATTGATATATTTTTTAATCAAAATAAGCTCTCAACTGGAAGAAGAGAAGAGTAACACAATCGTAAGTAAAAAGTAATTACCAAAATTGGCCTTTTTTCATCCGCAGTTATCATTGTCAGAGCTATTATTAGTTTTCATAATAAAATTAATAGTCGCTTTCTAAACTACCCCTTGTGAATTAACCACCACATATTACATCATTTGCCATATTTCAATTGCAACCTTTATTCTACATGGTATTCTTTATTTTAATCCCTCCCTCCCCAAAAGTCACTTCCATGTGTGCCTTTTCAGTTGTTGGACTATTTACTACGATAATCACTGAATCGTAGGGATGGCGGTGCCTGATTCATAGTTTTCACTTTTAGATCGTCGCCATTTTCTTGTCCCCATTCAGGATCCCATTTTCCAGATTACTCAATCCATTGATGAGAATTGATGAAAAAGAATAGATGGAACCGCTCATAAATAGTAATCGAAGAATGGAGTATGTTTTTGGTCGATCAATGGATGGCTAATTTAGTGATATCTATCAATCTTTGAAGCCGATTTGCAAACAGTAACTAAGTATGAGATTGACTTGCGATTACAACTTACAAGCTCCCCATGGATTATTGTCCCCAAGATATAAAGTTGCATGTAATTAACAATTGAGCTATGCTCTCATGGTTTCAACTTTGGATTCATGTTTTTTTTTATAAAACACCAAATGCCTTGGAAAGTGAAGATAAAATTAAGCATTGTACAACATCTACACCATTGCATGTTGAACTCCTACCATTGGAGTTTGGAGTTTCTATAGCTAATTCATTCCAGAAATATACCCTGGAAAGTGAAAGTGTAAATGCAATCAGGTGTGTTAAAACCCCCACTCTAGCTAACTGGGAATTTCTGAGTCTAAGTCATCACATTCATTCCAAGTTAAATGATCATGCAATACAACATGTTTACAGAGAGGGCAATTTAGTTGCAGACTACCTTGCTAATTTAGTTGCAGACTAGTATGAATTTGCCTGAGGCCCCCCAGATTCTAAGGAGCCTAATTATGCTTAACAAAGCAGGGCTTCCTAATTTAAGAATGACTTAGCAAGTTCAGAAGCTACTGATGTGTATCACTGCAGGTACATGAAGACCCATTGATAGGGGATCAATGGGAGAACAAGGAGCAGCTGGAATCTCTACTGTCCTATTTGAAAGAAAGCTCATATCACATCCTTTTTTTTGTTAAGCTCTAGCTCCCTCACCTTTTGGTAAACTGGTGTTTCATTTTGATGATTCACTAAAATGCTCGGAGGTTTAGGTGGTACATAGTTAGAGTAAAAAGATTTTATAGCAATTCTTTCATTTTTGAGCCATCAGTATGGTTGATCATGTAATGGACTTGGCTCTTTGAGCCTTTTTTTGATGATTGGCATGGGGTGCCGAATATATATACCCCCACCTATGGTGGTTTTGATTAAAAAAAATTTTTGAGTCGTCAATTCAAAGCGATTGGGTGGAGATTGATTTAAAAAATGATGACGACCAAGATTCGGAGATCATCGTCAACGACTTATTCTTCGTTGAGTCAGCCTTTTTTTTTTGCGGAATAATCACAAGGATTTGCCCATTGATCCCTTCAATCTTCAAGAACCACCATCTACATGCAGCGGAGAGTGGTGATTGATGATCATAAAGTTGACATTCAGTGGCGGAACCTGGAATTTATTTTAGGGTAGGCTCAAATGACTAAAATAATCTAAAAAAACAGAGGGCATAAACGCAGATTCAGAACTGCCGTCTTGCCGGAGGCCGGAAATGCCCAAATTTGGCCGAAGAACAGTAATATAGGATGGATTTTGAATTTTAGGGTAGACCCAGGCCTACATCGGCCTGGCCATGGTTCCGCCACTAATGACATTGCACAATTACGGCAATTATTATCATAATCAGTCTAACAATTGAAAGGCACACGGTGGAGTGGGTTTTGGAATTTAAAAAGGGAAAATATTCCGTAGCATAAAGGTTAGAACTGAATTATAGAAAGGGCATGTTTGCCTGATCTTATTTCTTACTGAATTGAGTTGAACTGAATTGAATTTAACTGAATTGAATTTAATTCAAGTGAAAATTAATGTATTGAAAAATAGATCTGTATGACTAAATTTACCCGAATTTGACCAGATTATATTTTTGTTGAACTGAATTGAATTGAAATGAACTAAATTGAATTGAACCGAACTGCTCTACTTATAAACTCCAGCAAACATGACCTAAGTGAAGTAATATCTTTGGTTAATTCACAAAGGATACTGTAGGAAGGGACTATTAAATTTTCTCTAGAAGCTAATAATAGCTCTGCAGAAGCTTGGTTACAACAAAATTCAACTCTTGAGAAATGAAAGGCTTTCGCAAAAGCTGATTGAAGAAGTACGGAAAGAGTATCAACTCTAGTTTAGAAAGAATAAAATATTACAGAAGTTTGAAGCACAAATCACCACAAAAATTAAACTGAATCAAAATGTGACTGCAAGGATCAAGAGGTGGTCTCTTACTCACCTTGAATTTGTTTAAGCATTTTATCAAGAAGGGTTTGTGCAAAATCTAAACTTTCCAGTAGCACACAATAGACTGTTTTGACAAATCTCTATTCAAACAAACATTGCTACAAAAAAACCCTCACTTTAAAGATAAAAAAGACCACTTTTATTGATGCACAATATATCATGTTATAAACTTCACAGAGGTGATTAAACCTGCCAATAAACAACACACATTCATCATTATAATACATCAGCTAAAATCGACCTATATAACTTCCAAAAATCAATCTTTATCATCCAATCAACAGAATTATCAAAAAATATGTCAAAGACTTGCAATCTAAAATGAAATGTGCTACCTGAACTTTGGCAAGGTCTTCATGACCAAAATTGATTTGTTGTCAATTCATCTTGGGTATCGCTATTTGTTGCTAAAAAACAATCAGATAAATTAGAATCGACCGAATCTGGTTGAGGAATTCTATGAAACACCTGGTTGATGGCAAATAAAACCGTAAACAAAACTTTATGTTGTTTTGTGATTTCTAAACCTAAACATTCAGAACTATTTTTATATTCTCACTACATAAATTTCTCATTTCAACAACGTAAAACATAAACATCAAAATCGAGTAGTATAAAAATGTTTTGAATCGATTACCTTCGAAATTATAAGCTGCAAATGATTGAATCATGTAAATAAAGAAAATATTTAATAAGGCGATTGACATCAATCTCTAATGGACATTGTGTCTGTGATTGCCCTTCTCTAATAATTTTGAGGCTGGAGACCGAGAAATTTGAAAACGATTTTTTTAGAATCTTTAAGAAGTTTGGGAAAGTTGAATATTAAGAACGGATCAGGTTTCGTGAAGTATTTTGAATTTTGAAATTTGAATGTTGATGAATGATTTATCCAATTTGAAGAAGATGAGTACTCGAGAAGATAGAAGATAAATCTGAACGCATAGGTAATTGAGATAGTAATTATGGTAGTGAAAATTAGAAAAATAATATTTTATTAAAGGCAGCAGCAAAAGATGAATCGTAGCATAAGCTTGAAGCGCAGAAAAAAGGGAAAGAAACAAAAAAACAAAAGACAAGTGTCATGTTTAGAAGTTTTCAAAAAAGCTGATGTGGAAGAAGGATGGGATGACACCTGTATAGATTGTTGAGTATGATCAATCCAAATCCCACATCGAAAGTGGAGTGCCACTCTCTCCTTATAAAGAATAGTCTCACCACACTACTACTATGATACCTTTTGGGGATTGACCCATTGTTTAAAACTGTGCGGCGTTGCAGCTGGTCTAAAACGGATAATATCATACAATCTTAATCTAATTTGCACGGTTGACTTTTTACACTATTCAACATACATGTTTGACCAACAATATCTTTATAATTAGTTATATTATAGTAAAATTAAAATTTTATATTTGAATATTATATGTTGCGATTAATCTAATCGATATCAAATATGATAATATTAATGATTATAATGTATTGAGTTGGTATCTGGAGTGACCGTCTATATTATGACTATAATATAGACCAGGGACTACACTGCAAAATATAGCAAAATGAGTAAATTCTCGCGGGTCAAAATCCGGGTGGGAACCGGGTTATAACAGGCCCACAAGTGATGTTCACGCGCCATATATATAGACGCCAAAAGCATAAACAACGCAGAAACCCAGAGCCTCCAACTTTCCCCCAAATCCACACACCCTTCAATTTTCTCCCAAATCATAGAAACACAAAACGAGAGATCAAAACGCGTTCGATTGAGTTGATTTCACGGATCAAAACGTGATCGATTCTGCTAGGGGCATGGATTTGAATTTGAGGCAAAAAAGCTGAATTAAATTGTGGTTTAAACTAGGGGATTGGAGATCCAAAACAATGTGAGTTCCCGATTTAATTTAGTTTTGATCAGTTTCGGTGTATACAATATTAATCTGATGCATATCGAATCCTCGTTAATTGGAAAAAGAAAAACTTTTTCAATGCATTTTATGAAAAGGTGGTTGTTTAGGTTGGAAACTGATGTGTTTACGATGGTTGTAATATGATGTCTTTAGGTTAGAAACAGGTGTGTTCGTTTTGAAAACTGTTGTATTTATAACTTGTGAAAAATAGGTTGTTTAGAATAGAAACTAACATGTTTAAAAATATGAATGCTAAAGTGTTTAGTTTAAAAACTGATGACTTTTGTTTCTTGTATTAAAACTCTTTTGTTAAAACTGAGAAGAAAGAGTGTACTGGTTGAAATCTGATGTCTTTAGGTTAGATACAGGTGTGTTTGTATAGAAAACTGTTGTATTTACAACTAGTGAAAAATGGGTTGTTTAGAATAGAAACTAGCATGTTTAAAAATATGAATGCTAAAGTGTTTAGTTTAAAACTGATGACTTTTGTTTCTTGTATTAAAACTCTTTTGTTAAAACTGAGAAGAAAGAGTCTACTAGTTGTAATATGACGTCTTTAGGTTAGAAACAGGTGTGTTTGTTTTGAAAACTGTTGTATTTACAACTAGTGAAAAATGGGTTGTTTAGAATGGAAACTAGCATGTTTAAAAATATGAATGCTAAAGTGTTTAGTTTAAAAACTGATGACTTTTGTTTCTTGTATTAAAACTCTTTTGTTAAAACTAAAAATAAAGAGTCTACTGGTTGTAATATGATGTCTTTAGGTTAGAAACAGGTGTGTTAGTTTTGAAAACTGTTGTATTTACAACTAGTGAAAAATAGGTTGTTTAGAATAGAAACTAGCATGTTTAAAAATATGAATGCTAAAGTGTTTAGTTTAAAAACTGATGACTTTTGTTTCTTGTATTAAAATTCTTTTGTTAACACTGAGAAGAAAGAGTCTACTGGTTGAAATCTGACGTCTTTAAGGTTAGAAACAGGTGTGTTTGTTTAGAAAACTGTTGTATTTACAACTAGTGAAAAATGGGTTGTTTAGAATAGAATCTAGCATGTTTAAAAATATGAATGCTGAAGTGTTTAGTTTAAAAACTGATGACTTTTGTTTCTTGAATTAAAACTCTTTTATTAAAACTGAGAAGAAAGAGTCTTCTGGTTAAAATCTGATGTCTTTAGATTAGAAACATGTGTGTTTGTTTTGAAAACTGTTGTATTTACAAAAGGTCTTGCAGGTAATGTTATGGTGACAATCACAACAGCTCCAACTGAAGAAGATGACGATTATTGATGGGCCCCACCAGTTTGTTCATGGCAATTTGCATTGTGCCCAGGCGTCCGAGTAATACAAAACATGCGGGTATCTTTGACAGGCGCGTGTAAAGCGCTTGAAATAATAAATAGAAATAAGTTTTGAAAATTGCAGTATAAGGACCTCCTTCCCAATATTATTTACAATTTCATCCTTCCTTCCTAATTATCTTTGTAACTAGGTCCGTTCTATATTATAACTATAATATAGACGATCTATTTCTAGACTAATTATGTATTTAAATATATGATCAAATTTTAATAATAAGGGAAAAGTGCTATCATGACCCCCAGTTCTTATCTATGTGCTATTATAACCCTCAATTCTTTTAAAGTGCTATTATAACCTTACTTTGTAATTCCCATCAGTGAAAGTCCGTCCAAGTGTGAAAGGACAATAAAGCCATTGGATTTAAAAACAAAACCTCACCTTTGTTTTCTTAACATGTCTTCACCAGTAGTCTCCAAACACCACCAGTATTGCTCCATCTCCAATACGTGTCCCTTCATCCAATTTCTCTCCATCTCTCAATACACAACCCTTCACCCAATCATTCCCAACAATATGTGAATTCACTAAACCCAATTTAAATACGGCGGGGAATATATAATAATTTGATTCGACTTCTTAAAGCTTCTAGATCGGATTCAATAAACCCATTTGTTCTTGGAGATGTAGATTATCGAGGTCTTGGACAACAGTTTGAAGAGCATGAATGGTCGTCAGCATAAACAGATCGGGTTAGGACATGATTGTTGTGGATGTTTTTGCTGGGATGAAATGGGAAATAAAAAATCTAATTGGGGAATGATGATGACGATCGTGAATGTAGTTCTTCAATAGGTGTTTTGTACTGTTTCTTTGTTCTACGTTTCTTGAATTTTTGCACAGGTAATTTGTGCAGGTGATGATGTTGTGATCTTAATTTAATATTTTAGAAAAAGTTGCTTCTTAGATTTTGATTTGAATGATTTTTTATAATTCAATTGATATCAATTTATCTTCATCATTGATTTTAGAGTGGTAGTGATCGGAGTTGGGATATATGGTGGCAGTGAAAGAACCCATGATTTCGTGCCTGCTTGAAAATTTCAGTATAAACTGGGGCATGGGGCATTTCTGTCATTTTCAATGATTAATGTCAGAAATTAAAGTCAATATCGATCAATGATTAGAAGGTTATACGTTTCCAGAATTCAGGGTTATAATAGCAATTTCTAAAAACTGAAGGTTATAATAGCACATAATCAAGAACTCTGAGTCATGTGAGCATTTATCCCAAATAATAAATAGTGTTAGAAAATCAACGGATTAAAATTGCACGGAATCAGTACTAGTTTGAATTTGAATTTGAATTTGTGGCGGGCTAGGAACTCTCAATAGTCAAGATACTAGGCACTTGGACCCCATGCATCCATAAAGTCGGTGAAGTTGGACCCAAACTTTATTTGCTCGTTTGATCGTTCTTGCTTGGAAGCTTTGGCTTCTTTGACTTCTTTGACAGCAGCGTCGTATTTCCTCCTCCATTGCTCAGCCTCTTCTCGTGCAGACTGCGCTTCTTTATGAGCAGCAGCGTCGTATTTCCTCCTCCATTGCTCAGCCTCTTCTCGTGCAGACTGCGCTTCTTTATAAGCAGCAGCGTCGTATTTCCTCCTCCATTGCTCAGCCTCTTGTCGTGCAGACTGCGCTTCTTTATAAGCAGCAGCGTCGTATTTCCTCCTCCATTGCTCAGCCTCTTCTCGTGCAGACTGCACTTCTTTATGAGCAGCAGCTAGCTTAGCTTTAGCTGCCTGGGTTTTGGATTTAAGAGCCTGAATTTCCATACTGGCCTGATCTTTCTCAGCCTTTCGTATGGATAGTAGTTGTTCATACTCCCGTTTCCATTCTCTGGATTCTTGACATTCAGACTTTTGTGTCTCGGCAGTTGATAGCTGTCTCTGCAGCGAATTCACTTTATCTTCATTTGTACGACATTTCCAGGCTAGATAACTCTTTTCTGATTCAAGTTGCTCCTTTTGTTTCTTGACGAGATCATAAATCGGACCCTCCATGCTAGCAAAGAAAAATAAGCAAATCAGCAAGCTCGGCAGCTTTCCTACATCAACCTAACAGAAGTTGTGACACACAAACCTTTGTTGTAAGAAAATTGTCAACTTTTTCAGTTTCTCTGGACCGCTACAAGTAGAACCATACTCGGCGACAAGCCGATCAAGAATCTGCCATAACAAATGGGAGAGAAGTGTAAAATTGTTGAAAATAATTAAAATGCGGAATTTGAAGGATTACTAACCTTGAGGACATCACAGAGTTTAGCACCAGGAACATGACAAGCTCTTCTCATCTCTCTGTCCATCTTCTGAATGGAATTTGAACAAGTAACAAAAGCTTCCCTGTAAGCATCCATTTTAATATCCTGCAACAGCACCAAATCAAGTTAAATTTGGCCGAAATCTTGCCAAGTTGCAGCTAAGGAACTGAAAGATTATCATACCAGCATTTCACTGCGCTCGTTAAGCGAGTGCAGAAGACTTGAGCTTCTTGAAACTACCTCAAAGGCCTTCTTTATGAAGATTTGGAGGCGCTTTTCATACTTTTGCCTGATAGGACCAGCCCCAACAGCGGTCGAATTGAACGCATTCAGCGCCTTTTGAACTGCATCTTCAGCAGCCTGCATCAAATGCTATCAGTAAAGTGGGGTTGAAAGTAAACCTATTCGAAAATCAATACAATCCACCAATACCTCATCGAGAGGCTTAGAATGGTCAAATGAAGACATATACACTTCACTAGCTACATCAAATGCTCTTTGACATTCAGCTTCTTCAACACTCTGTACATGGAAATCAAACCACAAAAGAGCAAATTAATATAAACATCAAATGGCAGACATTGAAAGAAGTGGCAACTTATCCTAACTTTTTATAATTCTAATATGTAATTACATGACACAGTTAGCAAAACTTTCAATAACCTCCCATTTATTGTCACAATGCAACCTGTTTCATGAATCATCACCAAACTCAAGAGTGAAGACACAATAACTTTTCCTACACATAGAGAGTGAAGATATGGCCATGAATTTATGGGACAGTTTGACCAAGGTAAGATCACAATATTAAAGGTTTAATGCTAGATTATATTAACAGAATTAAGATGCACAGCAGGCAATGACGCATTACCTGCCACGATGAGGTTATTGTGGGCACTGCACCCATGTTCAGTGCATCAAGGAAGTGCTGTGTAATTTGAGCAAAAAGCGGACCTGTCATTACTGTGGATCCAACTTGTTTTGGGAATGTCCTCTCGAAAACAAAACTAGTTAGATCTTCAAGACCTGATCTGAATTCTGGTCGTAAATTTTCCACCTGCATAGTCATTTGAAAAATATGAAGAGTTTAGCAATGAAAATTTCAAGGTGGCAGTAAAATTTAACTAATAAACTGGCATACAATTAGAAAGAAGATGAAGCAACTCACAGAAATTTGATCAAGACGCTGGAGATCATTTTCATTACTCAAAGGGCGGACAAGGGTAAAACATTCCCGGTCAGGGAAAAGAGCTCGTATGGACTCACGAATCTGGAATCAACTCTAGAACCATCAGCACATCCACTAAACAAGGTCTAGAAACGCACAAAAAAGAAAGGCACAAGTAACAAGTTTCTAGTGTTACAAGAATGTGCTCTTATTTACATAGACCTGAGGCAGTTGCAAGCTTGCAGAAATTTTCAGAAGGACTAACCAAACAACATAGTTCAAGTGTGTGTAACCAAGAGATAGCCTAATTCACATAAACCCAAGGCTTTTGCAGCAAATTTAGATGGAGTAACCAATAAATGTAATGCAACACTTCCTTGAAACAAAGTAGAATGAGAGAAAACCTCGTTTTTAGCAGATACATCCTGGCCACCAGCTTGAACCGACCTTAAAGCAAGCTCCAAGTAGTCACGAGGTGTTATTTTCCTGTTGTCCTCAACCAGGTCCAGATAGAAGTCCTACATAATGGAGATACAAAAGTAAGCACATCCTCTAACATTGAGCCTAGCTATTAGTGAGAAACTAAGATAATGAACCATTCTTTGTGAAGAGGAATTCTAAGTCACAATTACCCTGAGAAGCCACACAAAATTTGGAGAGAACTGCCCAAGCTCAGAAGCTGTCGTCGTCTTCCCTGCAGAGTCATGAATATGAATTTGCTTCATCATTTCAGTAACCAAAGACAAACGATCTAGTGCAGCTTCATCAATACCACCCATCTGAACAAGAGCATACAAATTTGAGAACCATCGAAACAAGAATAAGAAAAGAGGTAAGAAGGCAAAAGCTAAGATTCAACCATACTTTTCAAAAACAAAAAAAAAAAACATCCACATAGTTTAACTAAAGTGCAATAAAAAAGAAAGAAAGAAGAATTTGGAAGAAAATTGTGAAGTAAAATCATTACCAACCTGGTTGTAAATGAACATGCTCGATAAGAGTACTGCCAAGGTGAAAATTTGTGTACTATATGTTCCCTGAAAACGATTGAAAAGTTAGAAGCACAATAACAGTCCATCTTTAGAGTTTCATTAAGTGATCCAAAAATAAGAAATACAGGTTGACAAAATGACACAAGGAGGAGGATGGTGGACAGACTCAAAACTTAATAGCCAAAAGTGGTGTAAGCAAAGTATAATCAAGATTCTAACCGTTTGATCATACGCATCAATCCCTTCAGTGTCCAAGAGTAAGATACTGAGCTCAGTTCCATCTGGAGCGGTTGTCTTCAGAGGCTCACTCCACAGCCAAATGCCTTTGGTACAAGGACGATGAGTAGCCGCAACTTGGAAACCACTGCTTCTTCCAATAAGCTGACCAAACATACATTCATTTGTTTATATGCCAAGTTAATGAGCTATACAATTGCCACTTAAGTTTACATAAACTCCTAAGAACCCTTGAATTCATGGCCTAAAAGTGCTTGTCAAAACCTAGGGAACTGGAAAATAGTAAAAGCTAGTCACTTTCATGTCAAACTACAGTCTTTAACACATTCACTGCTAATTTAACAGTAACAATTTAACACTTTAAATAAGTGGTGTAGTATTTTAAGAGTTTACCTGATTGAGTATGTAGCTCTTGCCCTGACGAGCGCGGCCGCAGACGGAAACAACTCCGACGGGTTCCTTGAGGAGTTGGAGAACAGGCAGCGCGTCAGGATCGACCTGGAACTTGCCATTGTCATCCAAGTAGACGAACCGAAGTGGACGAGCCACCGCCATCAGTATCCGAGAGCAAGTGTAAGTAATGACAGATAAATTATTATTAAAACAGGTATTTTCACTCCCTTCAATTTTTTGATTTTATTTAACACCTTGCTTTTGCTACAAGAATGTTTGGAAAAGCAATTGGTTAGGGATTAATCTTAAAGGGAACTAGAAGAGTTATTGCTCCGGTCAATAAATATATTAATTAAAAGAACTAAAAACATGAAACTACGTAGTTTTTGCCTAAAACCGCCACAAGTTCATCATATTCCTGCGACTACAATTTTCATATTTTTCTTTTTATGTTTAAGGTAATAATATATTCCTTTTTTAAAATTTTTACCCCAATATAAAAAAAACAACCAATGAAACAACATATTAAGAAAATTATAAAATACTTTCATATATATTTTAATCATATGAAATATACGGTATGCAAACACACACACATATATATATATATTTTAAACACATATACATATTTTTACCTTTTTAGTTTATTCACGTATGCAAACACATACATATATTTTAAACTTATGAAATATACGTATGGTTTTTTTTACTAATACGGTATGTTCAGTATTTTTTAGTATATTAATCAGTTAGGGTTTTTTATGGGGATTTAATTAAATAATATGCAACTCTCCTCGATAATAAAATATGATATGCATCACACATAACATAAGTTAATATCTCGAACTCTCCATGTAACCACCAATCTTGCTTAATCCATGGAACTTCCATATTAAAAAATTCTAATTATTACATCACACAAATTAGAATGATATTATTATTATTTATTATTTTATAATTTTGTTAATTATCTTAAAGATTTGTTCTTTAAACGCATTTCATTCTCATCTTCATAAGTTTGTTCATAATATTTACGTAAAAAAATTAAATCGTGCAACGCACGATGATTTTTAGCTAGTATTGTAAAGAAGATGAGAAGATGAATCTGATTAACTTTTACTAAAACTGGATACTCCCTCCTATAATTATATTTGGTTTATATGAAACGAATACCCTGCTTTTGGCACAATAAATATTTAAAAAGGGTAATTGAGTGGATTGTAAGATGGGTAACTAATTAACGAAATCAATCAAACTTTAACAAAAAAGTGAAAATTTAGAAGGAATATAAAATAAAACAAAAACAAATAACACAAAGTCTTGTATAGAAAAATCTTTTTATATTTCAATGTCAATTTTATCTTGTACACTTTTGCCTTTTACCTTTTGTGAGTTGATTCAAAAAAGTAATCATTTATTTACGTTTAAGTAGAAATTATGAATTATAAAATGTTAATATTTTCTAAAATACAACACAGGCTAAATAGTAAATAACAAGATCACATATAATAATATTGAAATTTGTTTGTTATATTTTAAAATTAAAATTAAGAAATGTTAATAGGTTATAAATAATTGTACTCTCATTCAAATTGTCACAAATATCATCTATGAATTTATGTGCCATAGTAGATTTACCCAATTATATTTTCTACTATTTTTAATTAAGATTGATGAACATACAATAATCATCTCTTTCACTTCCACAATTTTGCACCTTAAAGAAAAATCTAAGGAGAAAGAGTAACATTGTTCAAATGAACTTTTTCTGCTAACCATAATTTTAAATTAATTTTTTTGTGTAACAAAAGATATATATACCTAAAAGCATGCGGTACAATTACTATGAATGTAATGATATTTACAACTTAATTAAGTTGCGTCTATTAAAATACTAGTTAAAAAACGTTGTGAAAATTTTGATTAATGAAAGTCGAGTAAAGAGAATATAAGTCTCGTAATTTATATGATCGTGTCCACTTCATCTAAATTGAACTAAATTTAAAATCGTTGAACTAAATAAAAAGGTGTTAATATGAATAAGCCGTTGAGTTGATTGAAAAGTGTTAAAACTGGATTAAAAGATTAAATTTTGTAAGAGTTGTCAAAAGATGAAAGGTAATATTATTATGACTTTTAATCCTTACCGTGTGGAACATTTTGGGGAAATTCTTGAACTTGAATCGAGAAAAGTCAAACTGTACAGAGGTTTTGCTTTTCCGTTTTGAAGGAGTCCATTGCTGAAACGATTTGACCCCAATTACATATGTATATATCCTTTTGAATTTGGGGAACCCAACCCAACAACCTCTTCAACAGCTTTGATCAACCCCGCCAATTTCCTTACGTAAAGACGAAACTATGGTTTTCCATTGAACCATCTTTTCGTTCTTGCCAATGGCGGCCGCAGCAGCAGCAGCTCTGTCGTGGATGAACGGCGAGAGGGCGGTGATGCTGCTCTACACCGCCTGGATCATCTCCGCCTCCCCCGTCTCTCTCTTGCAGGAGTCCCTAACTCTCTCAATTCTCTCACTATTTGCTCTCTTCCTCGACATCTTCGCCGATCACCATGATCCATTTTCTCAATTCTTCCGTACCAGGTAATTAATTGATGAATGATTCTGTTTGTGTTTACCCCCTTCATGTTTAGCTGAAGTTGTTTCCCCATTTATGGTTGTTTCACCTTTTAGTTGAAAAAAATAGCTCCTTTTCCATCTCCTGTCTTATTTACTGGACTGCATTTTCATTTTCATTGCTCTTTTGGGTGCAAATGATGGTGTGCAGGGCAGGTGCTGCATCGGGGATATTGCTGGGAGTAGTCACTATTCCTGGACTTATGTTGTCTAGATTAATTCAAATGAATAGAGGGTTGCCTTTGGATGAAGTTAAACCATCGGGTATGTAGTAGAATACATTGCCTTTTCAGTCAAATTTATGATCTTTTAATACTCGAATAGCCAATTGCTTCGGTTTTCTGACTAGAAACTTAGGGTAGCTAGATGAGATGGGTTTCTTACTTTGCCTTTGTATATCTTACGAGTAAAACATACATGCTATGGTGCATACAACCTTTGCTCTTTGCTCCCTAGAAAACTCTAGTTTCCAACCATAATAGGAGGATAATATTTTACAAGTGTCTTGGATAAGAATTTCTCCATGTAGAAAATGAGTAAGAATTAATGGTTTTACCAGAATAGTCTATGGTAAGCTTTCCTAACAGTTTGTTTCCTTCTTTGCTTTGTAGACTTCGAATACTTTCGATTGCAATATTGGGCTGCCTCAGCCACTTGCTTCAGTGTTTTAGCCTATCTCCTAATTCTTCTCCGAAGAAAAGCTAAAGGCGGACTCTTTGTTCGCTCCTGCAGTAACTGGATGAAATATTTTGTTGTATGCTGTGCAATCCTGTATTCAGGGGCGCGCTGCATTGCAATACGCAATAACATTCATTTTGGTAGGTCACTGATATTCGTGGGAGTGGTTCTTGAACTTTTGACTTTGTTTTGAGTAATTGGGCTGTGTTTGGCCCTTCTTTAGACTTTATTAATCCTGTGCTCTCTATCTGTTACAGGATGGCATATGGAACTGATGTTGATCTGGGTTGTTTTTCATGGATCAGCAGCTGTAAATTTAATTCAGAAAATCCTCTTGACATTTCCAGCTTGTGCTTCTATTGGTATGCTGTTTGAATCTGCATTTTATATATGTTCATCTTCTGAATAAACCTGGTAACCAATCTAGGCATCCATCAAATTAGGCATTTCTTCAGTAGGTCAATCAGATAAGTCTCTTTTGTATATTGTATATCCTTTTACCCCTGAAAAAGAGTCATGTCAAAACCTTAAGGAAAGTGCTGTAGTGGAGTGTCAATATTGCACTATGTCTCTACCAAACAAATGGGATAAACACTTGGTTGTTATCAATGCAGTACAATGATAACAAAGTCTCTCTTCTCAGGGGAAGCTCTCTTAGTGACTTCTGGGCTCGTGATCTATACTGGAGACATGCTAACACTTACTGCTGTAAAGGTGAGTATGATTCCATAACTTCCTATTGATGGTCGTTTTGTTTGCTCCATTTTTTGCCCCAGAACTTGATAATCCATTTCTGATTAGATTTCTAGGTATTTGGCATCACCAAGTTTTCCATCAATAAACTATGGGGTCAAAAGTGAAATCTGTATCATTGTTCAGGTGGGATCTTTTTCTTTTTTATAGATTTTTTCTCCCTTGCACCAACAGAACAGTGTTATCATTGCTACCTACCACGTGTGATCTGTTTCATATTTCTTGCAGGGCATGACTCTGGGTCTCCTTCTCTTCCCTATATTATTCAAAAGTATCTATCAAATTTTGGGACGCTTTCAGTTTCTGGGCATTTACAGGGAGCGGGGATATCATGATATGAAAATATCCATGATCTTCTTCGTCTCCCTTGCCCTAATGTTGATCGTTGTTTCTCCATCATGGATGCAGTTTATTAAGGATTTTCACAGACACCCATTGTTATGGTACTATCCCATCTTCATATGTGATAAGGTTTATTTCGAAGTTACACAAACATTTTTATATCCTATATGGGTTATTCTTTGTGGTGTAGTTTGTGATGTTACCTTTAATGATTTATTTTCAGTCTTCCAGTTCTCCAGTTCCCTTGTGTGAAACATGTTTTATGCTTTGGATGACCTGCAAATGTTATATTGGTCACTGTTCCACTGTATTTGAATGCATTACCGTTGGGGTCTTTTGAGAATATATTTTGATTGTATGTTCACTCTGATCTGAGGATCATTTCTGATTTTACACGTGAGCTGCAGCCGACGTGACTGGTTTTTATCAGATTCTGTTTACATAGCTTTTTTATTGGCAAAATTGGTATGCCCACCAAAGCAGCCTGTTTGTGTAGAGTGAGCCGAGAAAGCATTAGTTGTTTTACTCTTTAGTCAGTGTTTAGACGACTCCCTTACTATTCTGTTTGCACAGTAGCCTGGGCCACTACCTTATGTTTGATTTCATTGTACGATGTCAATGTGAATCACATGCTCATATTAGTTTAACACGGTGTTTATATGTACCAGGGTGTTTGATTTTGTACTCTCGGAGCCACTTAGATTATATATATGTACATATTGGGTGGCTCTTATATGTGCTGCAGTTCCCTTGTTTTATCGTATATCAAAGAATAGTACGCTAGAGAGAATTCTTCTTCGGAAATACTACCACATCATTGCTGTCTTCATGTTTGTCCCTGCACTGATATATGAGGTGAGTTTATTTTAAAAGATTGTCTTTGCTTTGCTCAGTCTCTATTAGTTTTAATATGACGTTGATCCAATTACTTGATCCAGCCAAAATTTCTGGACCTGGCATTTGGTGCTGCTTTGGCGGTCTTCTTGATATTGGAAATCATAAGAGTAAGTTCCTCTTCAGAATTGTATAATTGCTTCTTTCATTATTTTAATTTTTTTTCCTGTTCTATAAAAAAAAGGTGGCTCAGTTCCCTAATACCTTTGTTACTAACTTACTAAACACTTAATTTCTGCTTGGCGTGTATCTCAGCATGAATACTGAAGCAACTAAAATTTGTTTCTTTAAAACCTAAGTTTGGATATATTCCTGCACTGCTTACCCATAAAAATGAATAATGCAACTAAATCTTTTGATTGAAAATTGCGAAATAGTTGAATTCTGACTTTGAGGAAGAAAGGTCATTTGAGCTGCGAAGGGTTATTTTTAGCTTCCGAAAACCATCTTCCATGTATGTGTAACTGTGTTTGTAGGCAGGTATGGAGAATTTGGCCCTTGGGACAGCTGGTGCACCAATTCATGAATGCTTTTACTGATCATCGTGACTCGGAGATTCTTGTTATTAGGTTAAAAACACTCTCATTCTCAAGGTTACCAATAGTTTTTTGAACTCCAACAAAGTTTTAATCTTGGTTTGTCATTCAGCCATTTTTCGCTGTTGCTGGGCTGTGCTCTTCCTATGTGGCTGTCCTCAGGCTTTAATGATCGGCCATTAGCCCCTTTTGCTGGAATTTTGAGCCTAGGAATTGGAGACACAATGGTGAGTTAATCTCATCTATTTCTCTGGACTGATCAATCTAGTTTCTTCTCTAAAATGTGGATGTCTAAGCTACCATACACTAGAATTGTTCTTCACCTTTTAGTTGAACTCCACCAGGTTTATTTTTATTACATCTTTTCACAGTTCTGACTGTTTGTTGTTGGTATTATCTGTGATCGTTGGTCGAATTGGGAACCTGGCAAATTATTTTGTTAAAAATATAGAAGACTTCATACTTAATTTGTATGCCACGAGAACCATCAAGGATTCTTCATTCTAAAACCACTTATCTCAAGTTGCTCAATGTCTAACACCAATAAATATAGTTACTCTATTCATCTCTTTTGCCATTTTCTATACTGAAACTGAATGAAGTTACTCCATTATCTTAACCTTAGGCTTCAATGATTGGCTACAAATTTGGAGTTCTGAGATGGAGCAAAACTGGAAGTAAGTAGTCCTTGGTGAATCTTTTATTTGTGAATTGTTGTGACTAGTGTACTTACTTTATTGCCTTTGACAGAGAAAACAGTAGAAGGGACCGGAGCTGGTATAATCTGTGTATTGATTGCATGCTTTGTTCTGCATTATCTTGATAATACGCTTAAAGGTACAACGGGGTACAGTTATACTGAGGTATTGATGTTTCTCTGTCTCTTGATAACGATGTGTATGAATTGTGTCCCTGATCTAGTAATCGTTGCTGATGTTTACCTTAACGACTGTATGCAGAACATCGGTTCTCTGCTTGTAGCAGTGACTGCTGGCGGGTTGTTGGAGGCCTTCACCGTGCAGCTTGATAACGCGTTTATACCTCTCGTCTTCTACAGCCTCCTCTGTCTATAAACTAACAGCCTTACACTGACATATAACAACATACATAGTGGGGGCCAAATGCTTGATGTAATTGAAGATGCTCCATGGATCACTCTGCACAGATGACTCAAGAGTATACAAACAAATTGGCCGGAGTTGTACTTTACCTGAGATTAGAGTAGTATTGCGGGAAGTAGAAGAATAACAATTACTGTATGTGATGTCTTTGAATTATTACTAATCTATAATATATATTCTAAAATTTAAATTTTATATTATTTAATGCATGTATCTACAATTATAATTAATGGTAGTGCTCAATATGCCTTACGAAATTAAGTTTTATTTTAAAATAACATAATTAAGTTAATCACTTGAAGGCAACTGAACAATAGTGAAACCACTATTAATACGTAGAAAAGTAGGCCACATCCCATGTGGTGACTAAGGCAGAATTCATGCATGAAAATGATACACTGCCCACCGAATCCTATTCAAATTTTCGAATAATCTTGAATAAGTTATCAACTTCGTATTCATTTAATTATGAAAATATGTTCAATACTTGAAATAAAATAGTATTATTATATTTGAAGTACAATATATACAGAATATACAAACATTCTTGTAATAAAAAGGTAATAATTAAACTTAAAAACACACATCCTTCCAAATTTTATGAATTTACAACCAGCTCCACTTACTAATTAATCACATAAAATGATAAAATGAAATTAGGCAAAGCTTTGGCCTACATTATGATTGATCTAAATATCTAATTATTCTACATTAAATATCAGACAAGTAATGAACATGTATTTGTACATTGTAGTATATAGAACCTATGGAACTAAATACAGAAGATCATATTTTCACAACACAAGAAAATGGAGCGGCAGCACAAGAAGAGGCTGACGCAAGACCAAATCAGGCTCTTAGAGAGCAGCTTCACCTTCAACGACAAGCTCGATCCAGATCGGAAAATCCAGCTGGCACAAGAACTCGGCCTTCCACCGCGCAAGATATCAGTCTGGTATCAGAACAAGCGAGCGCGGTGGAAGGCCGAGAGCCTCGAGGTGGACTACAAGGGGCTTAAGCAGAAGTTAGAAGATGCCTTGGCTGATAATCAGAGGCTGCAAGCTGAGGTCCATAGGCTTAAACATGAGCTTCATAAGGCTCAAGAAATGGTGAGCATTAATTCTTGCCATTCAATATCTCATCTGTCAAGTTCTTGTGATGAAGTTGGAAGCTCAAATCTGGACAAGGTTGATATGTTTGCTTGTTTGCTTGGTGCTGGTCAAGGCCAGTTTGGGACAACACCACCAAATGATCATCATTTTTTTCCTACTTCCATTTCTTAATTGATTACTATATATGCAAATTATCCATGTTTAAACTTCCCCTTTTTTTTCATGTAAATTATAGTGGAAGCTGGTGGAAATTTGGATTCAATTATTGTGAATTGTATAATTCAATTTTTGTCTGTATGGGGTGGCTTGTAATCATAAATATATGTATGTTAAATGTAATTAATGGTTTTATTTTATTCCCCTACTATTACCATTTCTGTGCAGGAGCTTTGTCTCGTGCTAAACCGGCTAATTCAAAATAATAATAATAATAATAATAATAAAAATAATAATAACAAAACAAAACAAAACAAAAAAATCATATTAACATTTGAATACTTTTTTTTTGAAATAAAATATATGTAAATATATTCTTAAGGGTCTCAAATTCCCTGGGGCTCAAATCTTAATTTTTCACTAATTAATAATGTGGTAAAATTAACATTTTAGAAATAAACAAAGTGTATGTGTGATTAAATATATAGAAGATTACGGAAAGTGATTTGATATATCGATGAAACTTGGATTGCGGATAACTGTGAGGTGGATAACAAAAGAAAAACATTTATTTTAGGAGATTAGTTTGGAAAGAGTTATATGTTATATATGAATTCATGAATTAACAATTGTCAATTTTAATACTTTCCTTCATTACTTGGTAGAAATTAACATATTATTATTCTGATCTCTTTAAAATTAAAAAAATGAATATTGTGTAATTCTGTGCAACTAAATTTTTTTTTTTAATTTCTATGAGTGCAAAATATTATTTAATTAAGTATTCTCTCTTTTTTTAATAAGAATGTTGAAATTAAAGTATTTTATCACCACTAAAAATATATAATCTTTATAAATTAAAATTTAATAATATAAAGAATTTAGAACTACAATTTTATCTTTTGCACAGGGACTCAGAAATTTCAGGACCGGCTCTGTCACTTGCAGAGGCAGATGCAGCTTGGAGCATGAGGTAACAAGTGTTACCCCATGATAAAAAAATATTGTCTGGTATTAATATGTATGTTACCCCATATAAAAAAATTTTACTCCTCTTTTATTAATAGAAAAAGAAAAATTAATTTAACTAAAAATAAAAACTAAGCATACGCACAGACACAGACAATGCATCACAATTATAAAAGAAATATGACTCTTCTATTAATAGAAATGAATAGTTGATTTAATTAGATTTCAAAAATCTATTAATTAGAAAAAGAAAAATTAATTTAACTAAAATAAAAAACAAGGCAACCGACACATCAAACTTAGTTGGCTCTTTCCTCAGCATATTTGATCAGTTCTGCTTCAACAAATTAATACTCCACTGATATGATATGTATAAGTGTATTATGTATCTAATTTAGGATTTAAATTGGGGATTCGGAATTCGGAAGTTTTAGGGTAGAACTAGATATTTTTTAGAGTTTTGATTCTAAAAGAGTTTTATAAATTTCGTGATTTGTGATGTTGATTTGAAATCATCTGTGCTAGAAAAAATTTGCCTTTGTTAGTGATGTACAGGGTAAGTACTTTATTTGCTTTCTTCTTTGCTGTATTTGTGTGAATTGTAATGAATTCTAGTATGTTTTAGGATAATTTCAGAATAACTAAAAGAAAGAATGCTCGTATAAAATTCTCGCCGACAGTATGCGTCGAAAAAAGTATTGTAATAAAACATTGTTTAATTTATTTAGTTAATGTAACTATTATGTTTATTATCGTTACCCCATAAATATATTTCTGGATTCGCCTCTTGTCACTTGGAATCTTATTTTCATCTTTAAACTTTAGTAACAATCTAAAATAACATGGCACTCTTATATATTCATAATAAATATTGGACGCACGCATACGCACGGGAAGCTTTGCGTAAAAAATATACAGTACTAGATGAACATCAATTAACATTTACCAATTCTTATACCATATCCAACCATATCCAAGGGATATGTATCCCCACCTTTAATCCACCTTTGATGTGTGTTTTACAGTTATAATTGTGCATTCTATTTGCATATACTATTTATAAAAATTGTAAGAAAACAATTTTACAATGCACAATTATACACATAAAAATGCACATAATAAAATTTTAGAACGCACCTGGGGATACATACCCCAGGTATATGGTATAATTTGTGAACATTTACAGATTCAGATGAAATAAAACCGTTTCAATCACTCGTTTCAACAAAACCGCAAGGAACAGTGTCTCAGAGTCAGTGATAAACAGAGGCGACGGAGATTCTGGGATTTTTCGTAATTCTGAAATTTTTATTAATTAGAACCGTCCTTCTGTGAATGCTTCTGATACGCTGTCAATGCTGATGATTTCTGCTGTAGCTCCATTCACCATTCATAAAAAAAAGGGTACACAATTCTCTGTTATAGGTGCAATGTACTTTTATCAAATTCAGAAATGATAATTGAGAAATAAATTATATCAGATTGAATAAATATCATTATTTTGATTTGAACGGATTGAAAACCTGAGTGTATTTTTTATCAGTTTTTGATTTGAAATTAACTGATTGAGATAATTAATTAGGAATCAGGTGCACCGCACGAGCGAACTAGCTTAGTATGCCTTTATAAAATTATTGTTAGGGCAAATTTTTATTTTGTTTAGCTTTTAATTTGAAGTTCAACTAATTGGGATAATTAATTAGGAATCACGTGCGTCGCACGCACGAGAGGGAACTAGCTTTGCACGCATTTGCAGGATACGTTGCTCCTTGCTAATTTGTGGATCAAATTGAATTGTACAAAAATTTATGGATATAATATTAATTAAAATTGAGTCCAACAATTTTTGTAATTTGTAACATGACCCCAGCACGAATGTAGGAGTGTTAGTTATGGAATTAGTTTTGAAACAGTATTATTTTGGGAATTATTTTCAACAATAGGGTTAGTTAGGCAAATAACTCCCCAATATTGCTCAAAATGTTAATTTGTGTACATACATCAAAGTGTTCACATTCCAATATTGTTAAATTATTGTACCCAACACATTGATTGGAACGCGTTGATTAGAATAATGGGAGTACATACTTATTTGTTCGCATTTCAATTCCTTCTTCTCTCGTATTTTCTTTTATAAAAAAATTGAATTAAATTAAACTGAATTGAACTGGATTATGTGAAAATAAATGTAATATAATTAAATTACCAAATTTAATCAAATTACATGTTCGTTGAACGGAACTAAACTAATCTAATCTAGAGAACCACCTCAATCCTATAGAAACTCATTAGAAAAATTATTAACAATCAAAAAGACAAGTAGAAAAATAACCTTCACTCCCAGCCATTTTCAAGTCCAATCTAACTATAGGAAATAAATAGATGCCTAGATCCTATCTAGTCTTCATGTCCAGCCAAAATTCTTTTACATAAATCAGCAGCAGGTAGAATTCTATGCTGAAATATCCTCCCATTTTTTTCTAGCCACAAATGGAAGAGTTCACTCACAATGGAATGCAAAGTTTTTCTGTTGGGCCTGCTTGCAAGGCACCTGAGCAGCATTTTAAAGTTTCTGATATTATCTCCCCATTTCAGTTTCTGAATCCTTTGAACCTCCCTTGAGTATGAACATTGGAGGAACAAATGAGCAGCAGTTTCTGTGGTCATCCCTCATAGGCAGCAGATGCACAGTAGATAACCTCCTCTTCACCATCATCCAGGGGAAGAAAGAATGCTTTGGTTGCAGCCCTGTCCTCCATATCATCTTAGAGACTCCATCATCCTTCTGTATACCTGTGAAAATATCATATGCAGCTCTAGTATTAAAAGTACCATTCATCCTAACACAATTGCTTTATTGGTTTGATTCTCTCTTTGAGCCTCACCAAGCCCTTCCATCCCCAGCTTAGATGTGCTGAGACACCACAATACTCCAAAAAATTCTGATGTTTCAGGTAGTATGCCTGAATCCCCTTCACCCACAGAACATCTTTTTTGCTAGCCAAGTCCCAAACCAGTTTGCAAAGTGAGGCTGCATTTCAGATTGAAAGATCTCTCAGTCCAGCCCCTTCTCTATTCTTAGCTACACATAGGGTGTCCCATGCTACAGGTATCAACTTCCTTTTGCCTTCCTCTTTGCCTCAGAGATAATTTCTGCAGCAAGTAACAATGTTTTGGTGAATACTCTCACGGATCTGAAAAGCATTAGCCCAATGGCCTGCCATACTCAGTAACACAGAATAATGAGTTGAACTCTCCCAGGGTAGGCCAACTTCCTACTTCCCCATGAGTGGATTTTCCTAGTGATCTTATCCACAAGCATATCACAGCTGCTCCTTGACCATCTCCCTGTGGTGATAGGGATCCCCAAATACTTGACTGGAAATTTCCATAGGAAAACATTTAAAGTAGTTGTTAATAAACTCATTTCCATTGCAGACATCTTGGAGAAAAAAGCCTCCGACTTGGCTTCATTTATGGCCAGACCTATGGTTTTTCTAAAGTCATTTAAAACCTGTTTTATACCATGCATGGAATTCTGATTTGCCCTGCATAAAATTAGAAAATCATCAGCAAACATAAGGTTGTGGACTCCCACCATGTGGCACCTCTAATGATAGTCCACCTTCTTCATCTGCATAGCAAGTTGAAGCTGCCTGGTAAGGTACTCCATGCCTATAACAAACAACAATGGTGACATGGGATCACCTTGCTTGACCCCCCCTCCTGCCCTCAAAATAGCTTGTATAATTTCCATTGAGTGAGATACAGAAATTTTTGTTTATCACACATTTTCTTATCCAATCAATGAAAACTGGAGGGAACTTTAGTGCAGCCAGCCAACTAAATAGGAATCTCCAGTTTAGTGTATCAAAAGCCTTTTGCATATCAATCTTGACCATGCAGCTTGGTATAAGATCCCCTTCCACTTTGTACTTGCTTAACAATTCTTGAGTGAGCAAGATATTATGAATGATGCTTCTCCCATCCACAAATGCCCCTTGGTTGCTGTTGATCAGATAGGGTATCACCTCACCTAATCTGTTGCTTAAAATTATAGCGACCACCTTGTATATAACAGAGCAGCAGGACATAGGTATGTAATCCTTAGCTCGCTGTGGCTGGTTAATCTTAGGAATGAGAGTAAGCACTGCTCTATCAAATTTAGAGGGAGGAGTTACTCCAGATTCCAGTGTTAAAATCAGTACCTATGATTGGCCATGCAGTTTTAAAAAAATTGCTTGAATACCCATCAAATCTTGGACCTTGGCTGAGCCAATACTGTTAAGTGATGTCCAAATCTCATTATCGGTGACCCTCTTTATCAACTGCACCTGCATTTCCACTGACAAGACAGGTCCTTGCTGAATTGTGAGATGATCAATGTTACATTCTGGAGGATAGCTGACTCCCAATTGCTTCTGGAAGTATGTCAGCAGATGCTGCTCCACTTGTTGCTGGCCTGAGATCACTGAAGTACCCTCCATCAAGGTGACAATATGATTATGATATTGCCTCTTCTTCATTGCAGAGTAAAACAGCTTGGTAGGCCTGTCCCACTCTCTCAACCACCTCTCCTTGGATCTTTGTTGTAAGAACAAGAATTCAGCTTCTACAAGTGACTCTGCAACTCTCCTTGCTTCTTGTTCAGTTTGCTGGGAAGCTATGTCTTTTGGATCCTGAAGCCACTCCTCATGACATCTTTCCCAGGTTGTTGTTGCTTCAGCTGACCTCTTCCCAATTTCAGAAAACTCCACCATATTTAGTTTATTAAGACTTAATTGAAGAAACCCTAATACCCTATATAGGTCTGAAATTGTGTGAACAGTGTGTTGTTGCCAAGTTAACCTAACCAGATTCAGAAACTGTGGAGAAGATGTCCACATGTTAAAGAACTTGAAAAGTTTCTTGCTTTTCTTTTCTCCTTTCCTCCATTGCATAAAAAGGGGCAAATGATCAGACAATACATGGGGCCTAATGTCATAGTACAAATCAGGCATGTATGTAAACCAAGCTTCATTTGCAAAAGTTCTATCCAGCTTATTGTGAACAGTCTCTCCCACCTCTCTCCTATTACTCCAAGTGTATAAAGAACCACTACATTTCATAGGATGTAGGTTAGACTTGTCAATTGCTCTTCTAAACTTGTAAACCTCTTCCAGTCTCACATCATTCCCTCCCATTCTATCTTCCAACTCCAAAGGGCTGTTAAAGTCTCCAATTACCAACCAAGGATGATCCTGATGGCTTGAATTCTTAAGCGGCCTCCATAGACTCTTCCTCAATCTGTCATCATTATGTCCATAAACCACTGTCAAATAACATTGCTTCCGACCCTGCTTCATTTTACACAGACAATCTATGCACTGATCCCCAACTCCCAAGATGCTGATGTCACAGTAATCATTCCTCCACATTAACCAAATTCTTCCTACCCCTGCCTCCTTGCAATTGGTAACTAGTTGCCACCCTAGCCCTAATCCTTACCGCACATCTTTTTGTCTTTTTTCACTGACTTTAGTTTCTAGTAAACCAGCGAACCCCACATTTTGTTGCATACAATACTGTCTGCAACCAAACTAATTTTGCCTTTTATTTTAACCTCTGAAATTCCATATAAGAACATTACTTCCCATCAGAAGGGTCTGAGAGTTAGGTAAAAGATTTTCCACTTTCCATAGCTATTCTGACCCCAGTCATGGCTCTGGTAACTGGTTTTTCCTTCTGAGGAAGAGGCTTTTCCACAAGGGGCTGCTTACCCTCTCTATGTTGAATATGAGCACTGGTAGCTACTGGCAGTGGAGGTTTGGACTGTTGATAGGAGTAGAAGGCTGAGACACTGGAATTGGCACATAATACCTAGTTATAGTTTTCTTTTCTTTCCTCTTCTTAGTTTTTCTTGGCTTCTGTGTACACTCCTCTCCTGAGTGCCCCATGATGTGGCAGTTAGTATAACTATTAGGCTTCCCATTCAAAGATGATTTTCTGGTGCTGCATTACCTCATTCTCATCAATGAATTCCAAGTGTTCAGGTATACCTGAGCCCACCTTCGTCTCAATTAAAAACTTGCATAGTTCATCCTATCAAGCTCCAAAGTTTCCTGATCCAACCTGAGTGGGATCCCTAAGGTACTGACCAACCTGCATAGTATACTAGGTTCCCAATACACCATATCCAGCCCTGGTAGCTGTATCCAAACTGGTACTGAATCAGGCTCATCAAAATCAAAATTCTGCTTCCAATTCTTCATATCACTGGCTTACTATCCAGGAACAGCATGCCCCTTTCAACTGCACTCTCCCTCATAGCCTTATTCTGGAATGTTACCATGAAAATCCTAGGTTTAGCCCACCACACCTTTTTCCACCTTATTCCTCCATTTTCTTCTGAAAAACGCATCAGCAATAACCAAGGGAGGGTGACCCCCTAGTACCTTGCATACCACTACATTTTCCCATTTCCTCAAGCTAGTTTCTACTTCTATCTTAGGTATTTTAGCCATCAATACACCCTCAACAAGATCAGGTGGGTAAAATTTTACCTCAGGTTGCTTTTCCAAGAACAGATTAGCCCATCTTGCTCCCTATACAGGCCCCTCTGCAATTGACTCCACAGGCCGAGTCTGCTCCATAACCACCTGCTCCGAGCTGATCTCCACTATCTGTTGAATCTCCTTTGACTGGGACTGCTGGGATCTCATCACCGCATGTTTTGATCGCGGTTGTGGACAAAGATTCTTCAATCCAGCCATTTCTGCATCTCTCCGAGCTAGGTAATCATCCCGCTCTATGTCGGACTCCGAGAACTGCTCATCCTGGTTACGATTTTCCTCCCTCGCAACGACCACTCTCCGACTGGCTGATTGCTTCTTCTTGAGTGACTTCTCCATGGTGGCAGATCTGGATCACTGGTCAATCAGTTGGAGATCGCACACAGTGAAAAGTGTAGTCGGACATCGTCGTATTTTAACTTGACCTTTTAATCTGCCTCTAAAATTATTAACATTTGTATAAAAATTGAATTTATTTGTATTAAGACGTTGATATTCTCTAACTTTAGTTATTTATAGAAACTTTTTCTATATTTTTTAAAAACATTCTATGAAATCTCCTGACATGTGGATATGGTTGACTGTTAGTGAACTTGGAGTGGAGTGTGTTATATATTTTTCTCTTTTGGGTCCATTAAAATCAACAAGCTGAAGCTGTTAGGACTTAGGACTGAGCTAATGTGAGCCAATGTTGCATATCAGAGCCAATGTGAGCCAATATTGCATATCAGAACCAATGTGACCCAATGTGAACCAATATTGCATATCAGAATCAATGTGAGCCAATGTTGCATATCAGAGCCAATGTGAGCCAATGTTGCATATCAGAGCCAATGCGAACCAACGTGAGCCAATGTTGCATATCAGAGCCAATGTGAGCCAATATATGTTGCATTCTAAACACATAACAATGTAAGCTTTGCACCACACATATCCATCTTCTTTTCAAAATATTACTCTTACAATCTATTTCAGATAGAAAAAATAGAGAACATGCAATTATTTGAGAAAATTATAACCGTGACAAGGCCCTTGATTCAGTCGAAGGGCACCTTAGTTATCAACTGAAAAAGAAGATCATGGAAATCACCAACATACTTCATAAAAGCATATGGCCTATCCCACAATATCATTAAGCTCGATGTTGTCGAAGTTAGAAAGGTTTTAACACAAGTCTGGTTGACTTGAATATTCCCACATCCAGACCTGACCTTGTCAACTAATTCACAACTTTATAACTACAGTTCATCTTCATCATCTCTTTAAAATTAGCCTGTAATCATGGTGTGCAACATCGACAGCTAAAACTTGCCAATGAAGTAAAAATGCTCCAGGCAAGAAAGATGTTTCAAGAAAATCAAATAAGACCCTTGCAGATACGCAATGCCTTTTCATTTTCCAAGTAGCAAACCTCAGAAAAATTTTCAAATATGTCATCGATCGTATTTTATCAGCGGCAGAATATAGTGATCAGCCCTGGAATGAGATTGGAGTAAAGGTGGCTAATAAAGCGTCATAAATTTCATCCAAATGCAAAACAGACCAAGCAAGAATCTTTGATGCTCGAAATGAAGGCACCAATTCATGATTTAGTAACGAATGCTCGGACATAAAAAAAATTTGGTGGCATAAGTACATCAATCTGATTAGCTTCAACTTGCGCAGATCGTCACTGTTTGGAGCGTATCTAACAAGTTTATATAAAGCTTTATCTCTACTTTCAGAAACAGTCGCTCATACTGATTTTGAGGTCAGCTAAGGAGTACTCAAAGACAGGCACTCCTCCGGCGACGGCAGTGCCAAGTCCACCTTCTGCTATGGCGGCTGATTCCCACCGTGATGATATGATCAGGTAATCGATGGAAAACTGAGCATAAGCATCACCAATAGAAATCCTTACTCTATGATAGGACACACGGCGACGATGGCGAATGATTGAAAAAACTCAAGGTTATCCAAGCGAGATGATTGAGATACGAAGTGACTGTCAGGGAAGCCAGGAAGTACAGTGTGGAATGGGTGGAATTAGGAGAGATTATGCATAAGGAGGAGATCTGCGAAACACGACGTGTGAAGGGGAGAAACGAAAAAAATATTATTATATACAACGACTGTGTACTGTAGAATATGGAATCGTCGCTTTGTACATGTTACAGATATGGTTATATATTGTTCCCATTTTAAAATTTTCGTTCATTTTTTTGTTGAAAGTGTAATTTATTTCATATAATAATATGCGATATGTTCAAAACTAAAGGTCCCTTCAATAATCAATTTAAAGACTAACATTATATTTAATTTCATGTATTTGTAATAAACCTCAGACTAAATATATTAGATCTACCATCTGCGGGGTTCTACTTTCAACAATACCCAAACTATAAATAGTGTCATCTAGTAACCACAGATAATGTATTAGTGGCACACGAGTTCCACCATATGAAGGGGAGGATGACTGGAAGCAAAGGACGGATGAGTATCAAGCTGGATATGAGTAAAGATTTTGATAGAGTGGAATGGAGTTTTGTGCTAGCAGTACTTTGGAAGATGGGGTTCCCTCCATCCTTTATACAACTCATCCAACACTGTTTGTCTACATTATCTTTCTCTTTCATCTTGAATGGGATGAAATAGGTCATCTTCAACCGCAGAGAGGAATCAGGCAAGGAGATCCTCTTTCTCCATACCTCTTTATTATTTGCTCTGAAATGTTCTCTATGCTGTTGAGTGATTTATAAATTGTTGGTAAGATACATGGTATGGGAGCATCGAGATTTGGGCCAAAGATCGGTCATCTCTTCTTCACGGATGACACGTTACTGTTTGGAGAGGCTACGGAGGAGGAAGCATTGTACTTGCAATGGGCAATTTCCCTATTTGAAGAAGTCTCAGGGAAGAGGATCAACACAAACAAGTCAGGGGTTCTGTTCTGTCCCAACACAGGGGAACCTGATAGAAGGAAGATATGTGAAGTGCTAAAAATACCAGAAGTGGATTCACATGGCAAATACCTAGGTCTACCATCAGAGATAGGCCAAAAGAAGAAGCACATATTCCAGTACATAAAGGAGAGAATCTGATCCAGGCTGGATGGATGGAGCGAAAGACATCTGTCCAAAGCAGGGAAATAAATTCTGATTAAATCAGTCTTGCAAGCCATTCCGAGCTATGCAATGAGTTGCTTTGAGTTACCTGAAACGCTACTCGAGGAGATAAGAGTGATGATTTGTAAGCTCTGGTGGGGAGGAGAGCAGAATTCGAGAGGAAAGATACAATGGATTCCATGGTCTAAGCTCACTCGAGCAAAGAACAAGAGATGACTCGGGTCAGGGACTTGAGGGCAACTAACATGGCGCTGCTTAGTAAACAAGCATGGAGGATATTAACTAATCCAACGACGTTGATATCAAGAGTCTTCAAGGACAGGTATTTCTCAAACAGCACAATCTTGAAGGCCGTCCAGGGGTCTCGGCCGTCCGCTGCTTGGCAAGGTATTTCAAAGGGCATCGAAGCGTTAAAGCTAGGGATCCGGAATCACATCACGCAGGATCCATGGCTACCGTCAACCAACAACTTCAAAATCAGAGATCCGAATCACGTGCCATGACACCTCCGGCATGTCTCGGACCTGATTGACCAAGTCACGGGAGGTTGAAATATTCCTCTTATCCGAAATAGCTTTGCTGCGGAGGACGCGAACGATATACTATCAGTACAGCTAAGGGGACAAGAAGGGAGAGATGTCTGGGTTTGGAATAATGGCACCAATGGTAAGTTCACTGTGAAATCCATGTACCATACACTGAAAGAGAATCAGGGATCAGCTTATTACCACAATAGCTATGGTCCGGCGATAGTGGCTGATGATTTTTGGCCGAGACTATGGAAAATGCGCATACCATCAAGAGAAAAACATTGTGTGTGGAGGTTATGCATGGACTCTTTGCCAACATCGGAGAACCTCATGTACAGAAAGGTACAAGTTCCATTAAAGTGTCAACTTTGTGGTACTGAGGATGGGACGACAAGGCACTTGTTCTTTGAATGTGAATATGCAAAATGAGTATGGCGAGCTCTAGGTCTGCAGCAAAAAATACTGGAGAGTGAAAGAGCAAGAGGTGATGGATGGTTCCGCCAGAGGTGGGGAGAAAGATTATGTTTGATGTTGGAATAGCAAGGGATTGTGCAGTATTGGGTGTAGTGGTAGTGGTTGCGGATGGATCCTTCATTCGAGCCGTGAGCAAAAAGATAATGGATGTACGAGACCTTATGTTTGCGGAAGCAGAAGCACTGAGAGAAGCAATGAGAATGGCGGCATCTCTCCAATGGAATGATGTAGCAATCTTGGGAGACTAGTTGAGCTTAATGCAGATCATACATGGAGACCTGGATACCCCAAAATTATGCCAGTCAATCACAGAAGAGATTCGAGTAGAATTTGTACAACAAGGCCTCAACTTGCCATGCTGGATACCAAGAAATGAAAATACGGATGCCCATCTGGTAGCTAGCATAGGGAAAAATAATAGTTTTGATTATATAGAATGAAGTCATGTTCCACAGTTTCTCTTATCAAACGTTGCTGGACGTTTTCCAACACTTTGAGTATGATATAAACTTTTCCTTTCAAAAAAATAAATAGTGTCATCTAGAATTAATACATATAACGTTAATAAAACAAGGATCGTATTTTGCCATCCCTTATCGCCGCCTAACAAAACTAAAATTGAATTTAATTGAAGTAAAAATTAACATATAAAAAAGTAATATAAAATAAATTTCAGACAAGAACATTGTATATTCTAACAACAAATAATCCTTTATATATCCAATTATATTTCGAAACTGGCTGCCTTGATTATACTTGTGTGCTAGTTGTAAGAAAACTATTGATTAAAAAGGCTTGGTTTGATGTTAATGTGAGTATTGAATTAGTCAACTCTAATAGCAAACGACAACAGATATTTCGGGACATATCTTTTGGTTTGTTTTTTGTATCTGTACGTCACCAGATAACCACAATACATATCGTCTACATTATTCTCGCGAGTGCTTATCATCCACCAGTTATCTGCAATACACGTACATATCGTCCACATTATTCTCGCGAGTGCGTATCATCCACCAGTTACCTACCTGCAATACACGCACGTGTTGTCCACACGTGCATGTTGTCACCACCACGATCGAAGATATCTCGGATATATTTGATTTGATTCTATTGTTGTAACAGATAATAGGATTCTAAATTAATATAGGATTCTGTATTACATGTATATATACACACGTGACCAATCTAATAAAATTAAGTCGTCAGACTCAATTCTTTCGCATCATATGTCAATTTTATAGTGAGGTGTACAAATCTCAATCATCATGATCTTCCTCATTATAACCAAATCTTCCATCATCTTCTATTAATAAATACTATATTTGGTTGACTTGATAATGCTAACGATGGCTGGCGTCATTGAGTGATGAAACATGGAACAAACAAATTGATTATTCTTCCCAAGTACTACTGCGTCAATATATAAAGAGCGCGTGAGTAAACAATTCAAATTGTCATCATTTTGTGGGTTGAGATTAATTAATTAGTTTAAAATACTAATGCACAACATAAATTACTTAGTTAGGCTAACCATAACTTCTAGGATGACCAGACCGTCCGTCATGGCACTACAAAACAGATTAGTACTCCACACGGAGTTAAAAAATAGGATCGTGGTATATTAGTTAAATCGTTTCTTTTCTTTTAACCAAATACACTCTACAATTGAAGTTCACGCTGCACTTCCTCATTCCACTCTAATTAGGGGTTTGATACGTGCCGTTCTAATTTACTATATAGTTACAGGTTTGAAAAAAATAAAATTATCCTTCATTATATCATATGATCCATACCTGCACCAGTAAATTCAGAAACATTTGAAATCAAAATCAGACCCTCGTATATAATTTTTCTTAAATTAACACCATAAATATTGTCAACTTCTTTTGTTGTATTTCTTTATCTTTGATAATTTAGTTGCATGTATTAGTCAATTTTAAATTTTGATATTTAAAATAGATTTTATTGTAAATCCAAAACTATATTCAACAATATTAGATATTTTCCTTGATTGAGAATGAAAGTAAATTAGTTAAATAATAAGATAAATTCAAATAATCTAGACTATACACAAGAATTATAAAGAATATGGGCTACTTGAACTGGGCCTAATCTAATCAAGTTATTCTATCCTAACACCCCTCCAAACAAAACGTCGGATGAATCGAAACATTGAGCATGGACCGAAAGAACTCAAACAACAGACGTGACAAGCCTGTAGTGAAGATGTCATCAACCTGAAGAGAATTGGCAATATGACGAACACGAAATTTGTCCAAAGAAACAAGCTCCCTGACGAAATGGTAATCTTTCGGGTTCGGATCTAAATTCAAATTTGGGTCAGGTTCGGTTCAGGTACACGTTCGTTTCGGGTCTAGCATTATTCAGTATGGTTTCGATCTAAACTCAAATTTGGGTCAGGTTTGGTTCAGGTACAAGTTCATTCCGGTTCTAGCACTATTCACCTCGGTTTGGATTGATCGGCTGATTTCAGGTTTCGGCCTAGATTTGGATAAAACTATTTATTTTCGGTCGGGTTCAGTTCGGGTCTACATCAAATCGGGAGTAGATCGATTCGGATTTCTTTCGAGTTCGGATCTACTTTCACGTTCGAGTTAGATTCGTTTTGGGTTTTTTTGGGTTTGTTTCAGATTTGGCATCATTCAGTTGGATTCGGGTGTATCGGGTAATTTCAGGTTTTGGGTTCGGATTCGGATAATACTATTCCATATTCGTCCGGGTTCGGTTCTAGTCTAGATTAGATGTAGGGTGTAGATCGATTCAGGTTTTTTTGGGTTTGGCTCTACGGCTTCATTTCAAATTTGTTTTGTTTGGAGACTGGCATTCAGTCGGATTGGATTGGTGTTTTTGGTTTCAGTACCAATCCGGATTCTGATAATACTAATATGGTTTTCGGGTTCAAATTCGTTTCGAGTCTGGCACTATTAAGTTGAGTTCATTTCGTGTCTGGCATTATTCAGTCGGGGTCAGGTTGATCGAGTGATTTCAGGTTTCGAGTCTAGATTCTAGATAACACTATTCAATTTTCCGTCGGATTCGATTTGGGTCTATATCAGATCGGGTTCATGTGTTTCTTTTGGATTCGGGTCTACAACAGATCGATTCAGATTTCTTTCGGGTTCGGGTCTAAATTCAAGTTCGGGTCAAGTTCGGTTCGGGTTCGGGTTCATTTCGAGTCTGGCAGTATTCAGTCGGATTCAGATTGATCGGGTGATTTCATGTTTTGGGCCTAGATTCGGATAACACTATTTGATTTTTGGTCGGGTTCGGCTCGGGTCTACATCAAATGAAGGGTAGATCGATTCAGATTTCTTTTGGATTCGGATCTACTGTCCGGGTTAGGTTCATTTCGGGTTCGGGTTCGTTTAGGGTCTGGCAATATTCAGTCGGGTTCGGGTGTATCAGGTGATTTCATTCGGATAACGCTATTCAATTTTCGTCCGGGTTAGGTTCTAGTCTACATTAGATAGGGTGTAGATTGATTCAGATTTTTTCTGGGTTCATGTCTACAGCTTCGTTTCAAAGTTGGGTGCGTTACGGTCTTTCAGAACTGGCATTCATTCAGATTCGGGTTTATAGAATAATTTCAAGTTTCGGTATCTGTCCGAATTCAGATAACACTATTTAATTTTCGGTTGAGTTCACACTATCAGAAAGTTCAGGTTGATTTGCAACGATATTACAGAAATTCGTTGAAAGAGGGCATAAAAGCGTTGAAAAAGAAATTGTTTCAACGAAAAAAACTGTGCTGGTCAATAAATTTTGGAAGTTGACTAAGTGCATTTCACCGAAATTATGAACGTGCGCTGCAACAACCAGAAGAGGGGCCAGTGTTTCAACACCTTGAATGATTTCGCTGAAATTAGTGGTGACATGGCAGTTGGACTAAAGTCCGCGTTGATTATTTTGGTAGACCCCGCGGAAGTAGCAACGATATTTTGACATATCGCTGCAATGGTTGCTGACTGTACATGGGCTTGATTTTGAGCCCACCAGATGTGGGTTGTTGTTGTGATGTTGGGTTAGACTCTATAGGTTGATTTAAACATTTAAAAGTCCAATTGGATATGGCGCAAAAAAGCAGCGAGACGTTGCTGCTTTGAGGCGGACTAGAAAATAATAAAATTTTGATGTGTGACGTAAGAGGATCTAAGCAGCTGCGTGTTGCTGCTCTAAGTCTGATTAAATTTTTTTTTTTTGAGGGGGATTAATTTTTTTTTTTGAGGGAGGCCTATTGGCCTCTAATTACAACGACAGAATCAAGTGCAAGAATCCTACAACTATTCTAACCCTACTCTACTCTAATCTATTCTATTCTACTGATCCCGTACGCTGAGTTGCAGAGGTCCTCACCCTGATGTTTTGAGTGGAGTGAAGATTCCACTTACACCGGCCTGTGGTGCTCCCCATGCTCTGAACACCGTCGATGCAGCTCCCGACTCGTTGTATGACCACTTTGGAAGACTTGACCAGGGAGGTCAGAGGAAATGCTTTGGAAATGATGCTCTAGAGGGGATTCGAGCCTCTGACCTCCGCTGGGCGAGATTCTTATCTCTGGCCATGTGAGCCGCGTGGGCTAGCCCACATGGTTGGATTAAAAGTTTTCTTAGTTTATATGAATTGATAATATATAGTGGTGTAAACTTGGTGGGACCCAATTCATATATACTCTTGGTATATATAGTAACAATTAACTGCTGCACTTGGTGTAAAATTTTTAAAAATATCAAAATTTAATTTTAAACTAGTTTTTTATGACTATGATAATTTTACTTTGTATATGATATTTTGTTCGTATGATTTAAATATCACATGAATTGAAAATTTGATTGGTAAGGCCCAATTCACATAAAATTTATGGTATATATAGCAACATTTAACTGTTGCACTTGGTATAAAAATTTGAAAAATGTCATAAAACATTTAATTTTCAATTTTAAACTAGTTTTTTATGAGATAATTTTATTATTATACGATTGTTTCTTGATGTGATTAAAATAACAAAGCTTTAGGCATACAAAGTAACAACAAACTGTTGCTATTGGTATAACAATTTGAAAAATGTCATTAATTATCAAAATTTGACTTATAAACTCTATTTTTTAATAATTTATGTTAATTTATAATGTATACGACACTTTTTGTGTAAATTTACATTGGTGTTGGCTCCAAGAAGATACGTGTAGTGAGAACTGTAGTAGCAAGAACCCGAGAAGCACTACTAAGACTAGGGCTGGCAATCGGGTCGGGTTGGCGGGTTGGCGGGTTCGTGTCGGCGGGTTGGCGGGTTGGAAATGCTAAACCCAAATCCAACCCAATAATATTTCGGGTCACAAAACCTTGACCCAAACCCGACCCAGTAAAAGTCCGGGTTACCCAAACCCAACCCACGAAACTCATTTATTAATAACGGGACTGAATATGAGACTAAATTTTAAAATTTATGCAACTCAAATGATCATGTCATATGGAAACTAAATCAAGAATTATAAAATTAACTCTAAATTTCATCATAATTAGTAGGATAATTTCAATGGTTTTGGAATTAGAAGATTTGTTTGCATATATAAAGGCAATTTCAATCATTTGCACAATTACACCTTAAATATATGGGTCAAACAGGTTACCCATTTAACCCACGGGTTTGACCTGAACCTAACCCATTTATTTTCGGGTCATTTGTGTCTAACCCAATATAGACCCATGCCGTGTTTCGTGTCAACCCAAACCCACTAAATTCGTGTTCGGTATAGGTCGGGTTTTCGTGTCGTGTTCCAAATTGCCAGCCCTAACTAAGACTATAACATGTAGTTAAGTATATATACTTTGGAGTCATATTTCAACCATAGTCGTGATCAATTTATTTCCATTACTGAATGAAATTAAGTATGTTTGAGTGTTTCTATGACATTACAACATAAAGTCCATGAAATATCACTGATATGAATGTTTAGTTTTATAAAAATTTGAAAAAATGTCATGAAACATCAAGTTTTGACTTTTATACTAGTTTTTTTATGATTATGATAATTTTATTATCATACGATGGTTTCTTGGTATGATTAAAATAACAATGAATTTGAAATTTTGATTTGGTGGACCAAAGTCATATAAAAATTATGCTCTAGATATACAAAGCAACAACAAACTGTTGCTCTAGGCATTCAAAGCAACAACGAACTGTTGCTGTTGGTATACCAATTTGAAAAATATCATTAATTATCAAATTTTGACTTTTAAACTTGATTTTTTAATGATTTATGTTAATTTATAATGTATAAGACACTTTCTGTGTAAATTTACTTTGGTATTAGTTCGATGAAAGGTACGTGTAGTGAGAAATTTAGTAGTAGGAACCTGAGAAGCACTATTAAGACTATAACATGTAGTTAAGGAATTTGTGTTTAGTAATCGTATCTATCTGTCAAGGAATTTTTGTCGGCTAGGGTTATGGTTTTGTGCAGAGTGTGTTGTTTCTGTGATTGTTTGAGCTGAGATTATGTGTTTTATGCTTAGGTTGTGGATGGTTATATGTTATGTGGTAGAGTTCATTGAATACCAGTTCTTTGAAAGTAATGCCTATTGTTTCGAGTATGTTGCTGTTGATTACATACTTTGAAGAAATAGTGGATGGACAGCCCTAATGTAAGCACGAATCACGAATCTCAGGTAAATGATAATTGGCTTTCTTTTCTGTATCATACAAGTTATAATATTTGTGGTATCTATCTAATCTATAATGTGGTGCAGGTGTAGGTTGAAGGAATCCCACTCAAAGTTGTTGTCCATGCAAATCCAGAGGTCAATGTGTCCCAAACTGAGGAAAGTCAATCTGGTCATCTCTCGGGCATGAAAACCTCTGAGGTTTGTTTCTGGTGCATATTATCTCATTCTTTGATTTGCATTCAAGCATATGATATTGAATGAGTTGGTCTGGTTGTTTCAGTGCATAGTATCCCATTCTTTAAACTGCATTTAATTAAAGGATGTTGAGAATGATTTTGACTTGTTGTTTGTAGTGCTTATTATCTTATTCTTTAATTTGCATGAGTTTGCCCGGTACCAAAGACGAAGAAGGACAGGATTAAGCTGTTGCTCATCCTGTTTGTAGAGTTTATGTTTGTTGGTATCCTTGCACTCCTGGTTCTTGAGTTAGCCCACACTCACAAGCTCAGGCCTAACATTGTTGGTTTGATATCCACTGTTGGGAACATCATGATGTATGCTTCCCCTCATGGTAATCACTCTCTTTTTGATTGATTTGTTTCTGTGTATAATGATTGATTGTGTTGGCCAGTTTTATTGAATTTTATTAGCAATATTCAGAAATGTAGTATAGATAGAACATTGGGGCTCCATATGCAATGTTAGAAAGGATTTTTGGTTAGTGTAGGAGGATATGGATTATTGTTATGACATTGGATTGTAAACATTATTGATTTTTAATATAATTTTTATTTTTAATTTATTTTAGCAATTCTATATTTTATTGGCCATTTATTTGATTTATTTCAATTAAATAAATCCAAAGAGCGGGAAACTGAAATTCAATCAAATTGGGAATTTTTGAAATTCAAAAATTTCAATTCTCAATTTTTTTTAATTTTCAAAATTTGAATGTATCAACGCTTTTAAGATCCGCTGAAAGGGTTCTGATTGCCAAGTCACCATTGCCAAGTCACCTCTGCCAATGTGTAAATAGCAGGTCCCCCAATCTGGTCTTTGAGCGCCTCTTACCATAACGTTTCACTGGTCATATGGACAACGCTACCTTATCATAAAAAAGCGCTGAAATATATGCATAAAGACTGCTGAAAAAAGGGGTCAACTTTCTAATAGTGTCAGTTTGAATTTAAATAATTGATAATGAATTAAACTGATAGATAAAATAAAATAAAATTGGAAAACAAACTCAAATAATCATTTATATCGATATTGGACTTTTTTTTCATCGTCTAATTATTATACGAAACCGCCCCTGAAAGACCAAACAGGCTCGTGGTTGACATGCCCGTGTATTTTCTGATAGCCACCTCCTTCTCGGCTGGTGTCGATAAATTCTCATAAAATAGTTTTCCTAATTTGTCTTCTCTCGCATTAATACATTTTTGAACAGGTCAGCATGGAGGGATGACGGATGATGATATCACTGCTGATTAAGCATTTTAATTAATTATTAAAAGCAGGCAAGACTAAAGTCATTCTCAAATTAGACCTCCGTGAAAAAACTATTGGCTATTCCATATTTGTGATCAAATCGTGAGCTAATCAAATCTAGCTCTTAGTAATACTATATTTATTTGAACTTTCTACACTTCATTTTTATAGTATCCTTTTATGTAGCGCAATTTTTTCTACTTAAACAGATGCTAAATAGATTTTATATCTCATCAGAAATGACAGGTGCAATTCAGATATTTATTTTAAAATGTCCTAAACTAATTTTAACAATTAATTGAATTAAAATTTATTTTATATTTCCTCCATATCAGATTAAATTGCACAATTTAACTTTTTTTATATTGAGCAGAGTCAATGATTTCATTTTTTTATTTTTTATTTTTGATCAAACTACCATGAAAACAGGGGAATATACAATAATTTTATTTATATGTATTTATGTATGATGACGCTTTGATATTATGAAGATGTACGTTTTGTTTAGAAAATATACGTTACAAAATAAACGTTACAATGAATACACCAATATCTCTTAAAATTAAAAAATTTATTTAATTAATATTGATACTTTAATTCAAATTTTTGAAACTCTCAATTTTGACTAAATAAATAGGAATTTGTGCAGTTTGAGGTGGCATGGATTATTATATAGGATATGTATGACTTAACTTATCTAAATTAAATTAAGATTAATTGAATTAAATCAAACTAAATTAAAACTAATCTCCTTACACAATACAACGAAATTATCGAAATTGAAAGACTTGACTTGTAAACCAAAACAAGAAAGTAATTTGTGACATCATAACCTGCGTAAAAAACGCTTAAATGCATTTAACAAGAGAACGTTACGTGGAAATTACAGATATGTACACCAAGTCCAAACGCTCATCAATTAATATATTTTTAATTAAATTAAACGTTCAAGGAAATAAACCACAGAGTCCAAAACTAACAGCTGTTATCCTTATCATTTTGTTTCACCGATAGACAACAGTAAATTTGAATAAATAACAAAAAGTAAATCTAAATTACAGCGCAATGTAATTAACATTCTGTCAACGACGAGTCAACGCCGGAGAAAATTTCTCGATCACAGCCACAGCGCTCGGGCCTCCCTGAGCAGCGGGACGAGTTCGCCGGTGATGTGAGTCGCCATCACTCTCTCCAGTCCCCCGAACAGCTTCCCGCCGACGAAGATCACCGGGAACTGCAGCTTCTTCCCGGTGATCCCTTCCGCACCGCCGCTGATCCGGGTCAACTCGGCGACGACGTCATTCTCGTCCGCCTCCTCAACGAAGTAGATGGTCGGATTGACACCGAGCCCTAGCAGAAGCTGCTTGACAACGTGACACATGCAGCATCCGGGCCGGGCGAAGGCGATGACGGCATTCTCCGCCACCATCTTGGCCACCACGGTCTGAGACGGCGCGTGGGACATGACAGCGACCGGGCGTTGGGGTGGATGGGCTTTCTGCATGGTGGTGTTTTGGGTAGAGAGAGAATAAGGAGGAGAGAGAGAGAGAGAGGAGGGGAAGTCAGAAATGGATGGGATAAGGGAGAGAGCGGTGAATATAAGTATATGGGGGAGTGGGTGTGGGGCCCGGGGGACTATAACGTCCGAAGGGTATTGCGTAATGTTTGACGTCACTAGGGACTGTTTGGTGGGGGAGTACACGTCATTGATTTGGTGTGGCGAGAGGCTAGTGGCTGAATTGCGGCCTCCCATTTTGGTATTATGGTACGATCAGATTCTAAGGAATGAATGTGGAAATTGTGCAGATCTCCCACCTCCATTTCATTTTGTCCCAAACAATGTGCTCTTGTCCCTCTGACTTTCTTCTTTTTACCTAATTACTACTCGGGTATTATCTTTTTAAATTAAACAGTTACTACGGTCCTTACTAGTAAATTAAGTGAAAGTTATGACATCATTTTGAATCAAACTTTCGTCCGGCTGCCAGGCTTTAAACTTTCTCTATACCCAATATAAATGGGTTTTACTGATGATATACGTGATTAAATCATTTCTTCAACTATGACGATAAGTAATATGAAATATAGCGTTGTTGTGCCGGTATGTAACATCCTCTGAATTAGATAGTTGCATGAATACTACCTGAAAAGGAAGGATTTCTCCGATGATGAAGCACTTGTGGGACAAAGATGGACTTGGAGGAGATTGATTGCAGGAGGACAATATACAGTGTTGGAGAAGTTTGGGATTATAAAAAACCAGTTAGTGTGTTTGCTGTGCAGAAATGAAAAAGACTCATGTTCTCGTATTTTCATTTCATGTGAGTATGCAGTGGAACTGGATTATTAGTAGGCTCATAATTTGAGAGATAAAAGAAGAAATATGAAGTATGGGAAAGGGAAACTGCTCATAAGTAAGTTAATGAACCTCACCGCACCAGCTTTCTGTTTGTGAAGAGAGGGAAACCAAAGATTAGTTTAGAACAAGGAGCAAAGGGTTGAATATCTTATAGCTATCATACTGCAAGATTGTGCTTGGAGATTGGAGGAATGAGAAGACCAGACCAGCAGTTTGATAGCAAAATGAGAATTCTAATTGCAGGAATCTATAACTTCTATAGAGTAGCAAATTGTGATGTAAAGTAACTGGACTGAGCGCTACGGAAAATGTCATGCTTGATTTTTAATGAAAATTTGGTTTCGCAAAAAAAGAAATGACTTGAGTAACAACATATTCCCTAAACTAGGTTGAAAATCATGTTGTTAATTATAGTACTTTAAGTGAATGTAGGTCTTACTTACTAATTGCACATGGCTACAATATCGCACTGATACTCCCAACACCGAGATGGTCAATCGCATCAAACAGAGAAGTCAAAATACACTTCTACTTGTACTCGGTCTACGAGACTAATTTAGATAAAACTGTCATATTGAGAATATTGAACTTCCTTAACTTGGATTTTCCCCGTCCACTTATTTTATCCGTTCGAATTTACTTTGTGTGTGAGAGGATTCGTGAAATTTTATGTATAATCCCTCTTGTAACTCTTACTGTCTCGTTTTGGATTTTATAAAGTTTGAATTTTTTTATAAAAACCACTAAAATTATCTATATTCTAAGAAAATTAATCCATGCATGACTCATAATTGAACAATATCCTTTTATTCGATTTATTATATGGTTAGCGACATCAATCCATCCTTATCGCCCTCTATAGCCTGCGTCTGCAATTAACCTCACTTACTCCCTTTAATTGCAATGAACCAATCAAAGGCTTATTGCTCAGCTTGGTGATTATCTCTACTGTCGCCTCTCTGTGAACACATAGACATTGGTTCGGGTCGTCTTCATCTTTGTCTATGCTGACTGGTAGCTCAAGATAAAATCATCAATATCCCCTTCAAGAACATAGTCAGCATCTGAAACTTCATCATTTGTTCCTTCCCCAATAGTTCATATTTAATTAAGTTTATGTGAAGATATGAGATATTCTTATGAACACCATCCATGTAACAATTCAAAGAAGTTTATTGGTTACATGATATACACAAGAACCTATTTGATTTCTGAAACTGTTATTAGGGGGCTTGCATTGATTTGTTGTTCTAAACTCTAAAGCAACTTCTTAGATATAATCGGGGAATCGTCTTAAAAGTCGGTGACCATCTACGGAAATCAGTTGAAAATCCTATCTACATGGCACTGAAATATGTTGGACGAGTCGTCAGAGAACCCAGTTGATTTTTTATGATAATTTTGGGGTGCCGAATCAAGTCTGGAGAAGAACTCGATTGATCCTAATTTTGAACATTCTTCACCTTTCGAGTAGTGAATCATTAATAATGATCATTAAATCCATGGAGTATGAATTGTGATGATCAAATGATTTCACGTTGTGTCTTACTGGGGCAGTGTATAAGGTAAATTGCAGATGCAAGCTCTAGAGGCCAACTGGGATGGGTATTTGATGTTGAGGGCATTTTAGGAAAATTACTAAAAATTTGCTCTGGATGCTAATTATTACTCTGGCAATATCAGCACCCATTGTTCATTCTTAATTTACTATATGCACCCTTCAGGAAGTACTCATAAGTATATGAATGCTCTCTAAAGTAAGGGATTGGAAGTTTAATAAACTTTCTCCATACCCAATATGGGTGATTACGGAGAGTTTTCTAATGATGTATCTTCAACCCTAGCGGTAATACCATTGAAATGCCAGTAATAACATATCTAATCATATCTCTTAATTAGGGTAAAAAAGCATTGTGGTAACTAGCATCACTTATAATGAATGTAGGTCTGGATTAAATAAATCTCATGCAAATAAAGAAATCACACTTGTGCGACTTAAAATTTTGATATGACTTTTGATAATTAATGAGACCAGACCAGACATTATAATGGCTAATAGAGTCTAGGAGTGTGTGACTGAAATGAGGTGACAAGAACATGAGTGTTAGCAACATGTATGTTGCCATTATTATGTTTGACATATGTCTTCTACATCTAGCATTAAGAAAACTCCGTAGTTTTGAAAAGAGGACCACTAGTCAATTAGCATGAACTCAGAGATCCAACACTGCTCATTAAACCAAACACTGTCATTTCCTTATTTCCATCAATTTACTCATTTTGTTTTATTGCAAAACTCCTCCTAATTGTGATTCGGTCAGCTAATGGCATCATCGATGTGATAGCTCCGGTTTTGAAGGGTTGCCCAAAATATTTAGAACCAAATTTGATTTGATGGATGAAAATTGTATTTGCCCCTTTCTTAAAAGTGTTGCTAGCTACCACAATGCTTTTGAACCCTAGTTTAGAAGTATGATTAGATATGTTATTACTGGCATTTCAATGGTATTATCCCCATGATTGAGATATATCATTAGAAAACTCTCTGTAACCACTCATATTGGGTAGGGAAAAAGTTTATAGGTTGACCTAGTCTTAGAAATTAAACTTCTTCTAATCGCATACTTTGGAGAGCATTCATACTTTTGTTTACTTCCTGAAGGGTGCATATAGTCAATTCAGAATGAACGATATGTAACACTTATCACGCGTGTAATAGGGATTTTAATTCGTATTACGTCATTTATAAGAATTTTCTTATTTTAGAAAAAAAATTAATTTACTTGTCGGTGGGGCTTTTATTAGGTTCGCTAACCTTATAATAAATTGATTAAAAAGATACCATTCAATTATGATTCATACATGGATTAATTTTCTTAGAATCTAGATAACTATGGTGATTTTTTAAATAGATTTCCCAAACTTTATAAAATCCAAAACATGTCAATAAGAGTTAAGAGAGGGATTGTTCATAGAATTTCATGAATTTTCTCACACGCAAAGTAAAGACGAACTGATAAAATAGATGGACGAGAGACATTCAAATTAAGGAAAGTTTAATATTCTCATTATGACAGTTTTATGTAAATTAGATTTGTAGTCCATGTACAAGTAGAAGTGCATTTTGACATCTCTGCTTGATGCAGTTGGGCATCTCGGTGTTGGGAGTGTTAGTCCAATATTGTAGTCATGTGCGATTGTTAAGTCAGACCTACATTCACTTAAAGTACTGGTAGTTAACATAATGATTTTCTACCTAGTTTATAATATTTTGAACTGGTCTATAGATAATCATAGAACTGGTCTCACATATTTAGTTATATGTGAGAGAGAAGGAGAGCGAGTGAGTGAGAGAGGGTATATGTGCTTAGGAGGAGGAGGAGGAGGAGGAGGAGGAGGAGCAAAACGGCGTTTAGCCTCTAAACCCTCAGTTTAGCCACGTGCCTCTTTTTAGCAATTTTTTATTCACACAAACCCCAAAAACCTTTTATTTTAAAAAAATCATATGGCGGCATTGGAACAACTCATCCTTACTTCACCGGCAGTCGGAGCCGCCGCTAACGTTAACGGGCGTCAGCTGGTGAGCCTGGACGGCAGTGATGAGAGCCCTAAGGTTCCCCCGGCTGCCCCGGTGGACTCGGCAGGAAATCTTGGTTCTGATATAGAGGAAGAGAGTGGTGGAGAACAGGGTGCGGAGAGGGCGGAGAGCGTGGCGTATAATCTGGTCTATAGATAATCATAGAGGGGTCTAATCCCACAACTTACTCCACTTGTACTCTTGGATCCTCCTTATGGGTATATAATGAACTAAGAATGAGTGAAATTTATATCATGTAGTATTGTTAAGTTGAATTGAGTTTCATTAATAAAATTGAATTTACTTTATTAATTTTCAATATCTATTAACACCATATTTTCAGTACAACGCGACAGTTCTCATCGTAACTCCATTTCCGTTTAATTAAATAAGCATTTGACATGAAATATACAAGTAAGATGAAAAAGACAAGTGTAACATGTATGACTAGATTATTTTTCAAAATTTGAGGGGACATTGTTTCTTCATTCTTCAATTTTCTTTTTTAACATCTCATATTTGATCTAATTTACAAATCAATCATCTGGCTATCCTATTAAATGAGACTTGTAGTATAGTCTAGTTACATACAAATCATTTAGATTAGTTTAATCAATTTTCTTTTTTGAAATTAATAAAACCCGTCTTGTTTATAATTGCAAGCCAAACTGATCGACTGGTGTTTTGGATTGATAGGATATACACAAAAGTGTTTTGAATACTACTCACTCTATTCCTTTATAATCAATGAGAACCAATTATATTCAACATGTTTAACACCACGACAGATGTGGTTAACATAATATATCACTCTTTAATAATGACCAGCACAGTTTGACACTAGCTAGTCAGCATATTATAATCCTAATCAACACTATAATTAAGTTCTTATATCATACACCGGGTGTCTGTATCCCCACTTTTATTATGTGTGTTCTACCTTCATAGTTATGCATTATATTGATAATTATTTGCATACATTATTTATAGAAATTATAGGCAAAAAAGATCTAAAATGCACATGTATACACATAAAATGCATATATTTAAATTTTGGAATGCGCATATATATCCCGGATGTATGGTATAATTTGCGACAATTTTCAATGTGTTTTAGTATGTTTTATAATTATTACAAGTTTGGAGTAAGGGTCGGGAGAGTACGGATATACAAACAGGCATAAAAGGCCATATAGGTCCATCACACAAATCTAATAAGATTCCACCATAAAATCAGTTGACAATATGAGGAGTAACCCACCAAATTTATATACTTAACTTTAAGCACATTTTTTCCGATGTGGTTTTACTTTCAACAATAATCCAATTTTTTTATGAAAAAGTAAATAACAGATATTGTTTCCATAATAATCATATCTAATAAAAGCATATTAAGAATAAATTGAACATCAATATGAATAGTCAGATCTAATCGGTCAAACCAAAATATAAGACTACTATGCAAACAATTCACATTTATTCAAAACCACAAGGATCGAGGAGCAATTAAGTGAGAAAATGAAATACCTCGGCATTCAGCATATGAGGTTATCCCAGCCAAGTCTTATCTCCTCACACTGAAATTGAAATCCAATCAAAACTCAAAAAATTAAAATGCACGTCTCATTTCATGTTTTTTCTTCTTCAGCAATTAATCTATACCTACCTCATTTTCATGTCGTAACTTTTGCTCTTCCCATTCACGTGTTGTCTCCTGGCACTGCAACACTTAAAATCTAATTAGACCAAGTCATAATAATTCATTAAATAATTAAATATAACAAGATTAGGGTTTAATTGAAAAGCCTTTTTGAAAATGAGAAATCTTCGAGTAAATTCCGTCGAGTATATTTTATCAATATGTGAATGACTTCCCAACTATCTGAGCCTTTTCAAGTACGATCTCCTCACCATTACTAGTCTCGTGATACCGCAAGGGACCAATTATGTTAAACTTTCCAACATCCCTCCAATTACTGGGTTGACTCGAGCTTTGTCCCACCTTTGATTTACTCGTTATTTGGGAGTTCAAAGTATTTAACAGTGGAAACGGTTGCTACATCGTCGTTGATTATTGTTGCTAATATAAGTGTGGTAGCAAATCTAACAACTGAACCGACTTGTATGTTACCTTGGTATACATGACAGCCTGCCTCATTTCTGTTTTACTTCAAACAACGGGATTTTAATGGTTGGGAATATTAGTTGACTTATGATCGTATTCGACTATAACCAGAACGACAATTATAGTTTGCAACAATTAAAAGGTTCGCCAAAATCAAACATTTCACCATCCACATTGATACATTCAATGCTCTTGAATCCGTATTCAAAAGAAGAAAAGAATGGCAATGACAAAGTGCAGTAATTGGTCTCATCATTTAAAGTTTTTTACAGTTTACCTAATTTTTGGAAGTTAATGTGTGAGTTTCAACAATATTTCCTATAATAGCAGTATTTGTGAGAGGACTTTTTACTTATTTTGTTGATGGACCAAAATATGGCGTCTTAGTTGCAAGGCTTTCAGAGCACGGCAGTTTTAAATCCGCATTTTTATCCTTAATTTATTTTAGTCATTTGAGTATACACTAAAATAAATTTCTAGTAATTGGTATGTGCAAATTTTATAAATGGGGGACGCGGTTAGGCCGTTAAGGACGGTGCAGGTGGTCTGCGAAATTGTGAAGGCCGCAACAAAAGGTCGGTAACGGTCCTACTACAAAAAGGACCGACCACGCAATCACGGTGCGACTGCGTGCAAGTTTGAATTAAACGCTAACCTAAAAATCTTAAGTAAAATTCTTAATCAAAGTGACATCAAAGTTTTCTTGTTTTCTTCAATTTCCTTCCGAGTTTATTGGTTGGGACAAATATTGATTACCGGCACGTCGTTTTTGAGGTTAATATGATGATGCATGAATTCTCAGGAAATTTCCGATTTCGTACAAATCATCCAATTTTCTTGTGAATCAAGAAAGGGACGAATAATTCATTTTATAGTTTGGCATATCTCTTATATCATCACAAATGTAAGAACAAAATCTTAGAGGAAAGTATATAAATATCGCGTAATAATATTAATTTAAATTTTTCAGTGTATTAATTAATTTTTTCTTAGTTCAATTTAGGTTAATAAATTTAAAATAACAAGACCGTATTTTCTTTTAGTTTTTCTTTTTATGATAAATTTCAAAGTCTATTCCCGTCATATAAAACTCAAACACTATTTTTATCAACATTTACTAACTTCGATATCTTACTATGTATACTAACCAATTTCAGTATTAGTGGTTTACTTTAACTTTTAAAAAGAGCGATTACGAAACCTCACTCCCCTAACCTTTTCAAATAGATACAAATTACTCATGTGTCTATTACTGTCACAAAATGTTTTATATAAAATCAAAGAATCAAAGACGAAATTATTTAATTTGAGGTGGGAGGACTACCAATTTAAACCTGATCTAGACTGATTTGTGACTTTAGGTCAATATGAAACACGATAGATTTGGGGTTAGAGATTCTAACCTGTAGCCCCGATTTTCAAGCCCTACGATGTGATCTATGAACACAATTTTGATGTGTTTAACGTGGAGGGCAACGTGAATTATTATTATTATTATTTATTTGTTTTATTATTATAAGAAGCTACTCCAGTAGAAAACTCTCTATTTTGCTGACGTAAGAAACGTTGTGAAGGCAACCACGTGAATTGTGAAACCATACAATACAACTAACCGCGTTCTCACTGTACGTATGAAACCGGCCCCTCCATAAGCAGACAAAAAAAAGCCAAAATTGGTGTGTTTAATAATAAACGATTGGCTTAAGCATGAATAACAACTCACAATATTCCCTGCCTTATTTTTAAATCAATGGTGAAGAGAATTCAGTCATTTCATTTTATAATTATAAAAAGTTAACATGTGATACTTTTTTTTTTTTGGATTTAATAACCACTCAAAAGTGGAGGAATGTTGATTGGGTATCCCACAATCTTAGCCATAAATGACAGAAATAGTTTGATGCAAGTCTTTCTATAGGATGCATTACAAGGACAAAAGTCCTAAAAGCACAAAGTGCTTTCAAAAGAATGTAGTACAAGACCTATACAAAAGAATAGACTACAAACTTCTAAGTCCTTATTGAAACTTATTAGAGAATTGCATGGGAAAACTCAAGACGGTATCAAAATGGAAGTAGAAGCTTAGACCTACCTAAATATGAACTAGCTACTAGTAAAATAGTTAAAAGATGAGGAGACTGTAATGTACACATCAACGGTGTCAAGGTCGGATACAAGGCAATCCAAGTTTATCAAGCAAGGATATTGCTTTAAGTTCAGGGGCAGTGTCTCCCACGTATAGACATGCTCTTATATGTTGCTTAGTGCCATCTTAGCTAGCTAGTGAGTCAACCAGTTGATTGGCTTGTCTGAGAGCATGCTTTATAGGTACCTGTATCAGAACCTTGGCAGCATCACATAATTGGAATAATTTCCAATGTGCAGTAACTGGATTGAGGACCATGGAAATGCCATTGAGAGAGTATGATCAATATAGAAACTTTGTTGACCATAGAAAGCTCCAAAGTGGTAACCTTACATGATGGCTTTCACTTCAGCTTCTAGAGGAGAGGATGCATATGAAAATAGTGTGGCAGCAGAAATCAGATCACCATGAGTATCCCTGAGTACTAAACCAATACCACACTGTGGATAATGAAAGGCAGCATCAACATTAAGTTTCAGCCCTTCTTCAGGTTTGGACCATACTACAAGCTTTTGCCTGTACTGAGCTGGAGTGCTTCTGAAAGGGAGCTGAGCTTGGAGTTCCAGCTGTTGAGTTATGTTGATAGTATTTCTATTAGCACCAGGAGTAATGTACTCTTCACCTCTCTGCTGATGGAGGATTTGCAAGGTTTGGTATCATCAAAAAGATACATGTTTCTGGCTTTCCACAGACACCATACTATTGTACAACATACAAGCCTAATGAGTTTAGCTTGGAAGTTAGATAAGGCAGTGTGTGTCATATAATAGGATAGTCGGTCATATATGGACTGGAATTGGATGTCTCTAACTCCAATTATTGCTAGTATGGTTTTCCAGATGAATAAGGCCAGAGGGCACTGGTTAAAGAAGTGATCAATACTATCTGAGTTGTTGCAGAAAGGGCATTTGGATGCAAGGTTGAAACCATAATGTATAATCACTTCATCAAAAGGTAGCAATGAATTAAAAAGTCTCCAAACAAAGAAAGAGATTTTCTTTGATACCTTTATATGCCTTAATTTGGTGAGAGTGGAGGAAACATGCATGTGTTCATGGAGAGTCCTATAGGCAGACTTAAAGGTAAAGAGACCAGTGATTGAAGGGTTCCAGATCAATCTGTCTTCTCTATGTTCATGGATGGTGGCTGTTTGTAGGTGGGAGAGAATTGTATGGTTCAGAGAACCAGCTTAGGGTGGCATGAAGCTGGCCCTGTGTAGGATGAATTCAGTTACAGTTGTTGTAAGGGGTATTGTAGTGAGCTCAGGTAGGAAATGATCCATTCCCAGACCAATTAGTTGTCCAAAAGTTGCATGTACCTTTCCCATGTACAACAACTGCGTTCTGTTTTCCTATCTGGGTTACCTGACATATCCTTTTCCAGGTTTGTGATGTTTTGGATGAGAGAGGCAGTGAATGTAGGAATATGGTCCAAAGTGCAGAGCTTGTCTAATACTTCCACCACAGTTTAAGAGAGCAGGCTTGGACTATGTGAGGGATTGATCTGAAACCAAGGCCATTTTGCTGGACAGGATAGCAAAGTTTAATTTTTACCATTTTCTTCACTTCTTATTGGTTTTGACTGGTGTGGATCCCCATAGAAATGAAGCGAAGGTCTTTTCTAGGGTTTCAATGACATGAATAGTGGGGGCCATCACTGTAAAGATATATAGAGGTATAGAGTATAGCACTGATTGTATAAGAACCATTTCCCCCCAGTTGATAGCTATTTTTGTTTCCAGAAACTAAGCTTCTTGCTAATCTGTTCTATGAGAGGGTTGAAATGGGAGTTTAATAACTTGCCTTCAAAAATTGGAACTCCCAAATATTTGAAGGGAAAGTGACCCTCTTTCATAGCCAGATGTTGTATGATCAGGTTTCTTTTAGCCAGGGTAGCATTTTTACTTAGGAAAAATTCATTCTTGTCATAATTAATTCTTTGACCAGTGATATTTTCAAAAGTAGCTAAAAAGGCTTTAAGATTGATCAAAGTGCTCTTATTTACTGATATAAACACAATGGTGTCATTAGCATAAGAGAGGTGAGATATTGGGGTTGTGTTTCTAGGATGGTTAAAATATGACAGCTTTCCAGTACTGAAAATATAGGCAATACTTCTTGAAAAAGACTCGGTGAAGATATTAAACAAAAGGGGTGACAGGGGGTCTCCCTGTTTAATACATTTACTAGCTTTAAAGAAATCAACTGGCCTCCCATTTATTAACACTGAAAACCAGGCCTGAGCTAGGTTATTCATAATACATGTAATGAGTTGATCATGGAAGCCAAATTTATTCAGTATTTTTTCCAAGAATTGCCAGCCAACCCTATCAAAAGCCTTCCTTAAGTCTAATTTTATCATGCAATTAGGCTCTCTGACTTTCCTATTTAAATGTCTAACCAGTTCATTAAGATAGAGTATATTGTCAGCAATATCTCTACCCTTGAGAAAGGATGTCTGGTTATTTGAAATGATTTCAGTCATGAAAGGATTGAGTCTGTGCATAATAACCATTGAACATATCTTATTGATGACATTTGATAAGCTTATAGGCCTATAGTCATCAAAAGATAGAAGTGTATCCTTTTTGGGGATGAGTGTTATCCAAGTGGTAGCAAAGCCTCTTGGTATGTTAGCACCACTCTGAATTTCATTTACAGCCTCCATCAAATCAGAATAAATGATATCCCAGGATTTTATGTAGAAACAAGTTGAGAAACCATCAGGTCTTGGTGTACTATTTTTGTTAAAAGATAGCACCACAGTTTTGAGTTCATCTAGATCAACCTTTTTTATTAGAGAATTATTTTGATCTAATGTCATACATGATGATGATGATATATGTGAAAGAAAGTCCGAATCAAAAAGGTGATCACTTTCAGTCTTCTCATTGGTTAGTAAGGATGTGTAATACTGTACAGCCTCAGTTTCTATTTCAGAAACATCCTCTAACCATATCCCTGCAGAACTCCTAATTTTGGAAATAGCAGTTTGGATCTTTTTTGTTTCAGTGAGTTGTGAAAGAACTTAGAGTTCATGTCACCCTCTTTGATCCATTTTAACTGTATTTTGAATTTCCAAAAATGTTTTTGTTCTTTAAGTGCCTTGGTCAGTGCTGCTTTTTTAAGATTAAGTTGTATTAGTTCAGAGTCACATTGATTGTATTCATAACTAAGTTCCTGTAATCTTAAAGTCTCTTATGCCATTTCAACATTCATATGTACATTTCCAAAAACTTCCTTATTCCAAATTTTTAGAACTCTTTTTAATCTCTGAAGCTTTAGGAAAAATTTAAACATTCCAGTTTCAGGACTAGACTCATTCCAATTTGATTGGATAAAATGTTGGAATTATGTTCTTTTGTACCAGGTATTAATAAATTTGAAGGATTTAGGCACGGTTGGAACTTGTGTATCTATTGAAAGCAGTAAAGGTGAGTGGTCAAAGTTTAGCCTATTTAGGACTAAGACTGAGGAGTTAGGGTAGAGTGAGTTCTAAGAGTGGTTACACAATCCACTATCAAGCCTCTCTATGGTAGGTCTCAACCTTCTATAGGTCCAGGTAAACTCATTACCAATTATGTGAATATGGATCAAAGCAAGTTTATCAATACATTTCTGAAAATCCTTCATACTTCCCATTTTGGGTGTAGGGGGCCTTTATAATCAGACATTGTAAGCATTGCATTGAAGTCTCCTATATAAAATGTATCATACAAGGGCAAGTCTGAGAGATCAGACCACAAAACCTTTCTGTCCTTTCTGTTTCTTGCACCATATACAAATACCCCAGTCATATTAATGTTAATGCTAGGTTTTTGTATCTGTGCATACATGAATTGATCATTATCTTGCAAAACAGTAACAGTTAAGTTGTGTTTCCAAAAAAGCCAGATTTTACTATTTGCAGAAAATGAGCAATTAGTAAAATTTAAAATGTTCATATAATGATTGATTTTGTGAGTTATCATGCCAGGGTTCAATCAAACATAATAATTCAATGTGAAAACCCGAAATGAGAGTAGTAAGTCTATACAATGCTATTTCCAACCCTTGAATATTCCATACCAAACTTTGTATTTTATGATTTTGTATAATCATTAAAAACAGATTTTTTTAAATATTTTTGGATGAGCTGCTAGAAAAGCCCATTTTGTTGAATTGAGTGAAAAAGGTTTCAGTTTTACCTTTTGAGCAGAAGCCAATTTAGGAAGGTTTGATCCACTCATTCGTTTGGTTGACTGTCCTTCTTCATCAGAATCAGATTCTGATATGTACGTATCTTGTTCTTCCTTCTCCTTTTCAAGCGGTGATAACCTGTTTTTATTTCTATCTTGTGACAAAAATAGCAAACTATTAGTTTTAAAAAGAGGGGGAGGGATATCGTGCATACCTAAAGGTATGAGTGTGTCATCCTTAGCAAAGGGTCTACTAAGCTTAGGCTTGTGGGACACCAATGTGTATAGGTCCTCATTGGGAGTATCTAGGTTTGGTTTCCTGTAGTTTGGAGGTAGTGTGGCCTTTCTCATGGTTGTCTGGGAATTGGAGGAGGAAGAAGGTTTATCAAATGTTGAGGATGAGGTGCTAGAAACCTGGATTATAGGTACAAGGGAGGTGAAGGAGGTGGTAGTCATATATGTGGAAGGTGAGACTGTTTGTGTATGTTGTTGAGTGGGGTGATTTTTTGGTGATTGTGGCTGTATGGTAGGTGCTGTAGTATCACTGAAAGTAGCAGGGTTGGTTATGGCATTGGTGGTAGCAGTGATTATGTTAGCCATATGGCTGTGTCTGATAGTAGTTTTGGCTGCTAATATGTTCTTCCTTTTCTTTGTTCTTCTTTTCTTAACTCTGTAAAGCTTCGTATTTCCAAATGAGAGGGTTTCATTTGACAGTGTCTGGGGTTAGTGGCCTCAGCTGGTAAGACTGTGCTAGGTACAACTTGGGGAGTTTTGATAGGCTGTGAATTGGTGTCTGGGGGTGCATTTTTCTGATATCTGGGATGGCTTGTGTGGATGGTTTGTTTCTGCAATTGAGTTCAGGGTGTAAACTCTTGCAAACAATAGTATCATGGCCAACCTTTTTGCAGTGAGAGCAGTATCTAGGTAGGCTTTCATACTCTAACTTGAGTTTAGGGTATGCTGCAGTAGAACCTGGTCTAATTTCAGTAGGGATAGGTTGCTATAAATCTAACTCCACACACGGTTTGATAGTTGAGGGTCTGGTTATAAATTGTGTGGCAGCATCTACTTTTATAAAAGTACCAATTGTATTTCGTAGCTACTCCAAGACTGAGACATTGTAGTAATAAACAGGAGGGTTGTAGAGGGTTACCCAAACCGGTACTATGGATGATTCAATGTGTACAGAGAACTCAGGTATCCATCTTAGCACTCTCATCAGGTATCCTTCAATTTCCCAGTTAGATTTCATCCAACACCGCTGAAAATCTTCCTTCAGGGTGAATCTGATGAATACATGGCGGTGGTCGATGGCCCCTAGTTGATAACTTCCGGCGAAGTCGGCTGCCTTGAAAGCGGATTCAATTGCAAGCATGGATGGCCTCCCTTTGCTGAATTTGTCAATCAGTGCTTTACGATAGGGGCGACTGAGGATCTCAATTTGCTCCGGCGTGAATATGCAGGCTAGTTCCCCTTTGTATTCTTTGATAGCTTTGATCTCCGGGTTTGAGGGGAGTGCGGCTGAAAGGGGCTGGGCTTTGGATTTTAGGGCTGAGAGAAAGGGCTTTTGGCCACTGACGGACGGTGGCTCCGCCAGCGGTGGTGGCTAACGGTCGGATCAGAGCTATCTGACCGTGTCAGATGTTGTGATAACGGCTAGAAAACGGTCGGAAAAATTTGGGATCGCAATTATGTAAGAGAGAAGGAGGGGGATAATTTTTAGAGAGAGAAAACCCGTTCGTAATATGTCAATTTTATATGAACATGTGATACTTATTATTCAGCGATATCCAATAAGTTGAGTGAATATTTTAAAAATATTATGCTTTTCAATAATAAAATAGATGGTCTCAATATTTAAAAAATATTTTATTTAGGATATGTTTGATACGGTTGAATTAGAAAATATTAAATTAAAAAATATGAAACTGGACTAAATTGAAATAAAAGTTGTTAAATTGGAAAAACTAATTATATATCTAAATTAAGATGAATTTCAGAATAATATTTCGTGAAAATTGCAATTTGCATTGTGACAAAAATATTATTATAGCAAAATATAATTAAATAATAGTTTAGGTCCATATATATATAGTAGTCTCGCAAACCTACATCTCCTGCTCTAACTACTTAGATTTTCTTTCTTCTTAATATCGGTTTCCAGTTCTTAGTTTTTAAGTGTTTACTTTGACAAAATCATTTTTGACTGAAATGGTGCTAGAAATTTCAAATAAATAATTTATTGATTTGTTTTGAAAGTACGTCGAATGTTGTCAGCTGGTCTTGCTCTTGTTAGTTAGTAGTTACATTTTGACTGGAAACAAGACTTCAAGTATCTAGTACGTTATAATAGGGGAATGCTATACGCAGTCCGTATTTTGTTCATTTTGCGGTCCAAAATAAAAATACGCCTTCGATATATATGATATGGTCAATAATTATGTATATCAGACATATGCATCATATATATTACTTCTATTGTATACACTTGCAATTCAGTTATATATTAGAATAATTGTGTATATGATTATTTAAAAAAGATACGGACTGCAAATAAGTAAAATACGGACTGCGTATAGAAGGCCTGTTATAATATGAGTTGAGAACCTTGTTCTACCACTTTCAACTACTATTTTATACGTTTTATTTTGTTCTGAACATATATTGTTATGGTTAACTTTAAATAAAATATTATAATTTCATTAAGTTGGTAAATAATTTGGAGATTATCCCATGTAAGATTAGATATCGAGAATTCTTTATGTAATGTAGATAAAAGAAGTAATGTCTAAAATAATTTAATACAAAGTCAGAATCAAGCCATTCATACGGTATTTGATTCGTTTCGACAAGTTCTATGATGCTACACAACTATTTTTGGAGTGGTTCTAAATGCAGGTCCACTTTATTTCTGCAGGTCCAATTTAAATTAGAAATGACAATAATGTCTCTTAATTTTTTTATTATAATTCACGAAAAGTAATTTATAATTTGGACACGTGTTTAATCATTACATAGACGGGTTTATGCATTCAAGGTTAGGGTTTTAGAAATATATTTGTAGAAATTAATAAACGAATGAAGGGTAATTATGGTATTTTCTCACTTTTTTTGGAAATGCAAAAGCAAATAGGACCTGCATATAGCAAACACCTTTTTTTGCTATTTAAGATGGTTTACAACCTCTAAATTATCATTTACTATTTTCAAATTATTATTCTTCATTTTCGACTTTTTGGGTAAATTTTATTTCAGGACTATTCTGCGCATAGCATATTAGATTAAGGACACGTTTTGTTTTCTAATTCAAAATAAAATCAAAATCAGACAGGTTAGTGATTATTATCACTGAATGGTAATAAATATAATTATTGGGAAGTTTTATTTCCATGTTAATTAGCGAGGTTCTAGCTGCCTGTAATTTTATATAATACACCGTTTTGACTAAAAGAAAAGAAAATTGGAAAAAGACACGGAGGCCAAATTGTGGACTGTTAGAAGACGTGATTCATAGGATAGGAACGAAGACTTTGGATGATTTCATCATTCCTCAGATCATCATGTTTAATGACGAAAGCGTGATTCTCATCTTTAATTAAAGTGGGCAACCTTTCCATCTTTTTCTCCAGCGATTACGTATTCCCTACCCCACCCCACCTCACCATAATATTGGCCAATTTATTTTTCAAGATAATAAATTGATACTTTAGCTTTAGATATTGTGAAAATTAATTTTGTAGGGTTAAAAAAAAATCAATTTATACCAAAGAATAATTATAATAAGACTAAATTGATTTTCATGTCCCAATAAATATTACAAGAGTAAGTTATAGTCCCACCATATAGATTGTACAATTTATGGACCCAACAAATAAATTTGATCATAAGCACAATTTATAGATATTTAATAAATTTGTGATATTGCACTCTTGAATATTAATCAAGAGCCAATGAAAATCGTGAATTGATAAATAAGGGATATGCATTTCAAATATAATCAAACAATAGCAACAACTAATTCACAAATACGTTTATCTATATTGTACAAACTGTATAAACAACCGAATAACACAATTAAACATCCTAATACAAATCAAAAATGAAAACACGATATCAATATGTAGAAAGAAAACTGATTCTCTTCTTTTTTTACTGTTTAGATTTTGTTGTTTGCTTCTTACCATGCATTACCTATTTTATTTTTGCTTTCTTTCCTTTCCTTACCAACTTCAGGAGTTAATTTTTCCCTTCAACACTACATATCTCAGGTGATTACTGATTTTTCTGATGTATTTGATGTTCCAAACACTCTTCCCCCCTTTAGAGATATTGACCATCAAATACCTCTTAAAACGTATGCTAAACCTTTCAGAATCAAGCCAAGCAAGTGGAGGAAACGACGGAAGCTGGAATTATCAGAACCAGTACTAGTCCTTATTCTTCACCAGTTTTACTATAGTTGAGAAAAAAGATGGTAGGTGGAGGTTGTGTATAGATTACAGAAAACTAAATGAGCAAACTGTGAAGGAAAGCTTTCCTATGCCAATTATTGATGAATTACTGGATGAACTCCTGGTTTAGTAATTGTTTCTAAACTAGACTTGAGATTAGAGTACCATTAGATCAGGTTTAAAGATTCAGATGTGTACAAGACATATTTTCAGACTCATCAAGGTCACTTTGAATTTCTTGTAATGCCTTTTGGGCTTACAAATGCAGTTCCTACCTTTCAGAGCCTAATGAACAGTATTTTTCATAAATTCATCTGAACATTTGTGCTTGTTTTCTTTGATGGTATTTTAGTTTACAGTAAACATGTTGAGGAGCATGGGGAGCAACTGAGAACTGTTCTAGCTTTACTGAGACATCATAGACTGGCTGCAAAAATGTCTAAGTGTGAGTTTGCATAGCCTTAAATGGAATATTTAGGCCATGTCATTTTTGGGGAAGGTGTAGAAATAGACAAAACTAAAATCTGCAGCATATTGAACTGGCCTATACCTAAAAACATCGAAGAACTCAGAGGATTTTTGGAACTATATGGTTATTATAGGAGGTTTAGTTATGGTCTCATTTGTAGACCACTACATGATCTGCTTAAAAAGGACAATTTCAAGTGGAGTGAGGTAGCCACTGTTGCCTTTAATAAACTGAAAACTGCTATAACTAATGCTCATGTCCTCAAGATGCCTGAATTTGACAAGACTTTTGTGATAGAGACAAATGCTAGTGATGTTGGGATGGGGGTTGTTCTTATGCAAGAACACAAACCTATTGCCTTTCTGTCAAAATCTTTCTGCAATAAAAACAAAGGACTTTCAACCTATGAAAAATAATTATTAGCACTAGTCATGGTTCTAGGCAGATGGAAACACTATTTGATTGGCAGCCACTTCACTATTAGGCAGATCATCAAAACCTCAAATATTTGATTGAGCAGAGGTTACAAAGTGATATTCAACACAAATGGATAACCAAGTTTCTTAGTTTAGACTTTGATCTTCAGCATAAAAAGGGCTCTGAAAATAATGTCGTTGATGCCCTTTCCAGAAGACCTTTAAATCCTCCTGAATCACCTAATGTTCACTCTATTACTTGGGATGCTGGAAGTGAAGGATCATAAAGAGAAGAGGAGCTGCAACTCAGACACATAGTGACTGCATTATTAGCTAATGAGATCAAGGAGAAGAGTTCATCGTGCAAAATTGAGTATGTTACTAGTTTAGTGCCTGAATGGATCCAACAACTAGAATCTAGCTATGATGGTGATCAGCAAGCTCAAGACCAGATAGATCAGATTATTTTACAAAAGGATCAGTCAGATGGTTTACAGAAGCCAGCTTGGCCTTATGTGAAAGGGGTCCTTAAACCAGTAGGCAAAGTATATGTGGGGACTACTAAGAATATTAGATAAGAAATATAGAATACTATGCATGCTTCTCTGCTGGGTGGTCATTCAGGCCAAAATGCTACTATCCAAAGAATACTCACTATGTTCATATTGCTTGGATTAAGGAAGGATGTCATTTCTTTTGTTAACCAGTGTGTTCCTTGTCAGAGAAATAAAGCTGAGCATTGCAAGAGCCCTGGTCTATTACACCCTTGCGTATAACTGAACAGGCTTGAAAACAAATTTCTGTGGATTTCATAGAAAAATTACCATAGTCTGTTGGTTTTGATACAGTCCTTGTGATTGTTGACAGACTTACAAAATATAGTCATTTCTTAGCCTTAAGCCATCCATTTTCTGCTTCTGATATGGCCAATATTTATTTTAAGGAGGTTTGCAAACTACATGGTCTTCCTGATAGTATTGTGAGTGACAGTGATAAGATTTTTACAAGTCATTTTTGGAAGGAATTACTTCAGAAGATGGGAGTCAGACTACATTATAGTACAACTTATCATCCTCAATCAGATGCTCAAACTGAAAGAGATAACCAAGTCCTAGAGAACTATACCAAATGTTTCGGTTGTGACAAACCTAGTTCTTCGTTTGATTGGTTAGGGGCAGCTGAGTGGTGGTATAATACTAGTTTCCACTGTAGCATTCAGGTGACACCATATGAGGCGTTGAATGGTGTCAAACCACTACATTCACCTTTGGGTCATTTAATTGATGATGTGGTGCCTGCTACACAGAACTTTATGGAGCAAAGAAACATCGTTCATCAGTTGCTACATAAACATTTACTGCAGGCTCAGACCAGAATGAAGTTTTTTGCAGATGCTAATAGATCTGAGAGAAGTTTCCAAATTGGAGAATGGGTGTATTTGAAGGTAAAAATATACAAACAACTTTTTTTACAAGGAGGTTATGATACTAAATTGACTCCTAAATATATTGGCCCTTTTGAAGTGGAGCAACAGGTTGGAGTTGTTGCCTACAAAATTAAGCTTCCCAGCACCTCCAGATACACCCTGTCTTCCATGTTTCACTTCTCAAGAAGCATTTGGGTGAGCCTCTAAGTCATATCAATTTCATTCCTCCAGATCTAGTGGCTGATGTGCCCTCTCTGACTCCACTCTGAATTATGCAAAGGAGAATGGTCTCTATCAACAATAAAACTGAGGTCCAGTGGGTGGTGGAATGGCAAGGTTTTCCTTCTGAAGATGCTTCTTGGGAACTGGCATCTTTCATCACTAACCAGTTCCCTCATTTTAAGACTTAAAGAGTTGTCCATACTAAGAACACTTATACTACTGCCATTTTTCTACAACTTGAGGACAAGATGTTCTCTAACTGAGAGGGATTGTCATGATATTGGACTATATATGGAGGGGCAAAATAGTCGATCTCAGAAGTGAGCTAGCAGGAGCTAAGAAGAAGCAACCAGTCAACGCACTGGCCATAAATCGGAATAGAATTCAGGTTATATGTTTTGATCTAGCAGGTAGATTTCAGTTATTTAATTAGTTAGCAATCATGAAATTCCCTTTCTCTCTCTCCTCTCCTTATTCTCTCTCCTCTTCCAATGTAACCGAATTTGTGATTTTCATTTAATACTCCCTCCGTCACAGTCGAAGTTGCACAACTTTCCTTTTTGGGTGTCCCAATCAAAGGTGCATACTTTCCTTTTATATTAATGCTCTTTAATTTTCATCCACCCATTTCACCCACTTTCCTCTCAAATTCAATTTCCACCATTCATACTACAATCCAAATTTCTACTCAAACATTCTCTCTTTTGCACCTTTCACTGGGACGGAGGGAGTACAAATTTTCATTCTTGGTCTAGGCCAATTAAAGCATTTGTGAGAACTAGTTTCAATTGCATATAAAAAGGCCCATTTAAAATGTCATACTCTCGGCCCATCTAAAATATTTAAGCTACAATTCTCGTACATTAGAGTTGAACTTTTGCATTGGTGCGACAGTGACTTTTTAAACTGATGGTGCTAGTCAAGGATCAACGGAGATCATATACATGCCCAGGCTTCTGCTTCTGTGTTTAACTGTTAGTTAGTAGATCAAAGAAATTTAGGTTCTAAGAAGCTCAGAATAACCGCCATATTTACATCTCCCTACTCCACATTCTCCTCAGTTAAGTTTTTTTTAACTATATACTAAGATCCATCTTCAAGAGCTAGTGCTCTTGTGATCTCTACAGTTTAACAGAATCGAAACCTTCAAAAGATCCCAATCTCTCAACTTTTCTTGTTGCATCACTGCCTTCATCTACTATTTCAACTGATGTGTGCAGTTCAGCTTCCTCCACATTTCGCGCTCCAGCAGATACAGAAGCATCAAGTGTTCTGAAAGAAAGTGAATTGAGGGAGAAATCTTCTGAGGCGTCGATAGATGTTGTCGCTGGCCAATGATTGTTCTTTTTAGCTATGTTTGTCTTTGCCCGTCGTTGCCACCTTCTGAGGCCCCGTACCACTGAACCGGGAAACACGTTAGTCAATGCCGATGAGCCCATCTGTTGAGGACAATCAAGAAAGTAAGCATCATATGAAATAACTTACTAAACAGAATGAGAGCTTACAATATATTTACCTGTGTTACCAAAGCATAGAGAGGCAATGTTACATAGCCACAAAGGAATTGGACCAGAAATCCAAGACTGAGTTTTATCACAATATCCTCGGTTTGTTGGTGAAAGCAAGAGTGAAGTCCAAACTTATACTGGCGATATAAAGATGCATCAAATGTCAGCTAGAATATAGTACATATTCTAAGGAAGACAGACTAGAATGATCCCAAAAATGCTTACCCAAGTCCACGTAAAGAACGCCAGTTGAAATGAATTCTGGATGGATATCATGAAAACTCAAGTTAATTGGAAGTTATGACAGCAAAAATTTTTATTGAAGATATTAGTACATAAGCAAAACCATGTTCAAGTTAGGATGCATGATGCAATTAAATTACCTGAAACAGAATGAAGTGCATCAGGTGGAGCAGCAGTTTTGGTTTACTAAACCAAAAGAAATGGTCACTAGGTTTTACAGTAAGGGACCCTCGAACTACATGTGATTTATCACTCGTATCTAACCCCATCTTTGTAATAATGGATTGAAGCTTTGTCCCAACAACAAGCAGCATCTACAATGATGCAAAGTAACCACAACTTATGACTATCAGCACTAAAAAGAAACTTTCTCGGGGACCAAATGAATGAAACAGCCAATAATTCTTACCACTAATGGAACGAAGGGCAGCCAAAGATAGTTGTGAAAGACTGTATTCACAAGATCGCATTTTGTCAGATAGGAATATATAACAGTATCGCTCATGTAGACTTGAACAAGAAAGGAGAAAGTTACCATATGCATTGAAGAATATGAATAGAACGGAGAAAACCCAGATCCAGAGGCTGCAAAAGTTGAGATCAGTCTGAACTCATAGTAAACAATAGTAATACTGATGCAATGGTCTAGTTTGGTTGTAGATTTACCTCATTCCAATAACCACTCCGAAATCTCTCTCTAGAGTTCTCCTAATGTACTTCTGGAAGTCAAAGTTGATGTCTTCTTTTCTACCATGCGCCTAAAAGAGGAGATAGTAAGAATTCAAATCATACAAAACCTTCCACAGATAGAGAGGAGAAGACATCAATACATAGTAGAGTACCATAATGAATCCATGCCGAAGAGTTAAGTAGTCGACTCTGAAAACAGACCCGAAGAACTGGCGAAAGAAGACAACCTAGAAAAGGATGCATATGCGAAAACCATGAGGGAATGAAACCAGAACAACATTAAAGAAAGGATTCTATTAAACACTAACAGGCAAACGAAAAATTCTGCGTCCACTCCAACTCTGGAGATGCCGCCTTCCAAAAGATGTTTGGTGGATAAGCTGGAACCTTCTGGAATCTAGAAGAAAATTGAAATGAAGATAATGCCAAACAAGAGAGTATGTTCAGTACTATGCATAGTGTGATCTAGGATCTTCACATAATGAGCAAAAAAAAATCTAAGGATCTTTGCATATAATAGGCAAGAGCAAACTTTCTTTGAACAATATGTTTCTTGTTTATAAGCAGCAAAACTTAATATTTTTAGAAAACTAATACGAATCATTTTAGAGTACAAGTAAGTATTTTGGAAAAAGAATACTTTTAGAGTGAAACTACCATGTGAAAACTGATATTCTGATGTCCTCGTTTCTGCCTCCCATGATTCCCATCTTATCATCTGGACACAGCAAACATCATTAAATAAAGTCACAGCAGTGTATCAAGTCACAGAAAATTTCAATAAAGGCCCTTCACAGATTATATGTTCCTTACATGCTCAGTCTAATTTCTCGATCCTAAAACAAAGTATCATACAAATATCAGGAGATCACGTACAATCGTTGGAACTAATTTTGTAAATCGTCGAAGAACCATACCTTGGCCATCCCAAGACCGAAAATGAGGAGGGAAGAGAAAACATGGAAAAATGCAAGCACAAAAATCAACATCTGCAGCTGTTGTGAACCTTCCGTTGACAACAACGACATCTTTCCCTGCAATACAATGTATTAAATGAGTATGACATCATTCTCCGGAAACCAACACTTCAGCTTAACAGGTATAACCACCAGAAGCACTTTATTCAGGACTGATCAAAACGAGGAAAGAGATACTAAGAGATGCATTCTTGATAATCCAAGGATGGGAAGAACACAGACAAACACCAATTCAGGACCAACCAAAACCAGAAAAATGCATGGTTCAAAATGATGCATCTTCGAAAAACAACCAGAAAACACACAAACATTTAGATATATTAACAAACATATGCAGTACCTCCTTTCCACACTCAGATTCTTCCCCATCCTTACTCTCCAGTGTTCGACACGGGAGAAAAGTCTCCATAACACTCCGCGGGATGCAAATTCTTGCAATCGGCTTCTGAACAACGGTAAGCATCAATGAGATGAACCCCAGAAGCATCAAATCTGCAAATTGCAACAAATCATTAGAAAACAGCAGAAAAAACAGCAAGAAAAACACATTCCACTTCTCCTACCAGTCTTAATCCTATTGAGAGCAAAGAGAAGGGCTTTCTTCTTCTTCCCCTGTAAATACTGAACCCCATTTCACAAAACAAAAACCCCATCAAAAATGAACAAAAAGAGAGAGAATTATGTTGAAATTGTCCAGTTTTTCTCGAGAATTTCAACGTACCTTAGCCAACAGATGAAGAATATGTTCGATCAGAATCGAGATAGCGATTAAAACGAAACAAATAGAGGCCACAGCCCAGGAGGGAGTATGCTCCAGAGTAGCTTCTGCACCTCCACCCGCCATGTTTGAACCTTCAAATTTTTCTAAACTAATTCAAATTTAAGTAGCCCAGAAAATCATACGGGACGAAGCAAAGTATAATTTGGGTGCTATATTAAACTAAACTATATTGTCCCGAATGATTGATTGACCATTTTTTTGAACCATACATCACAAAAATGTTCTTCTTCTTGTTGGTGGCTACTTGCCACTGTTAGCCAGTGGGGTCCGCCGTGGACGGTTTCCTTCCCGGTAACGAAGGCGGTGATAAATGGGCACAGAATAAAACGACAACAGAAGGAGTCGTTTTAATAATTTGGTGCGTAAAATTTAATTTCTGCAGAAACCGCGCCAACGGTGGATTACTGTAATAGTTCTGGAAATAAGTAACGAAGCTGAGAATATAGTCTACCGGAAGACCAATGGCTTGTCTTTTACTACTATACTTAGTATTTGATTATTTTTACTTCATCAGCTTAGTAAATGTTTTAGGAAATAATTTGATGAAATTCAAATTAATTTAGATATATTGTAGAATTTTTAATACATTAATCTTTATTTCAATTCCTTCTAGTTCAGTAATAAAATTAAAACGAGAAAATATGTCCTAAATTTAGGTATTTAGAGCAAGTCCAATAGTTTCTCCATTCACATTCTCCATTATAGAGAAGCAAACCTCATATTCCCCATATTTTTTCATCTCAAACCCAACAGTTTCTCCATTTTTCATTCTCTAAAATTTATTAACATTTAATACTAGCACTTATCCAATTGTCTTCTATTTTTTTAAACCATATATTCAATAAATCCAAATAATAATGAACTAACAAATAATGAATTTATAATACACGTTAGAATAATATTTCATATTGACATTACTTACCCATAATATAATCTTATAAAAAATATATTTTATAAAAATAACACATTATGAATTACAATATTATTATTTTTGTAACGTATTATGAATAATTAGACTCATCTCTTTTCAATTATTTATTACAAGTTATTTTTTTCAACCATTAGAAATGAAATGTTTGCCAAAAAAAAGGATTTAGTTTAGACGTTATGACTTATAAACAAATGTCAAAATAAATATATTTATAGCCTTAAAATTTAGTAAATTTATATTGGAAAATAGATTATATTAGATTATTAAATATCAATAGATATGTACATGTAAAAATAGTCATATGAGATCTTATTACAATCATTTTTATGCATATTTTTAGAATATGCATTTTTTTATACAATTTTATTGTAAATATTTAAAGATATTATCATTTAAAATTATTGAAAAGAAACAATTAATGAATTAAATAATCAAAAACTTTCCAAAAAGTATTAAATGTTGGTTCTCCAAAAAACATTTCTCATTCTCCAAATTTGGGGAAGTAAATCTTCTCTTTTCAATTCCCTACTATGAAGAATGGGATGGAGAATCTGTTGAATTTTAAAAAAGCTCCAATTCTCCATATTCAAGCAAAATCTCCATTATAACAAAGTTGTTGGACTTGCTCTTACTCTTTCTAATACAAAATAATATTAAAACTACAATATTGTCCATATATATTCCATAATAAAATTAAATATAATATTTTAAATTAAAATAGTGAAATGTTGAACGGCACATCCAATATTAAACAGCGGAAATGAAGATATTTTTCTAGAAGTGGAAATGTTGGCTTATTTAAACTCTTTATTTTTTCGTTTGGTGAACAAAAAAATTGAATTGGTCCAAGAATTTCGAATCGTCCATACCTTTGAGACAATGAAATATTACAAAGAAATCAAACTTCATTAATATCAAGAGAAAAATAGTCAAATTTCATTTAAGTTGAAGTGGCCGGAGTGGAAGGTGCGCCTGCTTTACGCCCGAGTCCATGGACAAATGAAGAAGAAGAAAAAGCAGAAGAGATGGCCATTCTTCCCAAATCGCATTCACTAATTGAGGAAAATCAATTGGTTAAATCAGGTTAAATCTTTGATGGAAAACAGCTGAAGTTTGTCGGTTACTCTATTCACTTATTTTTTCAATTCTTTTCAACCACCAAAAGATGGAGGAATAATAGTCATTCTCGTATCAAAAACAAAACATAAAATAAAGTGTAGACGAATGGTGAGATTATAGATAACTTTACTGTTAATCAGTTGTAACTTTTACTGTACCTGAGTCTATGAGAACTAAACCCAAAATAGCAATTCTAATATGACACTAGAAAGTAAAGTAAAGTGCATAAAGAATGATATGGTCGTAAACAACGGCACTTTCAACTGATCCGAGTTGAGCTAACTGAATACGAGTTGTCCACAATATCGGACATAACACCCTAAACACTCCACAATCAGTCTCATTAGAGAAACTGTTCGGATTCCCCCCCTTGGGGCCAGTATGAGACTTTCTAGTTTGTTTTCAAAGAGTAAAGGTATTGGCAGGTCTGTCTAACTGAACCAGAGTGTGATCCATCAACATACGCAGTCTACAAATCTGAGTCTAAGAGCACCTAAAGGATAGTATTCAAACTAACCCCAACTTGGATTTCTCCTTTCTCATATTTCTCCTTACATCGTCGGACAATATTGACTCTGTCTAAATTGGCCGAAATATATAGAAATCGCTTGGATCTGGAGAAGAAAATTGGATCGGTCAGAAGGGGATCCACCCGGAGAAGTCGCCTTAGCAGGTGGAGGACATCGCGACTCATGCTCCATGCCATCGGGAACCGCAGCTGCTGCTCGAAGAAGATCAAAACCGTCTGAGATGAATCAAATCTGCAATTTGAAAACATAAAATATAATTGGACGACGTGGGCGAAAACCAAGGTATAGGATTGAAAAATGGGAAAGGTAGAGAAGATTTATTAGGTAGGGGGAATACGTGCAGTTCACCTACGAGGACGCCAGCTCCTCCCCATCCAAGTTTGGGTTCTTGGGGTTCACTAGTGGAAACGGACACCATTCATGGCGGTCCCTCCCCCATATTCACGGCGTTTAGGGAATGCCGTGCCTGGGTGTGTCGTAAACAACCGAAACACAGGCACGACGTATGGCCGAAATGCCGTAATTCCGCGTTGAGGCACGGAGGAAATTTTCGCCGTGCTTATTGAAAAAAACGCCTTAAAAACCTATTTACGATATCGTAAATGTGTCATCCAAGCACTGATTCATCCGTGTTTACGATAGAGCAAGAACGACATATCTAAGTCAGGCGATATCGGAAAAACATGGTACGTTGGAGTTATAGCGATATCAATTCCATGAGACCGTGGTGCATATTACGGTCTTGTACAAAAACGCGATTGAATCAAAATAACTCTAATTTACGATAACGTAAATTAACAATGTATATATGTATGCGGTATCGTAAATAATATCATAAGTAATACAGAGATGTAAAACATTATGGGAAGCGATATCGTAAGTTGTATACTTTCAGGTTAGCGTAAGAGGTAAAAATATTTTGTTTGTTTACTATATCGTGATTATGGCACGTATTAACTTACGCTACCTCATGTATTTCAACATTTGGAATTACGATATGGCATTTTTCAAATGCTTGTTACAAAAACAGGAATTCGTGGACAGTTTCGTTTGAAACTCAATCGGATGCCGTTTCAATACGATATACATGGCAGCCATTAGGATACACTAATTCTAATGCACAAATGACATTAATCATCTCTTTCTAATGAATGTTGAACACTGGTTCAAAGTCAATCATCCACAAAATTTCAATACTATGTGTTCATAATATTCTAGACCTTACACTACACAACAAGATGAACTACATAATAGTGATGGACTAAGTGTTAACCTATATGGTGGGCTGTGCAATGTGTACTGACCGGGGATGGACCAAGTGTCTCGCGATTTTATTCCTTCCCTCATTTAGCTCCACGATTGTGTACGGGGTGACATCGCAACCAAAAACCTACGCGTGTAAAATATTGTCACTATCAACCCGACATTGTAAAAGACGGATGTATGACATGATTTTGTGCACGTACCTTCTCTAGATTCAAATTATCGGTTTCAATACCTTCAATGCACTTGTGAGCAAAAACGCATGTTATAGTAGCCACACTCCCGATGCGATCGTTGCCTTTTGAACTTGATGCATATGTACTAAGTCAGAGTTGTTTATTTGAACGAAAAACAAAAAAAACAGGCATATATCAAGGAAATGCAATTACAATACCTCAATTACAATACCAACATCAACATATAACTTGCATAAGGGTTCTAGGCACAAGTTAAAGTTTAAACAAGAATTCAGAAAATTAGTATGAAAAATAAGACTTCTACATTCTCTTCCACCACATCTACATTCCTAGGAGAAGGTTGTGATCCCCTAGAAAATGGTATCCTATATGCATCAACATTTCCAAACATTGGAGGTAGGGGGAAGTTATTATATTGGCCAACGTCTTAACAATAGACTTAACCTCCCTAAACTCAGCAGAATATCTATCAAATTAACTCAGTGAAAACTACGGTTTTTAGAGGGTTGTTGCTCTCCTATACTACCCTCAATGCCAAATGCCTCTATTTGGATCACACACCCACCTATACCCAATGCCATCCCAGGGTGTTCTTTTCTCTCTATTACATCTAGAACCTTACGAAGCAACGCCCAACACCCAATGCGCAATGCCCAATACCTATACCCAATGCCCAATACTCACCTAGGTTTTATCCCCTAAATCATAACATTGAAAGTTTTGTCATAAAAATCAGGAAACTAGCTATCATAATACAATAACAATAATTTTAACAACATATTTTCCTCAAATCATTACACAAGCACAACAAAATGTACAAATATCGAAAACATGAATGAAGAAAATGGAAAACCACATATAAACAAACAACAAACCTTGTTAGTGGCACATGGGATATGAACTTGATGGGTGTCCTTTTGCAAAATGGATATGGATCTCCAAAGGTTGCTAAACTAGCCAAGGACCCAAACTTGCCTCACAAACAACCAATTATGGAATGGATTTCGTGGTTTTGAAGAAATGGCTATGGATTTCGTGGTTTTGAGGCTTAAAAATTTGGGGAGAAGATGAGCAAAAATGGAGAAGAGAGAGTTTAGGAGATAGAGTGTGTAGAAGATGAAGAACAATTGTGGGTTGAGGGTAGAGGTTTGAAATGATAAAACCCGCAAAAAAAAAAGGGTTTGAGTGGTCAAGATTCCATCAACCGAGCTGGAAGAATAGTGTTTTCACCTACTTATCTGTACACGTACCATATCGTAAGTGGTAGACGTCTGCTTACTTTTCAGTTTACGAATTCGTAAATTGTAAAATATCAATGTTAGTAATTTTTTAAGCCACATTATAGGAATTAGTTTCTTAGTTAAGCACTCCATCGTATGAAAATTATAATTCATAGACTGTTGATTCCAAACATGTATAACATGTATGGAAATTTACGGACTCTTCGAAGGCTTGCATCCAACGATGTCAGAATTACTGTACGTACATCGTTCATGTTCGGTGTGTAGCAACAATTAGCATTACCACTACACCATTTAGTAAGTAGTTTGACCAATATATTGTTGTAAATGTGTTAATGTGCCAGCATTCCACAATTGATAGAAATGTGATTTACATCCGATTTAGTTCCATGTTATATATCATGCCTAGTGGTGCTAATTGGTCGCGACTATTCGCGAGTAATTCGTGATCGACTCGGTCTAAATTAGGTATAAGCTCGGCTCGATGTATCTCGACTCGAGATCGACACGACTCGAATGATTAACGAGTCGAGTCTTAGCAAAAAACAAGTCGGGTTGAGTTTGAGTTATATATAATTAGAATAATAATACTAAAAACGTGCTTAATTACGTCATCACTTTTGTAATTTACTTTTTGTATATTTTATGGTGTATTAGCATTCATTTGATATGGTTATAAGATATGAATGTCGAGTATAAAGAATAAATTATTTTAACATTTTAATTAAGCGATTTTAAAAGTGTAGTAACATAATTAGTATTAATAGCTTGGATGAAGGTCACTTATATGACTAATTTAGAATAAAATATTAACTGTTGAAACACGACTATCATCTTGGCTTAGGGATGACTGTCAGAATACGACTATCATCTAAAAAGGGAGTTACTATCATGTGTGGCAAGTAAGATTCATCGGTCTACCTTAAACCGGTGATTATTCAGTCATTTAAAGAACCATGTTCATCAACTTTGCATAAGTTATACTATCGAAATTGAAACTATTTTACAATTGCCAATAACGTTGGTTTGCTACATTTCTCTCCGGAGGAATTTGAGAACACTTAAGTATTAGGGATTTTTCCATGTAAAACCCTAATTTCGATATCTGAATTAGATTTAGTTTATATAATTTGAGTGATAAAGATATCGTAAACTATGAACGTGTCCACCACTTACGATATCATAAACTAATACGTGTCTGTGTTCCGAAATCGTTTCACATTATCACTACGTATACGGTATCGCTTCTTAATAAACTCCTTTAGTATCACATATTTTTTTATTCCCGCACTATTTTCCTTATTCCATTTCCGATACCGTCAAAGTAACTGTCACATTTACGATATTGTAAACTATCAGAGTTTGGAATCTCGCACTTGTGCCCAAATAAGCCATGCACCTTTACAATACTGTCTGTCTTCACGTTCAGTTCACTATTGACTCAACTTGTATTTCAGATACCGTGACTTCTCTAGTATATATTTACGATATCGTAACTAAACTCACCAAAACACGACGGTTATTTGAAACGCCGTGTTCCCGCCATACTTGCACCGTGCCAGTTTTACCTGACGAACTTGACCAGTTTACAATATCGCGAACACATATTTACGGCGGTTTCGCGGAAAACGGCGCCAAACGCCGTAAACGTGTGCCGTGGATTAGGGTGTTTGCACTAGTGGTTCTGGGGGGGGTTGAGAGGGAGAAAAAAAGTAATCACCTGATTTTTCTGGGGTGTCACTCTTTCCACCCCGTACTTTATTCACATGATTTTTCTGGGTTTCATTTCATTCAAATAGTAATCAATTTTATAACAATTCACTGATCTGTGAGATTTTTATAAGTATTCAAAGTCTAAGAATTAGGAACATGACACGAAAAACCGACCTAAACCGAATAGTGGGTTTAGGTCGACATGAAATACGGTATGGGTCTATATTTGATTAGACACGAATGAGCCCAAAAATAATGGGTGTTGTGAAATCACGCCCTAATACGTAAAATAAATAATATATTTATGCTGAGGATAAAATTAGTGAAATATTTACAACTAATTATCTCTAACTAATCCAACACTAATTTTTTACTGAAAGGAAAGATGGTCGGATCCGGCATGCCCGTTGCCGGAAAAGTCACCTAAAATTTTTCAGCTACTAAAAATTCATCAATCTATTGTGTTTTAACTTATTTTTCAATATTAGACTAACTTGGGCATGTTTTCTTTAACTACTAGAGGTTTATGCAAAATGTCTCTATATTCGGGAGAAATTGTAGTACAACTTCCTCCAATTAATAGAGAATTAAGTATCAATTGTCTCTAATGTCTAGAGAACAGTGCCCTTGATTATAAAATTCTCTCACTCTAGCCCAATTTCTTCTCATACCCCTAAACATACAAACTGATTCCTCCAAATTCCACATATACCGACTACACCTCCCGAATCCGATCAAACGTCTCCTCTGCTAGCGTCATTGTTCCCGCTTTGGTCGTGGCACTTCAACGAAAGGATTCAAATCCCAACATCAAGTGAGGGTAATACTCAAACTGAAATTTTTTATCATAACTTTGTTGCCTACTAGAACTTGTCCAATTGATGGGATTTTCCTTCCATGTATGGATACTAGAATACTAAAATACTTGTTCTACATAGGTGCTTTGTGCTAGCAACTTCTACTTTATGTTTTTTGTTGCGCACTTTGTGTTTGTTGATTTAGTGGATTTATTTGTTGGTTTGTTTAGCTTTTGAGTATAATTGAGAAAGATGTTGCTGGTTTTTGCACTTTTTAAAGTGAGTCATTTTAAAAGCCTTTGACATATTTCCTGCTTGCTTGGTTATAAACCCTTCCCTTTCTTATTTGATTTATCACATCCTAGATGGATGGACCAGAGGAAGGGGGCACAAGATTGTTAAAGGTCAAAAAACAAAGATTCTGAATGTGTCCATGCCACTTGAGGGTGATCGTCTTGCCAGGTTAAGGGTTTTAACTGCGTCTGTGAGGAGGGAAAAGGGTGAACGGGAGAAAAATATATATGGGTAAGAAGATAAAGATTATGAATGTGCCCATGCCGCTTGAGGGTGATTGTCTTGACAAGTAATGGGGTTTAACTGCATTTGTGAGAAGGGAGAAGGGTGAACAGAAGAAAAATATACAAGGGTAAGAAAATAAATATTCAGAATGTGCCCATCCCGCTCCATGCCGCTTGAGGGTGATCGTCTTGCCAAGGAAAGAGGTTTAACTGCGTCTGTGAGGAGGAGAGAAGGGTGAAACGGAGAAAAATGTACCATGGGTTGTGGATGATCAACAAAGGGAACATGAAACATGGGTCTCGCATGATTTTTGGCCAGGAGATATTAATGAGGTAATTGATGAAGAACTTTTGCAGAATGGCGAGAATGAACTTTTGTAGAATGGTGACAATGAGCATGAACTAGAGCATAGCGAAGATGACTATGAAACAAGTTTCATCCCAGCACCGGTTGAAGTTGTGATTGCTAATAACTGTTCCAAAGGTCGCAAGAGAACTAAGGGAGGCCGATCAGAGCCTACTTCTGATGGATCTTGTAGTGTAACGAAATTGAACATAGTGAGAATAAAGCAGATGAAGTTGAGCATGTGCTGGATTAAAAGAACAAGACACCTAAGAAGAGCGATAAAAATACATGTTTAGTTACAGCTCCATTCGAAGGGGGCATGTGGATGACACAATTATATCGAGTTTTGGGGGACATGTTGCTCTTGAAATATGTAATCGTCGCCTTCGTGGTGTGCTAAAATGATACAGCTGAGAGAAGACATGCAAAAATTTTCGAAAATTGTTCATTGAGTTGAGCAGTCCAGTTCAAGATAGGATTCGCTACAAGATTGGCTCACTTACTGGAGATTATGATTGATCAAATGAAAATGCCATTGATATCTGCGTTTTTTGAAAGATGACATCCAGATACTAACAGTTTTCACATGCCTTATGGAGAGATGACTATTATGTTGCATGATGTACAATATATTCTTGGCATTCGTGTGAATGGTATGATTGTGGGTGACATTGGATCATTGGATTCACGTTTCACATGGGGTGTGTTGATTTGTTTGGGGTGGATTTGGAGACTTTTCTTCAAGAAGAATGGCGTTCTGGGTCCATATCTGCTAAGAACTTGCTCTGTAGGTGTTCGAGCAAAGCACAGAGCAAGAACTATCAATTCATTTGCAATAGATCTTGCTACTTGGATCCACACTTTTCATTGACAGGGTTGGAGAAAAGGTGAGTGTTGAGATATTTTCATTTCTTTCACCTTCAATTCTTGTGAAAAATTATTCTTGGGGCCGGCTACAATAGCCTACTTGTATCATCAGTTGGGCCTTGCTAGTCGTGCTGGGGGAGGTGGGATGTCAGGGTGTTGCACACTCTTACAATGTTGGATCTATACATATTTTCCTCAGTTTCGGCCTACTCGTTCAATGAAGTCGTATGCTGGTTTACTAGTCCGGGCAACTTGTTGGGATACCTCTTGCTGCTTATAGCCAAAAAATACAAGAGGGCGCCAAATGCAAAAGGGAAAGGATGTTACATGTACAATACCAAAAACTACAACTATGAATCAAACAAAATTCTCTAAAACTCCTAAAACGCCAAAATAATCACCTAAACCGCCATAAATCATGTCCCACGCAGCAAGTCTAGCGGCATATTAATCCTACCATCTTTGACTGATTCTCAACAATTCGCATACCATAACTTATCAATCGGAGGCATTGGGGAATATGGGCGTACATGAACACATATAAAGTGTAATCTTTCGGTCAAATATATCATGTGAAACGCATCCATCGGACCTTCTATGCTTGAATATGCCATCAAAGGAAGTACAATAGTACAATTCTGTACAGAGCCATTGCTATCGATATAATAGTAGATCACGACACAATTATAGAATATTGCAACAGAGTATAGATCATTAGGCACCCTAAACCAATGCTCTCAACTACAAGGACCCTTTGGATGGTACAACCGAAATAGATTATGAGATATAGCATTCCGTACTCCATAAATTTCTTCGTGCACTTGCTTGCTTGAGAGTTAGATGTAGATAGAATTCCTCACAATTGGCCAATTATTTTCATGGTCATGACAAACATTAGCCACATATCGAAAGCCACAATTCCCATCACTCTCAACATCTTTCCATCCATATATGAGCTTTAAAATATAACCAAGAACAAAAGTGGGCAAAGGAAAGTTAGATGGCAAGTAAAGAATGCTTCATTCAAACATTATTATTCAAGTCCATAATTAAACTTCACTAATTGAATATAAAAAATGTAAAGAAAAACAAAATTATCAGTTTGAATACTTTTATGGACGGGACTGCCGGTAGCTAATTTTCAAGGTACTACCTATGATGAAGACTCTTTCTTTCGAAGAGCCTGTTCAAAGTGGATTGGATCGCATTGACGATGAAAGTGGAATCTGGTCAAGTGGTCTTCCCCTCTTGTTAGTCACAATTGTGGGATTTTCAACACCACCATCCTCTGGATGAAGGTGCTGTTTAATGAGATTGACTATATTCCTCCTAATCGATGGATCACATTTTTCTACCTCTTAGAGAAAAGTTTTTAAAGATTCTACATCTTGCTCACATCGGCTCATATTGTCAACAGCAAAATCAACCATCTCCCATCACTAATGTTTTTAAAAAAGGTGGATCTCATCTAAATTAAGTGGCATGCCCTCATCAAGTGCAGCCTTCATAAAACACGCACAAGGTAATTCACGGGTCGTACGAAGGACACAATCACAATGTCTGAAACCTAGTCTCCAAGCTTAGTCATCCTCGCGATTTTAGCTCCCAACTTTTCCAAACAGAATCAGGAGACATTCCCAACAAGGTGTTGAAGTAATTGTCCTCTATACATTTTCCCTCTTTTTGTTTGTGATTTCACCAAACTATCCTTGATCTTAATGATCTGACTGTCAATGCACAAGTTCACGCTCCTGCAAACGGTATCCAACGTAGTGGTTGACATTTGAAGTCAGGCTTTCAAGGCTGAGTGTGCACTCTCAACCCTACAAGTGGTAGTGTGGCCAAAATGAAGAATTTTGTTAGTTCATGCTTGGACAAACCTCTCCTTGTGAGGCATCAACCATGTTTTCTCCACATAGTTAATAACAGCTTAGTTCCATGACCAAGAAGGTTTCATATCCCTCACCGCATTATCATATTTCTCCACTGTGGATGCACAAATAATCTTTGTCTAAACTCCATTTTTGAATCGTTCCTGTAAAACTTTGCATTACATATCTTTGACACACACGCCAAGTTTCCATGGCCAGGTGGCTTGCTTTAGCCGTACCTAGTTTACTAGAATTATGTCTTATCAATAGATATGAAATTTACAAAACAATTAATCGCATACTATGCTACCAAGGTGTTTTACCATTTTTCCGTTCGTAAATAATATTTCTATTGTGCCTTCATGAATTCATTGAAGCAACCTTCAAGTGCCTTGATGGTTCAACTGTGTTTGAAGTGTATTGTTAAATGTCCCACATTGAAGATGAAAGGGTTACAGTCTATTACATTAGTTTGTAGCCTACTCCACATATTCTCTGTTGGTTTATAATGGAATCCCATCGAAATTGTGTAGTAGACCACCTTGGACTTATGTGTGGCCCGTATTATCTCCGCACTCTCTTGACCTCTAATACTGAGGGGGTTAGTATTATACCGGGCCACCTTAGGTATATGTGTCCATACTAGCTAGGCTTTTCTCATATGGAGTTCTAATAAACGCTGATCACCATTTGAATTTAGCCCAATTTATTGCAAAGTTTAAATCTTTATTAGGATTTCATGTTAACTACATCCTCAATTTATTGTAAAGCTTGAACCTTTATTAGGATAGCTTCATTCTTCGACATTTATTTTAGACTTTTCTTATTATAATATGTCTGTACGGTGTTCGATTTATTGTCAACGAGGGAAAAGTCAATTTTCCAATTACAAAGCTCGAGACATTCAATTGTTAAGTATTTTCCAATTTCATTTGATTTCCTTTTCATGCATGTTTAATTTTCAATAGCAATTTAAATTTATGTTCAAATGAAACATGTTGATGTTGTGATCAACCTTTGCTTGCATGATAATGAAGAAGTGTGTTCTTTGTACCAGAAGCTTCAGATCAGGCCAGCTGCAGGGCTTTTTTGGACAAGTTAAAACATAATTGAGGCAGACAATCAAAACCTCAGGATACCAGATCCATAGACAACATTTAAAATACTTATAATGCCAAGAGAGTCTAAAGCAATCTGTCATTGTTTTTCAACCATCGAATACTTCAGTTACAATCTGCACGCTATAATGCTAGAATCGGAAATGCAAGCCGCGGGCAGCATTTGCAAAATGATCGGGACAGTGTTCCTTGCCAGCATAGAGTAGCAGCGTCGAGAATAAAAACATAACTAGAAGGATGCAAACGAAACCTAATCTGACTTGTGATGAGGACACTAGAGTGCTATATCCAGAAGCATATCTCTCACATTGTAGAGGTCATTTCTTCCAGTGCAGCTGTTCCTAGTCACTAGCGGAGCCTTCTGCTGTAATGGCACCCCAACCTGAGCTCCATAAGGTCCTTCATTTGCACCATTTTTCCCCTCTGCCAAGGCAAAACCAAACAACCTGCAGCTGTTGGAAGCTACTGTCTTGCCAGCTCCTCTCTGATGCTCCTGAGACAGACCGGAACCAAACTTCTGAAGGCTGCTGATCCTAGAGCTATCTTTAAGCGATGAGTATGGACCGGTCTGTGAGAAATGATGCCTATCAGAATCATCCAACGAAGCCGAGTTAGCAGCCTCCAACTTTTCCAGATAACCTCTAGATAGAGAAGAGTTTGCTTGATGGAACATCATAACAGAAGAAGGTGAGGACAGCTGTCCAATTGCAGGGGGGATGTAACCCCATGTATTCATTCCATCGGCTTGCACATGAGCACCGTTCATCATGGAATAAGGTCCGCCATTTTCTCGAGGGTAATTTATAGCAGCAGGATATCTCCCGAATCGTGGACTCGGGACAGTTTCTTGACCTTGCAAGACCTTATGGAATTGGAAAGGCTCACCAAAGCTTGGTTCACTAGAAGGGACATTTAAGCCCATATTTTCTTGACCTTGCAAGACCTTCTGCAGTCTTGAGGATTCCCCAAACTCTGATGCTCCTAAGGCCTCTACATTATGCATATCATGTAAACATCAGATTATATTACAAAAAGAAGAAGAAAAAGGGCGTGCATTAAATGAAACAATGTGATACCTCTGGGGTCTGAGTACTCATGTCTTGCCATTGGAATGCCCATCCTTGACCTCTTGTTTCCGAGAGCGTATAGGTTGCCGGATCCACATATTGAATTAGATGGCTCAATCTCCCAAGGTGAGACGCGACTGTGTTGTTGTGTTGCCTCCAGATCATCCCATCTAACCTGTACAGAATAACACAACAATATCAGACTCGTATATTCTTCTTCCTACAACATAACGCATCCAGGGATGGAGAAACAACATACCAGTAAAGACTTCCATCTCGAATTAGGCCACCAAACGGGATCCACATCACTTGCTCCAACAATGAGTCCAGTGCACCTGACCAAATGTTTTTGAAAATATCAGTTAATTTACTATATGATACAAGTAAAAACAATCCAAAGTGAAGATCGAGGAAGTAAAATTGCACCTTCTGTCAGCAGCATCCTCAGTCTCAAAACGCATCTTAAACCTCATTCCTGGAGAGAGTGAACATGTGGTGCTCTTCATGAATCTCGAGTACGGGACTATAAACTCTGATGAGCCAGACCTGCAGATTGCATGTGAACAAGTGAGACATGGAGATAAGTAGAGTACAAAAGGACTATGCAGCTCTTTACTAAATACATATACAACAAGATAATTGATTGTCAGACATCCAACTCCAAAGTCAAACTGTTAAATCATATCCAGGTATCCAACTTGCAACCAGATAAGTTGTATGATAAGCCACACAAAATAAGTGCAACTAGATCTTAAAAAACAAACAATACAGTTTATGCAGAAAGATTATGACAAACATAAATTAACTAAGCTCCAAGAAATCGAACCAAGATTCCTATTCTAGTTCTGAGCTCTAAACTGTGTAAGGCTTCTGTTTTAGTTTACAAAATTTAAGTGGCTGTTAACTAGATACTATGTATCCCATTGAAATAACATTGATAAATATACATTAAAAAGATCCCATGAAGAGAGAATGTGAGAGTTGTTAAGTACCTTGGGTTGTAGCAAATATGGAAGACACTTTTTGAAGACAGAGCCTTGACAACCGAACTTATGCTGCTCGCATTGTACTGTTGGGTGCTACCTGAAATCGGGCTTCTCATATTGACAGCCCTCCGAACACCAAGCCTGAGTTCTCCATCACCACCCCTATCACAAAAAGAAGAGAAAAATAAGTTCTTGTTCATGGAGATTGATTTCAATCGATTTAACCAATGAAAACTGCAGAAAAATCAAATCTTCACACCTCAGAAAGAGCACAGCATCTCCAGAAACAAGCTTCTTATTATTAACAAAGGCACTCCAGCCAGTAGTCAGTAAATGCCTTCGAGGTTGTCCTGAACATAATTAAAACATTCAAATCACAGAGTTAAGCCAGACATCTCTAAGAACTCAAAGGTAGCAAAACAAGTGTGAAACTGTTCAATGTCTACCTACCACGATAAATGTGGCGAAATTTCCACTCTGTCCCGTGCAGATCCTTAGCTACAAGCTCCTGAGACGGCCTCGGTTGTTTATAGTCCTACAGAAGGAGCAACAAAACAAGACACAAAAAAATCAACAAGCTTTGCCTAAAACAATCGAGTCCATGTTTGCAGAATATGAACAGATACAAGAAGTATGCTTACCAGAGGAGGGAAACAATCCTCGGCAGCTCTCCGGGGAACCGAGAAACCACCATGCGTGCTAGTATCTGAAGCAGTGAGCGTCTTACAGAACATGTGTGGTGTCAAAGACTTCCTAAGACCTTCAGCGTCATCTTCTTCTTCAGGCTCCTTTTCCACCTTCCCTTCCTTCCATTTACATTCCACCTACACATCAAAATTCAAAAATGATCCCATTAAAACTAGTACATCAAAAGAAACCCAATTTTCCGCCTCAAATTCAACAACGAGCAAAACAAATGCGTTTCCAGATTCTATCTAGCTCAAATGGCCTACTTTTAGGCACCAAAAGACGGAAAAAAACAAGTACATACAAAGAGAGGACCTTAATCCATAGATTTAAAACTAACCTGGTAATCTGGAAGCAGTGAGACTTGAGCGTAAACCTCATCATTGCTCGTCTCGGCCTATCCAGAACAAAACATAAAAAGTAAGCATTGAGCAACAAAAACAAACACGCATTGCGTGAATCAAACACACGGTGAAGAGTTCCAGCTCCCTTACATGGAGCTTGACATCGAGGACGCGGCAGAAGACGTGAGGAGGGATCTCGCCGGAGCTGACCTGGCGGTGAGCCTGAGGTAGCTGCTCGAGGTGGCCCTGCGGCAGGTACACGACGGCGCTCCCCTTCTTCGGCAGCGAGCTCAGCGGCCCCGCACAGGCGTGCCAGAGCTCCATAGAAACCGACTCCTCCGGCATAACCTCCTCGCCGGTCCCTCCGCCGGCGCCGTCGTCGTTATCCACCGTGTTCAGGTCGATGAGGCCGCACACCACCATATTCTCCTCGGAAAAAGCAGAAATAATCCGTACAAGGCACACAAAGAAGCTGAGGAGGAAACTAAGAGAAATGGAGAAGGAAGCTAGCTCTGAACATAATAGCTCGCGCACTCAACGCAAGGACCAGCATTTAATGAAGGAGGGGGGATGGTAAATTGGTAAATAGGAGTAGAAAATGGAGCATAATTTTTGGTGGTGGTGGCAGGGGCTGGTAACTGGCGCTGCAGCAGAGCAGACGACGTACTTTGATGAGAGCGAGTGAGTGAGTGAGTGGCGGTGTGGGTGTGAGAGGCGGAGTGTGTGAGTGTGTGTAGAGCTTTATTGGATGCGAAGGAAAAGGGAAAACGTGTACGACGCCCTGTATTTTCGGGCGGATGTCTATTCTGTCCCCTTATCCTTCCTCTATTTCCCCTTTTCTCCCTTTTTATTTTCTAAAAATGTGAAGCACACATTCAATTATTTGAACAAAAAAATTACATTTTTTCTAAAGTTCCAATCCATTTTTTTCATTATAATAGTATATATGTATGTTCGATTCAACTCAACGCATCATACTTTCAATAAAATAAAATGTAGTCGCATTTAGTTGCAGGTATTTTTAGTACTAGTATTAAAATTGTTTGGTTCAAATCAGTTAGAAACAAATTGTATGTTCTAATAATGTCTCTTACTACTTTGAGCACATTCTTTGTAAGAGAAAGGATAAGGAAATTTTATTACTTTGTAAATACGCATCGATGAATGAATGAGTGGATGAAAAAAGAAATTAAATTTTGCTAAAAGTAAAGGTCACTGTTTAGAAAAAATGCAATGGGTCAGATGAGAGTACTTGAGGACTTCTATTTTTATTTTATTTGAATTATTTTTTACAGAGAAACATAATTGCTGGATCCCCTACTAGTACTTGGTGGAAATTAAGTGAATAGAGGAAAACAAAATTTTAATTTGATTGACAACCATTCATACATCAATTGGTGGATTGAATATTCTTTTACAGTAATAATTATTTTTATGTGAATTTGCGTGAAAGGCAAATTCATGTTATCAATTTAAGTGACATTGTTAAAAGCTCCATGTACGTACGAATCTAATCCCAAACTCAGCTTTTTCAAATAATATATATACACGCAATATTTTATTTATTATAATTTAAAATATTAATAATTGAAATTTGTAAATTAGTTAATTTTTAAAAATATTATTTTCATACATTCATATTATATTGTAGATAAAATACTAGAACGCATGTAGCAACATCCAGTATATATTATGCGAACCCTCTCTTTTTAATGATAACCATTTCTTCTTTTGATTATACTCCATGTATGATTACTTAATGCTATGTTTGCCCAAACTACTCGTAATTTAACAAAAATCGAAGTTTACCACTATGAAAATTATTTTTCTTCCAATAAGCTTGTGCAATTCAACTTATGTTTATCGTTTTCACCATTTTTCTACTCGTTTCAATTATATTTTATATCTGTTATTATAATTAATTTTTTTTTACATTTAAGTTCAGCGACTTTTAATGTAGTATAGGAGCATCTCCAATAGTAAGGAAATAAAGAGTGCTTTTAAAATTACACATCATCACTTTTGATGAAATATAAGTAAAGACCAAATTCAACAATGGTAAAAATTTTAAGTTCTACAAATCATTAATTAATGATAGTGCTCCTTAAAAATCAACAATGATAAAAAATGAATAAGGAGCACTCCTTATTAAGAAAATTTGATTTAAGGAGGTCCATTGGAAATGCTCTGACATCTTTCGATTCAACATATTTAGTTACATTTATTTGCAATTTACAAGTAATACTAGTATACTAGCAATTTACAATTTAGTATACTAGTATTAGATGTGCTTGGTTTTAATGAATTAAATAAGTTGAGAAAGGAAATGACACTTTGAAATAAAAAATGAAACTTTGTGCTCTAATGTTCTTTTTACCTCTTTGCGGATCAATCTTCATGAGAAAAAAAGGAGTGTAAAGAAATTACATAAAATTGTAAATACTCGTCCATGAATGAGTGAATGGAAAAGATCATTTTAAATTTGCTAAGAGAAAGTAAAGTAAAGGTCACTGTTGGAAAAAAATTTAATGGGTCAGATGAAGTACTTGAGTGACTTCAATTTCATTTCATTTCAAGTTTTTAGAAAACAGAAAAACATAATTGGTGGGTATCCTAACAGTACTTGGTGAGAAATGAAGTAAATGGAGGAAAGCAAAGTTCAAATTTCAATACTACCAAAGTATATAAATCAATACTACACCCTCTTCAATAATAAGGATCCTTCTTTTGATTATACTCCATGTATTTAACAAAAATAAAAGTTTACCACTATGATTTTTTTTTCTTTAGTAGTCATGTTCAGTTTAATTTATTTTTATCATATTTTAGTACGTTTTTGTTCACTTTTGTTGTCGCTCTAGTTCATTATTTTCTAACAACTTTTATTTGAGCTCAATGATTTTACATTCAGCTTAACATTTTTCATTTCAACACATTTCAAGTTCTGTTGAAGTAGAGATGGCCATAATACTATACTTGTCCATTTTTTGGGATAATGAAATCTAAGGCTCATCTTCTTGCAAGCAGTTTTACCATCTAGCAGCTCAAGCAGCTGAATTCATTCGACTTGTATCTTTTTAAAAGAAATAAAATATTTTGAAATTTAAATATTAAAAAGGTTATTTTAATTTTTATTGATTAAATATTGTGTATTTAACTTGTCTAATTATATTTAAACCAATATATAATAAAATAATTCAAACAGGCTCAACTAGACAGAGACTAAAATTGTTAAAAATTAATGAATTGAAATCTAGAGAGGAGGTATGGTAACATTGATGAAATGATTGTTGCTTCGGGTGTACTCAAGCAATCAGTAATTGACAACATTTCCCAGGTCCAAATTAATAGTCTTTTCTGCTTTATTATTATAGTGTCTACCTACATGTACTCCTAGCCAGGTAAATCTATCATAGTCATTTTAAACCACTGTGCCTTTTTCCCCTACTTTGAAATTCACCGCTTAATAAATAAAAAAACTGGATTAATTAAATCAGTAAAAGTACGGAGAGATTTGACATGTCTCCTTGGGATTATCCTAGTCTAGAGCCTAATGTCCGATACTGTAAACACAGTAAATAAAAGATGACGAGAAAGGGGAGCAGTAAAAACCCAGTGGGTATTTAAGGAGCGGGAAAAGGGGGAGATTAGGAGACCGGAACGAGAATCGTAGGCGGGGGGAGACAGGATAGGGTGGTGGCCCCAAATAATCAGACAAGTTATTCACTCCAATTACACAAATCCCAGTCATCATTCATTCTACTAAACAAACAATCATCATTAGATCTACCATTATCCTATTCTTAGGACTCTGGAGTAGCTTATCAATATTATTTATTTGTACTATCAGGATTTTTATGATTCTAGGGTTCGTAGATAGTACTACTGTTAAGTCCATTTTATGAACATTAATCATTTTTGCACAATTATATTGAATGAAAGTAAATGTTATTAAGATGCCCAAGATTATTTGTAAATTTCAAGTGGCCAATTTTCCATAAATTCTCCCTATTCTAATAATATTGTACTAATTTAATATTATTTTTATCTAATAATGATAAAAGCTCTGTCAAATTCAACTTATTTGCAGCATATTTTAATACAAAACAGTTTTGATCAACAGTTCAGCACAACATAACACTGATCAACACACCACAACACTCATTAGAACACCACAACACTTTTGAACTTAGCTCATTTCAGCTATAATGGACACTTTTCTTGTTTTCATAAAAAAAAAGCTAATACTAATTTTAAAACATGATTTCTTGAGTAGTTTATTATTTTATTTTTTATTAATTCAAATAGTACTTACAGGATATCGCAATTTATTTTACTAGTTCATGTAACTAAAATACATAAGAGTTTTAGTACTATTAAAAACACATTTACTGGCACATTCAAGAAATGACTCTTCTTTTCTCTCTCCAAAAGCTCCCAACCCGCCCAGCCCCCTTTTCTCACCCAGTTTTCGCCGCCGGGAGGCTCCGGCCGGCGCCTCTTGCCGGGTCGGAGGTGACCTCCCCACCCACTACCCAATAAAATCAAACCACCCCTCTCTCCAACCCCTCCCTACCGAAATCACCCCTCTTGCTCGACAAATTATTGTTCCGGTTGATCTGCCAATCAAGGGCCATGGCCGGCCAGAGGAAAGGCTGCCAGCACAGATCCTGGCCGGGTCCGCTGGAGGGAGCGGGTGGCAACCGCTCCCAAGCCGCAGATCCGGCCGATGCCTGAAGAAGCAGCTCCAGAATGCCGACGGAGACCAAGGAGGTTCAGATCCAACGAATCCAGACCCGAGCAGCCGGAAACGGCGAGTCGGCTCTCCACCGACGAGACGAGCACCTCCACCGAACACGGGGAGACGCCCAGCGACGACATCGACAGGAAGCCGCCGGAAGCAGAGAGGGCCGGACAGATCCGAGCCAGATCGGTGGACGGGCAGAAGGTCAACGCTCGGGCAGCTCGGGTCGGCTCGATCGGCTCGGGTCGGCTCGGGCCGGGTTGATCTGGACAGGTTTATGCTGGAATTGGCACAATTAGAGCGAGAACGTGGTTTTACTTATTTTTTTCCTTTTTTAAAATTTATTTTCAGTCTTTTTGGTTTTTGATTTTAGATACAGGGTTTTTGTGATTTGTTTCTATTCTTGATGATGGACTATATCACCTCTAAAGGAGAAATCCATATGGCAATCTCTAGTTATAGTTCTAGATGAATTTTTCTTACTTTTCATTGCTAGATGTAAGTCCGGTATGCTTATGGATTGCTCTACTGTAAGCCCAAAACACAATAAGAAACTCCCTTTTATCCTGGAACTCCGCAACGTGATTGAGCGGATCAGGTAGAGGGTCTTTATTTTAATAGAACCGGCTGTCCTGGCACTGTCAACTGAGAGGGTGAATTCTGGAGTCCTAGAATGTTGTACATTGGTGAGGTGTCTAGATTCAGGAGGAAGAAAAAATCTGTTAGTTTGTAATATGCTGACCTGAGTATGGTGTTACCGCCATGAGTACGGAGAAGAATTAGATAGTTATATGCTTAGAATCTTCTCCTAATCTCAACAAATTGTAAGCTTATTTTGACAACTGATATTGATCTTAATAGAAAAGGGAGAACACCCTTAAAACCCCGTCAATGACGGTTTAAAATTAAAAAAAAAACATTTACTGGCACATAGATAATGAGTGTCATCCATGCAAATCATTTTCTTCATCTCGCAAAAACTATAGCCTAGTGGAGCTACAAAATTTTAAAAATATAATATTTTCATGTACTAAAATTTAAATTTGTCATATTCTAAAGATAATCCCAACATATTATAAATTTTTTAAAAATCTTCATATTTTTGAATACGAGTAATAGTTTACAAAATATAAAATGATCTCTAATTTTTTTCCATTTGAAAATGTTGTTTTATTAGTAACTTATCAATACACTATAAAAATGAGCGGATTATAAAATCAATTTAGTTGGGCTTATATTCGTACTTGGGTGCGATTAATACATTCCATATACTATTTCAGTTCATATCAACACTTTCAATTTAAATGAACGGTATTCAATAATGTCAGCACTATTCAACACAGTATAATATTAATCAAAACGGTACAATCCTATCAGTATAACATAGTCCAGCTCAACTGGACAATGTTAAATTATTGTTTCTCTCGTCCCGTATTTAAATTGCACACGTACTAATTAATTTTTTCCAAATTAAAGTGCACTTTTTGAAAAAGATAAAACTAGTTTTTAGTGCAAATTTTCATTACTTTAACTAAATTCGGACGTCAGTTAGCAATATTTTCTTGTCTTTAAAATAAAGCAAAGCAAATCTAGTGATCCACCACAGCAGAAGTGGTGAACAAATGCACCAGCCTTTTGTATAAAGAGCAAAAAAGTTGTAAATTAGAGAAATGCATTTCCCTCGAATAATAAATAATTTTTATTTGTTTTTCAATAAAAACGGGTTGGCAGGGGTAGGTCGGTCTTTCAATAAAATTGATGACAAAAAAAATGAATAAAAAGTAGAGGGGCAGAGAGTCTTTAATGGAACTGGAAAAGGCATTGAATTGAAAAGAAACCGGATCTACGTGCATCCTAGGGCCCGCCATCTAGTTAGTAATCCCGGACAAATCGGGTTGCCCAATCACCACGCTCCGATACACCACGCGTGTCTCTCACTCTCTGCATTCTGGGTCGGTGACTGTTACCTCACCTTTTACCCTGAAGGGTAATAGAAGACCCGAATCTGCAGTCGGATCTTTTTACCAGATTTCACCACAATGTAAAACTATTGAAATGTGTAATTAATTGGGTGTTCTTGAAAATTTCCCCAAAATAAATCATTGCTCCAATTTCTTGGAAAATGGAAATAGCAAATCAAACGTTTGACGAGGGATGGCTCTTATCTTCTGGTCAATTGCATTTACCACAGTCAAACCGGATAAATCTAAGGAGATTCTATAATTTTCATCTGACATGAAATTTTTTATTTGTAGCAAGCATTATTCATGATTTCAAAAAAATGCATGTATTTTTAAATATATTATTGTAAAATCAAACTCGGTTAATTTAACACAATTGTCTTGTTCAAATTTAATGTAGTGGCAACCGGTAAGTGTCAATTTTGCTGATGATACTCGTATGCAAATTGTGGCTCACTAGAATTATACACATACATGTCAACAATGGCGGAATCAGACTGAAATTCATGGGGTTGTCGAATAGTTATATTTCGACACATCGAAGGTGCCTCTCCTTTACAATTCCACCGCACTACCGTCCGAATTACAGTAAATTAACTCTAAACTCTAAAATTTGGGGGTTGCCGCCGCCACCTCCGGCAACCCCTGGTTCCGCCACTGCATGTCAACCAACAAGACATCGTCAAAAGTGTTAACTGATAGTGTTCAATTAAATAAATTTATCAACATATTTTACGAAGCAACTAAATTATCAAACATCTTATTTATCGTTTCTCGATTTTCTTAATTTATGAATCAAAACGTCAATAATCATCGACAAAATAACAACCACTAGATATTTTGGGTCATCGGTCATCACACACCCTGGACATGTCCATTAGACCAGGTCTCCATCGAATCTTTATACGGGCATGAGTTGTGCAAATGCAAAATTACTTTACACTTTGAACAAAAGATTCAAAACGCCATATCTTACCCAAAAATAGCCATTATTTGCTGGCAATGGCACACTGGAAAAAAACTAATGGTAAAAAAAAGAAATAAAAAAAAGCGGGTGTGGGGCGATTGAGGAAACGGGTGTGACTGAAAGTGGTCCTTGGCAGTGATATTAATTAGGGGGAAAAGAAAAGAAAAAGGTGAAAAAAACTTTAAGCAGAGAACCCTCGACTTTTTCGCGGGCCTTTGCAGGCTCTGTGACACTGTCCCTGTCACGCGACTGTGTGTAAGAGAGTGCAGGCCACTCTCCCTATCTTTTCATCGTACTTTAGTCACGTAGTCTGCGTCACGCGCCCAGAGCCCCCCTTCCAATACGGAGAGTGGTAACTACTTACGTCGTCTTTTTTGTTTTGTTTTAAAATCCATGGATCAGGCTGAACCCTCTTTCTTTTGTTTGGCCACATGTGATTCTTTTCCCTTTTGTCATCTCCCTAAATTACAATCACCCCTACCTTCTTCCCATCCCTCCAATCCTGATTTATGGATTAGATGAGTTTTACTATGATAGGGTGAATTTTCAGGCGATGAGTTATCGCTCCCACCTGAATCAGTTAGTCAGTGAATCGTAAATGTAGGAGAATTTGATTAGCGGATCTCGATGCGTTTATGATGATAATGAAATGCGATACTCCATTTGATATATGATATACGTGTAGTATAAAGTAGAGTTAAATAGGCAATCAAAGGGGTTGAAATTAGACTTCTTAAAATATGTATGATAAATTATAATTTGTGAAAATGGATGTGAAACAATTAGCTTGCTATGATCTCAATTTATAATGATCTTTGAAGACGTTGAAATGACCAAAATATTTCTACTGCAATATAATTGACCGACGTATATTGGAATGATTCCTTGAAAAAGGTTGAAAAGATGCAACAAAAAATAGTGTTACAATCCAAATGGTGCCTACACATTTTGATAAAATTAAGGGATTGCTAGATACAGAACATATTTGCTTATTTGCAGTCCAAAATAAAAAATACCTCTTTAATATATATGCTATATATGGTCCATAATTATCTATATCAGACATATGCATCATATATATTACTTCTATTGCATATCATTGAGAATCCGTTATATATCAAAATTATTGTATTTATGATTATATAACAAAATTATGACCTGCAAATTAACAAAATACGATGTTCGTCTAATAGGTCAGATCTATAATAATCTTTGAAAATGTTGAAATGACCAAAATACTTCTACTATCAATGACGGAACCACTTGGAGGCGCGGGTAGGGCTCGACCTACCATAAAATTCGAAACACAACCTATATTGCTATTCTCCGGTAAAAAAATGGGCCATTCCAGCCTCCGACGAGTCTTTTCGACCTCCGGCCACCACAGTCAAACCACTGAGCCTACCCTAACATAATATCCTGATTCCGCCACAGTCTACTACAATACATAACATTGACCAACGTATATTGGAGCGATTCCTTGAAAAAGATGCAACAAAAATAGTGTCACAATCAAATGGCATGTACACATTTTCATAAAACAAGCATCTTACTAAATACATGTCTCCCCTAAAACAAGATTCTCTATGAAGAACCGAGAGTCCGATGGAGTATCCATTGTTCAGAACAGGCATCATGAATTCACATGTGGAGAGAGAGCAGTATTCCTATTTCATACCACAGAATCGGATTCCCGTTGAAACCTCTTCGTTCTTTTCCGGAAAGGATGATGACGATTGGGTGAGGGAGAGTGCCAAAATGGTGAAAACAGTCTTTTAACCACAGTACATTTACAGTAAATCTGAAGGAAATTTGAAGGAGAGCTGAATTGAATATTATGTCATCAAATTTAAGTTTGATTGGCCTTCTCTGCTACACCTAATCTAGGCTGTGTAGGCTCTGAGGCATTGACCACTGCCAATTTGATTTTGTGTCTCATCATCAACACCCTCATTTTTGGTGGCCATAGCTCTGCTCCCTACTTGTACAACTGTTTATTTGAATCTTGTGCCTATTTATTGATTGTTTACATGGTGATTAGGGGTCACTTTTTTTTACATTTAATGACAGAGGTCTTTTTACTGGCGGCTGGCCGGCAAAAGTAATAATTTTATTTGTAAAAGTTGCTTGCTTGTTTGGAGTCAGATGAATCTAAATTACATCTAAAATCTTGACTAAACTTGTAATTCAAGTTAGGGCATAACTAAATTGAAATATATAAAATTGATACGTGATGCGAAAGAATTGAGTCTGGCGACTTAATTTCACGTGTGTATATATATATATACATGTTAACAAAATTATATACTAATTTAGAGTCCTATGATATGTTACAACAAATATAGAATCAAATCAAATATATATCCGAGATATTTTCAATCGTGGTGACAGCACGCACACGTGCAAACAAACGACGATATGTATTACGAGTAATAAGTGGACAACACGCGCACTTGTGAGACTAACGTAAACTATATGTACTGCGCTTATCTGGTGACGTCTAGATACGGAAAACAAACCAAACAAATGATAAAACTATGTATCCCGAAATATCTATTGCCGTGACTAATTCAACTCTAGATTTCTAATAAAATATAAATAGAATAGAAAATGTTGGTATATTGAAAACAATGATGGCATTCCCTCCCTTCAGCTTGTTATAGCACCCTTGACCATTTTTCTAATTGTTCTAATTTAAATTAAACTTTAAAAAATTCAGACAAATTACGAATATATTTGGAAGAACATGCTCTTAATTTAACATTTCTAATTGAACTGACACCTGACTAATATTTTTACCACATATGAAATAATTTCATTGGTTTATTGAGAAGTGTTTTTTTTAACGCCTTAGCACGGCTCTTGTCGATGGAAGGGATGCAGATTTGGAAATTATGAAAAATTTCACCTGATGTGCAATGGGGAGGGAATTAAGAGTGTGTTTGGCAGAGTTTTTCAGCTGATATGCTTCAAAATAAAGCATGTTTTAGTGTTTGGTAACTTGCTAAAAAACTATTTATTTCATAAGTAAAAGATATTTTTAGTCCCAAAATGTCCCAAAAATTGAAACTGATATGATCAACTTCTACTTTTCGGCACAACACAATACAAAAGTACCTAGCAATTTTGTAAACCACGACTCCACCAAATACACCCTAAAACTCTAGATCTCTCCTAATTAAGGTAATGTAATGTTTATGACCAGATGTACTAGGTTGTTTGTTAATAATCGTTTAAGCTGAAATTACAAGATAAATATTATGTATGCTTGCAAGGGGAATTGGGATTTATGAGCTTCAAGGTTTGTTGTGTTTTTATGATAGGCACCAAGGTACGAATTTGAATCTGATTTATTTGGGGAAAAGGTGTTCCCACAAAGTAAAGTTGTACTGCTGGAGTTCAGTGATTTTGGTGACCTAGTAACAAACTTGTACTTGTGAAAAATAAAAACGGATCACCCTTACATTACTATAATGTAGTACTAGTACGGTTTTTTAAGTTACATAGTAGAATTTTTTTTACCATGAGTGTTTAATAAATTAAATGCTGAACTTGATTGAAACGTGTTGAAGATAAATTAAACTGAATATGACCTTAGAACATATTCAATTAGGTTTAATCTCGTCACATTTCAATTTAATTAAGTAACTTTCAGTTCAAGTCAACATATGATTCTCTCACATTTCAATATCTTTTCTTTTTATAATACTTGTACAAATTTACAGTCAAAATTTTACAGAGACTCAAAGTACAACAACTGTGATACATGTACTGCAATTCCTTTCAATTTTCTGCTTTCTTCTTTGGAGTATAACTTTGAAGTTTGAATGCAGAAGAGAACAGTGTGATTATGCCTTGTGAGGTATTGGGCCTCTCAGAGAGGCTATTTTCTGGGCTAAATGCCTGCGCTGAAGATCATTGGGCCGAAATACAAAATGGCACTTTAGGGGAAAATTAGGGAGCAAAAGTGCAGAAGTGATGGTGTGATAGCTTTATGCCTACCGTGGTGGTGGAACTAATAGCTCCATTGGTTGTGTCAATCGAAATAGTAGTGGATGTGGATACAGTCAATAATGCACAAAATAGGTTTTGAATTAAGTACACCGAAAAATTGAAGTACACCATTATATCAAGTGAAAATCATATATTTTGATGGGTTATAAGCTACGACCATGAATAATATGATGAAAAATGAAAGATAATACAAAGAGGAGAGGACTGAACATATATTTCTTTATAAAAAGTGTGATCTATTACAATATTATCCAAGCAATTCAATATTTTTGTCATTTAACGAATGTCGCAGAACACCACTAGAACACTCTAAAAGTGTCCACTGATGTTCCATAACAATATTTTAAATACACGTGTCCCGGTACACTCAACAATCATCGAATTTTTTAAAATGCAATCAATGTTAAACATTTGTGATTGTTAATAAAGATCTATATAAAAATGACATTATGTATAATCTTGCTGAATTATATAGGCAATATGATTTTAAAAAACTATGAAATAAAAAAGCATGGAGAGTATATATAAAAAAAGTAATGTTTGAAGAGCATGTACAAAGAATTGGGATGGGCTAACTCTTGCAATAGAGAATCAGCTAGAGGTTACAAAGTGAGGTTTTACAAAATGCTTGCATTGTATGTACAACAAACAGCACCAAACTTCAACCTAGTTCCACATTACAACAAGTAAACCATAACCTGAATCATGAACATGCATCATGGTGACTCCTATTTTCTTAGACACCGGAAAACAAACATCATGATCTACCTATAGAACACACAGAACTAGGTTGCTTAACAGTTAACACCACATTCATTTTCAAAAACCATACCATTTACCTAGAAGAAAATACACCCGAGAGCAGGCGAGTTGCTACTCGCACGCCCTCTGTTCTTTGAACGACACATTGAACCCTTTTGAATTCGCCCTTTTCAGCGTTCTCTTTGCCATGGTTGCTTCGTCTGAGCTTGTGGAATCGGGTGTTGGAGTAGGGCTTGTTAACCGGATCGAAGGTGAAGACTTCAAGATACCTTTCAATGGCTGCTTATTTGCTTCTTTGCTATGATCATCAGAATCTGGGCTACCACTATTACCATCTTTGTGTTTGAAGAAATTCAACGCGCCATCGAAAAAGTTCTTGATTCCTTTGGATCGAAACCTGCGATAATCATCCCCATCATCATCGCCATCGCCCAAGGGTATGTTGACTGCATTGCCATGAAAAGGGTCCTCATCGAAGCTTTCATCAGAAAACTGTACTTCAAAGCTGTCATTAGGAAGCCCCTTCCCTGAAAAACCATCAATAACTGTGGTCTCTGCAGGTGAAACACCATGGCTTTTCTCAGGCGAAACTTTCTTGCTTCTGGGAAATTTCAGCCATCCTTCTGTGAAGAGAGGCAGCTGGTTCAAATTCTTGAGGAAAGATGAATTCTTCCCTGTTTTCGGCGTATTACCCCCTGATTTTGGAGTACCACCACCAGATTTCTTCTTATCAGATTTTCCAAGCAGCGTCATCGCTATTGCTGTGGTGATGAAAAGCTGGCAGATTGCACATTTGATCTGTTCATGCCTCTCGAAAGACGAAGACTGTGTGAGACCAACCATGCTCTTGACTCGGAGAACCTTCCGAGCCAGCTCCGCCAATTCACATTTCTTGTACCTGAAATCATCAAGAATCTTGGCAGCCATGTAGCCAATATCAACCCTCTCCTTCTTGAGACACAGTTCCTCAAAGGGGAAAAGATCATGCTTCTCAGGGATCCCAAACCCGACAAAGCGGATTCTTTCGTCTGTGAGGAACTTCATGATCGAACCAGGCAATTCATCCCCTGAGTTGAATTTCAGAACGACGCAGCCGACGCCAAAGCATAAGAGCAGCAAGAGATTGTTGGGATCTCGTGGATGTTGCATTACATCGACCCCAACCACAGGTGCACGAGTCCATGTCTTTCCATCAGAGAAGAGAAAATCGTCGGAGCACAATGATTCAAAATCCCTGGTTTTGAAAACAATCCCCTCCAGTTTTACCTCGAATCTGTTGGTTCTTATATAAACTGTTCCTGCCATGTTAAGCTTCAGAGTTCGATCAAATCAATACAATATGAAAGTAGAAATGATTTGCAATCTGAGGCTTTTGATGCATACAAGATAATATTTGTTCTAAAGGGATATGGGAAAAAAAAAAAAGTGGGAACCTTGAAGGTCTAAGGGTCAAAGACGAAAATGGAAGTAAGATCAGAGAAATGTAATTAAACACAGTCGTACTAAAACAGGTCCTATTTATGAGGGCTATCACAATGTACATTTCCATAACAAAACAGACAGTTAAGCACAATGCCTAAACTTGTGCTCCATCACTGGTTACTAACATGACTAAATTATCTAATTCTAGATAATTGCTTTCTTATCTCTTTATAACCACACATTTGGTCTTTTGTTTCTTTTTTTCCTCTCTGGACAGATTAGATTAGTTAAATCTTTTCTTCTCCCAGCAAACTTTGACTAATTGGTGAACTAATCTAGAATGGATTGAAGAACAGTTACACATTGACATTTAAAGCAACCAAATCATATCTAAGAAAGATTTTCAATCATCCAAGCACACAATGGGTACCATTCATCCAATAAAAGAAGACTTTGTAATGATGTTTAAAATATCAGAAGATCCAAGAAATTATCAAAACCATAAATCCCGTCAGTGCGCAAAGAAATTCAACAGGATACAAGTTGCTCAAAACACTAGGCCTTACAAAAACTCAAGCGAAATATCTAGCGTCATTTAGAATACAGAAAGCTCACTGAGACTAACAAATGGTATGGAAAATGATCCACAATTTACACAATGAACCAAAACTAAGCTCTAATAGATAGGGAAATGTTTATGCACATGTAGCTGTGCCAGCTTCTTACCCACTCATTGTCTAGCTATAACACAAAAAGGAAAGACAAAAGGTTCTTAAATCCTTAGAACATACTAGATGGTAATATGGTATCACAACACAAATAAAACGTGCCATTTAAGCTTCTAAACATTTTTGTAGAAAAAATATTAATAAATACTTATGTTTGCACAATGCATAAGTTAAGATAATGGGGGATTTCTCTGGCCCAAATATGGATACTTGGAATGGCATTCCAAAACATCAAGTGTCAGGTTCAAGATCTCAGAAGCACCTTGCAAGTAGCCTAGGATTGCAGAGATTGCTTAAAATATCAGAAAAGATTAAAAAAAATTGTCAAACCCTTAAATGCCATCAGTGTGTACAGAAATTTAAATAGGATACAATTACTCAAAACCTAAAAGAGCCTTATGAAAACTCAATAGAAATATCTAGCTAGCATCATATAGAAATGGTAGCCATAACACAAAAATGAAAGACAAAAGGGCTTGAGAACATACTGGATGGTTACATAATAACTCAAATAAAACGTACCATTAAAGCTTCTGAATTTTTTATTCAAAAAATAAAAAATACAGCATCAGATTATGTTTGAACAAAGCATTAGTTAAGATAATTAACCTAATGGGGGATTTTTCTGTCCCAAATATGGATGCTAGAAATGACAATCCAAAACATTAATCTATTAATCTACACCAGTTCTTTTTTATATCAAGATAATACACAAGTTACACAACTAATAGGTTCAAGATATGAGAAGCGCTTTATTAGTAATTCATTGACTGTCACAGTAAGGAAATCAAAACTTACAGGTTTTTAATCAACATCCTAATGAAGGTTACGAGTTACAACTAAAACAAGATGGTAAACTTGAAGAAGCTATTACCAAGGGGATTCATGAAATGATGATAACCAGAAAGTCAATCAAGTAAGAACCCTACACCACAGCATGTCAAATAGTATGATAAATTTGCAGACTAGCAGCAGACTTCTAAGAAAACTCTAATGAAACAGCAAACATCAACTAACTTGCAAAAGACCAGGAGAAATTGGAACACATGGCAGATAGATTCACCAACTAAACAGAAAGTGTGTTTGCACAAACAAACAACCAAATTAAAGCTCTGATAGAATGGAAAATGATAGGTACCTGTGATTGCAGCGAATACGCCCTATTAGGTTTTCACTACAACTCTTCTGCTACACTACATTAGTAAGAAAATAAAAGATGACTAAATTGCAGAAATATCAGCAATCATGCAGATAGGTATCGAATGATTCAAATTACAAGTTGTGATAAAAGTATTGCAAATTATACCATAATTTAGCATCTACTCTGGTCTAATTAGTCCTTAAGTGCACAGGGTTATACATATATCGGTTGTGAATTTGGCATTATGAATCACTGATAATTTTTAAACCAGTTAATCACAACAATTTCAGCATCATGCCGAATCCACAAAGCAATACTATGTAGCACTTAATACATCCTTCTGCAATATTATCGATACTTGATGACATACTCATAACTTTAACTCTAATAGAATAAGCATTGCTTCATGGAATTGGATAGGAACACTGATATTTCATTAATATAGCTTGCAAACTGAACCCCAAAAGTCACAAGTTCAGTCTTAAACAAAGCTACTAGAGTAGACATCAGTTCCTCCTATTAGGATTAGGATCAGCAAAATCTGGGATTATTGGAACCCTGGAAAATCTTGTAACCTCTAATTATCTGATTGAGCCATCTCTATCCTAGTTAAATAATTGTGCAATTGAAGCCTCCAAGCCTTATTTATGTTTGCATCAAATTCTATTTGAAGAAAGCAGTAGTTGAAGTTTAACCTGTTTTATATGGCCCGATATATATGCAAGAAATGAACATTAATCCCTACAGGAATGCAATTATTCGAATTCAGTTCTTTTGTGATATTAAGATTATACACAACCAATTTATTCAATACCTGAGAAGCAGCTTGATAACAACTCATAGACATTCACAGTAAACAAAACTAAACTAATAGCTTGAAAACATCAGCATCGTGGTGTGTAAAGCTAAATAATGGGTAAACATTACGAGAATAAGGCAACCAAACAAAGGTCAATAGTGTGTTGAAAGATGCCACAATTACCAAGAGGATTCATGAAAACCAGATAGCCAAACAAATATGTACTATACAAAGCATGTCAAATATGATAAATTTGCAGACAAACAATAGACATCCAAGAAAACTCGAACAAAATAGCAAACATCAACTGAACTCGCAGAAAGCCAGGAGAAATTCATTAGAACATGTGGCGGACAGAAATTCATCAACTAAACAGCAACATCAAGTATTTATAATTAGCACAAACATACAGCCAATTAAAGATCTAATGGAATAGAAAAGGTTCTGAACCTGTGGCTGCTGCAAATACATCTGGCTCGGTTTTCATTACCTCCACTCCTCCCTTAAACTACATCAGTAAGAAGACAACATATGATTTCAGTCATTGAATTATCAGCACACAAAGACTTTAGAATTACAAGTTGTGATAAATATGTTGCAAATTATACCATAATCTTGCATCTAATCTAGTTAGTCCAGAAGTCCACAGGGTTTTATATACATGAGTTGGGAATTTTCCATTGGGATTAAACACTGACAATTCATAACAAAGTATCAGATGATTGAAGACAGACTCATAACATTAAATATCTAATAGAATACACATTGCTTCATGGAGTTGGATAAGAACACTGATATTTCATTAATCAATTGACCGCAACACATTAAGCTTGTAGACTGAAGCCTAGAAGCTACAAAATAAACACAAAGCATAGCTACTGAGAATAGACATCATGTATACCTCCTATATTCATCAGTAACTTAGGATTACAGGAACCCCTAGAAAACCATATAGTAGTCAGTAGTCATTCATTCAATCAAGCCCTCTCTCCCCTGATCCTCCTTGCCAGCTGGATATCCTTAGGCATGATGGTGACCCTCTTAGCATGAATCGCGCAGAGATTAGTGTCCTCGAAGAGCCCAACGAGATACGCCTCCGCCGCCTCCTGCAGCGCCGCCACGGCGGAGCTCTGGAACCTCAGATCCGTCTTGAAGTCCTGAGCAATCTCACGCACCAGCCTCTGGAACGGCAGCTTTCGGATCAGAAGCTCGGTGGACTTCTGGTACTTGCGGATCTCACGGAGGGCGACGGTTCCGGGGCGGAAACGATGGGGCTTCTTCACTCCTCCAGTCGCCGGAGCGGACTTCCTCGCCGCTTTGGTGGCCAGCTGCTTCCTCGGGGCCTTGCCGCCGGTGGACTTGCGAGCTGTTTGCTTGGTACGCGCCATTGCAGGAATGCGAACTTGTATTGACTGTGCGACTGTGAATCGATTATGGTGATTAGCTGATACTAGTGAGGGTTGAGGGTTGTGGTATATATACATTTTAAATGTGTTGGAAATGGAAGCGGGAAGGGAAATAAAAGTGGGTGTGGATCGGTGACGTGGTGGGTGAAGGCTGATTTAACTCGTTGATAGGGATTAAGGATTGGGCTCTAATCGACGGTGTATATTTGTTGGGTGTGCGTGAATGAGAACCGTCGGATTGGATCTTATCGACAGTTGATGAGCATTTTACAGTGATGCACGGATTGGTGATGAATAAAAGAATCACTAGTATAATACCCGTGCCGATGCACGGAAATTTTATTTTAAACATTATATAACTTAGTAAAATGTAATATTTTTATTTATCAATAATATATGCATTATGAAATTTTAAATATAATAGTTGTTATAATTTTATGATTTGGTATCGATCCATTTCAATCTGCTGACATTTTGACACCGTTTATTTTTAAATTTGATCATATATTTAAATTGATATATAATCATTAATATTATCATATTTGATATCATTAGATTAATTACAACATGTTTACGATCAAAATAATAATTATTGTAATGCATAATATTTTCAAAGGATATAAAAATTATTAAAGTTTGATGCATGAATGTCCATTTAAAAACGATTATATATATATATATATCAATTTAACAAAAAACATTCTAGTATTATTATCAATAATACATTAAATAAAATGCTGGTATGTAAAAATGTGTGTATATTAAAAAGTAGCAAATAAATATTACTTGAAAATTAGACTAAACTAATTTTTATGGCCCCAACATATGTCAAAAGAACAACTTTTGGCAAACTCTCTAGAAAGTCCAACTTTCATGAATATTATGGAACTACCATTATATATTTAAACTCAAGTGGTACAATTTTGTGTTAAAACATTGATCATTTAAAGTAAACATATAGTAGAACATGTTTTAATTTGAATATTCAAGAAATTTTATATAAAAATTAAAAATAATTAAATACCACAAAATATATAGTTCAAATTAAAAAGTACAATATAAGTTAGAACATATAAAGACTTTCATGGAAAGTCAGGAAAGTTGGGAGCTCGGGAGATTTTCTCACAACTTTTTTCCCCAACATTTAAAATACACAGCTAGTATCCCCAACATATCAACTTGGTTTTTGAGAGAAAAGAGAAATTGCTTCTTCAGTATCCATATAAACATATTTGTTAAGGAGATATTTTGGAATATTAACATTAGGTTTATTTGGTTATTAGCAATATAACCCATTCCTTGTATGTTTGTGATATATTAGGTAAATTCCATATATAAATTAGGTTAGCCTAATTATCTCCGTAGGTATATATATATTTGTATATTTGTATATTTGTAGAAACGGAAGAAGAGTATTATAAATTAGTGTATATTCATGTGTGTATAAACGGGAGATATACAAATATATATATACCTACGGAGATAATTAGGCTAACCTAATTTATATATGGAATTTACCTAATATATCACAAACATAAAAGGAATGGGTTATATTGCTAATAACCAAATAAACCTAATGTTAATATTCCAAAATATCTCCTTAACACTCCTCCTCAAGATGGAGCATGAAGATCCCGAATGCCCATCTTGCCAATCAATTCTCAAAATGTACGACGTCCAAGTGCCTTAGTGAAAAGATCAGCGGGTTGTTCTGAAGTACGTATATGATGAGTAACTATCTCGCCAGACTGGACTAAGTCACGAACAAAATGACAATCAATCTCAATATGTTTAGAGCGTTCATGAAAAACTGGATTTGCTGCGATATGAAGAGCTGCTTGATTATCACAAAACAGTGTCATCGGTTGAGAATGAAGCACACCCAAAGAGCGGAGAAGAGCCTTAAGCCAAATCATCTCACAGCAAGCATAAGCCATAACACGGTATTCTGCTTCAGCTGAAGAACGAGACACAGTGGGCTGTTTCTTTGTTTTCCATGAAACAGGAGATTCACCAAGAGTCACAAAGTAACCAGTCAAAGACCGTCTCGTAAGAGGACAAGCAGCCCAATCTGAATCGCAGAATCCTGTAAGCCGAAGAGGACTATTAGCCGATAGAAATAAGCCTTGACCAGGATGACCTTTCAGATAGTGCAAAACACGCAAAGCAGCCTGCCAATGCGCCACACGTGGTGTCTCCATAAACTGTGCCAAAGTATGAACCGAGTAACTCAACTCCGGACGAGTTATAGTCAAATAAATGAGTTTCCCAACAAGACGTCGGTACTGTGCTGAATTTTCATAAAACGGACCTTCATCACGAGCTAAATTATGTTGTTGCTCCATGGGAAAGTCAGTGGGCTTTGCTCCTAGTAAACCAGTATCAGTCAAAATATCCAAAGTATATTTCCGTTGAGACAGAAACATACCATCAGGTCGACGAGCAATTTCAATGCCTAGGAAATACTTCAACACACCAAGATCCTTCATATGAAAACAGGAACTCAAGTATTTCTTAAAAGCAGATAAAACATCTCCAGACGAACCAGCAATTACGAGATCATCAACATAAACCAGAACATGGAGAACAACACCATTACGTATGTAGGAGAACAAGGAATAGTCAGCACGACTTTGAACGAAACCATAACGTCGCAATGCCTCAGCCAACTTAGCAAACCAATTACGAGGAGCCTGACAGAGACCATAGAGCGACTTCTGAAGCTTACAAACAAGATCAGGACTAGGGAGAGCATAACCTGGCGGAGGCTTCATATAAACCTCCTCCTCAAGATCACCATGCAGAAAAGCATTATGAACGTCCATCTGATGAAGCTCCCATCCCTTTACAACCGCTACACTTAAAAACAAACGCACAGAAGACATTTTAGCAACAGGAGCAAATGTCTCTGTAAAATCAGTTCCCTCAATCTGGCGATTTCCAAACACAACTAAACGAGCTTTGTAACGCTCAACCGAACCATCTGAGTTGTACTTAGTACGAAACACCCATTTGCAGCCAATTGCACGCTTGTCGGGAGGAAGAGACGACAAAGTCCAAGTTTTATTTCGCTCAAGAGCATCAATCTCATGAGCCATAGCCAATCGCCAGTGAATCGAACGAGAAGCCTCGGAAAACGTAGTAGGATCCGAGCCAGCTGTGACTGCAGCCAAAAAACCAGAATGCACAACCGAAAAATTATTACAGGAAACATAATCAGCAATTGGATAGCGAATACCTGAGGGCGATGAGGAAGTGAGAGCAGCAGTTGGGGGGTTTATTGGACAAGCAGGAGCAGCAAGGACATAATCTTGAAAACGAACCGGAGCACGACGATCGCGAGTACCTGGCGGACGAGGAGGTGGGGGTGAAGCGACCAACTCCACATCAGAATCAGACGTAGAAGGCGAATCACCGTGAGAGGACGACCTGAAATCAAGGTCGGAGTCAACAGGCAAAAAACTCGCGTTGATCGGTGAGGACGGATCAGAAGAGACGGCGGACGGCGGGTCGCGTTGATCAGGAGACGGAGACCGAGCAGAAACCGACGAAGCAGACTCAACGATCAACGGAACTGAAGCATTGAATGGGCTAGCAGACGCAGACGAAGAAGACGCACCCGTAGCCAACGTCGCCGATAAATCCGACGGCAATACAGTCGGAGCAGTGGCCGGCGACGCATTGATACCAGCCGGCGACGCGGTCGAAGTGAGCTCGGCCGGAGTAGAGGTCGGAGCTCTTTTGTTTTGAATGGGTGGCGACGCGGTCGGTGATGCTGACGTAGAGGATGAATGTCGGACATCAAGAGGCACGTCAGGTTTACAAGCACCTGGGTTATGCACGCCTGGTTCAATCAAGGCCGGTTCAACCAAGGCCGGTTCAACCAAGGCCGGCCCATGCACGTCCACAGCTGGATCATGCGAGCCATCCAAATGTTGGGCGTCGTCAGACGCGTTCTGAGTCGGCTCAGAACTGGAGGCAGCAGGCAACGGTTCTGGTGAGGCAAACGGAAAGTAATTCTCGTAGAATACAACGTCTCGACTAGCAAAAAACATTCTTGACTCCAGATCGTAAACACGCCAAGCCTTCTTATCCATCGAGTAGCCAAGAAAGATACAATTTCGACTTCTTGAATCGAACTTATCGCGAGGTTTCGGAAGGCGGGTAGCGAAGCATAAGCATCCAAAAACTCTCAAATTTCCGTAGTCAGGAGCACGACCATATAAAAGCTGGTATGGCGTGCGATCTTGCAGCAATGGAGAAGGCGTGCGGTTGATGAGATAAGCAGCAGCAAGTACGCAATCACCCCAAAAGTCGATGGGAAGGTGCGCTTGAAACATGAGAGCACGAGCAACATTAAGAATGTGACGATGCTTGCGCTCCACACGACCATTTTGTTGAGGCGTGTAAACAGTGGAGGTTTCAAACCTAACTCCTTTCTCTGCGAAGAACTGACGAAGCGGGAGAAACTCTGTACCATTGTCTGCTCGAACACACTTGATCTTGCGGTTAAACTGAGTAGAGACGAACGCAAAGAACTCCTTCAGCTTGGAACCAACCTCAGACTTACTAACTAGTAAATATACCCAAACAGCTCTAGAGAAATCATCAACAATAGTTAAAAATGAAAATGCTCCACTAATAGACGGGTTTTTATAAGGACCCCAAACATCACAATGTATAAGATCAAAAGCATGACTAGCTGACTTGGAATTTAAAGAAAAACTACTTCTAGACTGTTTTGCTCGATGACAAATGGAGCAAGGAACAGTTTTATTACTACGACTCAAAGCTAAAGCTGGAATGGATGACAACACCGTTGCAGAAGGATGCCCAAAACGTTGATGCCATAAATCAAAGAAGGAAGCAGCAGCAGCAGACACACACAGAGATCGCGAAGACGCCAGATGAGCTCCTAGTCTGCGTAACCAATAAACCCCTCCTTGCTGACTACCCACTCCAATCACCGTCCTCGTGCTGATGTCCTGGAATACACATATATTTTCGGTGAGCAAAACAAAGCATTTTAAAGCAGCAGTCAACTTGGCAAAAGACAACAAGTTACAACGTAATTCTGGAATAAATAAAACCCGAGGAAGCATAATATCGCCAAAATATAAAGTTCCATGCAGGAAAGCAGTAGACACAGAACCATCAGGGAGAATAACATCAACATTAGTAGGCAGAATATCTTGCAAAATGTCTTTGTTACCGGTCATGTGATAGGAAGCACCCGTGTCAAGAACCCAAGGCAAAAAAATCTTACCAGAATTGTTGAAATTCATCTTGGACAACATATTCTGAACGGCGCTCCACTGTTCATTCGACAAAGCTGGACCAAGAGCTTGCCGATCCAAGTCGGTGATGACGGGGGCAGCAGTGGGTGCATCCGGTGCAGAAACAGCGCCGGCAAACGGTACTCCAGGCGAGACACGAGCACGAGGGTTACGACGGAACCAGGTCGGGTAACCAACCAGAAGAAAACAACTACTTTCATCGTGACCCTTCTTGTTGCAGTGAGTGCATGTTAATGAACGTCGATCAGTGGCAGCCGAAGCATTGAGTTGAGGGGCGGCAGCTGGACGGGAGGCGGAAGACTGTGACGGGCGACGGGCGACAAACGCCATGTTGTCAGTGGAGGAAGAATGACTGTTGGCGATCATGGCATTACGCTCCTCTGTGATTGCAAGTGCATAAACACGGCTAAGTGGGGGCAAGGGCTCCTGTGCCCAAATGTTGGATCGCAGAGTGTGGAAAGAACTGTCAAGGCCGATGAGAAAATGTTGAACAATCTCGATCTCTCGTTGCGAAGCAGCATGATGAACGGCCGGACAAACACATGGATTAGGTGGCATGTAGGTATACAACTCATCCCATAACTTCTTGCAGTGTCCATAAAACTCAGCAATGGATTGACCATTCTGGCGGCAGTTATAGATGTCTGCTTTAAGTTGACACATCCGCGGTCCATTCCCAACCAAAAAACGTTGTTGTAGATCATCCCAAAGTTCCTTGGCTGTAGACGAAATCTTAATGACTGAGCGGACAGATGGATCAAGTGTTTGAATGATCCATCCTATAAGCATGGAGTTGACACTACGCCAATCATTGGCAAACGGCGAGCCTGGCAAAGGTTGCTGAATAGTTCCATCCACGAAACCATCCTTTCTCTTAGCAATCAAAGCATTCATGAAATTTTCACGCCAATCATGATAATTATCACCCTTCAAGATCACTGGAGAAACCGTAAGTCCAGTATGATCGGATGGATGAACATAATAAGGGTTGTTTGGCCTAAGCTGAGGATTAGTATCATCAGCAGGTTGTTGGTAAAGCCGAGTGGCAGCAGCAGTAGCGGCAAGGGCATTAGCATTAGCTGCAGGATGAACGGGCGGGACGACTGGTGTAGCACCGGCAACGGTATTTATCTCAGCATCGTTGGGACCGATATCATCAATCTGAACATCGTTATGAAGGTTTTGACTATCCATAAGGTCGGAAAAACGTCAACAATGGAATCAAGTTGTAGATGCAACGTCCTCTTGTATCGCTGCGGCAGTGAAGTGACCTAGCGGCGGCGGTAGAAGAAGGTAAAAAAAATTTAGGGTTTTAGGATCGAAAGCTCTGATACCATGTAGAAACGGAAAAAGAGTATATAAATTTGTGTATATTCATGTGTGTATAAACGGGAGATATACAAATATATATATACCTACGGAGATAATTAGGCTAACCTAATTTATATATGGAATTTACCTAATATATCACAAACATACAAGGAATGGGTTATATTGCTAATAACCAAATAAACCTAATGTTAATATTCCAAAATATCTCCTTAACAATATTCAAACCATTATGTGCCTATCTTTAGTATCAAACTATCATGAAATTAGTAATTTTATTTATTACTAATCACTCCGAAAACCCAATTAATCTCATTTTTTCATTTAGTATTATGCAATTGGTTCCATTAAGTTAATAAAGTAATTAATTTGCATACAACACTAAAGAGAATTATGTAAAGTGAATTTGCATACATATGTAACGGCTCATTTATATTGCTAAATTAATCAAATTAAACTCAATTAATCACATTACTAACAATAAAGAACAATTTGAATTAAAAAACCATCGGATGTTCTTCAACAAAATATGAATACAAAATCCCGTATCACAACAACTCCTCCCAAAGACAGTCAGTGCTAATGCATTGGAAAACTTTATGTAGATCAATATCCAATTTAATAGAGTTCCTGTTTTCCTGTAAAGCATATGAGGGTTTCAATTAATATATTTTTAAAAAAGTACAGTAAAAGCTTGGCATAGGTTTGTATCAGGAGATTCGGGACTAACATGTAGCTGTTCTAGCGTCTTGGAAAGAGAAGTGAAAATCCACAAGATAAAAAATGCATCCAGGCATGCATAGGAAACTACCAAAAAGAGTCTAGCTCGTCCTGCTACGTCATTTATAGTTCCTACATACTCAGAAATGCCACCAAATAAGTTCCTCCAAGAAGCATCATCTTTGAGGTAAGTCACCAAAGCCCATTGAAACTGAAAAAATAAGTGCAAGATGAATCAGAATGAGAAAAAGCTTCAGATCGATTTGAGGAAGAGCTTCAAATGTGTTCCATTTATTTATTCAGATAAGACATCCATATTGAAAATTTCTGAAATACAGCAATCGAATGAAACAAAACAGAATCATTGCAAAATACAAATAACAGATAATTATACTTGAGAAACTACACGAGCAGATCCACCAGACGTAGCTCTAACAGGACCATACAAATCAAGTTACTAATTTTCAACCTCACTACTTTAACAGCAGGTCCACATTCTTGGTATAGGCAGCCAGTATCTCCCTGCACAACACACACATCTTTTTTCAAAGCATTCTATCAATATTAGACCAAATCCTGTTTGATAAACAAATGCATCAAGGCGTACAACTAATTTTAGAGTAAGTACAAACATTTAGTACTACATCATATGCCACCTATATATACTAATGCTTACAAAGCTTTTATATGACCCATGAATCATCATCCTAACCCCTACCTAGCTAGCACTTGAGCCAAATGCATATTCAGGTTCAAGAATCCAATATACTTTACAGACTGGATCAAAATAACTAACACACAAATCTAACAGCAAACTCATTAAACTTGCACACAATGTGCTAAAGTCTCTAAAATCCTGTATAAAATATGTTACCATCGCTGCATAAAATCATTGCTGCATAAAATATTTATCAGGCCTGAAGACAACCATGAATTTTGTTACCATTTTTGTTACTGAGAGTATGAACAAAAATAATGAATAATCAACATACATGCCTGTCAAACAGTGAGGAAGAAGTGGTTTTGGGAAAAATTTACCAGATTGTCCTATCACCGACCCACGACTGTCCTATATGTAATATGCAATCCTGAATAAACAATATAATTCACTGAGAAGAGCACGAAACAGCATATTTAAGCACAAAATTGGATTTTTCACAAAAACAATATCACGTGAACCCCATGTACTGCACCTTCCCATTTTGCAATCCAAATATCACTCAAACACCCAAAAGGGTTTCAAAATTCATGATTCTTATCTTTTCTAGCATCACAACGAATCAACTTGTACAAAAAAAGTTAATCAGACAACGAAAGAACATCGTACTACTATCGAAATTAGAGGGCTGGGAAGCTGAAACATCGCCTTCAATGTCCCTGTTTAGGGCAGGCCCGAACAACATCGTTGACTAAGGCGAGTAACTGAGACAAAGGCTCTCAGTCAGAGGTGAAAGAATGATAAGCAAACATGGAAAAAGTAAAATGAATCCAACAAAAATACAATTTTAACGCCAAAAAATACCTGGTGAAATGAGGGATGTTAAGAGCAAGAGTAGCCCAGAAACTGATGTTCGCAGTTAGTGACGGGAACAGTGCTAAAAGGCTTTCTAATATGCTTTTAAGAATAGATAACCTCATACCGATTTGCAAAAACATACTTCAGAGACTCGTGCAGAAGTCAGTTTTTTCAAACTTTGAACAGCCAAAATACACTATTAGTACACAATCTATAGATTCAAAGCACAGGAACAAACAAAAACAAATACACAACAACAAATAAGCTACTATTGTCACATAAACAATAAATTAGGGGCTAAATTACCATCAGGAAGCCAAGCACAACCGCACTGCGAGGCGGTGAGAAGCGACATCATCAAAGCTGAGGTTGTGGCAGTGTGGTACGGCTGAATAGTCTCCAAGCAGGCGCTCAATTCAACAGGAAACCTTCAATTTCACCAATGCACAAAAACGATTAAGCATACTGATTCGAACAAACAGTTGTACTGATTTCTAAACCGTGAGGAATGAACATACAATACTTGGAAAGGCGCCGGCGGGTTCATCGGAAACCGGCAGCCTCAAAACACCAATTTGGCTTTGCAAAAAAACCTACTCAAACAAACCAAATATCAAACACTTCATATGCACGATTAAGAGATACGGAGCAGTAAATAAGCACCTTAACATTTGAATCGATATTGTCTGGAATGAGTGCGATTTCTGCTCACCTTTTATAGAGAGAATGTATGAAGCGTATAGAGAGAGTGGAGGAGAAAGCATCACAGTTTCATACGTTTCCCAGAGAGAGGGTTTCATCAGTTCGCAGACATCAATTGCACGTTTCATAACTTGATGATGGAAACGGGTAATTGATGAATCGGGTAACAATTGATATCACGGTGCCAAAATTTGGACTCAGTGCATCCTCAAAATCAGCCTAGATCCTCAAATCAAATCAAATAACTTTCCTTCTAATTGAAACGAACTGAACTCATGCAGGACTTAAGATTGAGTGCGAGTAAATTACCATGAAAACCTTGGCACCAGAGTTGAGTGCATTGACGACCATCTTCCTCTCCACAGGCCCCGTGATCTCAACTCCCCGATCAGCAACAACCGGAGGGACGGCGACGCAAACCCAATCAGCGTCCCTGACGTACTTAGTCGTCGGATCAAATCCCGGGAGAGCTCTGTTGTTGTACCTCGCATTGACGACCATCTTCCTCTCCACAGGCCCCGTGATCTCAACTCCCCGATCAGCAACAGCCGGAGGGACGGCGGCGCAAACCCAATCAGCGTCCCTGACGTACTTAGTCGCCGGATCAAATCCCGGGAGAGCTCCGTTGTTGTACCTCGCCTTTGCCTCCTTTCTGCACTCCATGGCGTACTTAACCTCTCTCTGCAAATCAACCACAAACTGCAGAGCTTCCTTGGTCAGAATCGTCGCAAATTCGGGATCGTATCGACACCGAATATCGACTCCCTCCGGTGCCTGTGCCGTCAGAGCTTAGGAAAGAAACAAATTAATAGTTGATTCGAGGTTCTAATTTCTCCTTGCACATCGTCTAGTGTAAAAAAAACTCACTCTTCCTTGATGTCAGCTTGCTTCAGCCTCTGAACGAAGGCCCAGAAGAGCCGACCACCACCTCGCCTCCTCCTCGACGCCCCCGGAAACATCCACAGCATCTCCCACCTTCACAGATACCTACTTCGACGTCTTCGCTACTCTCCCGCCGATAATCCCGGCGGGACCCGTCGGAATCCTCGGGTTCGGATGGGTTCCGCCGTGAAAATCCTCTTGGAAACGTACCCCAAATTAACCATCGATGGCTGGGAGATTGATCCCGATGTGATTGCAATCAGGAGAAGGTTCTTCTGGCTGGAGAAGATCGAAAACAGAAGATAGAAAACGACTGTAGAAATAGGCTCTGTCGGGAGAGGACGAAGAAAAGGGTATAAATTGTGGTTTAATTCTGATTGTAAAGTTTTTGAGAAACGGGATTTGAAATTGAATGTTCTGCGATAAAATTGGAAAAGTGAAGGGACGGCAGTAAATAAAAGCCACGTGAAGCGAAAAATAAAAAGATGAAATACGTGTCTTTTTTAGGAAAACTTTAAAAGCTGATGTGGCGAAAAGATAGAAGCGTTTTAAAAGCTGACGTGGCGTAAGGAGAGAGTGTTTCACTTTTCAAGAAGTTGTTGTTTTAATAGTATAGATAGATTAAGGGTGTGTTTGGTTCGCAAGCTTTTTAAGAGTCTGGATTTTGTTTTGGCTTTTTGAGAGTTTGGGTTTTTGTTTGGGATTTTGAGAGTCTGGTTTTGCAAAATCCTTGTTTGGTTGGGTTGAGTTTGTGAGTATGAAACAAAATATTTGATTGGTTTTTAGGATTTTGCAAGTCTGGATTTTGGGAAACTTGATGAACCAAACAAAATTTTATAAAACTGGACTTTGATAGTCCAAGTTTTGCAAAAATTTATCCAACCAAAAAACACAACCTAAATTTCAGAAGTGGTAGGGTCATATTTTTGGAACTGGATTTGGGGGCCTTGGCCTTCAACTTAAATCAACCACAATCAAATTATTAATCGGTTTCCAAAAACAAAACTAATCCCACTACTAACTAAATTGAGCTAAGGTTCATAAAAAACATGATATTCATATCAAAAATCGGACTACGTTATATAATATTTAATTAAATACTGTCATCGTTGGTTATTCACTAAATATTTTAAGCTGTCCAATTCAACTCAATAAAAAATATTTGTTGAAATTCATATTACTTTAATTATATTAAGTTTATATCAATGTAGATAAATTTTCACTTGATTCAACTTGGTATAAAAATAATTTTAAGAGTCGATACTTAGTTCAATAATAATATTATATGCACTCCTCTATTTTACTCTAGTAGTCCACAATATGATATATATTTACGAAAATATTCTCACTTATTAGGTTCATCGAAAAATTTATTGATATTCAGAGATGATATCATAATTTCAACTGTATATTGCCAACATTGAATAAAATATCGAATTAAATGTGACACTTTACTTTCTTTAACTTGAAGTAAATCATCACATTTCCTCACAAGTATTTGGGATCATTTCCAGAGAAATAGTTGGCACAATTTCAGTCTAAAACTCTGCTGGAATTTCTACCAATTATAACCCTCCGATTTCAAGTATCCTGATCATCATGCATCACTACTACTTCATCAGAGATGCTCGAAATCATAGGAAACAATTGGTCTAGTATGTAGCCTGATTTTGATTATTATTCTTCTTCACAAGAAAAAACTCTGATTCATCTTCTAGTTCATCACCAAAGTTCACCCCAGGTCGTACTCTCCGGTTTGCCCAGATTCATACGCCCAAACTCTAACATTTGGCACACCACAGATACAAAATTCCCCAGTGTACAAGCAAAAGTTATATGCAGTACATAGATTTGTGTTCAATCGTCAAAAAAATGGTGCCTTGAACAATTGAGGAGAGCTTCCCAGATATGATTCACCAGAGTAGTGAGAAATGCAGCAATTTGGAAATATGAATCAAAAAAATTCAAAGGAATAAAGAGAAAACATTCATTCATTGATTTCACTTAAGAAGTACTACACCAAATCGGATAATACAGAATGAAACCTGAATCAAACAAAGGGCAAAACACAACCAGATCACTACCCACCACTAGAGAAACCGAAATCACTAACACATAGCAGCCTTATTTACCAGGCACAAACAGAAATACTAATTTTTCAGATTCAAACCATGTTCATCACAATTAGGCCCTTTCTCCCCTGATTCTCCTCGCCAGCTGCATGTCCTTGGGCATGATGGTGACCCTCTTAGCGTGAATCGCGCAGAGATTGGTGTCCTCGAACAGTCCGACGAGGTACGCCTCAGCCGCCTCTTGCAGCGCTGCCACGGCGGAGCTCTGGAATCTCAGATCTGTCTTGAAGTCCTGGGCTATCTCACGCACCAGCCTCTGGAACGGCAGCTTGCGGATCAGAAGCTCGGTGGACTTCTGGTACTTGCGGATCTCACGGAGGGCGACGGTTCCGGGGCGGAAACGGTGGGGCTTCTTCACTCCTCCGGTCGCCGGAGCAGACTTCCTCGCCGCCTTGGTGGCCAGCTGCTTCCTTGGGGCCTTCCCGCCGGTGGACTTGCGAGCGGTTTGCTTGGTACGCGCCATTGCAGAAGAGCGATTGGATTTAAGTGTGACTGTGTGTAGAAGCGGTGAAGGGAAAGTGTTTGCAATGGTGGTTTCTGGAAGGCGAGTGGGGGAGATACTTATAGGTGGTGGATTGGTTTGAAAATCGAGGCGGGAGAGAAAGCACGATCCGGATCGTCTTTGGCGTGGATTGGTGACGTGGCCCAAATAGATTTTGCTTTGAGTCGTTGGATACAGGTTTCGTTGTCTTTAATCGACGGCTGTAGTTGGTCAAGAAAAAAGTAGGTGGGTTTGTGTTTGTGCGTAATGGGATGTGAGTTAAGTAAACTTGGAACGTCGGATTAAAGTGTATCGACGGTTGTGGATGATTCGGAATATGGCGCGGATAGATGACGTGGTTGAATTAAAGCCGGTTATTTATTTTATCCAAATATTTGGCCTGGCGAGGATTTCAAATTTTAAAGGAATTTCTTGACAAAATTATACCGGGAACTTATACCGGGAAAATAATTGACATTTACCGCCTTGGGATTTTAATTATAAATTTGCACTTTGCAACGCGTAGAAAAGCATACTACTCCTTTCCAATTTCTTAAAAATAATAAAATAATAATATGATTGATTCATTGTTTTCTAGTGCAATCGAAAATTGATTTGTCAAGGAAATTGAAATTTACTATCAATCAGTTTCACAACGTTTTTAACTAATAGTTCTACTTTAGCAAGTATGTTTAAACATGCAGTTCAGTTTAAACATTAAAAGTAAGAACACAAGAATTGGTTACGCAGTTCGGTGCTAAAACACCTACGTCTGCGGGGCCTTGCCAAGTCTGAAAATCATCCACTAAAATAATCAAGAGTAGTTACAATGTTCCTCAAACAATTAACTAATGAGACTTATCTTTTCCGTGTGGATTCATGAGATCCCCTCACTGCCGGTCAGCAACTTCTCGTTGCTGTCTTGACCACTTCTCCCGAAGTATTAAGGCTTGCTGATTTCAGACTCCTGCCGATGGCGAAGGCCTATTGAAACTCCTTTGAATATGATGCTCCAAACTGTAAAGCTATTCTGAACTCTAGAATACTTTCACTCAAGATGGATGATTGTTGTCGCAACTTTTCTGTCTATTTATAGTCCAATGTTGTAATACCGTCGTCTTGATCTTCTCGATCCTTCCACTTCGGCAATCCTGATCTGCTTGTCCAGCTAATCACAGCTACAAGTAGTCTCCTAGCTATACTCTACTTCTATAGTTAATCTGAGGAAATATAATCTTTCCTTATTTGAGACTAAACCTGACTAAGATACAACTCTATCATATATTCTTTAACTAATCAAATCAGCATAAAATCAATTTTCAACTATCATCTTGATTTGCTCGAATATCTTCTTTGATTGTATATGAGTTGTACTTCATCTTCAACACTCTTGCTCGGTTTCTGATTCTGTTAGAGCAAGTGTTTAAATATCAGTATGTTTAAACATAGTGACTTCTATAAAATAGCCAACTTTATTATACTGAGTCTTCTGGACTCTTCAATCTCCCCCTTTGACATTTTGTGGAACCATAACATGTATTTTGATGCAGAGATAATACATAACTCCCCCTTGCATGTAGAACTCCATACTTCATTCATACTTGCATCAAATAAATCAAAAACATCATGCATAATCACTAAGCTCACCCTACTCACCAGTCATAGACAGAGATAATCATACATGCTTCATGGCCATAGCAATGTTCCAAAATAAATGGACACATTATATTTAAAAAAAAACATCCAAAATAAATGGTCATCCATAACCATCAAAATATTATCCCCCTTAGAACAGAAAATGTGCCAAAACTGCACCAAAATTTACCCCAAAATAAAACAAAAATATCCAGAATTCAACAGAAGGAATAAGTGCAGGAGAGAAAGACATAATAAAATCAACAGACTATCTCAGAAGGCTTCAGATCCAGTGGTCTCATCATCAGTTTCTTCTATAGCTTCCAGCTCCTCCTGAAGGTCCAACATCTTCTGTCTATGATATCTGATCTGTCCTCTCAGTTCCATCTTTCTAATAGTGGCAAAGTTCTCCTGCACTGGTTCAACATCTAATTCATCCTCCTTTGCTTCAACTGTTGCAGGTAGATCATTCCTCTTTTGAAGAATGGTTCTGTTTACTTGCACATCCTCACAGAAAATGATCTTATCATCAAGACCATCAGTTAGACCAGCATGATACAGCAGACCTGTAATGAGGGCAGGATAGGTGATGTACTCATCTGATTTCTGATGTTGAGCCACTAATAACACCTTATCATAGATGAACCATCCCAGATTGTAGGATCTTCCTATGCCAATGCAATACATCAAACAAGCCATCTCTTCAGTCACAAGGGACACATTTTTAGACATTGCCCATAAATTTTCAACCACCCTATACAAGCAGAAATACTTCTGAGTAAGATAGGCTGCCTTGATGGTCTTTGCTGCACCTCATTCTCTAAGTGTGCCTCCTGATAATTCCAGAGCTATCACATCATAATTCAGAGTAAAATCTTCTAGATAAGCACCATTTGGACAAGTGATGTCATGTCCTTCTGTCCCTAACACCAGATTGATTAAAGAAGCATCAAATCTGTAGAGCCTGCCTCTGATATACACCTTCATGTACCAAGCAGAATCTGGAGCACTATTGGTCCCTCTCAGGTTGGCATAAAACTCCATCACCAGTGATTAATTGGCCTTCACACAGAAATTTGCTGGACCAAACATGTGAATCCTCTTCATGTAGTTCACAAAGGCAGGATGTTTAAACTTCTCAGTTAGCCTCTTCTCCACATGCATTTTCTTGTTGATCAGCCCTTCATACACAGTCATTACCCTCATGGAGTAAAAAGTCTCATCCAAAGCCTTTTCTAGCAGAGGATTATCATTTGGGAACACCAATGACACCTCATCATTAGCATCATCATCCTCCTCAGACTCATATTCTGAGCTACTCTCTTTAACTTCTGCAACAGGTTTTGTAAGAGGCACCTCTGGAAGTGGCTCTTCCTCAAATTCCAGATTGAGTTCTGGAACCTCATCTCTCTTTCTCTTAGCAGGGAAAACTTGAATCACTGGAGGCAGTGATTTTTCCCTCAACTTCTCCCTCTTCAGCCTCTGCAACTCCTCAAATTTTGAGCTTAAAGGCTCATCCTCACTATCTGGTGCAGTATCAGTAGGTGGTTCCATCATGATTCTAACATTCTCCAAAATTCTCTCAACATCTATTGGTTCCTCTACTTCCATGGACTTCTTCCTCTCAACAGTAGTCTCCCCCTCATTTATAGAACTGAACACTCCTTGACCAATCTTCACTTTTCCAACTGTCTGGGTTCTGTTCTTCCTCCTCTGATAAACCTTTCTAGCTTTTTCTGTCCCCATGGTCTCCTCAGATTCTTCAATCTCTGAGCTGTCATGGAAAAACTCCAAATCTGACCCTCCTTCAAATTCAATCCCTACCTTAACTGTGGGATTACTCTCTTGAGCCATAGATTCTGGTGTGGCTCTAATGGGATTGGGGCTATCTCGAATACCCATACACAAATCATCACTGGACTGAACAGTAGGGATGGAGTTGATAGGTGAGTTGGATGGAAGGTTTCCCATGGTTGTTTAGACACAGAACTAGGTTCAAACACAGTCCAGACTTCACAGAAAACTTCAAAACTCACAAATACCAGAAACCCTAGACGCAGCAAGCACTCTAATTGCTAAAACAGTAATAAAGACGCAATCTTTAAGCAGTTTATAGCCGAATACCTTGTGCATGCACCGATTGAAGCTCGAACACCAGTAGAACAAAAGCTCAGTCTTTTCTTGCTGATGGAGTGCTGATCCAGCAATGTGCCATGCAGAACAGTCAACTAGGGTGACAAGGATTGGTCGGAGCACTGGTTCGACGATGAAATCCGATGAGACAATGGTGAGGATTTTGCCGAATTGGGAACGTCGGAGTTGCAGGTTTTAGCAGAAAAGAGAAAATAATTTTCCCTCTTATATATTCAGAAATTCAAATCCGAACCCAACTTGGAAAATAAATCCGTAATTGCACAATAGGACACAATTTTCAGAAAACCATCGATTGTCCCTCACAATATAAATATGAGTCCAAGATTCTATTATTCGGCCCAGATGGAATTTTTCAGCCAAATTATGTTGACTCATTCAGCCCATTCGTCACTCCTCTTTATTTTTTTTCTAACTCCCATGTGTTTAAACATCCTCTTTCACACGATTATCTTCTTTTTGTATTTTTCATTTTCAAAAAATAAAAGACATAAAGCAGTAAACTAATTTACAACAATGAGAGGTAAGCAGAAATACCTCAAATTCGACAAACACCTAAGTGTTGTCTCAGTGTCTCAAAAGTTGCAGAGTCCAATGGCTTGGTGAAGATATCTGCAAACTGTTCAGCACTAGGAACAAACTCAATGGTAAGTTCCTTCTTTTCCACCAAGTCTCTGATGAAGTGGTGCTTGATGTCTATATGCTTTGTCTTCTTATGATCAACAGGATCATGGGAGAGATCAATGGCTCCCTTATTATCACATTTGATAATGAGGACATCCTGCTTGAAACCATAGTCTTTCAACATCTGCTTCATCCATAGTAGTTGCTGGCAGCAACTTCCAGCTGCTAAGTACTCAGATTCAGTGGTAGACAGTGAGACAGAATTCTGCTTCTTGCTGTACCATGACACCAGATTTCCTCCTACATGAAAACATCCTCTAGTGGTACTCTTCCTGTCTTCAGAATTCCCAACCTAATCCGAGTCACTGTAGCCGATAATCTCAGCTTGACTTCCTCTAGAATACCAGAGACCATAATCATCAGTTCACTGTACATATCTGATGATCCTCTTGACTGCAGACAGATGACACTCCTTAGGATCAGATTGAAATCTTGCACATAGGCCAACACTCAGACAGATGTCTGGTCTGCTTGTAGTAAGATACAGTAAGCTTCCAAATATGCTTCGATAGAGCTTAATGTCTACCTTCACACCATACTTGTCATAAGTCAGTTTCTCTGTTGAAGCCATTGGAGTTCGCATACTCTTAGAACCATCCATTCCAAATCTCTTAACCAAGTTTAAAGTGTACTTGGTTTGATTTATGAAGATACCTTCCTTGTGCTGTTTAACTTGGAGCCCTAGAAAATAAGACAGCTCACCAACCATACTCATTTGAAACTCACTCTTCATCATCTCTATAAAGTTACCAACCAACTTTTGAGATGTTGACCCAAAAACAATATCATCTACATAAATTTGGGCAAGCAGAATGTGTTTATCATGTTTAAACACAAAGAGTGTTCGGTCTACTCCCCCTCGTCGATAGCCTTTCTGCAGAAGAAATTGGGTGAGACGCTCATACCATGCTCTAGGAGCTTGCTTAAGACCATATAACGCCTTTTTTAGTCTGTAAACGTGATCAGGGAGATAGGGATCTTCAAAGCCCTTGGGTTATTCAACATACACTTCTTCACTGACGATGCCATTTAAGAATGCACTCTTGACATCCATATGAAACAACTTAAACTTCATAATACACGACATAGCAAGCAAGAAACAGACAGATTCTAACCTTGCAACTGGAGCAAAGGTTGCATAAAAGTCAACACCTTCAACTTGAGCATACCCTTGTGCCACTAGTCTGGCCTTGTTTCTGGTGATATTGTCATCTCCATCAGACTTGTTCTTGAAAATCCACTTAGTGCCAATAACATTGACTCCTGGAGGTCGTGGAACAAGATACCATACGTCGCTCCTAGTGAACTACTCCAGTTCCTCTTGCATGGTTGAAATCCAGTACTCATCATTCAATGCTTCCTTGTGATTCTTGGGCTCAATGGAGAAGAGAAAGCATTGCAATACATGCATTCCAACATTAATTTTGGCGTAGTCCTTTCGTTCTTTTTGCCTCAGATATACGTGTTTGGAGGTGTAGAGGTATCAGATGTTGTAACATCAGACACTGTGGTAACATCAGGAACTGTGGTAATTTCAAATGATGTTGTAACATCTGTCAGTGTTGTAACATCAGGCAGAGAGGAATCAATCTCCGAGCTGATTGACAGATTAGGTTCATCTTCAAGTAGAATTCCACTACTGATATCCTTCAGATCTTTAACAACCACGTTGTTGGATTCCATCATGACATTTGTATGATTATTGAACACCCTGTATGCCCTGCTATTTGGAGAATAACCAAGAAAAATACCAACATCAGCTCTGTTATCAAACTTACCAAGAGGCTCACGATCTCTGAGAATGTAGCATGCACTCCCGAATACATGAAAATAAGACATGTTTGGTTTCCTTCCTTTCCGCAGTTCACAGGCCGTTTTCTGAGTGAATGGTCGGAGATAGACTCGGTTTATGGTATAACAAGCAGTATGAACTGGTTCAGTCCACCATTTCTTGGGTGTATCATTCTCTGCCATCATGGCTCTTGACATGTTGATGAGGGTCCTGTTCTTTCGTTCAACAATACCATTTTGCTGTGGTGTGATTGGAGCAGAGAACTCATGCTTGATTCCAAGTTTTGTACAGAAGTCCATCATGGCAGAGTTAGCAAATTCCCTCCCATGGTCAATCCTTAATCGAACCACTTTAAGACCATCATGTGATCTTTCTGTGTTGACTTGGGTGATGAGCTTAATTATAATGTTCACTGCATCTGATTTTTCCTTCAAGAATTTCACCCAAGTATACCTGGAAAAATCATCTACACACACAAAGATATATTTCTTTCCCGAAACATTAGTTGGGTTGATTGGTCCCATTACGTCAATATGAAGTAGTTCAAGACCATAAGAAGTGGTAATCTCATGGAGTTTAGAATGTGGTGACCTGACCTGTTTACCTTCGTGGCATGGTGGACAAGTCAACTCCTTTGTATAAGACAGTAGTGACACTCTTCTTATTGCTTCAAGTCTTGTCACCTTAGACACTGTTTTCAGATTCGCATGACCCAGCTTCTTGTGCCATAAAAGATTGTCGTCCACACTCACTTTGAGGTAGCTTACAGAGTCATCAAGAATGTAGTTGTTGTCTGACGATCTAGTGCCAATAAGAACACCCCTTTCATCCTTTCTGATTGTACACACTTTATCATCAAACAAAACTGTTAATTTGTTATCACATAGATGGCTAATACTTAGCAAATTTGCCTTTTGTCCATCCACAGGAAGTACGTCTTGGAATACTAGAAAGTTCTTGACTTGTAACTCCCCCCTTTCAATTATTCTACATTTCTTCCCATCTCCAAATCTCACTGTTCCAGTCCAGGGAACAACATTGCTCAACAACTCAGGAGTACTTGTCATATGTCTAGAACAACCACTATCGAAGTACCAAACATCTCTGGCATATGAGTTATAACAGGTATGGACAGCATAGCAGTAGTTGATTTTAGGAACCCATACTTTTTTTGAATGTTGAGCCCTTTCTGGTTGCACCATGTTGTGACTTGCTCCAGTGTTGTAACATGCTCCATTTGTTGGTGCTTGCATCAAATCTCTTAAAAGACGAAAGCAGCGCTTCTTGTAATGTCCTGGTCGTCGGCAATAATTGCACGTTGCCTTCCCACCGTGGTTGAAACATATTTCTCTGTTGATGATAGGTAAGTTTATAACCTTGTCCAAACTTTGGAGCTTTGGTGAGGTTGTTTGGAGCTCTAACAAGTTGCTCTTTCCTGACTTGGCTTGGATTAGGTTGAATCACCTTCTTGTCCATCTTCCTTTTTGTCTGGTCATTCTATTTGGTCACTTCAATTTCACCATATCCTAACCCATGTCGGTCTCCAGCAATTTTTCCCATGCCAAGAATGTCATCCAAGGTTGTTGTTCCTTTATTTAGTTTGGTGATGGTTCCTTCAGCAACTTCTGCTCGAGTGAGGGCAATCTTCAGCTCTTCTCTCATTGCATCAAGAGTGATCTGTTGTTGCTCAACTTCTTCATTCAAGCTATGGTTGTCTTTCTGTAAAATTTTATTCTGTTCAGTCACACTGACCCAGTGTTTGTGGAGTTTGTCGTGTGATTCATGAACATCCTCAGAGTCCATGTTTAAACTCTCACTATCAGAAACGATAGTAGAACCAAAAGCAACATAGATTTCTTCTTCAACTTCTTCGTCGTTTTTAACAGTAATTGCACCGAAAGCTACATGGTTGCTAACATGCTCTTCATCAGACTCTTCTCCATCACTCCAGGTGGCATTGTAGGCTTTCCCCTTCTTGCTAGATGATCCACTTGGACACTGTGATTGAATATGCCCGTAACCTTCGCATTCTCGACATTGGATTTTACCAGCATGTTTAAACACAGACTTGGGTTCTGTTTGATCATTGTTGATTCTTCTGATCATACCTGAACTTTGTTCTCTTCCTTCACTTCTTCGATTTTGAGATTTTCTCAAAACTTTTGCAAAACTTCTTGATATATGAGCAAGCTCATCCTCGTCCATATCTTCATTGCTGTTTCTGGTAGAGTGTTTAGACACAGAGTTTTGTTCAACTGCTTTTCGTACAGTTACAGTGAAGGCCAGATAATTCTGCCTTACTGTAGCTAACTCCTTCATTTCAAAGGCTGACAGTGCTCCCATGACCTCATCAACGGTCATTTCAGATGTATCGTTTAGCTCCTCCATTGCAATAGTCTTTCCTTTGAACCTTGGTGGTAGAGACCTCAATATCTTCTGCACAACATCATCTTCATCGAACGGCTTCCCCAACTGATGAGCTGTGTTGACCAGATCTCTGATCTTTGCATTATAGTCAGCCATGGTCTCATTATCATGGATAACCATAGTTTCAAATGTTGACTTTACGGTATGCATTTTTTGTCGTTTCATTTTTGCATCCCCTTCATAGCTGGCTTTCAATTTCTCCCATGCGTCCTTAGCAGTACACCACCTTGAAATTAAGCGAAAAACTTCTTGATCAACAGCAGAGTTGATACAGTTGAGTGTTTTGTTGTTGAGTCGCTTGTCCTTTCTCTCTTGATTGGTCAACTCCTCTTTGTTCTTCAGAACACCTTCGGTTGCGCCTGCTGCAGGTGGGTGTCTGGCTGGTTGCCACTCATTTTCAACCCAGTACCACGCTTCTTCATCAAGAGCATCGATGTAATGCCTCATCCTTGCTTTCCAATAGCCGTAGTTGTTCTTATCCAGCATGGGTGCGTGAGTATAAAACGAACCATCCTTCTCCTGGTTCGACATGATCGATAGGGATCTCCACTGACCTTGTTAAAGGTACAACTCAGTGGACTAGCTATGGTACCAAATGAAATTTACTATCGATCAGTTTCACAACGTTCTTAACTAATAGTTCTACTCTAGCAAGTATGTTTAAACATGCAGTTCAGTTTAAACACTAAAAGTAAGAACACAAGAATTGGTTACGCAGTTCGGTGCTAAAACACCTACGTCTGTGGGGCCTTGCTCAGTCTAAAAATCATCCACTAAAATAATCAAGAGTAGTTACAATGTTCCTCAAACAATTAACTATCTAGACTTATCTTTTCAGTGTGGATTCGTGAGATCCCCTCACTGTCGGTCAGCAACTCCTCGTTGCTGTCTTGACCACTTCTCCCGAAGTATTAAGGCTTGCTGATTTCAGACTCCTGCCGATGGCGAAGGCCTATTGAAACTCCTTTGAATATGATGCTCCAAACTGTAAAGCTATTCTGAACTCTGGAATACTTTCACTCAAGATGGATGATTGTTGTCGCAACTTTTCTGTCTATTTATAGCCCAATGTTGTAATGCCGCCGTCTTGATCTTCTCGATCCTTCCACTTCGGCAATCCTGATCTGCTCGTCCAGCTAATCACAGCTACAAGTAGTCTCCTAGCTATACTCTACTTCTATAGCTAATCTGAGGAAGTATAATCTTTCCTTATTTGAGACTAAACCTGACTAAGATACAACTCTATCATATATTCTTTAGCTAATCAAATCAGCATAAAATCAATCTTCAACTATCATCTTGATTTGCTCGAATATCTTCTTTGATTGTATATGAGTTGTACTTCATCTTCAACACTCTTGCTCGGTTTCTGATTCTGTTAGAGGAAGTGTTTAAACATCAGTATGTTTAAACATAGTGACTTCTACAAAATAGCCAACTTTATTATACTGAGTCTTCTGGACTCTTCAGAAATGTTTTCATTTTCCTATCAAAATGCATTCATCATATAACTAAGGCTCTGCTCTCTCTCGTACTATGGGCAATTTAAAATTTTACTGTGTGAAAACTTTCTGATTTTCCGGTGAATTAGTGACGCTAATTTTTCACTATGGGTAAGTCGCAAAATAAGCAGCTGAGTCAGAGGGAAGTCGTTGCTCGATAAGTAGTGCGAAACATCGTGAAGCAGCTCGAGGAGGAAGAGACGAAGCAGGTTGATTACTTGGCACACCGGGATATGAAACTCGCTGGGTTGAAGGGTTTTTGTGGCCCATCAGATTTGGTTGTGCAAAGGTCACTCGGCAGCAAGAAAATGAGGTAATAGGGAGTTGGATTGCTCAACAGACGCTCAAGAAGGGGATCTATAGGGAAAGCACAAGGAGGAACAACTGGAGTCATCCATTGCTGCAACAAGACGGGCAAATTTGTTCGTTAATCAGCAAGCAGAGGCCATCAACCAGATTTAGTTGGTGGAATCTACATGGCTAAAATATCTGATGTAGAGGTTGAAAACAGTCTTAAAAATTGGGAAATTGTAGCAGTCTGTAAGGTGATTGGTGGCCACCCCATTTAATGATTGCAATAACCTTTTTAAGGAGAAATTGGATAAATTGGGTGGAAAAGCTATGGCAAGTGAGGCCATGAGTATTCATGGTGAAATTCCTTTCAAAATCACATAGGCATGCTATTTGTGGATAACAAGCATGTTTTGGTGAAGACTTAGAAGCATAAATATGACTTTGATAAGTAAGATTATGTCCCAATTTGGATCCAACTCCCTGCTTTAGATGTGGCGTATAGAGAGCCTAATATCTTGTATTCTTGTGTAGGCTTGTGAGTACACTAAGCATACCACTTAGGCTTGACTAATCAACACTAAATATAGAAATGAAATATGCAAGGGCCCTGGTTGAGATGAAGATTTGAGCTACCATTCCTACCATAATCCCATGTTTAGATGAGAATTATGTGATTCAACACCAGTCCATCATCTATGAGTAGAAGCCATTCAAGTGTAGTGAATGCCAAACGATGGGATCTGCTATAGAAGAATGCAATTGGAAGTCAGGGGCTGGGAGAAAGGGGAAATCAATTGGTTAGACAATATGTGCCAGTGGCAACCAAATCTCTTGAGCCCGCAAAGCCTCAAATGACTACACTACATAGTGGAACAACCTCTACATAGTGGAACAACCTCTGGAAAGCCTCACAGACACAGAGCAGTAAAAGAGCCCATCGTGAATAAGCATCCAATGCAAAAACCAGTCACTAGAACCATGATTGGTATGAGAAGCAAAACAGAGGACAAGTGGGCTAGTAAGAGTAAAAGAATTTCTCTAGCCTCTCTGATCCTCCAGATGGCAAGTAGCATCCTCCATTTAATGGCTAACCATCCTCCATTTAATGGTTTCACGCACAATTGAATATGGAATGAAGGTTGATTTTAGCAATTGATATCCTAAATATTTATACGGAGAAGATTAGCAACTAATTCCTCGTAAATTACGTTCGCATAACTTAAAAAAATGTCATTTAAGTGGACATGGTCATAAACAGAAAATTAGAGATTTAAATGAACACATACTTATTAAGTTAATAGATAAAAAAATGTATACAATTTTTTCATAATATTTTACGGTTCAATTCAAACAAAAATAAAAAGGCAAAAGGTAAACTATAGCTAGAACAAACCAAATGGAATCAAATAAATTAATCTTAAAAAAAAGAAATGAAAAAGGGGACCGGGAGATTCTTTCAGGGAGGCACTGTACCTGCAGAGTTTAATATAGTTGTGCTCACCCCGATCCCCAAAACAGGCCAGCAGAGATTTGAAGGAGCATTTGAGAAGGCTGCAACAGCAGTCAGATTCTCGACGTAGAACTGTTGTAATGGAATGATGAGATAACGTGCAGCTGAGGTTGCTGGTACTTGTGGATAATCAAACCAACATGTGCAACACTTCTTAAATTGAAGCCAATAACACATTTTGATCAACCACCATCTTCTGATTAATTAGAAGAGAACCCTAAACCAAAGAAACATGGTAGGAGCTTTGAACAAGCATTTGATTTGTTCATACATACTCTATGAATTGCTGTCTGATGCTTTATGGCTGCATTGAAGTGGAGAAACAGTTTCTTACGGCACTCTCTGTAATTTTGTCCTTCCTATGTTGCTATCTTCCGATGGCAATTTGTACCATAGCTGTTTTTATTTATTTATTTATTGTTAGTTGTATACCATAGCTGCTGTTTACCCACTTACACCCCTTGTAATACATACATTTTCCATTTTAATGTAATCAATAAACAGTTGAAAGTTAATGTGCAAAAAAAAAAAGAGGCAAATGAATACAGACCAATATCTTTTTGCTCAATTATTTACAAGGTAATTACAAAGATAACAAGCAACATGCTTGGAGAGGTGTTGCCCCATTTGATCCACAACAATCAGGGAGCTTTTGTGAAAGGAAGGAGCTTGATACACAATATCCTCCTTGCACGGTAATTACTCAGTAACTACAATGATGTGGGTGATTTTATACCAAGCTGCATGGTTAAAATAGATATCCAAAAAGCATTTGATACTTTGAGTTGAAATTTTATGTTCAATTGGTTAGCAACCCTCAAATTCCCTAGATTATTCATAGAGTGGATCAGGAAATGTGTGCACAACACTAATTTTACATCCCACTCAATGGCTTCTACACCAGCATCTTTGAGAGGTAAAATGGAGTGAAACAAGGGGTACCTATGTCCCATTTATTATTTGTCCATAGCATGAAATACCTCACGAGACAACTCTAACTTGCTATGCAATAGACAACTATGGATTACTATCAAAGATGCAGCAAGATAGGTATCCACAGTTTGATGTTTGTAGACAACCTTCTGATTTTTTGCAAGGCTAACAAGAAATCCATGGAAGGAGTAAGAGGGGTGCTATCATAGTTTAAGCTTACCACCGGCTTGGCCATAAATGACTCAAAATTAGAGGCATACTCTTTCAGAATGTCAGCAGTGGAGATAGATATGCTGACATCAACTCTTCAAGTGGGGGTGGGGGGAGCTACCAGTCAAAAACCCGGGAATCCCAATCGCAACTAGGAGATGGTCAATGGCTAGTTGTGCTTCATTGATAGACAAAATTGCACGAAAGATCAATACTTGGAGTTCCAGGAAGCTGGCATATGCTGGGAGGGTCTAGTTTATTAACTCAATTCTGTTGAGTATGGTCAATCACCGAGCCAATGTTTTTCAGATTCCATACGGCATACACATGGCCATAGTGCAATGTTGCAGGAACTATCTATGGAGCAAATAAGAAGGGAAAAGAAAACTGATTCCAGTTGCACGGGAGACCCTGTGCATTGCTAAGAATAAAGGAGTTTGCCTCATGATTCCTTTTATTTAGAATGATGCATCTCTATGTAGATTGGTTTGAGACATATGCAACAAAAAAATATGTCCTTTGGGTCAAGGCGATCCAAACCTATTACTTGAAGCTGGACAATTTCATCAACTATCATGAATACTCTCATCGTCTGAGTTGGAGTTAGAAGGTTATGGTGAGAGTTAAAAACAAGAATTTGCCAAATCTAGACAAGTGTGTGGGCAGGAATGACATCATAACAAGGAAAACATATTTTCATGGGTGTCAGTTAGAAGGATTTACTTGCACATGTAATCTGGATCTCCGACTTATTAAGTTTGGTGCTGATGAAATATGATTAGATAAAATATAACATAATTTGGTCATATCAAATACAGATTTTTCTCATAAATTCAGTTCGATAAAGTCCAGTCAGTATACTGTAACTCAATTTTGTTTATCATCTAGGATCGTTTTATTAAGTTCGGTTCTGATGAAGTATAGTTTGATAAAATGTAGCTAATTTAGTTATATCAATGCAGTTTTTTGTTTCTTCAATTCAGTTTTGTTCAGTAAAGTTCAATTCAATATACTGCAATGGTTTGTTTTGTAATCAAAATTTGAATATAAGTATATTTTATCAAAAAATGGTGGTTTTATATGCCGGACATGTTTACTTCAGCAGGTCTAAATTAAATCTGAAGTGATAATAATGCCGCTCTTTAATATGTATTATAATTCATGAAATAGTAATTTATGATTTGGACACGTATTTAATCATTACATAGACGAGTTTATACATTTAAAATTAGAATTTTAGAAATTTATTGTAAAACTAATGAACTAATGAAAGGTAATTATGATATTTTTTCACTTTCATTAGACCTGCTGAAATAAATTTGGTCTGCATATTGCAAGCCCAAAAAAATCAAATGAATTTTAGTTCAGTTCAATTTGGATATTTTCAGTTCAATTTAGTTTAACTCAGATCAATTCAATATTTTTCAGATCAGGTCAATTCTATTAAGTAGGTAAGTTAAGTTTGGTTCAATTTTAGTATCTGGATTTCAAATCAATATTGAGCTAATCGGCCCCGGTTCACCCAAAAACTCGAACCACAGGCCCTGTATGTGCGCCAGTACACAGCCAATCCGTGTGCTCTTTCCTCACTGTGTGAAGTCGAAGACAAATCGCCATTGACTAGCGACGAGCCTTCCTCCGCGGCACGCATTTGCCTTTCACATCACGAAATCAGGCCTTATATCTCACTGATTAAAACGTTCATTACACTATAATCTCTATGTATTCGAGCTCGGGCGATCAATTCTGGTTGTAGAAGTGGAATCGGATCCGGGTCGTAGTAGAAATGGTGCTGCCATTGCTGAAGCTTGGAACGCTGACCTTGAAAACACTGAGCAAACCCATTGCCGCCAGGCTCAAGAACGAGGCCGGAAAGCACCCCAAGTTTCGGAGCTTAATCGTCAGCTTGGCCCAGGTTTGTGTGATTCTGATATTTTTGACGTCTTCTGTCTGTGAGTTTCTGGTTTTCTATTGTCATTTACTGGGTGGAACGGAGCTTGGAATTTAATGCTTACTATTGCTAATGAAAGAGGCCGGTTTTTGGCACATTGATTGTTGCAAACAGGCTAACCATCGGATAACTACGCAAATTCAACGGCGCTCGTATGGTCATGCAACTGATGTCGAGATTCGGCCTTTGAATGAGGAGAGAGCTGTTCAGGCTGCTGTCGATCTTATTGGAGAACTGTTTCTCTTCACAGTATGTTTCTTAACGATTCATTCATTGTGTTTTGTTTTTTTGGTTCTGTGATGACTAATTATTAATATTTCTTCATCATACTGGTGATGCCATGTTAAATTGTAGCCTCTGGTGATTATTATACCTATGTCCTAGAGTGGTTGTGATATTCGACCATGTTATTGCTAGACTTTTTTGAAATTTATGTAGGATGTGCATTTTCAAAATCCACGACATTTTGTGTATTATATATGATAAGGCTGCTATTTTATATTGTAGCATCACCTTTTTCTGCTGATTATTACTTGAGTGGTTTGATATTCTACACCTGCTATCTCTAGACTTTTTATTAATTTATGTAGATTAATAAGGCTACATGGATTATGCAATATGTGTTGGTTCGATGAAGCTGATTTGTTTTTCTACCTTAGTACCTTTCACGTTTCAAGGTAGGATACGTTTACTTCGATTTCCTGTTGGTTGCAAGTAGTGTGAGTACAGTTGGTGAATTTTACCCTAGTTCCTTGATGAATTACTGGACCACCATGGTTAAGTTAGTAGATATAATGACTCTGCAAACCACCATCGGTTTGAAGTTGTATTGGGTAGTATTGCCCACTGAAAGCTTAGTATTGTTCACTAAAAGCTTTCTTGATTAATATTTTGGCTTTTAGAAATTGTAGCTTCAGCTCATCTGACCGTTGATGAATTACTTGATCACCAATCTGTATGCGAGTAGATATAATGATCGTATACCTCCATCGTTTGTGGTTGTCTGTCCACCAAAAGTTTTTTTGATTTCTTTGCTAGGATACCAATAGTCTAGCCAGAATCAATACAGTATTAGTCTTCTTCCATTTCAAATCATCTCTATTTTCCATGCGGCTGCCTTTATTTTAGTTCTCATCTCTATGTAGTCCAGCATTCCCGAATATAATAATCACAATTCTTAACGCTTGTTGACACTTCTCTCCTTGTTAGGTTGGTGGAGCTGTAGTGGTATTTGAGTATCAAAGGAGCGCTCGGTCAGAGGCTAAGAAAGAGGAGGTGCGCAAGCAGGAAATGGAGGTAAGACATTGCTTTTGTGTGTTATTAGATCCTCTTTTTAATGCTCCAGAATTAACTCGGTATACTCACGACTGTACTGTACTTCCCATGACCATGCATTTTCAAAAAAATTTAGGATGAGTTGCATTTTTCTCCTTCTACTTATTTGAGCATTCACGTAAAATCACTTTTTTGGTATGATTTGTCAAAACATTGTATAGATGCAATTGTTTTTGTGATATTGCAATTGTTTTTGTGATCTTTTTCTGCTGTTTTGACTTTTATTTGGTTTGAATGGATTGTGAACTTGTGTCACTCCTGTGAACTTGGCTATATACTTGAATTTTTTTAAAATTTTTTAAAACAATTATCAGGACGATAATGCTAAACATGGAGTTGCATACAGTCAACTTTCTGAGATATTGAGTTTGTTTGAGGGTTCTTGAACAGCTAACTATTTGTAACTGTCATGCCTTGGGAATTTGTCATTATTTTAGAAAACCCAATCTTCTCTAACTGGACAGAAGTATGCCCTTCTTAATTTGTCATTTAGCTTTTCTTCTTCTTCTATCTATGTCGGTGTCGTCCCTCAAGTCTTTAAAATAAATAAATTAAAATACAGTGTGAATATACAATTTGGCTTGTAGTTTTGCTTGAACTTTGATCAGGATTTAGCTATTTCGTGGTGGAGACCCGATATATGTTCTCTTCATGTTTGTCTCAGCATCCTTACACGCATGTTGAACTCTGTAATTCATAGAATCTTCTGTGTGAAATCCATTGAAAAGGCTTTTATTTATTTCTGGCTGAAGATTTCTCTATTCTCAGGAAATGAGGAAAAGAGATGAAGACTTGGCTAGAGAGGTGGAGATGCTAAAAAGCAAGATGCTGGAGATAGAGCAGTTAGCGCAGAAACGTGGACTTGCAGGTGTTATAAACTTTAGATCATCTCAGGCTCAAGCTACAGAAAGCAAGTGAGGTTTATTATTGCTCACAGCACATTCATATCTGATTCTCATGACCAACAACGTGGCCATTCTGTTCGTTAATCGAAGGTCCAACAGTTTTGTTTAAATTTTCTTTTGCATAAATAAGCCATTCAATCCAATTCTAGGACTAATTGCTTTGGACATAAATCGAAGCCTGGCGAATGTTTAGACTTTAGATGCATAGGAATGTTCATTCTGCACACGTATGTTGTGGAGTATCATACACGAGGGAGTGAGGAAAGCTTGTCTGTAGCTCATTTTCTGAGAAAAATATGTATTTGGATGATGATGATGATAAGTAACATATATGGGAGGGGATCCTCTACGCAAGTTATAATGCGCAATTAGTGCGTAATTTGTCAAACGACGCCGTTAGTTATGTACACGTGAAATTAAGTATTTTATTTCTTAACTCGAGATTCATACATGTTTTTTATTTAACAATTTATATTTAAACATATCATATTAGTTTTTATAAAAAAATTATGAGATACAACATTGTGAATTTTAATTTTACTATTTACATATTTTAATATAATTCAAGAGTATCTATATTTATATATATTTTTTAAAGATATATTACGAGTAAATATCGTTTCTAATTAAAATTTATTACTTTAATAATGATAAAATAAATTAAATTATTTAAATAGAGTCTTTGTAAATGGAAGTTTTTATTCTGTTTACTATTACTTATGAATTCTACTTTTTATCTCTAATATAATTGATGAAATTAAAATAATAGTTATTTTTTAAAAATGTTTAATTTAGATATTAACTTATAATATAGATGCTAATTTTGAAAAATAAATGATATGAATCTTGGTATTGAAAAATGTATTCCAAATGTACTAAATCTTGAAAACTAAATAATAGATGGTTGTTTTTCTGGAGAAAAACAAGTATTGTTAGTGATAAATTTCGAGTGAGTAATAAAATAATTAATTTCATGTTAAATAACGGTATTGTTCGGCAATTTGTGTACGGGTTGCGTATTATAACTTGCATAGAGGATCCCATCCCAACATATACTACCTTCTTGCTTGATATACTGAAAAACATGATCAAATATACCTTCTTGCTTGCAGCTCAACTGGACATAGTATTTTAGTAATTCATTCAGTTCTAATCATCAGTGTAATTTTTGTTTTTCTATCTTAAATGCATTACAAATTAGTAGTTTAGTAAATTAAATTTATTTCAGTTCAATTCAACTTAATTGGCGGAACTAATGTAACTGAAGAGGCAAATTGGTAACCGACCATTTCTTTTAAGCAGATGCTGGTTTTGTCTTGGAAAGATTGGAGGCAAAATGCTGCTTTTTCCACGAGAATCCATTCACCATCTGGTGGTAGTGGGTTCTTTATGCTTTCCTTGCACCACTCATCTTATCTTTTCCCTCATCTAAAAGGATCGACCATGCTTTTTATTCTTCACACTCGTCACTCATCAACCAAAAGTCTCAAAAATTCATCACAAACAAACTCAACGTTTATTGCAATTCTTGTGTGGTAGTAATATAGAGGCATTAACCATTCATCATGTATAGTTTCAGTGTTAAATTGTGTATTCAAACTATTTAAAGCATACAAGTTGTTATTTATGATTGTATTTTACGTCAAACAGAGAATTAAGTAGATGTTTTAAAATAAAAAATAGTAAATTTGATAGAAAGAAATTCATAAAATTGAAAGAAAAGGGAAATATACAAATTCATATTATAATTTCTGGATAAACTTTCCAACGGCACTAATTTCATGATTTTTATACTAATTTAAAATTGCTGCTAGAAGTAAAAGGATGTGAAAAATTTTGCACTACTTTTTTTTTTTAAGTTGTGCCATTCTTTACTAGTTTTAGTGTCCGCCGTGCATTGCACGGCAACCATCTTTTTAAAGAAGTACAATCCTAAAATGTACGATATTAGAGATCATTAGAAAATATATTTGAGACATATTTAAACATCATTAATTTGTGATGAACACATTCTGAATTCCATAATAATAGTCTAAAGTGAAAATCTCACTGAATACTACAATGATAGTGTTACAATCAGATTTTGTTTCCCCCAAAATTGGTGGCATGATAAGAAATTAAACACTGTTTTGTTCTTACCCTTGACAATGCAACATATAACTGGTAATTTTTAATTCAAAGTAAAAAAAAAATCCAAACAATATATTTGATCCTATAAGGGCCATATGGAACAATTCAAATTTTACATTTTAATATAAAATTTATTAAATATCTGCATCAAAACGTGTTTTAATATATATTTACTTTAAAATAATCTATGATTTAAAACAAAAATGTATCATTTGAGTTTAAATACATAGTAGTACTTCTATAACATTTAGGGAAGTTGATCCTTCAAAAAGATTTTGAATTTTGGGATGATTGCTCATGTATTCCAATCTTTTGTTAGGAATTCACTAAAATAGTCCAGACAATATGATCTTTCTAGAATTAAATCTAATAAAGACACATGTAGTTTTGTAAACTTAAATCTGCTCGAATATTCTTGAAGAAATTTAGAAGACGTTACAGTTTGAAAACACTAAAGTGAGTTACACATGTACTCACACATGATCTTCAAAGTTCAACCTACGAAACGACGAACAAAATTGACCTATTAAACATTCTCAAGACAATCAAGTTTCCTACTGCAGAGGTAGGTTTGCTGGCATTTCAACACCAGCAACAGTACCACATCACCTGCTTTCAATGACGAATTACAGTTTTCATTCTATTCGCAAACCTCGTTAGTTTAAATGTCCGCCGAGCTAAGCACGACTATAAACTAATTTTATTTTATTAAATATAATACTTTACAAATTAAAATCAAAAGTGTAGCTATGTGTATGATATAGTAATACTAATATTACAAATATTATACTCATATTTGTAGTATCTTTTATGCAATTATATCGCAAAACATCAGAATTCTCTAGCAGAACTATAAAATACTAATGAAATAACAAGAAAATCTTTACTTTCTATATGGAGTGTTTAAAAACGCACTATATATGATGAAAAACGAGACTGTAAACTACTCATTAAACTTCACAACTAATGGATAACTCCAAGTCTCCGATTATGATTTTTGAGTACTTTATTACAATTTAATAAGTAGAATTAGAAAGCAAAAAAAATCACTTCAGCTACAATTTAAGTAGAAATGGCAATATGAATCTTTAGTAACCACGACAACTCATCAACCTCAAATTTCAGCAGCCAAAAACTCCATGCCAACATCAAAACAACTCCAATTTGTGTTTAAGGCATCTGCAAAAATCAGAGCCACAAAACTAACGGAATCGAGGAAAGGAAAGTAGCATTACATGCTGCAGCTGGTCCCATCAATTGCGAGGCGGTTGCCTGCGAGGGCTTGATGAGCCACCATTCCCCGAGGAGTTGGTGGTGGATATACTGGGCAGGCTACCGAGCAAGCAACTGGACGGTGTAGGTGCATCTAGGATTCATATTATGTGATGAAAAACATTTTACTCGTGCTACTTCGAGCAGATTGCCACTTTGTTCTCTTACTACTATATCACACCAGGAGACTGACTTTCATTTCTTTATCATCTGAAATTCTCGATCTCGCTTGTCTGCAATTCACACAATCAACACAGTTTCAAATTCTCTATCTCGCTTATCTAAAAACCTATCCAAATGCAGTTTCCAGTCAGCATCTTGTCAGACCTGGAGTTGCAACAACCCATCATTTGGTGAAGGAAATGAACCATCCAGTATATCATTCCAACACATATATTCTGCAAAAGTTACAGGGCTATTACGATTTGGATGCATTGATATTTCAAGAATGGATGGATAAAATAAGATGTGCATGCAAAGGAATACCTGAAAGCATAATAAAGAGGATTAGATCACTGATAGCTTGCATCCTTGTAGCTAGTAATCTTAAATCCTTTGTTACCAGATGCACATTTAAATAGAGAGCATTAGAGCAATGTTATACTTGGATGCTCCATTTTGGATAATGAACCATCAAACAGGCTCAGCATCAAGGGAAAAGACATTAAAAATCTGGAATTTCCACAAAGAATGATTCAAATACAACCATCCATGAAGAAAAGGCTAAACTTTAAAACAGTCAAAACACTCCACACAATCTCAAATAAATTAACATCACCAAAAACTACAGAAGAGACACAATTTGCAATCAGAAAGTGGATGCTCCGTTGGGTACATGGAAGAGAAATTGATTGATGTCTAAAAACCAAACGGAATCTGAAAGAACTAGTAATCAGAAATACAAAAATACATGGAGTAGTTCATCATTGAAACCGAACTTAACGGTACCAGAAAGAAGGAGAGAAGAGTCAGTGCTTTAATAAATGACTGCACCATCCCCTTTCCAAAAATCCCAAGTAACTTTGCACCAAATCCTACAGATGAGAGATATGGGAGAGGCTAAAAATAGAATGCAAATAGTAAATTAGCGAGGAATTACAGGGACATCAAAATAATGCCAATGTGTAAAAGTGATGCTCATCTAATTATCTCATACGAAACCAGTTCTTAAATTCAAATTGAACAAAGCATTATACACGCTTTAGCATTACATACTTACCTGCAGTTCTCTTTCACCATTGATGCCATATTCAGGTTGATAGGTCTAGGTTGGCTGGATCTCCATCTTTAAGAGCCGAGTCTCCTCTCCAGAATATCTTGTTATCCACCAGCTTCCCAGCTGCGAATCCACAGCTAAAATAAGACTCATAACAAAGATCAAGCAGTAAAGATATCATTAGAACTTTCAAAACTAATGTGAACAGGAATGATAAAACAAATTTGCTAATCATTTGTTTCCTAAGGCATAATGTGAAGCAATAGCTCAACAGAATCGACAGAAATGAGTCAATTCAAATTAATTAGAAATCTATTACAACAACCATAACGTCAATAGCAAATTCAAAATGAATAAAGACATTTAGAGTTACGGCAATTCTTTACTGTTATAATTCTCAAGGAGATTCTTGTTTTCTAAATCCTAAAGACAAAAGCTTCTCTATTTTACATGGATATTAGACAACATGGATTAATGCCCTGAGTTAGGGAATTATAATAAGGGTTCACAAAACCTGTAAAAACCAAAACTATATAGATGGAACACTAATATGGAGGTTCTAACTGAATCTATTTTGTTGACAACAAGAGATTTTATACTGTTTCTTTATCAGAACTCACAAGAATAAGAAAACTGCAAGCACAGCTGCAAAAAAACAGCAACAACTCAAGCAGTAACAACCTGAACTTCTGCGGTCACTAAAACTTAGTACCTCATGCCTAGCATCCCACAGTTTCTTTCCAGTTGATCTCTGGTAAGCATTCAACATATCAACCAAGCTTCAAGAACAGTAATAAAAATCCCAGATTAATGCTCAAATATACAAGAAAATAAACCCAGAAAAAAGAGCTTACTTTGTTGAAGGGCTGATGTAATCGTGCATCTTCCTAGAAGTGCCAAAGATGACGAGGGAAACCTTAGCATCGCACAAAACAGTGATCTCCTTTGAGTAGGTCACCTGCATTTTGCTCGAGTTCTCGATCCTCTTGATTTCAATCTTGCCTCTCCCCATCCTAAGTTACTGTTCAATCTTGCCTCTCCACTCTCTCATAGTCAGTATTCCATCACCAAACTGTATACCTCGCTACCCAGACATTCCACCAGAGAGGCTACCCAGACATTTCACCAGAGAGTGTCCGAAGCCTATAGATAAAATATACGCCATTTAGTCCGTGAAACCAGACGACAAGTAGCAATGATGTAATGAAAACAAATCAATACTTTTGATGGAAGTTTCTTCAACAAAATGAGAGCCAAATTCAGTTTTACTGAACCATTCACTAATCACTATACAAGAAACCAAATAAAGTATTTTGCTTTTACCAACATTTCATATATCCAGGAAGTTTTGGATTCATCGACAAAGGCACAGAATTTGTCAAATAAAAGAGAAGCTAATAGCAATCACAACTTGTTGATATTTTCCAACAAGTAATAAATAAATAGAACCGATAAACACTCGTCAGTTCTATGATTCAAAATTAAGCTGAACGATTTTTTAACAGAATCACAAGAAAAAACATGTACGACCGTTCCATACAGAATCGAAGAACAAGAACATACCCAGAAGAAAATTGGAGAAGTAACCGTTTGAATTTCTGTGATTCTTCAATAGCATGATGGCTATTTATATGGAAAACTGGTAAGTGGGTTAATGTGAAGTGAACGAAAAATCGAACTGTGGAGTGGGAACGTGGGTGAACCGCCCAGGTGGAAGCGGGGGTGGGAACATGGGATTGCCTGTGATCAGGCTGAGAAAATAACCAAAGGGACAATAGCTAAAAATAGAAAATATGAAAATAAATCTGGGAATTACAATTTGTGGGATGAGATATTCTGAAAAATATTAGATCCAACAGCTGATATAAATTTCGCTGGCACATGCTAAGGGCCTTAATATAGTAAGTTAGACTAATGAAAACTTCTCAACAATTCCCTGGAGAAGAAATTACTAATCTACCCATTAAATATTTCCCTTTCATAACATAAAATGTCACCTAAAAATAAAAATTTTATACGTCAACTCATCATGATATTATAAAATTATTCAAATAGTATATTTAATATTCGTTCATTGATTTTTAAATAATATTCGTGTTTTAGTTAATTTTAATTTTTCAATTTTCGACTTAAACATATGAGTTGGTCTCTTGAGTGACGGTCACTGTATAGTGACAAAAGACTATATTGGAATATGGAAGGAATGAGGTCCTTATTTGTAATTTTGATCAAAATGTACTATTCACTCACGCACACTGTTCACTCAATCTAAAAAACAAGCATTTTAGTCTAAAAATAGATGTTAGCAAACATATCCACACAGTTTAAAAAACAAGCATTTTATTCTAAAAAACAATCTGTTAAGCGTGAAATACAAGCATTTTTTGTTTCAAAATACATGAACTCTAAAAAGCATCCTGTTAACTGTGAAATGCAAGTATTCTCTAAAAAACAACTTGTTAAGTGTGAAATGCAAGCATGTTCTAAAAAACAACCTGTTTGGTCTAAACAACAAGCATTCAAGTGTGAAATTCAAACTGCTGAATGCAATTTGCATAAATTGCAGAAAAACCACCGTCCCAAATTTCTTTACATATAAACCCCGTCACTTCCAAGACTAATTATAAACGTATTTATATAAATTTTAATTTTCTTTACCTTTTCTATTCCACAAATTCATTTTCTTCTTAATTGTTTTACCTCTTACAAGAATGTATTAACTTAAACACCGTGACAAATTATAAGAAGTAACTTCTTATTATAACTACCCATCCATTGTCGAAGGCCTAAAATAAAATTAAAAATTTTATGTTGTTAAACCTTTTAATATTTTGTTATTATAACCTAATCCCTTTTCGCAAGTACAATACGTATATAATACATTAATAATCCTTCAGAAAAAAATGAAAATACTACGGTATACAGTCCTATACTTATATGAGTTGGTCTCTTGAGTGACGGTCACTATATAGTGACGAATGACTATATTGGAATATGGAAGGAAGGAGATCCTTATTTGCAATTTTGATAAAAATGCACTATTCACTCACGCGCACTGTTCACTCAGTGTGAAAAACAAGCATTTTAGTCTAAAAATAGACGTTAACAAATATATCCACACAGTTTAAAAAACAAGTATTTTATTCTAAAAAAATAAGCCGTTTAGCATGAAATACAAGCATGTTCTAAGAAAACTACCCGTTTGGTCTAAAAAACAAGCATTTAAGGGTGAAATTCAAGCATGCTCTATAAAACCATCTTTTTTTCCTTCAAAATACATGAACTCTTAAAAGCAACTCGTTAACTGTGAAATGCAAGCATTCTTTAAAAAACAACCTGTTAAATGTGAAATGCAAGCATGTTCTAAAAAACAACCTGTTTGGTCTAAAAAACAAGCATTCAAGTGTGAAATTCAAGCATGTTGAATGTAATTTGCATAAATTGCAGGAAAACCCCCGCGCGTGAGGCAATTTGCATAAATTGCAGAAAACCCCCCGTGAATGCAATTTGCATAAATTGTAGAAAAACCTACGTTCCAAACTTCTTTGCATATAAACCCCGTCACTTTCAAAACTAATTATATCTCGGTTAGGGTGGGCCAGCTTATATTATTTGTATGCATACCCGCTTTTAATAAAATACAGCGAAAGAAAGAAAAAGAAGCAGAGGGAAGAAAATATATAACCCGCGGTTTAATTAGACCACACAATTTCGCACGACAGAGAGGTCTCTCTGCCATCCCACCGCCCTCACACCAGCGATCTTCAGTCTAGGTATGGCGCCAACCCGTCCCTCTTTTGTTCTTGTTGAAACTCTACAGTTTGTGTTGCGGTTTGCTGTTGTTGAGTGATGGGAAATTTATAATCTAGGGTTTACATGTGATTTTCCGGGGAATCTGTTTGTTGTGGGATTTTGTTTTGCATCATAAACTGTCCCCGGTTTGCATTCTCATGGAAAAATTGGTTATTTATTGGCTCCAGTTGTTGTTGGGGTGGTGTGTTCTTTGGGTTGCATAAAAATTTGTTTTTTATAGTTGGTGTTGGATGGATTTGTTTTCTGTTACTTGGTTGATTATTTGCTTGGTTGCGTATTATTTTTTCACTGAAAGTTGGTTGGGGGCTCTGCAGGGCATAGACAAGATCTCTTGGAATGGGCAAGGATTCGAAGAGAGGTGCATTCAAGGAACGCGCTAAGCACCGCGTTGATGATTTGCAGGGTATGTTCTCTGACTATCAGTCGGCTTTGAAAGATAGCCGCAGCAGTGATGCGGCAGTACTGGAAGAGCAATTGCATCAGTCGCTTCGTGAGTGGAAAGTTGAGCTAAATGAACCGTCTCCTGCTTCTTCATTACAGGTAGCTTTTCTTGCTCGAAATCCATTTTATGTTAGAACACAATCTCGTTCTTTGCTGGGGGATAATTCAGTTGCATGTGGATTGTCATGTCATTCCATTGTATGACATATAGTACTTGTATTAGGCTCTCCTTTCATGCGCTACATTCATGAAAAAGTGTTCGAAACAAGCTTGATGTGTTAGGTAACCTATCTTTAAACAATTAACAAGAAGTTAACAATACGTCAAGCTGAAACTAAATCACTGGATTTATATTGTCTGCTTCATGAAGTTGAAACTCCTATATACATGTCTAGGTAGATATCTGCTAAAGATTAACTTAAACTACTCTTTTGAGTTTAACAACTAATTTGGTGTTCTCCATTTGATGCTTAGTTGCAGGCCGAGTCATTCTCATCTGATATTGCTCGTATGTTGCAACTCTCTGAAGAGCAAGATGATGCTACAAGTCCATTAGCTCCTCCAAAGTCTGAGCGCGTTGCACAGAGGGTTGATAACTCTGCTGATTTGCAGGAGGTAAGCACCAATATCTTGCATAAACGCATCTCTGATTTTCTGTGATTTTTCTTCTGGGGGGAAATATGATTTATTGTTTCTTTGGGGGGGGGGGGGTGGGTTATGCTGTTTGATCATGTAAAAACCGTATCAGTGTTCAAAGAAGATGGCTTTTCTTGAATGTGTTCGGCATTTACAAAAAGGAACCAAGTATGTTGCTGTCTTGGTTCTCAATCTTATTTGTGTGTGATGCGCACTTGTGTTAGCCACCATTCTAGTGATGTTATGAGCTTTGTTTCTTTTTTGTCATTGATCTAAATTTGGTGATCAAGCAACCCATTGTTAAGAGATGGAAATGATTTCATTGTCAATTTATCAACTTGAATATCTTTTGATCTAGCAACCCATGACTGCTTTACTCATCAGAATTATTACTTCACCTAGTCCAGTGCTGATGTTGTTATTTGTGGCAGGGATTTGTTGCTACTCAGCTGCCTCAGGAACAGCTAAACTTCGATTTGCTTGATCAGAAGAACTTTCATGTAATGGCTAACGGCATGCAAACAAACAATTTTGGGGTCGGAACACAGTTGGACTATGAACAGTTTGAGTTTTATCAGAATTTTGATCAGCAGTTTTTCATCCCCTCGTATGATGGTACTGGTCTTTGCGATGAGGAGGAAGCTTTCCAACACAATATTGGCTTTGCACATAACTTGTATCCTCCACCTGCTGCTGCCTTTTTAGGTCCAAAGTGTGCTCTTTGGGATTGTACAAGACTTGCTAAATGGTTTCAAACATCTCAAGATTATTGCAGTTCTGATCATGCAAAATTGGCTGCAGAAGAAGGCTGCCCTGGTGGTGCTCCAATTTTACGGCCAGGAATATGCTTGAAGGATAGTATGCTTTTTGCCGCTCTTTCTGCAAAAGCTCAAGGGAAAGAAGTCGGAGTGCCAGAATGTGAGGGGGCTGCCACTGCAAAATCACCATGGAATGCTCCCGGTAAGTCCATCAACACCCTTTGGATCTGTGAGAACCTATTACTTTAGAAATTGCATTATATCAGTTACACTCATTATATGAATCATTCGCAGAGCTTTTCAATCTTGCTACTCCGGAGGGAGAGACTATCACCATCAGAGAATGGCTCTTCTTTGACAAGCCTCGAAGAGCATTTGAAAGTGGAAATAGGAAGCAAAGGGCGTTGCCAGATTACACTGGGCGTGGTTGGCATGAGTCTAGGAAGCAAGAGGTCCCTGAATACAAAGGGCTAAAGAGATCATATTATATGGATCCACAGCCACAGAAAACCTATGAGTGGCACCTCTTTGAGCATGAGATTGAGAAATATGATGCTTGTGCCTTATACAGGCTGGAATATAAGGTTTCAGATGGGAAAAAGAGCGCAAGAGGCTCAGTTGCTGATCTGCAGAAGCAAATGAAGAATCTAAATCCAACCAACAGCACCAAGAATGGTAGAAAGAAGGCTAATTTAAAGGATCCCATGGGACACAACATCAATTCAACCACTGATAGACTGCAACTACCAAGAGAGCTGTTTGAATACGGGCCTAGCGCCTCGTGTCAGTATCTAGGGGAGAGCGGGAACGGGAATGGGAATGGTTACTTCTATCCATAGCTGGGGAAGTGTTCTGGGGATTCTCTGAACTCATCCCGGAAAATGGGGGGTTCTGAGTATATTTACTTCTAGTATATGCATATTTCACTAAAATATCGTCGCTTCTGTTGAAGTTTGTCAATAGTTCACTGTCAAATGAAGTTGACATCTGACTCTCATTTTGGACGGCCTTTAACCGCGGCAAATGATGGGCGTATGTGCCAGACTAGCTGCGTGATTGCCGGTGCTTCATGTGACATTTTTCGCTTTTGGGTCGTAAGCCTTTTGGTACTTGTCTGTAAAATGAGTAATGTTACTCCTCTAGGTACATGTTAACTGAGAGTATATGACGAGTTGCATGATATCTATGTCTGCATCTTTCTCTGTTAAGGTTCTGCAATAACTTATTTCTTGTTGCATGCAAATATGTGATTCTGGTGAAGTAATTTTGATCAAAAGAGTGTAAAATTGATAATAAACTAGATAATTACGTCCATGTCTTTGAATAACGGCTCATTTGATCGGTTTATGACAAAGCGTTAATGTTTTTTTTGGAAGGAAATATGCAATACTTATGGAACTTATAAACAATGTGATGATCCAAATGATTAGATTGTATGTGCTGGTAGTTTGATATGCGATTTTAATAGACTTTTCAATTTACTGAAAAAATCCATGTAAAATTTATTAAAAAATCCCTACTAAAAACCCATATATACATTAAAAAATTCTTATAAAATTATAAACTCGTGAACACATAATTTAAAATTAGACCATCAAAGTTTTAACATTTAATCCTGGAAGAGTTTGCTCATCGTTCCGTTGATGGTTAAGGTGCAATTCATATTGATACGATTCAGTTAAGTTTGATTAATTTTAATTTAATTACATTCAATCAAGTTAAATTCATGTTGGTAACATTGATATTTTTATTTAAATTTGAGATTTATTACCTTTAACTATTAATTTAGCTAAATTGTAGGTTAAAATAAACTAGCGCCCAAAATAAAAGATTAGAGACTATTATTTTCAAATTAAATATATAAAAGGTTATTGTTAGATTATGAAATGTACTCTCAAAGCATCCAATTTCCCCAACTTTCCCCCGGCAACTCGCGCCAGATTTCTTCCTTCCCCTAAAATTTCCGGCCCATTTTCCGACATCAACGGCGTCTGTTCTTCCCGCCCGGAGAACTCGCTCAGCTCACTGAAACTCCCACCGCCTCTGTCGACAATGGTGGCATTTAGGGCTCGTGGTGAACGGAATGAGGCTTCTCAAGGTGATCACCAGGGTGTTCGACGTGCTGGGACTCAACATAGAAAAGGTCCCGTTGAATTCGAGGGGGTATTGTCGTGACCTGATGAAAATGGGAGGAAGATTGAAACACAAAGTTAATTGGAAAATGAGGATCGGAATTGAGAGTGTGGCCGCCGAGAACGAGCCCCCGTCTTTGCTTACTGTAAGCTATTCCAATCATCATCATCATCATCATCATCATCACTTAATGGTTGTTGGATTTCTGGTTAATTTAATCTAGGTTTGTTGGATTGCTGGTTGCAACCGTCTTTGATGCAGGTAGATTGTATGCGATGGAGCGAGGGTTGAAGATCCCACAGAGCTCCTGGACGAAGACTACGAACGCTCTTCTCATCTACCTCACAAAAGAATTGGAGAAGGTTTTCCCTTTTCTGTACGTTGAGTTTATTTTGAAGTGCTATATAACAATTGTGCCTGATTAGAAAGGTTATTTGTGAAATTGATAAATGAGTTGTGCTGAAATAATGAAATTGAAATTGACTATGTGGATTATAGAGAACATTGCAACTTCTGGTGAAAAATTATGTTTTTTTATTCTTCTGAATTTTGTATCGTTGTTATTTTAACTTTCAGGAGGAGAAGGCGGTTGAGTTGGGACCGGATGATAACTTACATCTTGAAGGATTTGCCTTGAATGTGTTTGCCGAGGCAGACAATCAGGATCGTGCTGGCCGAGCTGGCTTGTGTGATACTTAAAGGTGTTGGTGAGGGTGCTCTTGAAGCTTTTTAGAAAGTTAACTCAATCTCCTAGTTGACTTATGACACTATGTTTTTGTACACATCTTACCTGCTGCTGCCGAAACTTGCCTTTCTGTTCTATATGCTTGACTGTTCATTCTGTGTTTTTCAGTTGTTAGTCATAGCTCAACATTCCGTTCATTCGTAGTTAGTACAGTGAAGAAAAAAAAACTCCTAATGGGTGGTGGTGTATTTTGTTACTTTGTAATGGGTAAACTGATAAATTTTTGGTTCTTTCCTATTTTGTGTGTGTTGTTGATAGACATTGAGCATCTTCACTTTTATTTTTCTGGTTCTTTTCCTTGCTTTGATATGTTTTCCATAAGAAAGTACCAAGTGTTCCTCATGAAGCACAGCATCATTGCATAATTAACATAAATTTATTAAATGCCATTAAATTACTTTTGTTCTTTTGAGTTTTCCACAGTTTAGTATAATATATAGGATCAAAGACTTTAGTTTCCATACTCTTTCGTTTTTCTGATTTTCTGTTGTTGAATCAAGGGTTCTGTTTCAGATTTTTCATCAGCTGTTTTTATATTATATACTCTGCTCTAGGTTCACTTTTTGGTCATATATGAACACAGTTTTGTTTTATTTCAGTAGCATAAACTTTGTGTGGTGGAATGAGAAGCAGCTGTGGTTTTGGTAGTTCAAAAGTCTTACCTTTTATTTTCCAGGAATAGTATCAACCCGAACTCGAGTTGGAGAATGCCTCTTTAAAGAACGGAGAAAGTTTGGCTGAATTAGTTGGTAGTTGATTTAAACTGTATGGTGGACAATACTGGAAGGGAATGGGTTTCCAGCGCTTATGTTGACTTGCTTGCTGAAGAAGTCAATGAGAAGGAAACTGAAAGGAAGGCTCAGCTGATGGTTTGGTTTACTATGAACCATTCAGCGAAACTGAGGACATTATGTTCAAGAGTTTGTTAGGCACTGTCAGAGGTATTCTGGTACAATTTGGAGAAGCGAAGGAACCAAAACTTTTCAAAAGCATCAACAAGGGACATATTCCTGCAGCATGAGTTGTAAAAACCATAGACCAAGAATGGATATGCATGCAGGAACACTTTGATACTTAGCTATAGACATTTTTAGGAAATGCCTTCTGTACTTTGGAGCCTTTCTAGACCATTAATGTTGCAGTGCTGAAATCCCATCATTGACTGGTAACCCCTCAAATTTACAATCTTTTATTCAGCAGTATCTTCTTTACAAAGGAAATAAACGTGGTGGATTTCTTATAAATTTTCATTTATTTTGTATGCTTTTGGAAGGCTTTCTAGTGTCGCAGCGATCTGTGGTTTTGATGTATGCATATGAATTTGCAGGAAAACCTTCAGTTCCTCAATAACCGGGTTCGTCAGGAGTTGAGTGAGGTGGAAATCATCTTTAAGTATGGATGAATTAATTTTGATTGGTCATTTATTTATTTTTATCTCGCCTAGCAAGTTTGATTCTTAGCTACAGACATTTATCTTGCCTTCTGTATTTGTTATAGTACAATGATGAGTTCAGAGCAAGATAAAAAGTGGTAGAATGGAGTGCTAAATAGGGTTCAACTTAAATATGCTAGTTCATATTGATTAAAGACCATCTGAATTTCTTCATTGTTTCACTAGGATGTTTCAAATGAATTTATTGGATATGATTTTCGTGTTTCTTGTTTTATCCATTGGAATATAGGCATTGATATATTCTGAATGCGCAATTTGGGATTTGATGATCTTTTGTCTACTTGTTCAGTTTTTTGTCTATTCGATTTAAACGTGCACATAGTTGTTTGTTTCTCAGGAGGAAGAGGATGAAAGGGCCATTCTTTTGATGGCACTGTTTTTGTGTGATTTTTTGGATTGAAACTTGGCGAGGGATGTTTCTGGCACCTAGGTTACCTCCATGTATGGTGGTGATCATTTTGGTACCATTCCCTTTGGGAGAAGGGGTATGAGGAATTGAGGATTATGAAGGAAACTGAAGTGAGTTTTGGGTTTGAAAGACAGATTAAACATCAGTTTAAGATAGAAGGATGTCGGGATGTGAGAGTAGTGTTGGATGGCCATTTAAAGGAGAGAAGAGGCAGAGTTCGGATGCAAGTTCTGAGAGCAGAGCGAGACTACTGATATATTGTTGTTTTTCTTCCAACTTGATTTAGGAACTCGAGCACGGGTCTTTCTCTTACTCCTCTCTTTTGTCCAGTTTCTGTACTAAATTGTGGTATAAAATGGACTTGCTGATTATATGTTTTATGCAGTATGCTTTGAAATGTAGTGCATTGAGAGAAAAGCTGAGTGAGGTTCATCAGTTTCTCTTTCTGCCCCTTATATAGCTGATTTAGACTTTACATGCTCATTGCTCACTGATGACAGGAGATGTGACTGTTGAATGATCCTTTTATACTGCTATCAAGAAAACACATTCATCACCAATATTCCAACTCCAGCATATGTATGCTATAATTAGGTTACAGGACGAATAAGTTGACCATTACATTTGTGCCTGGTAGTTTAATGTTTGAACAAGCCAGACATGTACTAACAAGAACAAGAGGAGAAGAGGAGCGTTCATGCATCCAGCTGCTTCTGGATCTTCTCCCGGACCTCGTTGCACTTGTTCAAGAGCGCTAGAAGCCTCTCTCTTCTCCCAGGATCACTCCTCTTGGCAATCAAAGCCTGAACTTGTGAGGGCGTCCTGCTGAAACACAGAGCCTTCTTCTTCAACAATTCTTCTCTGGGTGGCTCCATGGCAGCTGTCTCCGCTGAGCTAGAGCCCTCTTTTGCAGCAGGCTGCAGCAAATCTGTTGGGAGATCATCTACACAGTGACAAATTTGATGAGAAACATGCACAGAACCAATTCATCCACAGGGTATACATTTGCACTGTGAGAAATATAGCCATGACTCGTGAAGATTGAGAAAGAGAAAACACAGTCAGAGCAATGTTGTTTATCAGTCTTTGTGTGGATATTGCCAGAAACCAGAATTTATATCAAGACTCTCTTCAGGAGAGAAAAGGAGGCATGTGTATAAGAAGCGAAACATATTAAAGAGGGAAGACAAGATTCAATAGACCTTGCTCGTTCAAATCATCCTCAACATTTGGCTGCTTCCGAACATAGTGTCTGTAGAAGTTGAGGCGGCTGGTGTTGGTGACGAGCGAGATCGTGTCTGCAGATTCTGGGCCAACATTCCTCGGGTTGACTGCCAGCTTCTGCAAGAATGCGAGCATATCCTGAGGCTTCAGAGCTTCCCTAGCCTTGTCCATGTCCTTCCCTGTATACATCCCCCCACTGATAAAGCCCCCAAAGTCAACCTCAAACAGCTCTTCTTCCCCATTGAGGCTATGCTGGCTTGACTTGTCGTGGCAGTCACAGATGAATCCAAGGACAGCTCTCCTCTTGAGCTCCACTAGAGCCTCCTGAACGCCTTTCTGGTGCAGCTCATCATTGGACTTGTCAGCTTTTGCCGCAAAATGCTCCACAAATGGCAGAAGCTGACTTGGGCTAATCCAGCCGTGAGTGTGGTCTCCATAGAGAAACACAGCCAAACATCCGTCCCCCTTCTTCATGGACAGAGCCTCCTCAGATGCATGAGCTGGGTTGTAAATAACCCCGGGCCACCAGGGATGAGAAGTGATCTTTCCCCAAACCAAATCACCGACTTCAAATTCATACTTCCCCTTTTCAGCCTTCTTCCTTCCTCTCCTCTCCACAGCTGCACTATTCTCTGGAGATAAGTCTTGAGGGGAAAGGCTAAGCTTCAAATTCCTGTCGCGGGTTGATCCACGGAGCTTCACTCTGGTGTACAGATCCATAAGTCTGTCACAAGGCAACAAAGTGTTTAAAATTGCTGCAGTTGTGGGAAGCAAACTGCTTCTTTCAACTGACAAACTCCAACAACAGAAAAGGAAAACATGATGCAAGCACTACATCTCTACCCAGTTGCCATATGCCACTAATTACATAACTCTCATTTCTGTCTACAAGATGTGAAACTTGCTCAGTAAATGGAGCTTATCAGTTTCCCAAGTTAGAGAGCACAGATATTAAACAAGAGTTCCCCCTTGAGGGCGAAAATCACAGCACAATATTGTAGAATTCCCTCTTGAATTCCCACTTCACAAGAATGACATTTCAATTCTCATATTCACCTTATTCAATGTACATGAACAAAAATCATATAAAAGGGGAAAAACCATCCCTTTTAGTCGATTATATAGAAATTCCGGGCATATCATTCACCCGTCCATTAGTAAGGATTTCGGCTTTGCTCCTAGTTTCCAAAATGTCTATTGATTAACATTATACATAGGAAAGCAGCACAGATAATCAAATCAAAAAAAAAAGCAGGTCTTTTTCCTTTTCCTTCAAATTAGATAAGTACAAGTACAATTGATAATCAGATTACATAACCTATGGTACATCGAAGATAGGGAAACGGTGGAGCAAATTTACCTTGAGGGAGAGAGAGCGAGAAACCGAGTTCGGGTGGGATGCAGAAAAATGTTCCGGAGCAAATAATGACCGGAAATTGTGACGACAACCGATCTCCTAACTTCAAAGATCTGCTGTTGCATAAAATCAACAGGAAGCAAGATAGAATGAGAGTCAATCACCAAGATAGAACTGATAAATCAATCAAGGTTGCAGTTGATTCCATTAGCAAATCAATAGAGATTAGACATGCAAAACTAAACATTTAAACTAAACAAGTGTACGGAAGGGCACAAACATCAATCATCAACCATATGAAGAAGACGAAGAGAAATGATGAAGAAGAAGAAGAGAGGGACGGGATTCTTACAGCGATTGGCGAGTTGCAGCAGCAGCAGCGGAGCAACAATAGGGCAAAATCAACAATAGGGCAACAATAGGGAGGAGTAATAATATGTGGGCCCCGCTACCACATTTGCATGGTAATCTGATTTTCAATATGTTGCCATTTTCGGGTGCAATTCTCATAATCCTTATTGGGGTGATTACTTGTATTCTCATTGTTCCCTGCTTAGTCACCAGGAAAATTAGGTGCTGTTTGGATGTATTCAGCTAAGATGGAGGATATTTGGAACAAATTATAGTGGTTTAGATATACTAATTAGTCCGAATCTATCATATTATCATTTACATTTACAACTATCATATAGAATTCGACATTACTTTGAAGTGAATCGATGAGTTTGATATACACACTGTTTTCTTCGCAATATGTCTTTTTATTTCAGACATCACACACATCGCAAAACTTTCACGCTAAGTATTGAATTTAGACAAATGCGTTGAATTTTAGGTTAGAGCTTTAATGCTTATATATATATATATATATATATATATATATATATATATATATATATATAAAATTTATATTGCTATTAAGTTTAGAGATTTTGGTAAGGTGATTAGTTGAAACCAATCAATATATATCTTCACGGTTTTTAGATTTATTTTTGCAGGATCTATGGATATATATAGTTCGCTTGCTTGGTCATTGTGTTTGATTTGTATCTGTGTTCTGAATTTTAATATGCTAATCACACGCGTTACTGGAACCTCTTAAGATTATAATTCACCTTTTATATCCTTATGGTTTGTTGGTTGTATTGAAAGGTTATTTGATTAGCAGGTCCTTGGTTTAAGCGGCGGCAGTACGTTTTCATTCCAATTCTAAATATTTAGTAACATTTTAATTTTACTTTAATTAGTTTTGACCTTTTTACAATATTTGAAAAACTCTTACCTATCAGTTCTTGAAAAATCCCAACTTTGATAGGAGTTGAACGTCACTTCATATCGGCAGTAACTTTAGTAGGTGTGAGGTACCGTCATTGAATTGGCGTTGGAATGCTTACTTAATGGTGTTTATTAATCTTCTTTGAGTGACTTTTTGGTTCAGGGTGAATGGATGTGTGTATCTCCGAGATCTTAATTATGGCACAGTTTTTCAAATGATGGCTTTTATGAATGAATTCGGTGTCGGCTTTTTTCAAATTCTAATGTTGGCTTTTATGCTGGATTTTTTCAAATTCTAACAAGGTTCATAAAATTGGCATATAATAGAATATTAAGGGATTGAAGACAGTTGTTAATGAGGGATTTAAAAGAAAAATCTAGTCTACCGTCTTTATTGCTCTTCCTCCCGAATTTCAGAAACTAATCTTGTTTTAATGTCACATGTTTCATTTCCATCTTTTTTTTAAAGTAGGTCACACATGAATGAATAATTTTACAGGCTCATTAATATTCTCACTGGATCTACACAAATATATATGCATGCTAGTGAGGAGAGTGATATTTTTAAGAGACATGAAGTATTGGAAATACGACATCTACTTTAGAAAGGATAAGTGTGGTTCACTAATCACCAACGTACTAATGGAGATAAATCGAGATGACATGAAACAGAATCAGCAATGATGGCGCTAGCTATAGGTAGTATGATTTTGAACTACTAAACACGTTGATATATAAAAAAAAACAGGGACATGCATAGGGGTTAATATGAATTTTTAAGTCTGTAACTACCCTGCCTCACTTTGTATCTAATTTTCTGATACTAGGACCTGGTTTGGACATGCATTTGTTAGGTGCTCCCTATTCCGCATGTCTCAGGTTATTAACACATTCAGCTGTATTCTAGGATGTAGTGAGAGTAAAAATATTCATTAATCAAATAAGTTTTAGTTTAATTTTCAGAAAAATGAAAGTCGTTGTATTATGCAGCTTGATGATACTGTGTCTGATTGTGGTGCAAAGTACATCCATGTAGGCATGCATTTATTACTAACTCCAAACCAATCAAGGAGTGTTGCAAGGGGATTAAGATTTTGGACAAGCATGATACCGTCATCAAGATAGAAAAAAAGACGGCGTCTCTGCTACTATCTTGTTGAGGCAGAGCGTAATTATCCTTATAATAAAGATACTATCAATACTTGTCTCAATAAGTTTTCTACCATATTAATTAAGTCTTAGCATTCAATCTGTTTATAGTGAAGAAGAAATAGTGGATTTGTACCCCATAGGAACAACTACCTTAACATTGTATGAAAAATTGTAAGCAACTCAGAGTAATGTGGAAAGAAATTTTATTGACATTTAATCACAAAAAAAAAAACAACCAGTGGTTGATTTTACAAAGTCTAGATAACATCTAACTACAAAATTATGATAGCTCAAAGAGTATCTAGGCAATCCATAAGTTGATATATACTATATTCTTCGTATGTTAAGTCCTTGTCAGAAGAAGCTCTTCAAGGGAATCAAAATCAATATCCAGATCCCCATCAAAATAAATAACATTCAGATCCCAATCAATAAAGTCTGTAACTTCATTCTCATACCAAAACTCTTTGCACCTTGCTTAGTAAGGATGCTAAGGAGGAGTTGAAGATCACAACCATAGAAGCCAAGATCATAACATTCATTCTCTCATTGTTGAAGAGCATGGATTTGTCCAATTTCTTCATCATCCTCCGCCAACAAATTAATTAACAATTTCTGAAAGAGAAGTCGTTCTCTTATGGGATATAGCTCCCTCGCTCTGTGGCAGGTATTTCACCATCTTCTTCTTGGTGAAGTTTGGTGCTCAATTTCACCCCCAAAAGATCTTCTGGAAGTGATGTCGTCGTGGCATTGAACATCTTCATCAGAAAATCATCACCCATTTTGACTTGGTTCTCCATCATCATTCAACAATTGAATAAATCGAAACCCTAGGTTTTGAAGTCAAGAGCGAATTCGAGGAATCTTAGCCAGGGTTCCAGTTTTCAAATCCTATGTGCTGCCGAATAGAAGAAATGAGAGGAATCGAAGAACTGCAAAATAATTATCAGAAGAATTTGGGGGATTTAGTAGAAAGAGAAATAATTTTGGAACGAGAAAGGGGATAAAGACAGAAGAGATAAATAATCCGGGAAATGTTATGTGATGTTACTCATGTTATACTGTAGTTGAGATTATTTGGGAAAGTATTTTTCCACAAATCTGAATTACATGGCCCATGCATTACACGCGTGAGTTAGTTACGTGATTTGATCTGGTATATGCCAGCTGGCATCTCATATATCCAAGTTTCATTTTATCGTTATGATTGATAGCTAGTCCACTTATAATTAATGATCCTTTTTTAGATAATCTTTTGTTTTTTCAGATAATTATTTATTGGGTATATATATAAATAGATAGACTCTCTATAAATATAAGGGGCATACTTATGAATAATATGACATTCTTTATTGTTAATTTGAATATATTTTAGTTCAATAGTTTAGTTTTGAATATAAATATAACTTAATTTAGCTATAATATTATTATTTCCAATACATTCATTTATTACTTCAGTTTAGTTTAGCAAACTTCACTAGTGGACATGCATAGGATGCAAGGCGGTTTCATCATACCAAGCAAGGCGGATCCAAAACGCCTTACTTGCTTGTGCCTTAAAAGTGACTTTTTCTCGGTGGTTCAGAAAATGCCGTGAAACCGGGCGAATGAAGCTTACGAATTCGCCACAGGACACCGCCTGGTGTCAGTGATATCTGAATGGACGGTATCGCTAGCATCATTTCGCCTGCAGAAGCGATATCGCTCATTTCAGTCGCCAACATAATGAATTTGAACCCACGATATCGGATCCAGGTTCGCCTATGAAGTGGTTACGAAACCGCCACTCGATTCGCTTATATTTTGGACAATTATTGATTGGCGGGAATTGTAAATAAACGTGAAGGCTACGATATCGCCTCAAATAAAGCCTACTAGCGAATCCACAAGGCGAAACATGCCTTGTGAAATAGGTGAAGTTTTGTGCGAATTCGCCGCTTAAAACGATCGTCCCAACAGAGACTCACAAGCGAGTGGCAAGGCGAAATCGCTTGTATAGGTAAATGTGGAGGCGATACCGTTTTTGTGTCCGGTTGTAGATTATGGAGCGTGAAAAATATGGTGGCGAACACGCTTCTTTATTCGCCTGTAAGCGAATCTCTTATTACGATATCGTCTACAAGCACTGCAAAATTGGCTAATATTTGAAAAATGTGACCCGTTTCTTTCGAAACATGAATCGTTATTCCGATACAACAAAAACCTGCCAATTTCCAATATCCACCCTATACTAAGCAGGTACAACCTCATATTTCTAGTGTACACAAGTGCATTAACAATGTCAATTCCTAATTAAAAAAAACTAAATGCAATGGACCAACACCTTGTCACGTGGTAGGTAGCTTCCGGAATGATGGCCTTGCAATGGTAAAAGCCCAGTCGTGGAATAGGTGGCGTGCCAGTCGGTCTCTTCCATTGTTAAGTTCTTCCAAGGAGAAAGGCGTGGTATCATCCACGAATACCTATACATGAAACAAATGTGCATTAGGAAGTTGTCATGAAGAGTAATGGAATTAGATTGTAGAAATTTACCTGTAGAAGATCCCGCATGTTGTTTTTAACACCATCTACCACCATCAAACCAAACAACATCGTGTAATAGCCACATTCCTAGTCCGAGGATTGCTTCCTAGACTACAATATATATATATATATACTCAATGGTTATAGCAATGGTGTAGGCTAAAAATATTGAATTGAAATCAAGTGATAGCACAAGCATAACAAGTTACCCTAATGAAAAGCATTTTCGAGGAGATCGGCGAATGTCCGGGATGGAGGGCGGTGAAGGGGGTCTATCCAATAGACTTGCTTCAAATCGGGTATTATAGCAACAAAGCTCCAATGATCATTACAAATCACATGAAAGAATCCAAATAGTCATATTTGTTTGGAGAAACATACAATCTAGAAAAGCTAAAAGAATAGAGAAAATTACAAGGTTTACCTCTCGAGATATGGTCCAATGAATATTTTATTGGATTTGTAAGAGTAGGTGTTAGCCAATGCTAGTTTGTGTATACATATGAGATCGTAGAGGTGGACTAACACAACATTTGCCAAACTAATTCTTGCTTGTGGATTCACTACTACATCATTCTTGCTTGCAAAAGTAAAAACACACAATAGTTATTAGTGAGAGCCTAACAAGTGATAAACTTTACTCTAGCATGACCTTGATGTAATAAATCTCAAAAACAAAGAAATTAAATGCCCATTCAACATAGACATGAAATTTTAGACACATACCTTGATTGTACAAGAAGCTCTTAGTTTGTAGTTGATGTCTACTACACAAAGTAGCAAGCTTTGTTGGTTTTACCCAAATTTAAAGGATGGTTGATCTAGATTGGTGGGGTTTTAGCTTCCTAGGGTTAAGCTCATGGAAAGAGAACAAGGTTTGAGCTATGAGAATGAGATTGTGCTTAGGATTGGAGTGATTCTCGGATTGGAATGGTATGAGAATGGATTGGGATTGAATTGATTTAAGATTGAGATTGAGGAGGAGATAAGGTGAGAGAGAATGGAGGGTAGATGGATAGGAATGGTGAAAATGAGGTTGAGAGTAGGAAAATCCGGGTAAAATGATATATAGCATGGTTTAGGTGGACATAACATGCCTGAATAGTAGTTTTGGTCGGTTACCGTTTTACTTATTTGCGAGTTTACCTGTACTATCGCTTACTGGAGAGTACTGGTGGCGATATCGCTCCTTCTTTCTTCAGGCTTCCATATATAATGAGTTTGTAAAAATAACATGTTTAATTAAACATGTTACAGTATGTGTATTTTAGAAAGAATTTGTCATAAATCTACAAGTACTAATGTGTTGGAATATTTCAAATCCGTTAATGCCATAATATATATATCAGCTTCGGAGGCCACATATGTCATTGTATCTGTTGAATTGGTTAAGAAAGTTCCGCGTATTATGAGATAATTTTTTGTAATGGATAACAAAAATCCATATAAAAAATGCTAGTTACTGATCAGTATTGGAAAAGTATGTAATTGTCGGGTTGTCATCTGTAGAACAGCACATTACAGGAACACACTATGACTCGTGTAACATCAGTTATCTTAAAGTACACATGGATGTTTTCAAAATTTGTATATTAGTACCGAGATGAGTCGAGGAACTAATTATACTAATATTGGATAAACATGTTATTGTCGGGTTGTCATCTGCAGAACATCACATTACAGGTATATAAAATGTGCATCGGTCTTGCCGTTATGTGGAGCAAATACTATTCAAGAGTTGACTTGTACAGAATCAGGTACAATATTTAATTGTTCAATTAGTATGAACGTAGTATGAATCTGTGTTCCGATAAACATCCACAATGACTATATTTGTTTTGCGCGCTTATCACATGTGGTGACTCGAGTAAGAGTTGAATATGCCCGTGTAATTCCAGTTACTAGCATTAACAGAATAAATTTTGATGAATCGAAGAAAGTTACACTCGATTTTGGCACATGGTTTATCGATGCGGGTCTGTGGGTTTGGTTTTATGGGTTCAAAGGGTTTAGGGTTTAGGGTTCAGGGTTTACTTTTAAGCGAACTCACCAGTAGTCACGCCTACTAATTTAATCTAAGCGAAGTCGTAACCTCGTTCGCCTGTAGGCGTGTATGCGTTACGAGTTCGCCTGTAGGTATTTAGTTGAAAAAAAATACTTAAAGAATATATGCGGGTGGGAGAGATCAGAATCCCCAAAACTTCCGCCTGCAAAACCCTAAATCCCCCAGAAACCAAACGCCGAATCGCCACCACAGCATGGGTTGGAGCAAATAGGCCGGAAAAACCATCATCCCACCGGCTCCCAAGCGACAGAGGACGGGCCCAAGCACACGATCCGACCCGACTGAATCGGAAGAAGAAGAGGAGACTTTGCAACAGGCACTCCATCGGTAGAGAAGAGATGGTGCAGTCGCCGGAGGTCCGCCCAGTCCACGGACCAGAAATGCTACCCAGCCACCGCCCCAACGCGCCACCTCCTCACAGGCACCGCCCCAACGCGCCACCTCATCATAGCCCAGCCCATCCTCCACCACCTCTGCACAGGCTCGGCCCACCGCCGCCACTCCGTCCAGTGTTGCTGCCAACGACGTGGGAAACGATGACGAGGACGAGGAGCGGTCCCTTTTTATTGGCCCGAAAGAGGAGGCGAGGTACACCCGATATTCCAGTCGCACTATTTTAAATGTGAAGGTGTTTGACGTGTCTAGGATTGATAGTTTGGGTCTTGATAAAGTTGTAGAGTTTTTTAGAGCCACTCACCTAGATGGGATGTTGACTTTGACTGAGCCGATGTATAGGGAAGAGTGTCTTCAATTTTATGCCAATCTTAAGTTTGAGAAGGATGCCGAAGAGACGACTACGATGGTTAGGGGTGTGCCATTTAAGGCAGCTAAGTTCTTGATTAATGAGGTTATAGGATTCCCTTATGTGTCTAGTGATCAAATACGGCCGTTGGATCCAAATGGCCCTTATGAGATATACCACACCCAAATTTTCCCAACCTCGTTGAATGAGAGCGTCCTAGACCCCGTCACCATGCGTGGGAAGTTCTTTAAGATGCGTAGTAAGGTGGATGGTTCGGCGAAGAAGTATAAGATTGCGAGCCTTACTCAAGAGGAGCGGTTGGTGTTCGAGCTTGTGTGCTTCAATATCATGTCCTTGGGTGGTCATCCATGTGAGCCAACCATCGCCAACTTGATGGTTTTCTACCACCTAATGGAGAAGGTGAAGATCAATCCAGGGTACACCATCATGAAGCACATGCTGAAGCGTGCGAAGGACAAGGCCGATGCGACGATCCCTCATGGGCAGCTCATAACCGCGATGAAGAAGAAGAAGGGTGTGAGACCTGTGAGCATGGCCGAGCCAGTGAAATACTACGACGAGACTTGGCTACGCAACAAGGGGTTGCAAATCAGTGCGGAGGGGGTGGTGACGAAAAAGGCCATGGGTGCTTCGAGTTCTCGCAGCCGATCTGAATTGAGTGATGGTAAGTAATTACTATACAATAAGATTTTCATTAAATGATAAATGTTTACAACATTTTTGTGTACTAGTTGTGTTGTTCCCGTTTGCAGCTCGCGATCTCGCTTGACGTGAACGGTTTGTCCTATATGTTGGACAGCTTGCAAGTAAGCTAGAAGAGGTGAAACTGGAGCAAGCAAAAGAGAGGGAAGACGTACTGGCATTTGGTAGAATGCTGAATTTGAATCCGGATTTGAGCGACGATGAAGAAAAGCCAGATTTCTCGGTTCAACGATTGCCTCCCATGACCGACATTGATGATTACATTCCTGAAGATGAAGCGAGACCTGAAAACGAGGCAGAAGATGAAATCCCCACTGACGGCGAAGGAGGAGAAGCTACTGACCCCAATGAAGAGCAACTTGGGAATGATGAAATGGATGAAGACCCACAGAGGCATGGACACATTGTCAATGAAGACGACGATGTGTTTGAACTGGTTCGCCGAGTCGAGAACAAGCAATCATCTCCAGCCGCGGAGTTGTCTGAAGAAGATGATGAAGATGAAGATGGAGAAAAGACTGCAAGCGAAGATGATGAAGATGAGGACGACGAAGAATGATCGCTTCACTTCATGTTATTATGTAGTCTAGCTTTCTTTTGTTTCAACACTACACAATGGTTCATAAAATGGTTGTTTTTGGTATTGAATTTATTTAGTATGGTATTTTAATAATAAAATTACATTTCATGTATTTCTTCAATGTTAACCATACACAAAAGCACCTAGATTTACATGTAAACAAAGTGTATTCAAAGAGTAGGCGAGACTGAAGAATATTTCGCTAGTTGAAAAAATGAGAGGCGAATTCGTAAGTATAAACGTCTATAAACTTATCTTAAAAGCGATCTCTCTTTCTGGCTCGCCACAGGCGACAAAGTCTACCAGGCGACTGAAGAGGCGAAATCATAAATATAAACGTCTATAAACTTATCTTAAAAGCGAAATCTCTTCCTGGCTCGCCACAGGCGACAGAGTCTACCATGCACTGAAGAGGCGAACTCGTATCAGGTAGGCGAATAAGCTTACGGTTTCGCTCGCCAGGTTGATTATTTTTGAAAATGCACAAGTATAGAACACAAAATAACGACGCCGTTTCATACATAAACGAATTAAGAGGCGATATCGCTTCTACGTATCAAGTAGGGTTTAGCATTCTTGTAATAAAAACAATTGGGAGCGAGTTCGCTCACAGTTTCTCTTGTACACGTAAGCTTTAGCTAGGTCGCTTCCTCGTGTCATATAGTCCAAATATGACCATCTGTTTTGCCATATAGTCCAAATACACGGTGTTGAAAATTCATCCATTTTGGTGACGACTAGTCGTCCTACTGATGTGATGATTATATGTTGTTTATTCAGGGTTTTATAATGTGCTTTTACGAGATTAATGTGCACTTTAGGTGTGTTTTCCATGCAGATTTGGTTGATGGAAGAGATTGGAGCTAAATGCACAAAGGATGCGGTTATAACGATTTTTGGAGCAATTTGTAAGTTGAAAGGATGCAAATCCAGTTGACCCTTACTCCGGAATCCTTCATTTGGCAGAGTTGTGCTTCGTGTAACGATCACTAAATTGCTTGGTGAAGTCGACCCAGACTGAGGTGAAATTGAAGGAGCATTTTGAGCCTAAAAGAAGTGGATTCGATATACTTTTTTTCCCACGGGTTTTTAATGAGGTAGCGATCCAATATACTCAAAGAGGAGCAATAATAAGCTGGCAATATTGAAAAATTAAAGTGAAGACATTGAAGAATTTCAGCTCAATTTATTTGGGCTGAATTATTGCTAGTTATTATTATTATTATTATTATTATTATTATTTTTAGTTAAATACTAAATAAGGCCATGGGCCCAGGCTGCATTGTGAATGTGTGAGCGTGAGTTTTTATTAGGTTTATAATAGGGGTTGGATTTGGATTTGGTTTCTTTTTGGCTGAGGTATATATATACTTTGTCCAGCCGAGATGGAAAAAGTATGAGGTCAAATAATTAATATCAACTCAAAAACGCTCTCTGCACTCTCTTTCCGTGCCCTCTTTAATGTTCCACTTTCTTTCCCCAAACAGTGAATTTTCCAACCGTTACTCACATACTTTCCGACGGATCTAGCCGTTATCGGTCACAAATGGCTAGAATGACGCCGGAACCGCCGCTTCCCAGCGGCGGAGCCACCGCCCCACGTAGTTTCCTCCAAGCCTTAAACACGAAACCAGCCCCTCTCTTCTCCGCACTCCCTTCCAACCCGTTGATTCAACCCATTCTCACCCACAAAGGGAAAATCGCCTGCTTGATTTCGCCTGAGGAGGTTGCCCAGCTCTCGGCTCACCACGATAATGCACTTATTGGCAAGTTCCCTAAAGTCAAACCATCAATGGAGTTATTAAATGAAGCTTTCAAATCAGTGGGATTCACTGGCAGATACCAGCTTGGATCGATAGACTACAAGCATATCCTCATCAGATTTGAAGAACAGGACGACTTCCAGAGGTGCTGGATGAAGTCTCTCTAGTCTCTCAAGGGTGTCCAAATGAAGGTATTTAAATGGAACCCTAATTTCTCCCCTGATACTGAGACCTCTATTTTGCCAGTTTAGATTACTTTGCACAACTTGCCCATTTTCTGGTATAACACAACCATGCTTGAATCAATAGGGAATAGTGTGGGTAGATACATAAAAATGGATGCAGCAACTGCTAGTTTAACTAGACCTTCTGCAGTCAAACTCTGTGTAGAAGTTGATTTACTAGCCAAACTACACACTTCAGTCACCCTCACTACCAATCTAGATGGAGAAGTAGCTGATTTCCCTATTGAATATGAATACCTCCCAGCCTACTGTAAGCATTGCAAAAAACTGGGACATGAGATTGGGGAATGTAGGATATTACACCCTGAAATGAGGCCTATGATAAACAATAGACCACCAGTCAAAGCCCCTGCTCAGATTAGAAGAAACTCTCACCTTGTGCCTATGATTGATGCCATAAGCAAGCCTGGTAAAGTCCTATTTGAGAAAGCATACCAACCCCTGCTGAAACACAGCCAAAAACAATAGCAGCCTCCCAAAATGACAAGGGAAAGGGGCCTGCAGAGACTCCCTCTTGTTCCCCCTCTCTCCCTCCTCCTCCAACCCTTCTCTATAATACCCCCTCCACTAGTTCAGTCTCTCCATCTCAAACTGCTACCACAAAAACCCCCTCACCCCCCATTGATATCAACTTAGATGATGAGATGCAGTGCCTATCTGATGCTGTTACAGAGTGCATAATACTCACCACCCCTGCTGCTACTACCACCCCTGCTGCTCCTATACAGCCTACCCCTCCCATAAACACCACCCCATCCATTGAAACCTCCCCAGTTACAACTATTATCCCTTAATCCTCACCTGTTCAACAGATCATACATGCTTTAAACAAAGAAAAACAATCTGAATGGGAATCTCCTAAGAGGCACAGACACTTTGCACTAGATGACATAAATGTTCATCCAGGTAACTCAACTGAATCTAGTGATTACAATTTTCAAACTGACAAAATCTCTTTCTACTCCCAACCTAGAAAGAAAGGCAATAGATTCCTTCCCCTAATTGCTAAGGAAGAAATATCAACTGATAATGTCAGTGATCAACAAGAAGAGAATCCAGTCCAGGAGGAAAATTTGGAAGTAACTGCCTCCTCTTCTCAGACACACTTGCAGGTAACCCCCTCCTCAAATGACACAAATGAGCATGCTGTCAACCTAGAAAATGACCCTGAACAAGGTAAGGTAAATACTTATTTTAATCAGGTAAATAAAATCATTACTAGGACATCAACAAAGAGTCTTAAAACCAAGAAAAAAATGATTTATACAAACCTTGGGAATAAATGTTCTTGTCTGGAATATTAGAGGCATGGAGACATCTATGCTTAGACTTGCTAGACTCATAAGAACACATAATATTGACTTACTTTGTATTATAGATCCACATCATGATAATTCAGAGTGCTCCTCATATATGCTTAAACTGCACTTCCAACACTACATGTTTTCTAGTCTCTCCAGGATCTGGTTAATGTGGAATGATAATGTTAGTGTCTCTGATAAATTGGATCATAATCAATTTCTTTCAGTACTAGTTTCCTGTCATGCACTGAACACAAACACAGATTTTGTTTTTGTGTATGGCTTGAGAACCAGGAAGGAAAGAGAGGAATTATGGACTGATCTAGCAGCCCTAAGTTTAGTATATGCTATGTTCATAGGTGACTTTAATGCTATGGCCTCCATTTCTGAATATAGAGGTGCCTCATCCCCTAGTTTATTTAGCATTAGACAGTTCAGTAATTTCATTCAAACCCTAGGTCTAGTACAAGTGTATACAGTGGGGAATTTTTTCACATGGTCCAATGGTAGAACAAAGGACAATGGGAAAAAATTAACCACTGAGAGATTAGATAGGGGAATTTGCACCATACAATGGATGCCAAAATTTCCACAGTCTTCTATCCATGTCCTGAATAAGGACCCCTTAGATCATTGCCCTCTACTGTTGAGAATGGGCAGTGACACACCCTCAGCCCCCAGGCCATTCAGGTTCATTAACACCTAGTTTAAAAGAGAGCAGTTCATGGATGTTATACATAACCATTGGACTGCTCCCATTGATGGTCAGGGTATGCTAAAATTGTTTCTCAAGCTAAATAGCCTTAAAAAGGTTCTTAAAGTCTGGAACAAGGAGGTATTTGGCAATATTGATGAAAATTTAATAAAGGCTGAGGAAAATCTTAGACTCCAGGAAATTGTTTTTGAAGCAGACAGTTCTACTCATGAACTGATAAAGCTTAAAAAATGTAAAGCTGTACTCACTAAAGCTTTAAAAGAGCAAAACAATTTTTGGAAACATAAAGCCAAATTAAAATGGCTAAAAGAAGGTGATGAGAATACAAAATTTTTTCATAACTCTGTTATGGAAAAAAAAATGTAGGCTCAATATCACAAAGATCAAAAGTTCAGATGGGATATGGTTGACAGAAAGTTCTAATATAGAAAAGGAGGCTATCTCCTTTTACCAAAATCTGTTAACTGATGACCCTCATCCTGACAAAGATCAGTTCAGTTCACATTTTCTCTCCCAGATCCCAAAAATTATATCTGAGGAGGATAATATGGAACTGATAAAGCCAGTCACATTGTTAGAACTAAAACAAATTGTGTTTAACCTTAATAAAGCAAGCAGTCCAATGCCTGATGGCTATACTGCCCTTTTCTTTATGAAAGCATGGAACATAATTTGCCTAGATCTTTTAAAGGCATCAAATGATTTTCTATCAAGGTCTAATATACATAGGGGAATATCTAGCACTTGGATGACAATTATTCCTAAAAAAGATATCCCAGTGAGTTTTAATGACTATAGACCAATTAGTCTTTCCAACGTTACAAACAAAATTTTTTCAAAAATTCTTATGGAAAGACTAAAACCTTTGATGCCTAAATTAATTTCTCCTCATCAATCTGATTTTCTGAAAGATAGAGATATTTCAGACAATGTTATCTATTTAAAAGAAATGTTCAGATTTTTGAATAGAAAAAATAGGGATCCCAACTGTATACTTAAGTTTGATCTCATGAATGCCTTTGATATAGTGAGTTGGGATTTCCTCAAAAAAATTCTCCACAAGTTTGGTTTCACAGTCAAGTTCATAAACCGCATCTTAAAAAACTGTCTAATGCTTGGTTTTCTATTTTAATCAATGGGAAGCCTGTTGGTTATTTTCAGGCCTCTAGAGGCATTAAGCAAGGGGACCCCCTCTCCCCCTTCCTCTTTGACATTTTTTCAGAAGCCTTTACTAGAAGTATAGCCTATGTGTTTCAAACTGGAAAAATGGAAATTTTTTCACTACCCAGAAATGCTGTGCCTATTTCTCACTTGAGCTATGCAGATGATACTGTTATTTTTCTAAAGGCTTCAATATTGAACTTAATTAAAATGAAAGCTTTCCTTGTAAAGTTTGAAGAAACAACAGGCCAAAAGATCAATTTTGATAAAAGTGAATTCTTTCTGAGTAATACAGCCACTTCTGCCAAGCTTAGACAGGTTAAAAACATTTTAGGGATGAAAAAAGGTAGCTTGCCTGTTAAATACTTGGGGGTACAGATTTTCAGTGGTAGAGTTCTGAATATCCATTTTCAGCCTATTCTGGAAATGATAGACAAAAAACTCTCCAACTGGAAAAACATTTGGCTCTCCACTGGTGGCAAATTGACTATTATTCAATCTTGCCTCCTATCTCTGCCCCAACACATTTGGGCAGTTATGGAGCCTACAAAACAGATTATTAAAAAAATTGAAAGGAGATTAGCTATCTTCTTCCGGGGGAATTCTGATCAGGGCCCTAAAAAATCATGGAAGAAATGGAGAGCTCTCTGTAAGCCTACTGTTCAGAATGGCCTTAGAATCAGGGATCTTACAGCAACTATAAAGGCTTATTCATGTAAACTTTGGTGGAAGTACCAAATTGGAGAGGCCCCTTGACAACTTTCATTGCTTCTCTACCTCCCTCTACTAGATCATCTCAGAACTGGAAGAGGATATGCAAGGTCAATCTGATGGCTGAAGAAAATTCTAGAGTTATTCATGGAGCTGAGGACTGTAATTTTTGGTCTGCAAACTGGACAGACTTTGGCCCTCTCATTGATTTTTTCAATCCTGGAAATGAGCACTACCTTAATTTCTCAGTCAGTAAATTTCTTGCATCCAAGCACACATACCTCCCTCTCCTTGCTTTGATCCTCCCCCCCAACATCATACTGTTTCTGGAGAAGGCTGAAATCTATCCATATAGAAGAGATAGGCTTATATAGAAGCCTGACCTACATGGAAATTTCAACATCAGGACTGCATACTCACTGTTCATCTCAGAGACTCAAAAATTTCCAACTCTTCTGAAAATCTGGAAGCCAGGTATCCCCAAAAAAATCTCTGTGTTTACATGGAGACTTCTGAATTGCATGCTTCCCTTTGATGATATTCTGAGCCATTTTGGTTTTCAATTTGCATCAAAGTGCCCTTTGTGCCATCATGCTGATACACTGCAACATTTTTTCACAAAATGCCCTACTTCTGTGCATTTGTGGAGATATATGCACTATATATGTGGCTCTTTATTTTTTGAGGTGGAAAAACTGTGGGATAGACTTGCTACATTATGGTCTTTTACTGGTTTGTCAAAGCTCCACACCAGACTCAATCAGACTGCTCCTTGCTTTGTGGTCTGGATCCTATGGAAATGTAGGAACAATTTGATCTTCAACAATCAACCTCCCAACCTAATTCTGATGGAAAAGGAGCTGCATGAGTGTATCTACTTTTCCTTGCTGATATCTCCAGTGACAGTTACTAGGCCTATTGATGATAATCTGGTGTCTCAGGCCTATATCCCTCCTATGTATATCCCTCAAAAGCCCAACATTTCAGCTATTTACTGGTCTAAACCCCTGGAGGGTATTAAAATCAATGTTGATGCTGCTTGGTGTCAGACAAGGACAGGTTTGGGGCTAATTGCAAGAGGACACAATGGAGAATTCATAGGTGCAAAGGGTTTCTGCACTACTGCTTTCTCCTCCTTACAAGCTGAAATGTTGGCAATTGAAATTGGAGTCCAGTTTGCTATCTCATTAGGTGCAAATTTATTCTCAGTGGAATCAGACTGCAAATGTGCAGTTGACATGATCATCACACCCTCATCTGCTCAATGGAGACTCTTCACCTTATCTCACAGCATCAACAAACTACTGGGATCCAACCACCTGCTTCATACTTTGAGAGAAGCAAATAAGTCAGCTGACTCTTTAGCTAAGCTCACTTCACAGCTGAACAAAGATGTTACATATCAATGGACAACCCTCCCACACACTATCCAGGGGCTCATCAATCTAGATGCATGGGAGGTGCCCTCACTAAGAATTCCTCAAAGCTCAGCTTCAATTACAATCCCTGGCCCTTCTCCCTAATGGCTATTGTGCAGATTTTTTAACAGGTCTAGTTCTAACCATCTTTTTGCTCCATTCTTTCTCTGGATTCTATCTAATAGATGGCCTCTTTGGGTTTCGCTTGCGATTCACTAACAGGCTCTCTATTTCTTTTGAGAATTCAGAGTGTTTTGGAGGTCTACATAGCATAGCTAGACTTAGTATTAGCTTCTCTTTTTTGAAGCAATTGTTTTGCTCATGGCCTGCATTAGGCTGACTCCAAGTTTACTTTATATCTATGCTCACCACTGTTGTGGTTTTTGACAAGGTCAGGGAGGCCTAATAAACACTCCCCCATCCATTGGATGGTTAATTTAAAAAAAGAAAGAAAAAGTATGAGGTTTTAGGATTAGTTAGGGTTTCGTATTTTATTGGAACCGGTGGCTGCTGCCTTGGATTAAATTCAAGTTTTGTTCGTCCGGCATGGAGATCGGTTTGGTTTCTTTTCTATTTTATTTTATTATTACATTTAGTTAATTATTTGTTCGGCGTAGAATAATGAATTGCTAGTTTTATGATTTGTGAGATCTAAATGTGTATAATGATATCCATGAATTCTTGATTGTTCTTGTATGAATTTATACCTGATGTTTCGAGTTTGATCAACTTGAATACTATTAGGTTATAGCTAATTTAAGTAGCGAAATTCCTGTCTATACAATAGATAACTGATACAGACTATATAATAACAGGGATGTGGAACAATTAAGTGAACAAGGCATTACTTGCGAATACTTGAGTGATTGTTTATATTGGGTCCTTTTAGTGCTTCATGCTGTTGAGATGTGTATCTAGTTTAGCGAATACTTTCTGGGGACATCTTTATAAGAGAAATAGTGGTCTCAGTTATAGTATGGTTTATTTGTTTTCTTAGCTATTAGAAAATTAATCTTAAACATAAAGTGTGGTGACTACACCAATTTTGATCTTAGGAAATTGAATTTGATTACTCCGTTCTCTGTGGGATTCGACCCTACTTACCATTGTGCTAGTTTATTATATGTTCTTAGCGTATTGCAGGAATTATTTGTGTGAGTTAAACGACGCTCACCAAATTGGTGCCGCTGCCGGGGAACGGTTGTTAGTTTAATTTTTTTTCCTATTGATCTCGGTTACCTTTGTTTTGTGTGAACAGATTCTGCAGACCTTCTGTTTGCCCAAATCGAGCCTGTCGTCTGTGCAGAATATTTTGAGGAGGTCTCACTTGATCAAGTTGTTAAGGCGAGCTATTGGGAATGTTATGGAACACCTCCATCTCGAAGGTTCTGCAATACTTGCCGTTACTATGAGCATTGGAGTTATAAATGTAATTATTCTCCTCAATACCCCACTACACCATACTCACAGTGGGAAGATCCAAATTACTTTTGTGGTTACGAGGATAATCGAGGAGCAGCTTATGGCCAAAATTTTCAGGATTTGGAGTTTCACCAATCTTCTATGAATCCACAGGTGCAAGATGAGAACTCAGTGCATACGAAGTTGGATGAGATGCTTGCTTTTTGGAAAGCATGAATGAGAGGAAACCAGAAGGTAATCAAAGGCAAGAAGAACAAAAGGAGTTGTTGGATCCGCCAGAGTCTTTATCCTATGCCCCTGTCGAGGAGATTGAAAATTTTGAAGATATGTTGGGATCACCAGGTATTCACAGTAGCAGCAAACTTGAGGAAGCCTATTTGGTTGAACATGGCCTTGTAATGGATGAGCAGAACTTGGAGCTTGGTGCAGACAACCTCTGTTTGCCCAAACAGAGCCCTGTTCCTGAACAATCACCACCAATCTATACGGAGTTGGACTATGCTCGTGAGTTTGATGATTTTTCCGAGGATGAATAGAATGATGAGACTGATTTGGTTTCCCTAGAGCATATAAAGGCTGAGTCGAGTCAAGAATACATGGAGATGGAGTTTGATGCAGAAAGTGATTTTGGGGATTTTGATAGAGTGGAGATGAGCAAAGAGGAAACCAAAGAAGACGCTCTAAATTTTCATTCGATAGTGGAAATCTCCAGTATAGAGCCGCCAATGGAAGTGTTCAGCCAAGGCCAACTTGATATAACTCTCACTCATCCTACATGTGAATTCTTCGAGCTTCACAACCCGTGGCATCAAAATATTGTGACCCCTTCGAGAAAGGGGTGGGATTCAAGGTTGGATTGTGCTTTATTGCTGCTGTATAATGTCATTGGAGAGCTACCTGGTTATTCTTCTCATGGATTTGTTCATTAGGAATATTATCACTTGCCATTCAAGGATGCAAGCGAGTGGTTTAGAGAGAAGATGGATATGGAAGCATGCAAGTGTGAGGAGAAGAAGAAGAAATCATGGCTCTTGGATTTTGGAGATGATCGTTTGGATGCTCCGAAAATCATCACTTGGTACAAGGATAGAGGGAAACAATTTCCTCATCATCCTTGATGACTGCACCAGAAAGTCTAGCTAAAGACTATAAAGAAAAGCGCTACTTGGGAGGCAACCCAGTTTCTTTCCCTTTTTCTCTTGATTTTTATTATTAAAAACCAAAAGAAAAAAAATTAAAAAATAGCGTTGCTTGATTTTTCTTTCATTTATTTATGTTTTATTCCTTGATATTATAGGTAATTATACTGAATAACACCCACTCGGAAGGAGTGGCGGACCTGTACAAATTCAATTTGGCCAAACGGAGGCATCCTGGCAGCAGATCATTAAGCATCCTGACAGCAGATCGGTACATCCTCGTGCTCAAATTATAGCTATTCTGCATACCCTGGACATATATGATCCAGGATGACCCTCGATAAGTCCCTCCCTCCCTCCCTTGTTTTATTTGTTTTTAGTTGCTACTTGTTTTGTGTCCTCCTTATATTTTTGCTAAGCTTGCTTGAGGGCACGCAAGGTTTAAGTGTGAGGAGATTAGTGTTATTTGAATCCATTTTTTTTATCAAAAAGTTAAAAAAAACTGAAAAAATTCTGAAAATACAAAAATATTTATTGCTTGAATCGAGTCGGTCAAATTTTCAGCATGATAATGAGTAATGGAATTGGCTTTGAGATGGATGAACTTTGCATGTTGAGAGAATCTGATTAGTAACCTTAGTTGTTTGATATCTCCCTAAGAGTCTGAAAAGAAAAACCCTTGAAACCATCTTCACTACTTTAAATGATATTGGGATGACGAAAAGGCCTGTTAAGAACAAAGCCAAGTATATAGTGAGGTCTGAGCCTAGAGTAGAGCACTCTCTATATCAATCTTTTTTCTGAGTGTTATGGAAGTTGAAATTAATGCATGTTAAAATGATGAAAGGCAAAATAGGTTTAACCACACATAGTATATAGCCTACCTGTTTATGACCCCTAGTGAGTCTCATATAAAGCCTGTGTTACAGCCTATACATCTACCTTCACCCATATATGCATACTCTTGATTGGACTGAAGTAAACATAAATTACTCACGTTGCTAATGTATATCTACTGTTCATGATTTTCATTCTTTATGGTACCTTGTGTTTGCATTGAAAAATAGGTTTCTTGAGCCTATAAAGTTTTCAAGGTACTGACTAAGATGAACTGTATGATAGAGTTGATTTTGTTCATATGATTCTGGATTAAAAAAAAAGACTGTGCTCAAAAAGAATAAAAAATAAAGATGAACAGAAAAAAAAGAGTACAGAAAAAAAAACCAAATTTTTTTGACAGTCCAGAATTTGTGATTTAGACAGTCCAGAATTTGCTGTGAAATTTATCTGATAGGACTGTTTTCTGGAAAATTCAATGTCCAATTTATATCTTGAGCATGTCTGCATATTTGTTGATTAATAAAAACCGTAAAGCCCCTAGGATCATACCCTACAGTCATAGCCTTACCTGAAAAAGTCCTTTATGATTTTCATGTGTTATTTGATTTTCCCACTTTACTGAGTGCAATGAGTGAAAACCGTGAGGAGGTTATTCTCGTCTATTTTGACCATTGATATGCAAGCGATTGCTGATGTAGGGGGGGTTGATTGGAGGATTCAAGGGGGGATGATACCAGCTTTGTTTATGAAAGGAAACTTGATTTCATACTTGGGGAGTTTGTTGATTAGCCGAGGAAAAGAAAGTTTGAAATGCTGATATTTTTTACCAAATCCGGGTAGTAGAGTCTTAGTTTCATTTTGTTTGGTTTGTTTAATTTCTTTTGATTTATTTTCTATTGAGTCAGTTGAGGGGGATTGGAACTTGAATAAACAACTGTACTTGGAATTTGTCCATATCATACTTGAGGGCAAGCATGACTCAAGTGTGAGGATATTTGATGTGATGATTATATGTTGTTTATTCAGGGTTTTATAATGTGCTTTTACGAGATTAATGTGCACTTTAGGTGTGTTTTCCATGCAGATTTGGTTGATAGAAGAGATTGGAGCTAAATGCACAAAGGATGCGGCTATGACGATTTTTGGAGCAATTTGTATGCTAAAAGGATGCATATCCAGTTGACCCTTACTCCGGAATCCTTCATTTGGCAGAGTTGTGCTTCGTGTAACGATCACTAAATTGCTCGGTGAAGTCGACCCGGACTGAGGTGAAATTGAAGGAGCGTTTTGAGCCTAAAAGAAATGGATTCGATATACTCTTTTTTCCCACAGGTTTTCAATGAGGTAGCGATCCAATATACTCAAAGAGGAGCAATATTATGCTGGCAATATTGAAGATTTAAAGTGAAGACATTGAAGAATTTCAGCTCAATTTATTTGGGCTGAATTATTGTTAGTTATAATAATAATAATAATAATAATAATTATTATTATTATTAAAATTATTATTAGTTAAATACTAAATAAGGCCATGGGCCCAGGATGCATTGTGAATGTGTGTGCGTGTATTTTTATTAGGTTTATAATAGGTGTTGGATTTGGATTTGGTTTCTTTTTGGCTGAGGTATATATAAACTTTGTCCAGCCGAGATGGAAAAAGTATGAGGTTTTAGGATTAGTTAGAATAAATAATTAGTTAGGGTTTCGTATTTTATTGGAACCGGTGGCTGCTGCCTGGGATTAATTTCAAGTTTCATTTGTCCGGCATGGAGATCAGTTTGGTTTCTTTTCTATTTTATTTTATTATTATGTTTAGTTAATTGTTTGTTCAGCGTAGAATAATGAATTGCTAGTTTTATGATTTGTGAGATCTAAATGTGTTTATAATGATATCCATGAATTCTTGATTGTTCTTGTATGAATTTATACCTGATGTTTCGAGTTTGATCAACTTGAATACTATTAGGTTATAGCTAATTTAAGTAGCGAAATTCCTGTCTATACAATAGATAACTGATACAGACTATATAATAATAGGGATGTGGAACAATTAAGTGAACAAGGCATTACTTGCGAATACTTGGGTGATTGTTTATATTGGGTCCTTTTAGTGCTTCATGTTATTGAGATGTGTATCTAGTTTAGCGAATACTTTCTGGGGACATCTTAGTAAGAGAAATAGTGGGTTCAGCAAATACCTGTCTGCTGTCGAGAATGTAAGGAAGGATTGAGATGGTTTAGCAAATACTTGCTGTCCTATAACTGGTAGATTCATGGGTGTTAATTTATTTCTGAATCGATGATCGATCATAATAACTAGTGAGGAATTATTCGAAGCCGAATGTCTTTCATGTATTTATTTTCTATTTTATTTTAGTAGTTAATCTTGTTTCTTTTATTTGATTCTGTTATAGTATAGTTTATTTGTTTTCTTAGCTGTTAGAAAATCAATCTTAAACATAAAGTGTGGTGACTACACCAATTTTGATCTTGGGAAATTGAATTTGAATACTCCGTTCTTTGTGGGATTCGACCCTGCTTACCATTGTGCTAGTATATTATATGTTCTTAGCGTATTGCAGGAATTATTTGTGTGAAAAACGACGCTCACCACCTGCCGCTCTATAGGTTCCGCCATGAGTCATGACAGGTTGACTCGACGGAAGTTGATTTGGCGCGAACGGCGAAAAACTAGGCGTCCATAACCCGCCGAATGGACTCCATACTCCGTCAGCAATTGACGCCAAACTCCGCCTAACTCAAACCCAGACACTTATAGAAAATAAAGAAATGTTTTTTAATAAAATAAGAATTCAATAAAAATCTAATTAGGCAACTACCGCATTGGACCGGGATTTATAACCCAGCAGGATAGAAAAGAATTTTGTAAACAAAAGTCGTGAATATTTGTTATATAAAACTCATATTTTGAAGTTTTTTATAATTTTACAGTACTTCATAATAATTTCTACAAAATACAAATGATTAAAACATTAAAATTAGTGTCATTATTACCAAAATAAAAGGGATATAGTAGTAGTACATACAAGCGAATTCGCCTTTCCCCCACGCCTGCATGCGTCGTATGAGGCGAACTCGCCACCTGGCAGTGTCATTATTCCACATCGTTGGATTGAAAGTCAATTGATCAATATATATGTTCTGGCAAAATAAAAGGGCTGGATAAGTCGCCGACCCACGCAAATTACCCATGAAAAAAATACTTGAATGCAATATACATACACTATACATACATGGCCCATACCCGATCTGGCCCATATCATAGTTCCTAGGCCCAAAGGCCAACATTTTATTATTTAGAAGTGAATTCGCCTGTTAAATCGCCTTTAAGCGATGGAGTTGGCGAACTCGTAAGCAGCATGCCTATAAATAGTCAACTGAAACCAGACGCGTTCAAAATCAGATCCCCAAATTTGTAACCCTCACATTCATCAGAAATCTCCCCAAACTCCGATCCGCCGCCGTCCACCCGTCAATTTCACCGGCAAATCAGCGCTCTCGCGGCCCAATCTCCCCCAATTTGTATGTTCTACTCATCTTCAACTCTTTTCAATCATTATTTTGGTTTATTTCATTTATTTTATAAATTCGTTCTATACAAGCTTAGCTTTCAATTTTGGTGTGATGTTGAATGTGTTTTTTTATGGGTTCAATCATAGATTAAGGTTGGATTTTGTTTGTTAGGTTTTTTAGGAAATCTCAAACATGCCTCCGAAGGGTAAGGGTAAAAAGGCCGCTGCCGAATCGAACGAGCATATCAAGTACGATAAGGCTAAGTTTGTTAGTGAACAAGATTATCTAAAGTATTGTAGTTTTCAAAATGCCAAGGCTGTCTTGAATGAGTTGATGGTGGTGGATGAGAGTCAAGTGAACGACATAGGTTTGAAAGAGGTTTGGGAACTTCTTGAATATCAAGAAGCTCACAAGTTGATGAAGGTGAATGAGCCGGGCTATCTGGAGGAGACTATGCAGTTCTACGCAAATTTCCGATAGTCTGGTGCCGTGTGGAAGACCAAGGTGAACAAGAAGGATTACGAACTAAGTCCCAAACTGTTCAACGATGCCCTCGGTGTTGTGTTCGAGGACGAGGATAAACCTGTGGATCTATACTCAAGGGGAGAATGGCCTAGTGAGTTGCTCGTTTCCCACGAGATGCTGAAGGAATATGACAAGACACACTTTGGTCGAGATGAGGTTGAACTTGGAACGCTGAAGGAGTACAAGCTATACAAGCTCACCCCTGAGAGGAGGATATTGTATGAGATGGTTGCTACAAATCTTGTGCCTAAAGGTGGGTGGTTGGCCGAACCAAACTACACGACTTTGATCGAGTACTACATGGTGGCGAAGGAAGTCATGCTTAACATTGGATATACCATTTTCCAACACATGAAGAAGAGCGTGGTAGAAAACAACATGGTTGTGAAGAAATTGCCCTATGCGAACTTCATAACTAAATTCCTCCGCATAACGCATCCAAGGCTGAAGTTCTCCGGCACCGGTAAGCCGTGTGAGCACTACACGAAGGAGTACTACCAGAAGAAGAAATGGGAGTTGGTTGGGGGAACTTGGCAAGAGAAGGTGGAGAAGGACGTGCAGGCGGAGCCAGAACCAAATGGAGGTAAATTGTTTTTTATTCATGTATTTTGTACTTGTGATGTTACTAAAATTTAGAACAAAACTTGACATTTTCAATGTATCATTTACTAGCGCCAAGAGAAGCCTATTACCAAGGGCTTGAGGACTCTGTGTTTTCAATGATGACCGAGATTGCTAACGTCCAAGAGAATGGGTGGGAGACTAGCCGCATTCTTCGGAGTTTTTGTAAAGACTATCTCCACCAGCATCCACACCAAGCCACACCAGAGGACCAGGACGGTGCAGCCAATGACAACTCTACCTAGCTAGAAGTGTTGAATTATGCTAGGAATTTTATTTCAGCTGTAATGCTACATTTTTACAAATTCGAATCTTTACCTACTTGTGACAATCTTTTTATTAATTTGATCAATGTTTTCTTCTTTGAATCAAATTGTGTTGTCGATCGTATTGGAGTATATGGTTCATGTGTAAAAACAAAAAAAGAGAATGGAATTAGTTTTGTAGTTTATAGTTTAGCTTGTCCTGGTAGCGAACTCGGAAACAATGTCGCCTACAAGCGTTCAAGGAAGCGAGTTCACCTCTTAACTCGACTGGATGGACAGAGAGCAACAGGCGTGCCACTAAGCGAACTCGCTAAAAAGAGGCGAATATAGTTACGATTTCTCCAGGAAATAATCTTGCTCTTTTGATAGAAATATGATACCGGCGAGTTAGGATGAGAGTTCGCCTCCTGAGCCGCCTGTAGACGTACTATTAGGCGATATCACTAGACTTATCTCACCTACAGACGTTCATAACTGGCTGACTCGCTAGCAGAAAACAAGCCAACAAATACTGGCGAACATCCTTTCCAACCTCTACCGGGTCTTACAGGCGATTTCGCTTCTCTCATCGCTCATTAGCTATTTCGGTTACGAATTCGCCCGCCGTTCAACATTTAAGGCAGTTTCAAAAACGCCTTCTATTCAATTGTAAAACGCCTTTTCCATTTTTCTGCCCTAGGCGAGCGGACAGAGGCGAACTCGCAAGCTGAGTACTCGGCGGTTCCGCGAAAATTTGGCATAAAACGCCTTAAATGTGGTGCCGAGAAAGGTATGCTTGTGCACTAGTGCTTAAGTTGTAGAAGTAGCCCATAAATAAAAGATTTACTGTCTCAAGATTTTCTTTTTCTTTCTAAACTCATAAAATTGTAACTTCTTACATACTCTAAATATCACGTGTTTATTTTAGAAGAGAGAAGTGTGGATCACTCGTTATACTAGTATGGTAAAGATGAAGGAAATCTAGATGACATGAAACAGTATCAACAGTGATGGCGCTAGCGATAAGTAGTATGATATGATTGTGAAACCACATTGAAAGTTTTAGAAACCCTAAGGGCTAGTTTAATACATATGAACTGAATTTAATTGAATTTGACTGAATTGAACTGAACTGAAAAATACCGAATTACTTTGGAACTGAACATAAAAATACTGAATTGAAATTCACTTGAAATTCACTTGAATTTCAATATGTTTTATTTTTAAAATGAACTTAAATGAACTTATTAAAGTGCACGAAGTAACAATTAATATATTAATATAACTAAATTTGCTAAATTTTACTGAATCATATATCATCACAGGCGAACTTAATAAACTGAACTTTACTTAATTAAAGAAGTCTATATCCCTCACCAAAACGTCCATAAAAAAAATTCTCTCTCGCCTAAACTTTGCACTTGTGGTAATTTCCAATAAACCAAAAAAGTTTGGTAGAACCAAAGAGTCCTCTAAGGGCAAGTAGATTATCAAGTTCAAGACATCCCTACCTTCCATTTAAGAGGATGGTGAGGATGTTGTGAAGGTGAATATTCCATTGGAGAAAAAAAACCTGTTATATTATTTGAAATTAGGAGGTTTAGGTTGCATTAATTTACATTGACAAACATTTGTGATCCCCCACTTGCACTTACGTTTTTGGGGTGCACATTGCAATTCGATTATGTGGTCGATCCTCAACCAATAACTTAGCATGTATTTTGGAAAATTAAAGTTCAATTTCGACCTACACAGTCATAAAATCCATGCACATAACATATTTAGGTTCAAAAGTTTGTGCTCTTTTTAAAAGGGAAGCGACATATACTAATTAGTCTGAATCTATCATATTACCATTTACATTTACAACTGTCATATAGAATTCGACAGTACTTTGGAGTGAATCGATGAGTTTGATATACACACAGTTTTCTTAGCAATATGTCTTTTTTATTTTAGACATCACACACGTCGCAAAACTTTCACGCTAAGTATCGAATTTAGATAAATGCGTTGAATTTTAGGTTAGGGCTTTAATGCTTATATATATATATATTATATTGCTATAAAGTTTAGAGATTTTGGTAAGATGATTAGTTGAAACCAATCAATATATATCGTCACGGTTTTTAGATTTATTTTTGCAGGATATGGTTTGTTGGTTGTAGTGAAAGGTTATTTGATTAGCAGGTCCTTGGTTTAAGCGGCGGCGGTACCTTTTATCCCAATTCTAAATATTTAGTTACATTCTAATTTTACTTTAATTAATTTTGACATTTTTACAATATATAAAAAACCCTTACGTACCTATAAGTTCTTGAAAAATCAACTTTGATAGGAGTTGAACGTCACCTCATACCGGCAGTAATTTTAGTAGGTGTGAGGTACCGTCATTGAATTGGCGTTGGCAATGCTTACTTAATGATGTTCATTAATCTTTTTTGAGTGACTTTTTGGTTCAGGGTTAATGGATGTGTGTGTATCTCTGAAATCTTAATTATGGCTCAGTTTTTCAAATGATGGCTTTTATGAATGAATTCAGTGTCAGCTTTTTTCAAATTCTAATGTCGGCTTTGGCTTTTTTCAAATTCTAACAAGGTTAATAAAATCGGCATATAATGGGATATTAAGGGATTGAAGATAGTTGTTAATGAGGGACTTAAATAAAATCTAGTCTAATGACTTTATTGCTCTTCCTCCCGAGTTTCAGAAACTAATCTTGTTTTAATGTCACATGTTTCATTTCCATCTTCTTTTTTAAAGTAGGTCACACATGAATGAATAATATTTATAGGCTCATTAATATTCTGACTCAATCTACACAACTATCTGCATGCTAGTGAAGAGAGTGATGTTTTTAAGAGACGGGAAGGTACGGAGTCTATTTTGGAAAGGATCAGAGTAGTTCACCAATTACCAGTGTACTAAAGATGGAGATAAATTGAGTGACATGAAATAGAATCAGCAACAATGACGCGAGCTATAGGTAGTATGGTTTTGAACTAATAAACACGTTGATAGATTAAAAAAACAGAGACATGCATAGGGGCTTATATGAATTTTTGAAGTCTGTAACTAACTAGCCCGCCCCACTTTGTATCTAATTTTTTGATACTAGGACCTGATTTGGGCATGCATTTGTTAGGTGCTCCCTATTCTGCATTTCTTAGGTTATTAACACATTCAGATGTATCCCAGGATGTAGTGAGCATAAAAACATTCATTAATCAAATAAAATTTTAGTTTAATTTTCAGAAAAATGAAGGTCGTCGTATTCTGCAGCTAGATGGTACCGTGCCTCATTGTGATGCAGAGTGCGTCCATGTAGGCATGCATTTCTTAACTCCGAACCAAGCAAGGAGTGTTGCAAGGGGATCAAGATTTTGGACAAGCATGATACTGTCATCAGGATAGAAAAAAGACGGCGTCTCCGCGACTTTCTTGTTGAGGCATAACGTAATTATCCTTATAATAAAGATATCGACAATATTTGTCTCAATAAGTATTCTACCATATTAATAAAGTCTTAGCGTTCAGTTTTCGTATAGTGAAGAAGAAATAGTGGATTTGTACCCCATTGTATGAAAATGTGAGCAACTCAGAAAAATGTGGAAAAACATTTTATTGACAGTTAATCAGATAAACAAACAAGCAGTGGTTGATTTTACAAAGTGTAGATTACATCTAACTACAAAAATATGATAGTTCAAAGAGTATCTAAGCAATCCAGAAGTTGCGATACACCATATTGTTCATATGTCAAGTCCTCGTCAGACTGCAGAAGCTCTTTTAGGTAATTAAAATCAACATTCAGATCCCTATCAAAATAATTACATCCAAATCCCCGTCAATGTCTTCTTGCTCCTCACAGAAACCATCATACTGTAGGTATTCTGTTAGGTATCTCAATTCCTTATCAAAATCAACATCCAGATCCCCATCAAAGTCTGCAACTTCATTCTCATACCAAGACTCTCTGCACCTTGCTCAGTAGGGATGCTAAGGAGGAGTTAAAGATCAAAATCATAGAAGCCAAGATCATAATATTCATTCTCTCATTGTTGAAGAGCAAAGATTTGTCCAATTTCTTCATCATCCTCAGCCAACATATTAACAACTTCTGAAAGAGAAGTAGTCTCTTATGGGATCCAGCTCCCTCGCTTGATGGTAAGGATTTCATCATCTTCTTCTTGGTGATGATTGGTGCTCAATTTTACCCCAAAAAGATCTGCGGGCCGGGAGTGATGTCATCGTGGCACTGAACATCTTCATTAGAATATCATCGCCCATTTTGACTTGAGACTCAATCATTCAACAATTGAAGAAATCAAAACCCTAAATTTCAGATTCAAGAGTAAATCGAGGAATCCTAGCTAGGATTCTAGTTTTCAAACCCTATGTGGTTTCGAATCGAAGAAATGATAGGAATCGAAGAAAGCAAAAATATCAGAACAATTTGGGGGATTTAGTAGAAAGAGGAGTAATTTGGGAACGAGAAAGGGGATAAAGATGGAATAGAGATATAATCTGTGAAAGGTTATGTGAAGTTACTCATGTTATACTGTAGTTGAGATTATTTGGGAAAGGAATTTTCACATATCCGAAGTACGCGGCCCATGCATTGCATGCGTAAGATAGTTACGTGATTTGATCTGTTATATGCCAACTATCATCTCATATATCCAGTGTTCATTTTACCGTTATGATTGACATCTGATCCACTTAAAATTAATGATCCTTTTTCTAGTCATCTTTTGTTGTTTCAGATAATTATTTATAGTGTATATGTAAATAGATTGACTCTCTATAAATATAAGAGGCATGATTATAAATAATATGGCATTCTTTATCATTAATTTGAATATATTTTAGTTCAGTAGTTTAGTTTTGAATATATATATATATAGCTTAATTTAGCTATAATGTTATTATTTTCAATATATTCATTTATTACTTCAGTGCAGTATAACAAAATTAAGTTATAGAGATAGCCCATAAATAAAAGATTTACTGTCTCGGGACTTTTTTTTTCCTTTCTAAACTCATAAAATTGTAACTTATTACATACTTTAAACACACATATTTATTTTGGAAGGGAGAAGTGTGGATAACCTTTAATAGTGTGGTAAAGATGTAGAAAATCTAGATGACATGAAATGAAATCAGCAATGATGGCGCTAGCGATAGGTATAATGATATGATTGTGAACCACATGAAAGTTTTAGTAATACACATGATTGAACTAAATTGAACCAAGCTGAAAATACTGAACTGAAATTCACTTGAATTTCAATATATTTTATTTTTGAACTTAATCGATTGTATGAAGTAACAATTAATATAGTAATATAACTTATTGATCTGGTTTTTTTATAGAGTATTGGTTTGGTCTGTTGTCTATGAATGTATTTTTCTGAATGGTCCTTTAATTGGAAAATATGCTGGTTTCTGATATGATTCAATAGATAGAGAGAAGAAATCCGAGTCAGGGAAGTTTTTGACTCTCCCTATGGCGATTCTGTCTGAATCAGATTTGTAGTCGGTACAGGTGTATATATCTTTAGACATCTCTGCTTGTTGCAGATGGGTATCATACTGACGTCTTGAGAATGTGTGAACAATAGAAAGTCTTACTGTCATAGAGAGCTGCACCACGAGAAATGAGATTGTCCTACTATAGGCTATTACCGGCCTGATCATAGCGAGGAATGAGACAGTCTTATACCAGTATAACAAGGACGATAGTGTATAGCGAGGAATGAGACTTTCTAGGAAGTGACCATATTGTTTCGGATGTCGATCTAGTACTGTAGCTGATAAGTCCATGGTTCGCACTCTGGGGGCTTCGTTCAGACTCGGACCAAGGCCCGAGAATGGTCAGGGGCTCGAGTTACGCGAGAGATGGACTCACGGGTCCATCGGCCCAAATCATTATAAGGCACACATATATTCTGAATAACCTACAAGGAATGCACTTCCTCTAATAATGGGAATACAACTATTATCACCATAACTATTGTATTCTTAATCTAATTACATATCTCACTGATCTACGGATTGCAGCTCTATAAATACAAAGGTTTGGTAGACCTCTTCATTCATTATCTTACACACACTACGTCTTACGCTTATAAACTTCTTAAAACTATTACTGACTTAAGCATCGAACCGTCTACCCCTGGGCCACCCTAGGGCTTTGTCTTGCAGGTTAGTTCATGAGCTGGATTCGTGATCAAGCACGGGTTCAAGACATCCATCAATTTGGCACGCCCAGTGGGATCCGTGTGTTTACTTTGATCTAACCAACCTTGAACTCATGACTGATCCAGCCAAGAACACTCGTAGGAGTACGCGAGTCCGTTCTCTGACTCCGACAGGAATAAGAAGTATTGGCGCCGAACTTCTCTCAACAATGGCGAGATGTACGCAATAACCAACCCTGGCTGACGTCAGAGACTAATGCCGAGTTAGATCCCCCGATAGGAGATCTACCTCGGACCTCGACAACCAACCATGGAGCAAGAAGGAGTATAAACGGCGTGCACCGATCACCCGATGAATCCTCTCTTTGGGGGTTGGAAAATAAGATATCTTGTCTGGATGAGACAGACGTCTTTTCACAAGAATACGCAGTTCCTAACCAGTTTCCCCATTCTGATCCTTTGGTAATAACCATCGCTATAAATCACAACGTGGTTAGAAGAGTCCTCGTAGATGGGGGAAGTGAGGTGGAAGTCATGTTTCTTAGTTGTTACGAATGACTGTGATTAAACAGAAACAATATATCTCCTACGAACCTAATCTCAGGGTTCGTAGACGACCCAAAACACCTTTGGGAGAGATCAATTTACCTGTGCGAGTGGCGGACAGTCCTCGAATTTCAACACTTCGCTGCACCTTCGCGGTGATTGATTCCATGGCGCCATATAACCTTATACTTGGTCAGCAATGGATGTGTCAAGCAAGAGCCATTTGGTCCCTGTACCACCTGGCCATGAAGTTTCCAGCGAATCAGGGGATAGCCACGGTGCGAGTAGACCAGGAAGTGGCTCGAGTACGCACCATTGTGGCCACCGGAGAAGTTGAGAGGGAGAGCCTCGAGAAATCAGCTCTTGAGCGAGTCAAACATTTCGAGTCCGAGCCAATGCAACTCGGAGAATCCGGAACCATCAAAATAGGTACTCTTCTACCCCCTGAGATAAAGACGAAATTTTGATATCTTCTCAACCAATACATCGACGTCTTCTCGTGGGACACCATTGGCTCGGTAGGAGTACCCGCTCAGCTGGCGGAGCATTACCTAAACATCGACTCATCACAGAATCCCGTAAAACATAAACGTCGCATCTTTACCCTGGATGAGTTGAAGCCATTCGAGAAGAAGTAGATAAACTACTCGAAGCTGATGTTATTGAAGAAGTGCAATATCCTGAGTGGATAGCCAATAAAAGCTGATTGTTTCTCAGATATGCATTTACCTACCAATGGTTTGAATATTTCAGACAATTTTAGAAAATATCTTATTTGAAATTTTTGACAAACTAATAGGCCTATAATCAGAGAAGGTGATAGGGGTTTCAACTTTAGGAATCAAAGCATTAGAGGTACTGGAAATAGTTCTAGGGATGGGCACACTACACTGGAATTCCTGCACGGTTTGCAAAAGATCAGTCTTATGTTTTCTGATTAATTTAGAAGGATTTTATTTTGCGCTTTATTCTGGTTATTCTCTTCTGTCTTTATAATTCTGTATCTTGCTTTTGATCTGTTTATTGTGGTCTGCTCTTACAAGTTTCTGGGGTTTCTTTCTTGTCGATCTGTACTACCTTGGTGAACTGTTTTCTGAGTTTTGCAAACTCTTTCTTTATATTTCCTATCTGTTATTGGAGTCATTTATGTTTACAAATTCTGATGTTTTATGGTTCTTTGAGAACTGAAAATCTGTCTTGTTGAGCTGTTTTTTGTCATTCTGTTCGTATAAAAATTAGGCCGACTAATACTAAGTTTCTGGGGTTTCTTTGATTTGTACACCGTTGTTGAGCTATTTTCTGAGATTTACGTATTTGTTATTGTGGTCACTGGTCGTTTATGTTCTGCTGATGTTTTATGGTGATTCTTTGAGAAGTGAAAGTCTACCTTGTTGAGCAATTTTCTGAGTTTTGGTCACTCTGTTCGCATGTTATCATAATGTTTTGGTTAATTGTGTGCAACTAGATTAATTTCCGAGTCTAAGTTGCGAAATTATTCACCAACTTTGGTTTCCAAAACATGGTACTGCTTTAGTTACTGATCCTCGTATGTATCACACTGACTATGAAGTATTCAACAACTGTGAAGAATAAACGATGGCAAGTATAATATTCACCGATAAAAACTGAAATGTACCGTTCTCATTACAGTAGCCAAACTACCAGTTTCAAAGTCCTTCGCCACGGAAACATAAGCACTCGTCTCCGTGTGTGTTTCTTCAAGGATGGAAACTTCGTAGCAATATGTCTTTTATTCAGACATCACACGCATCACAGAACCTTCACGCTCAAGCATTGAATTTAGACAAATGTGTTGATTTTAAGGTTAGGGTTTGATGCTTATATATTTTTATTGCTATTAAATTTAGAGATTTTGGTAAGGTAATTAGTTGAAACCAATCCATATATATAATCACAGTTTTTGGATTTTTATTTTGCATGATTTATGGATATATAGTTCGCTTGCTCGGTCATGGTGTTTAAATTTGAATCTATGTTCCGAATAATATGATGCTAATCATATGCATCATTGGAACCTCCTAAGATTGAAATTCACTTTGTATATCCTTATAGTTTGTTGGTTGTATTGAAAGATTATTTGATTAACAGGTCCTTGGTTTAAGAGGCGGCGTGTTTTCATCCCAATTCTAAATATTTACTTACATGTTAATTTTACTTTAATTAGTTTTGACCTTTTACAAATTTTGAAAAATCTCTACCTATCAGTTTTTGAAAACCTCCAACTTTGATATAGGCGGTAATTTCAGTAGGTGTGAGGTACCATCATTGAATTGGCGTTGGCATTGATTACTTAATGGTGTTTATTAATCTTTTTTTGAGTGGCTTTTTTATTCAGGGTGAATGGATGGGTGTGTATCTCCAGAATGGCTTTTTTCCTTTTGCTCAGTTTTTCAAATGCCAACTTTTATGGATGAATTTAGTGTCGGATTTTTTCAAGTTCTAATGTCGGCTTTAGAGTTGGCTTTTTTCAAATTCTAACGAGGTTTATAAAATCGGTATATATTAGGATATTAAGGGATTGAAGACATTTGATAATGAGAGGTTTAAGAGGAAATCTAGTCTAATGGCTTTATTGCTCTTCCTCAGTTTTAAAGACTAATCTTATTTTAATGTCACATGTTCCATCTTCTTTTTTAAAGTAGGTCACACATTAATGAATAATGTTTATAGGCTCATTAATATTCTCACTCGATCTATACAAATATCTGCATACTAGTGAGGAGAGTGATATTTTTAAGAGACAAGAAGCATTGGAAATCCGACATTTTATGTTGGAAAGGATAAGGGTGGTTCACCAATCACCAATGTACTAAAGATTGAGATAAATCGAGATGACATGAAAACGAAATCAGCACTAATGGCGCTAACTATTGTTAGTAAATTTTTGAACTACTAAACACGTTGATATATAAAAAAACAGAGACATGCATAGGGGCTTATATGAATTTTTGAAGTCTGTGAATACCCTGCCTCACTTTGTATCTAATTTTCTGATACTAGGACATGATTCGGACATGGATTTGTTAGGTGCTCCCTATTCCGCATGTCTCAAGTTATTGATACATTCAGCTGTATTCTAGGATGTAGTAAAAGTAAAAATATTCATTAATCAAATAAATTTTTAGTTTAATTTTTAGAAAAATGAAGGTTGTTGTATTATGCAGCTTGATGATACTGTGCCTGATTGTGGTGCATAGTAGATAGTACATCCATGTAGGCATGCATTTATTAACTCCAAACCAATCAAGGAGTGTTGCAAGGGGATTAAGATTTTGGAGAAGCATGATACTATCATCAAGATAGAAAAAAGACGATGTCTCTGTGACTTTCTTGTTGAATACTATCAATACTTGTCTCAATAAATTTTCTGCCCATATATATTAATTAAGTCTTAGCATTCAATCTACTTATAGTGAAGAAGAAATAGTGGATTTGTACCCCATAAGCACAACTACCTTATCATTGTATGAAAACGTAAGCAACTCAGAGTTATGTGGAAAGCCATTTTATTGACATTTAATCAGGAAAAACAAACAACCAGTGGTTAATTTTACAAAGTCTATATTACATCTAACTACAAAAATCTGATAGTTCAAAGAGTATCTAAGCAATCCAGAAGTTGACTGAAGAAGCTCTTTAAGGTAATAAAAATCAATATCCAGATCCCCATCAAAGTCTTCTTGCTCCTCACATAAATTATCAGACTGTAGATGTTCTGTTAGGTATCTCAACTCCTCATCAAAATCAACATCTAGATCTCCATCAAAGTCTGCAACATACCAAGACTCTTTACACCTTGCTCAGTAGGGATGCTAAGGAGGAGTTGAAGATCACAACCATAGAAGCCAAGATCATAATATTCATTCTCTCGTTGTTGAAGAGCATGGATTTGTCCAATTTCTTCATCATCCTCCGCCAACAGATTAACAACTTCTAAAAATAGAAGTCGTCTCTTATATGATCCAGCTCCCTCGCTCGGTGGCGAGGATTTCATCACCTTCTTGGTGATGCTTGGTGCTCAATCTCACCCCCAAAAGATCTTCGGGAAGTGATGTCGTCGTGGCATTGAACATCTTCATCAGGAAATCATCGCCCATTTTGACTTGGCTCTCCATCAGCATTCAACAATTGAAAAAATCGAAACCCTAAGTTTTAGAGTCAAGAGCAAATTTGAGGAGTCCTAGCCAGGGTTCCAGTTTTCAAACCCTATGTAGTGTGGAATAGAAAAATGAGAGGAATCGAAGAACTGCAAAATTATCAGAAGAATTTAGGGGATTTAGTAGAAAGAGAAATAATTTTAGAACGAGAAAGGGGATAAAGATAGAAGAGAGAAATAATCCGGAAAAGGTTATGTGATGTTACTCATGTTATATTGTAGTTGAGATTATTTGGGAAAGGATTTCTCACAGATCTGAAGTACATGGCCCATGCATTACATGTATAAGTTAGTTACGTGATCTGATTGGGTATATGCTAGCTGGCATCTCATATATCCAGGTTTCATTTTACCGTCATGATTGACATCTAGTTCACTTGATCCTTTTTTAGACAATCTTTTATTTTTTTAGATAATTATTTATAGGGTATATATGTAAAGATTGACTCTCTATAAATATAAGGTGCATACTTATAAAACTAATATGACATTCTTTATCGTTTATTTGAATATATTTTAGTTCAATAGTTTAGTTTTGAATATAAATATAGCTTAATTTAGCTAAAATGTTATTATTTCCAATATATTCATTTATTACTTCATTTTAGTTTAGCAAAATTAACTTGTATAAGTAGCTCATAAATAAAAGATTTACTGTCTCAAGACTTTTTTTTTTCTTTCTAAACTCATAATAGTGTAACTTCTTACATACTCTAAACATCATGTGTTTATTTTGGAAGGGAGAAGTGTGGATCACTCATTATTAGTGTGGTAAAGATGAAGGAAATCTAGATGACATGAAACTGAATCAGCAGTGATGGTTCTAGCAATATGTAGTATGATATGATTCTGAAACCACATTGAAAGTTTTAAAAACACTAAGGGCATGTTTAATGCACATGAATTAAACTGAACTGAAAAATACGAATTACTTTGGAACTGAACTGAAAAATATCAAACTGAAATTCATTTGAATTTTAATATATATTTTTTAAAAATTTTGAACTTAATTGAATTTAACCGAATTGTATGAAGTAACAATTAATATATTTAATATAGCTAAATTAGCTAAATTTTACTGAATCATATTTCATCATAGATGAACTTAATAAACTGAAATAGATTTAATAAACTGAATTAAACTGAACTCACTTAATTAAAAGTCTATATCCCTCACCAAAACATCCATAAAAAAATAGTCTCTCTCGCTTAAGTTTTGCACTTGCGGTAATATCCAACAAACCAAAAAATTTGGTAAAACCAAGGAGTCCTCTAAGGACAAGGGGATTGTCAAGTTCAAGTCATCCATACCTCCATTCAAGAGGATGGTTAGGATGTTGTGAAGGTGAATATTCTATTGGTTATTGCCGATGATTCCTCGAAATACACAAATCGCTAACTGGTTTCCTCCCCTGACACTCTTACGGTCTCGGTCTCATTCTCCACAGACTCGGAAGTCTCTAATAGTCGTCACCAGATGCGTACGATTAGGGACCCATACACCACAGCCCGATATTTATTGCTTTCGGTCATCCTTTACCATAACAGCCAAGCACTACGGTGGTTCTGTGGTGGATAAATTATCACAGTAAGTGAATAGATCATGAATCAACATCCCATTGAAGGCTCATCTATCAAAATCGAATTCCCGACGATGAAAGATCGTCCTCCGCACCGCCACTTTTATTCTGATTTGGAGAAAAAAAAACCCTTTATGTTCTTTGACATTCGGGGGTTAGGTTGCAATAAATTTACATTGAAAAACATTTGTGGTCCCTCACTTGCAATTACGTTTGTTTCGGGGTTCACATTGCAATTCGATTATGTGGTCTTCGATCACTGGAGGAATCAGCTCCACCCTGATGCTTGTCAGCGGGTTGTAACCAAAATGTAAGTCTACAATGCTGTAATAACCATAGACTTACTGTGAGTCTGTAACCAAAATGTATACAATTCATAGACTTACTGTGATACAAAAGACGAATCAGCTCCACCCTGATGCTTGTCAGCGGGTTGTAACCAAAATGTAAGTCTATGGATTTTGGGTGATCTGACATCTTCTACAATGCTGATTGGGTATAAAAAAAAAGCTCTTTTGGCTATTGAGTTTCCTATGATGATGATGATTATACTAGGTTATAGCTTTCTATTTAATCATCAATCAAAATCCCCACTTGTTTCGATTTCCTGTTTGTATAAATGCTGACATCGTCGTGTCGTATTCGCTCAAGTTCTTAACATGAAGAGTAGCAGTTCACACCTGCTTATTATTGCATAGACTAAATCATGCAAATAACCATCTCTTTTAAGCTTACAGTAACCTAGAACCATTTGGCATGACACAGGGGACACCGCAGCCCACACACAGGCTAACATTCCCTCTAACAACCTCCGAACAACACGCACAACAAGTATCTTCTAAATTTTAGTTAGCTAGTCTTATTGATAAATCACGCTCTTCTGGAATTCTAACTTTACTTTCCCATAAAATGATGTTTTTTTTTTTTTTTTTTTGAAGACATAAAATGATGTTCTAGCTGTATTGGAAAAAAAAAAGAGTAAATTGCAAAAAAGGTACCCAAACTATGCAAAAGTCTCATCTAAGGTACCTAAACTATTTTTGACTCATTTTACATACTCAATCTATCCACAATCTATCTATACTATTAAAACAGCAACTCTTTAAAAAGTCAAACACCCCCTCCTTGCGCCACGTCAGCTTTTAGAGCCCTCCTGAAATTGACACGTATTTCCCTTTTTTTTCTTTTCTTTTTCATGACTTTTTATTTACTAACCGTCTTTTGCTATTCCTCTTCTCTTTTACTGTCCGACCATAGATATTCAAACTTCTTGGAAAGTGATATTTATAATTAAAGCAAATATTTATTGAAATTCTTACTTTCCATTCCAGATCCTTCCATTATACAAATTCTTTCGTATTCCGACCTTGGATCATTCTCTCCTTCTTCCATTAGGCTATGGTAGATAATTTTCCGCTGAGCCCGCTCGCCGCCATCCACTCCCTATATATGGCGCTCATCTTCGCCGGAATCCTCCTCTTCGCCGCCACAGAGATCCGCTCTCTGGCCGTGTAGCTGTTTTTAAGGTATTTCTCTAATGTCTTAGGTGGCAAAGGTTAGGTTCTGACTTAACCTTACATATAACCATTCTTCCTCATCCTTTCAATCCCTCGATTTTTTGTAAAAGTTCATGTTTTTTATGTTTCCCTACACAAAAGCATGCATTTGATTAGCTTTTGTGTGTATGTGCGCGTTGGAGGATGTTGATTGGGTACTGGTAGTTGGTTCATGGTTCTTGGTAAAAATTTTGTTTTCCTGTGTTCTATTGCTTTCAGATGATTTGACAGAGGTTGATGCTTTTGGTTTGGAACTGTTTCATGTGTATTTATTGAATGGTGCAGAAGAGACTAACTGAGGAGATAAGAGAACTGAGTCGATTGCCTGATTGGATCTGATGTAGAAGTGCTTATCAATTTCATAAATTTTGTCTTCTTGATAAGAATGGAAAGCCTGAGATGCAACAACATTTATTATTGGCTATTAGTATATATCTATTATCAACCTTCTCTTATTTGCAAAAATTGTATTCTTTAAAAAATAATGTTCATCCTTCTTTGACATTTGCAGATAATTCTGCTCTCCAATGAAGAAAGGAGCTTTGAAAGTCAGGTGGAGCTGATTAGCATCTGAGGCATTGATCAATGCTCATGTCTAATAATTGGAAAATGTTTGCATTACTATATAATGTCACCCGGCATCAAGTTTTTTGAACTGTGTGTAGCAGTTTTAAGCAGCATAGTTGATGGGTCTCGAGGACAAATAGTTCAGAGGTAAAAAGCTCTTAATGCGCTTCTCATTTTTATGATGTTCCAACATAGGCTTTAAGCTCAGCCTACATTTTCTGTTTTTTATTTGAGATTGAAGGACAGCATTAAGACAGGAAAAACTTACATGGACCAAGCCTTTGCTTCTTAGAGCATCCCTTTGCTTCTTATTTTAATACAGTACATTCTGTACATTGTCAATGTTTCTAAAAGGAAGTAAAAGCTGACATCATGGACCAAGCCTGATCTTATCTGGTGATAGCTTTTATTGTAGTTGCTTCTGCTGCTGTGATGATAGAGCTTAGTCTTTAATTATGCTTTGCTGCTGCTCTGAGTAAAAAACTGACATCATGGGCTGGAATTCTTCAATTTTGTCAATGTTTCAAATTTCCATCCCAAAATTCCCACCTTATATATTCCTTCATTCACCAATTCGATCGATTGATCAATTTTTCACAATTAAGAAGTTTTGATCACAAATGGACGAACATTTGGCTGGAATAATAGAAAATTCTCAACTGCAATTTTCACCTCTTTTGTGCTACGGCTATTCACGTCTCACCGAGTTTTTGTCTTTTTTTGTTGTTGTTGCAGAAATAGCTTTAAAAAAACAGCTTCGAGCGGATCAGTTGTTATGGTGGTGGAAAGTTGTTTGTGCAGGAATAGCGAAGAAATTGAAGAAACCTGCCGCGGAGGTGATCAATGGGCTGGGACAAATTGCTCTTCATCTTGGTGCTGCTTCTGAGAGTAATAAGTTGATTAATGTGCATAAACTTGATATCAATGGCAGAGATGATGGCGATGGTAATTTAGTTTTTGTATTTTTGATTAATCAGTTTTGTGTTTTCTTATGGAGCTGTAAATGTGTGAATGTGAATGCTTGCCTGCGTTGGTAAATTTTCATGATTATGTGTCGTTGCAGGTAACATGCCTTTGATTTTTACAATTCTGGAGAAAGGACATATGTTGCCAAGTATCTAATCGAAAATGGCGTTAAGGTCATGCTGAGTGATGCCAAGGCTTACACACCACTAAACTATGCTGCTGAAAAAGGTTTATCATGCTCCTTTCTATCTTAGTTATGCTGTCTTACTTCTATTGATATGGTATTTGCATGTAGGTATTTAGCTCTGTTTGGTAAATAATTATTTTTACCTTATAGAATGTATATTGGTGAATGACGGTTCAAATTGCTGAATGAGAGCTTTTAAAGAGCTTTCTAAAGTTTGGACTCAAAGCCTTTCAATTTCATGATAACTCTCTCTAGGGTTGGAAGTGAAACTATAAAATAATTTTATGTATCCACTACAAGCTTAGCAAAATATACTCTTTGATGAATTATGAAGTATGAGACATGTATGTATAAAGGTTTGCATTTTCCAGGCTGTTTTCACGTCTCTCTCTCTCAGGCAAATCTTATCCAATTCGATCATTATTTTCTTCATTACAGCCTTCATTATGTATTGTTGACTTCAGAATAGCTGTTCTTTCATCTTTTCAGTAGAGAAATAAACCAACACATCCAGAGTTTCAGTTGGGGAAATTTTGAAGAGTTTCGAGCGAAAAAAGCCCAGCATTGTTGAAGTAACCTCGCATACTTATAACGTGTCAGAACAGGTCCGCTTTTTTTCTTTCTTATTAAGGAGTGCACTGTCCTCTACAACAAAGTTCAGATTTTGGAACCTAAAAGTGGAAGTCTTTCAATTCCAACTGTCTTCTTACTGGCTAAATAGATTCTAATATATTCTTTTCATGTTTCAGAAATATTTTCCTGTCTGTTTATTCCACATCATCCTACTGCTCTCGCGCTTTCCTATATGTACAATTTTTGACATATTTTGATGATTCAGCTGGTTTTAGTCTAAGATTCGTTAAAAAACGTGCACATGTATGTTTAAATTCAATCTAATTAACATGCTTCGAGATGCTTCCTTTCAGAAAATAAGCACAGAGTCCATCAAGAGGGCTTGGCCGTGAATTTTTTGGGAGTTTCGTTTCCTTTCAGAAGAGAGTTATTATCAAAAATGTTGATGTTTTTCTGTGATGTGGCCTGATATTCACTTCATAGGTCTGGATTTGTTAGTAGTTTTTCATGCTCTAATGGGCACTCAAGATTGAAATCTTTGGGAGTTTGATGGCTAAAATGTTTAAGTTAGCTCTTCATGATTCCAAAATTATGGTTGAACTGTTTTGAATTGGTGAAAACTACATGACTGAAGCGGGCTCGGAGTACATAATTACAATGCTAGGCAAGAAGCATTGCAGAAGAATAAAGATGATTGAAGTAAGAAGCTGGAGTAGGACATCTTATTTGGACTCTAACATCAAGGATTGTTTAGTTTAGACTCTCCAGTATTCTTTATTTATATTTTGGCATGATTTTTACCCATCAGTTTTGTTTGGTTATAAGAATAAGAAATTTCAGTAAGGTCATTTATTTTGATGGTAGCTGATTGCACCATTAACCGAACAAAATTTATAAGATCAACAGTTTTTTCTTGAACATTTATTTTGTCTTCTCTGAAACTATTTTTGATTTTTTAATTATTCAATTTTATTGATCTTTTTGAATTCTCATCTTTAAATTTCTGTTTCCAATAAATAATTTGAAATAATTATGTAGTTCTTCGCATAGAAGTATATGACATCTTACTTTAAATAATAATATAGATATACAGTTTTAAACCTTTTACTTAATTAGTTTCTCCTTCTTTAATATATACATTCTTAAATGATTATTATCAAACAAAGTAAACTTTTTTAAACATGTAATTTTGTTTCATTTTATTTATTGGCATATATATATGTAACATGAATCTTACAAGTAATCCGATTTTAATATTTTTTATAATTTAAGAAATTCTCATGTTTATATTATATTAATATAAGCTAATCTTTTTTTGTTAAATCTATCATCTAGTTCTCATTTAAGGTACCTAAACTATTTTTGATTAATTTTACATGCTCAAACTTTAATTTTGTTCTAAATTTGGTACCTCCTTGAATCCCTCTGTCATTCTCCCAAATAACAACATTTTTCTGAAGGGTATTATGTTCTTTCTAAATGGTGAACTATAAACATTTCTCCTACATCCAACAGTGGATAGATTCCATCTGGACCAAGGAACTTCAATGCCAAATGTAGATGTAAGAACTAGTTCAATGTACAGTTTACTTTCATCACGAGACAAAAGGAATTTACCTAGCACAGTTGTTCTAGAGGTATGGAACTAATTGCTGAAATTTGTTTAGAAAATCAGTCTAAATTCTGGGCTTTTATAGGATGTTGATACAACTTGCTCCAAAGAATCTGAATTTGTAATAGAACTAAATTGAATTCATTTAGACTTGGAAAGAAAGAGTAGCTTGATTTTTTGTAGATCCACCAACACATCCATCACACCAGCTCTCTCCTCTGGGTAGTCCGTAGCACATTTAAGGGCCAATTTCATTATCAATACTATACACTTCACCATTTTGTTCAACTCTTCGTCTTCTGCGTTCATCAGATTCTTATCAATGAAATCAGTTGTTAAATTCTCGAGACCATCCATTATCATCTCCCTCAATCCCCAATTCTTCCTCTGAAATGATTGAATGAAACGTTCAAGTAGGTTAGCACTGAAAGTTTCTCCAATGCTGCAGGAATTTCCCCAGTAAGATTATTATGAGATATGTCCAATCTCTTGATACTTAGCAAGTTTTGAGTGTCTCAGGGATTGGCCCTTGCAGCTGATTGTGAGCTAGGGACAAGTTGATCAGATTTTCCAGCCCCCCTATCAACTGGGGAATATTACCTGAAAACTTATTATCCGACAAGTCTATAGTAATTGCTGCATTTAGACTTCCCAGTGCCGGTATTGTTCTACCACTCAAAAAATTTGAATGGACATCTAAGGCCGGTAAATTTCTCAGGCTACCGATCTCGGTAGGGATTGTGGAGCTTAAACTATTACTGTACAAATCTAGACCTATCAATGATATCATATTCCCAATGCATCCAGGTACCTGACCATACAATTCATTCTGTCCCAAATAAAGAAGACTGAGATGCTTCATATTACACAGATAGTTGGGAAAGAATCCTGAAATTTTGTTACCTCCAAGATCTAGATATTGGAGGCTTGATAACATTTGGATTGTAGGAGGGGGTACAACGGTCAAGCTATCACCAAGAGCCAACCCTATTAGGCCACTAAGATTACCAATTTGACTGGGAATATAGCCTCTAATTCCACAGGGCTGTGCATAGAAAAATCTCAGCGAGTTTGAGAAATTTCCTATGCTGGGAGGAAGCTGTATATTTATGGGGTTAGACCCAATGTTAATATTTGTCAAACTTCTGCAGTGTGTCAAGGATTCAAGAAAACTAAATGAATCAGTGGTGAGAAGATTTTCATACAAGAGCAACCCCCAGAGAAATTTTAAATTACCCAGTGATGTAGGAATTGGACAAGTGAATTGGTTTTTTTGAAGTTGCAAAAGGGTTATTTTTCTGATGTGCTATACGCAGTCCAATATTTTATTCGGCGTAGTTCAAAATACCAATGAAATGACACTACCGCCCCCTGCAAGTTGTTTAGTTTTTCAAAAATCTAATAAGTTGAGGTCATTTTGGTACTTTTATACCGTATTTTGGACTACACGAGTAAAATACTGGACTGTGTATAGCAACACCCTTATTTTTGTGAGGTTTGAGATTGAGTCAGGAATAGCTCCAGTTAGTCTATTAGCTGAAAGGTCTACTATCTCAAGATTGGGAAGACCTATATCGCGTGGAAGACTCCGTGTAAGGTTATTGGAAGCTAGTGACATGATTGACACTGATGATAGGTTGAATATGGAAGAAGGAACTGGACCACTGTGATAATTCTGTTCTAAATACAACTCTAGCAGGTTCTGAAGATTCCCAATTTCAGTTGGAATTTGACCTGCAATTATAAGTAGAACAAGTTCTATCAAAGACTCATGGCTACGCTATGATGAATCATTGAGCAAAAGTGATTAACAGACACAAAGGTTTCTTCAATGCTCAAAGTCCGTAGGTTGCGAAGATTGCCCAACTCGGGAGGAATTTCACCTGTGTATCACAGTTGTTAGGCAAAAAAAGATAACAAAATAGTTTATAGAGGATGGTTTGTGAATGAAATAAACCTTGGAATGGAGAAAATGAACAGTACAAGGTAACAAGGGCAGTCAAATTGGCAATTTCTCTTGGGATGGGACCTGTAAACTTTAGTAGTCTGCAAGTATAAAATTTGAAGTGCTGAGCAATTCTGGAATGTTGATACAATATGGCCAGAAAAGTGATTCTTTGATAGATAAATCCCTCTAAGCCTTGGAAGATTGGAGCAGATATCTAATGGAAGTTCGCCACTTAACCTGTTAGTTGTGAAAGCCATGACTTCCAATGATGAAAGGTTTAAAAATGAGAGTGGTAGAGATCCTTCAAGCTGGTTGCCTTGCATATCTAAGCGTCTCAGCTTCCGAAGATTACCAAGTTCATCAGGAATGTTGCCATTCAAATGATTTGAATATAAGCTCAAGGACTCCAATTTGGTTGTATTAAACAAGGAGCTAGGAATCCTGCCTGTAAAACTGTTGTTTTGCAAATACAATGACTTGGGACCGGGAAGGGAACCAAACAAACCAGGAATCTCTCCACTGATGTTGTTTACATGGAAATAAATCACTCTGAGTCTTTTGAGTTTCACCATCTCCGATGGTGGCTCGCCATGGAAATTGTTGTTGCTTATGTCAACAGAAGTTAGAAAAGAAAGGTTACCAATATGGGGAGGGATGGTACCTTGAAGGCTGAGATTAGAAACATTCAAGCCGACAACTCTGTTGTGGAGTGAGGAGCATCGAACTCCAATCCAGCTGCAAACCGAAGTTCCCCGACATGATATGAGTAGAATTGGAATCGAGTGTAATGTGAGATTTGAAAGCAATATTGAGAGCATATTCATCTGTTGCTATGCTTTTCTCAATCAAGGCACTGGAAAATGAAAGGAAACATTGCAACAAAATGAGAGTAAAACTGAAGGTATTTCTCTCCATCTTCCTGAATGTATGCCTTCACAAACCTTTGCAGTTGTCCATATTATATCAAGATGAAGTGCATTTGACTTGCATACAGCATACTGTTGGAGAAAAAGAAAAAGAAAATAAACAGTGATCTAAAAATGGGATAGTTGTAATAGTTGAATTTCTTCTGGAGCTGGAGGTCCACATGCATGGTTATATTTGTCCGCGCATAACTTCGTCAACGTCAACCGAATTTAAAATTTTCCGGCGATGATTCGGATTTCAGAATCACACCTCTCTTTGTCGAGGAAGAAGATAACAAAGGCCAGATTTGTCATGCATAAACCAATAGTTTTGTTTGATGACTACGTACTCAGTTCAGTAGCTCAAGTTGCAAGTCAAGAGACTCAAGACAAAATATGGCTGGGCTTTGTAAATGATGTATATATATATATGTCCAAATATACGTGGAGCATATTACATACAAATAAATATCCAGGCTGCGTTTGGTTAGCATGGTTTTTGGAAATCCGGGATTTTAGAAGTCCTGAAATTGAAATTCACGTTTGGTTCACTCAGATTTTGCAAATCCCAAATTCACCCCAACAGTTCTGAGTTTATTACTGTTGAAGTCCTGATTTCACCCAAAAACCAAATCCAAAATCCTGACTTTCTGGGTTCTCGTTCCCAAACTTTCCCAGATCCAGAACCCGTAGCTCCCGCCCGTGGTCCGTCCCACCGCTGTCACGCCACCGTCCCTCCGGCCCCGCGCTGACGTCAACCTGGCCGTGTTCCCGCTGGCGACGTCTCGCTGAACCCCGCCCGGCCGGGGTCCTCGGTCAACGGTATCTCGCATGCGCCGTTGCTTGTTTGTCGCCGCCCGTCTGCACCCCTTCCCTCCCCCGTCGCATCCCTGGTCGCCGTCCCGACGCCTACCAGACCTTAGCAGAAAGTGGCACTTTCATGCCCGATCGCGTTGCAGTGTGAGTTCCATTTCCGATTTCAATGGTTTTGTGTGATTTTTGTTCCTGATTTCAATGGTTTAATGTTAGTTGCGTTGTTTAATGTGCAGCTGAAGTGAATACCAAGCTTTATTTTGGGAACTTGCTGGGATTAAACCACAACTTGCTTTATGATAGTTCATAACTTGCTGGGATTGTTCAGGATATTGCTAGTCCAGACCTCATTGAGGTTGGTTTTTCTGAATGATTCTGAAGAGCTAAACTGTGGTTACTAATTTATCATCTTGTTATTTTGTTACTATATCTCAAGTCCGTTGTATCATTCATATCTCACAATATGATCCCTCTTTTCGATTTTGTTTTATGTGTTTCAGTAGTTCTCTATTTTTTCGACATTGGTGTGGTGTAAAAAGCTCGTTTTTTTTTTCTATTTCTTTCTTCATTTTGGAAATCTGATTAGAAAACTTGAAATAAATTGGAGTTTAGTACAATATCACTATGAACTTGAAGAAAGTAAGGCCGTGTTCTTCTCACTTAGCTGTAGCTTGGTTAGATAATTAAATAAAGTTCAAATTTTGATAGTGTACGGAGTTCAGATCAATTCATTAGAAAATAGTTCAGTCCATTTTTGGTCGAACAGAACATGGCCTAAGTCCTTCATTTCAATAGGGATTAAATAAGTAGTAACTAATTCATCAGCTTGTTTGTATGGATCAATCATATCTTACAATATAGTATCTCTTTCTTCGAAGTTTGTTTAGTTTGCTTTAGTACTCTGTACTTTCGACATCATACACGTATAGTCTCGGTGTCAAAAGCTGTTTTTGATCTTTTTCTTTCTTCATTTAGGAAATATGATATGCATATAGTCTAGGAAAAAATGAAATGAATCAGAGTTTAGTGCAACATCACTCTGAATTTGAAGAACCATGGCCTTGTTCTCTCACGCTGGAATGTGGAAATAAAATTTACTACATAGTCCGCCGAAAAAAGGATGTGCCTGACTGCATCCGTTAAATTCCATTTAACATCTCTCTAAGTAATTTCCCATCTTCAGTTCTAGTAGAAGTACTGGCTGTTATAGATTCCTGAAGTGTGCCAGCCTCATTTTTCTTGCTAAATCACAATGAAATTTTGGCTGGAAGCTGAAAATTTCAAGACAATTTGTGCACTCTGCACTGTATATGTTTATGGAGTGATGTATATTCCCATCATAGTTGCTGCACATAGTTGCTGCATCTCAATCCCCTTATGGAGTCAGGTTGTCATCATATGTTCCTATTTCTTTGATTTGATTGGAAGAGGAGTGAAGTTATGAATACATGAGAAGACTGAGTCGTTTGTTAATCCATTTTAGGTTGGATGATTACATGGCTGCCCTTGCTAAGGTGCACTGTCTGTGTCGAAACTGGGGATAGTGTGACACTTTTGGTGGCATTTATCGACCGAAAAACTTCTCCATATGATGCTGCATTCGACAGAGCTTGCTTCTTCATTCTGTATTCTGTGGCCTGTTTCTTATGAATGATAGTCACTAAGAGCATGTCCCTTCTGTCTGAAGGTTTATTAAGAGAGATCATTTTAGTTAGATTTGATCATAGGAGTCTGCAATACCACTATAGTCTATGCACTAAAAAGAATTTACGAAATTCTTTAATATCTTTTCAGGAAGATTTTTCCTCTATTTTCTTCCTCACATTACCTCAAAGGCCGTGTTTTATTGAAATTGTCGTTACGATGAATATTTTAAAAATTAAACTACGAAACAAAATCAAAATCCACGCAAACCAAACAAGTTTTGAATTTTATAATTATAAAATGAAAATCAAACCAAATATGATTTTTGTTTTGGACTTGCATAATCCTGGCGAACCAAACAATATTTTTGTTTTGGACTCGCAAAATCCTGACGAACCAAACAAGGTTTTTGTTTGGACTCGCAAAATCCTGACGAACCAAACAAGGTTTTTGTTTTGGATTTGCAAAACCTGACGAACCAAACAAGGTTTTTGGAAAACCAGACTCACAAAAACCCAAACAAAATCCCAAACTCTCAAAAACCCAAAACAAAATCCAGACTCTCAAAAATCTTGCGAACCAAACACACCCCTAAGCTTTCACATTTTTCAAATTAATAATATTTCAAATACAGCGGACAACTCTCAGTCTACTTTTCTCTAATTATTACAAGATTATATTTCACTTTTTTACCTAATAAAATATTAAATTTTGTACATATCATTGGTAGAACGGATCGGAGCTTGGTTCTTATATAGCCATCGTTGGTAGAACGGATCTCACTAACCTTCATCAAGAATATCAACCATATTTACAATCAACACTTTGATACCAATTGAGATTTCTATCAATCCAATATCAAATTCTATGTTCTTAAGTAAGTCTGAAAATTCTATGTTTTAAATATGAAGCAGTGAAGTTTAAACATGAAAAGTAAAAGACATGAACACCAGAAATTGATGACGCAGTTCGATGTTAAAACATCTAAATCTGTGACGCCTTGCCCAGTTCGAAATCCATCCACTATAATATAAATCAAGTACAAAGTAGTTTACTTTTACCTATCTATGATATTCTCGAAAGTGGACTTGTGAGCTCCCTCACTGCCAGTCAGCTAAGATCCCCTTGCCGTTGATGACCACCTCTCCCTAGGTATTAAGGCTTGTGAACTTCGAACTCTATGGATGAACAAAGGTTGTTGATGTCACTAGACTTGACCGCTTCAGATATAAAGTAATTCTGAGTGCAGAATACTTGCTGTGTAATTCGGTGAATAACTTCGCAGTCTTGACATCCTCTTTATAGCTCCATGCCGTGATTGCTTCAATCTTCCACGGCTGAATATTCCTTTCAGTCTAAAAGATACTATAGCTAATTTGATTGCTATATAAAAGGAATACTATATATCTCCATCCAATTATAAGTCTATGCGTAATCTAAATCTTCCTTATTTAAATACAAAGGCAATATCTCCACGATCAATACAATATTGGATGAGATGTTGATGACTGTAAGTATATATCGAATCTTTAGTTGCTAGAAATAGATTAGTCTTCACCGCTTCAGCCAACTTTGATTCGCACTAAATCCCAAGAACTTTTCTGAGTGACGTTTAGACCTCACAGCCTTACTTCGACGTTTAAACCTCGCGTCTACAAAATAACCAACTTAAGTTCTGAACTTTTCAATCTCCCCCTTTGGTATTTTGTGGACCCAATACCATTTTGATGTTTTACCAACACGAAGATAATAAGATAAAACTGAGTAAAACTCCCTCTCAAGTTCAGAACACCAGAATACCATCTTCAACATCAAAAAAAATCCATAAAAGTTGCAAATAGTTACAGTCATCAAAATACTCTACCCCTGGGGCTAAAAATATGTCAAAGGACATACCACCAGTAAAAACCGCTCCAGTAGGGATGTGTAAACTTCAATTTCAAACACCCAATCTATCATCATTCAAGTTTCCTACTTGATCTTCATAAAATAGTTATGCTCTCAGCAGCACTTGTGTATGTCAAATACCATGATTGTAGTAGAAACTGAAATGTCATGTGTACTAGCTAGAACCACCAAATTTTGAGCTATACAAAAATCTTCAAAAACAGCTCCCCCTATCATGGATACACTAGAATTTACACCATTCTACATATATCAAAAATTCCAACTGCAAACCCTTCCATAGATTGCAGTAACGACATCCCACTAACAGATTTTGACACAGAATAAATCGATAACCTATGCTGCAATAGCTTCGAGCAACTTCAAAGAAAACTGCTCCAGAGGTGATGTTTAAACTTCAGGTTCCAAAGATGATGTTTAAACTTCATGTTCCAGCAAGTTCAGCAGCAGTTGAAGCGAAGTCATCTGTGCAGCAGTAGTCTGGACACCCAACTCTAAACTTCCAACAACAGCTCCAAACAGTAAGAAAGACACAAGCTCGATGTGAAAAAAAAACAAATACCTCTTGCATGCGGCCCGAGAGGATGGTGATGAAGGACAAAATTTCAGACCCAATCAGCATCGAATTCTCACAGATATTTAGCTTCTAAATGTAGGCATCTTGTTTCCTAACCATTAGAGAGGCATAAAAAAATAGGCTCCAACTTTAAACATCATTTAGAACTCCAAGATACTCCAACTCTTCCTCTCTCTTTTTTTTTTGTATTTTTCAAAAAAATATGCAGTAAACACACACTCGATATTTACAGAGAGGTTAAGTAAGATACCTCAAATTCGACAAACACCTAGGTGTTTGTGATGCATGGTGTTTATATAGTTATCAGAAAAATTCTTCGACTTTGAACCATGCTCTTTTGTTACTTCAACCTTGAAGTCTTGACTTTTGCAAACTACTTGCCCTTGATGAAATCCTTCCATAACTCTATTATCCATATGCCTTCTTGTGCACTTCATTTTGTCAATCATAGTGGTTTTAGAAACCCAAACCTTTTTGGATAACTGTGTCTGAGGCTTCTGAGTCATGTTATAACATGACTGTGTTTGAGGATTCTGAGTCATGTTATAACATGACTGTGTTTGAGGATTCTGAGTCATGTTATAACATGACTTGATCTGTGCTTCCTTCAAAAATTTCTTGAGAAGACGAAAACACTGGTAGTCAAAATGTCCTTGAACATGACAGTAGCTACATATGATGCTTGGATTTCTACTTCTTGATCTGAACCCATTGCGGTCATTAAACTCCAGTAGATTAGCGTGAGTTGATCGTAAGATTGGCCAACATAACCTAATCCATGTTTCTGTTTCATATGCATCTGACTTTGCCTTCTCTACAGCTGATAAACCGAACTTTGCCTTCTTTGTGGTTGATTGATTAGGGCAGTGCATACTATCACACTTCGGCTTCACATTATTTACGGATCCAAGCTAGTAATCATCTCCAGTATCTTGCTTTGGCTTTGTATCCTTTGTGTACCCAAGTCCACGTCTATTACCCATACAAAGTAGGTCATCCAACACTGTAGTTCCTTTGTTGAGCCTTGTAATTGCTCCTTCTGCAATCTCAGCACGCCTTTTTGCAGATTTAAGTCATCTCTCAACAGTTCCAAATTAGACTCAAGAATCTCAAACTCAGTCTTCAACTTGTTGTTCTACATAGTAAGATCAGTCTTCTCGTTTTTAAGACTCTTGTTTATTTCCACAACCTTCATCCATAACTTGTACATCTTGTCATAGGACTCATAGATGTCCTCATCATCATTTAGAACATCTTCATCTTCCATTTCCACAACTTCAGAATCCATGTTTAAACATGGAGAATCTTCATCAATAACAGTAGCACCGAATGCGACGTAGTTGCTATTTTATTCTTCAATCCCTTCATCTTCATCATCTGTCCATATTATGATGACTCCAAAAGAAACATGATTACTGGTGTGCTCTTCCTCTTCATCATCATCGTCGCTCCAGGTAGATTTTTAAGCCTTCTCCTTTTTGTTTGCTGGTGCACTTGGACATTGAGACTGAATGTGTCCATATCTTTCACATTCTCTGCATTGAATCTTTCCAGTACGCCAAGAAGAGGTTTTCTTTCGGCTGGAATTGTATTAATTCTTCGGTTATTTGTAGATGATTGCCCCATGGAGTCATTCCTTTTGACGGCAGCCTTCTTTCACATTTTTGTGAAGTTTTTAGAGATATGTTCTAGTTCTTTATCATCAAGTGAGTTCAGAGGTTTCATCATTTGGTGAAGCTTTGACTGAATTTACAGAGGAGAAAGTTCTACGAACTCCAGCTTTAAATGCCAAATCCTTTTGGCTCTTCATGGATTGCTCACTCATTTCAAATGTTGCAAAAGTACCCATAACTTCATCCAGCGCTAGTTTGGAGGTATCAAAATATGTCTCCATAGTTATTACTTTTGTACGAAATCTCTCTGAAAGTGATCTGAGCACCTTTTGTACAACTTGATTCTTTGAGAATGGCTGCCCAAGTTGATAGGCTGTATAGACCAAATCTCGAATTTTTATATTAAATTTAGAGATTGTCTCATGCTCCTCCATGATGATTGTTTCAAACCTGGTGGTTACTGTCTGTAGCTTTTGTCTCTCCATACTGGAATCTCCTTCAAAATTTGTCTTCAGCCTCTCCCATGCATCTTTAGCAGTGATGCATGTTGAAATTAGTCGAAACATTTCTCTATCAACAGCAGAGTTGATAGCATTCAAGGTCTTGTTGTTCTTTCTTCGATCTGCTTTCTCTTGAGTAGTCCATTCAACTTTTGGCTTGGGTGTTCTCTCGCTTGATTCGGTTGTTTCCTCTTTCATTGGTGGCTTCCATTCGTTCTCCACCCAATCCCATGCCTCATCATCCAAGGTGGTTATGTGCACCATCATCCTTGCTTTCCACTATCCATAGTTGTCTATCTAGCAGCGGAGGTCTAGTTGATGAGACTCATTCCCTCTCCAGAGTGGACATGATCGATAGCTGGATCAGACTATCCTTGTTGAAGGAAACGCTTGTGTTTTTCTTGTTGTTTGGAGCTGCCGCTAGAAGCTTGGAGTTGGGTGTCTAGAATACTGATGCACAGGTGGATGAGGATCTTTCATTGCTTTGCTACAACTGCTGTTGTACTTGCTGGAACCTGAAGTTTAAACATCATCTCTAGAACATGAAGTTTAAACATCACCTCTGGAGCAGTTTCCTTTGGAGTTTCTTGAAACTATTGTAGCCTAGGTTTTTGATTTGTTCTGTGTTCAAATCTGTTAGTGGGCTGTACTTACTGCAATCTGTGGAAGGTTTTGCGATGAAATTTTTGATATTTGTGCAATGGAGAATGGTGTATATTTAGGTGTGTCCACTGTGAGGAGCTATTCTTTTTTTTTTGAAGATGTAAGTATAACTTAGAGTTTGGTGATTCTAGCTAGTAGTTTTGGACAAGCATAAATTGGAGGTTATACTAGTGTAGGAGTTAATGTTGAAACCTTTGTTCAACAGGTGACAAATGAGTCCTAAAGCTTTCAATAAGTTGAAGAGATTGGTTAGAGGCTTATTTCGGAGGACAAATTTATTATGTACTTACCGACTAAAGTTCAAGCTTAAGAGGAGTTTTTTTGGTGATGAAATCGACAATTCTGAAGTTTCTGCTACAACCATGGTAAATGGTACTCGGAATGTTGTTGTGAATGAGGATTTGACGGGCACAAGTGCTGCTGAGAGCATAACTATTTAATGAGATCAAGTAGGAAACTTGAATGATGCTAGATTTGGTGTTGGAAACTGAAGTTTACACTTCCCCACTGGAGCGGTTTTTACTGGTGGTATGGCCTTTGGCATATCTTTGGCCCGGGGGAGAGTACTTTGATGAGTTTGAAGACTATTTGTTAAACTTCTTGGTTTTCCATGTACTTTGGGATGACTGTAACTATTTACAACTTTTCTGGATTTCTTTTGATGTTGAAGATGGTATTCTGGATTTCTGAACTTGAGGGGGAGTTACCCAGTTCTATTTTATTATCTTCATGTTGGTTAAACATCAAAATGGTATTGGGTTCACAAAATGTCAAAGGGGGAGATTGTAAAGTCTAGAACTTAAGTTGGCTATTTTGCAGACGAGTTTAAACGTCACTCAGAAATGTTCTTGGGATTTAGTGCGTATCAAAGTTGACGAAATCGGTGAAGACTAATCTATTTCTAGCAACTAAAGATTTGATATATACTTACAGTCATCAACATCTCATCCAATATTGTATTGATCGTGGAAATATTGCCTTTGTATTTAAATAAGGAAGATTTAGATTAGTCATAGACTTATAATTGGATAGAGATAAATAGTATTCCTTTTCTATAGCAATAAAATTAGATGTAGTATCTTTTAGACTGAAAGGAATATTCAGCCGTGGAAGATTGAAGCAATCACGACATAGACCTATAAAGAGGATGTCATGACTGCGAAGTTATTCACCAAATTACACAAGTATTCTGTACTCAGAATTACTTTATATCTGAAGCGGTCAAGTCCAGCGACATCAACAACCTTTGTTCATCAACAAAGTTCGAAGTCCACAAGACTTAATACCTAGGGAGAGGTGGTCATCAACGGCAAGGGGATCTTGGCCGACTGGCAGTGAGGCGAGCTCACAAGTCCACTTTCAGGAATATCATAACTAGGTAAAAGTAAACTATTTTGTTCTTGATTGATATTATAGTGGATGGATTTCGAATTGGGTAAGGTCTCGCAGATGTAGATGTTTTAACATCGAACTGTGTCATCAATTTCTGGTGCGTCATCAATTTCTGGTGTTCATGTTTAAACTTCACTGTTTCATGTTTAAACATCGAATATCCAGACTTTGTTAAGAATATAGAAATTGATATTAGATTGGTAGAAATTTCAGTTATTGTTTAAACTGTCTTTACCAAGGACATTTTGGCAATTTCAGAGTAAATTGAAGTAAAATAGAATTTAGTCTAATTATAATGTGGTGGTAATTCTAATCTCAACTCGAAGGCCGTTGTCAAAAAATAAAAATAAATAATAATAAAAAACTCGAAGGCCAACGCGGGGGGATTTGGAAAACACACCCGGTTCGAATTTTGTGTGCCAAACATCTATTACCAAACATAACTACGACGCCGTTTGTTCTATTTCTCATAACAGTGAACCCTCGCCGTCAATTTCCCCAATTCGCACTCCGGGCAATTCCTCTTCGCCGGGCTCCGGTGATTTCTTAAGCTTAATAATCTCCGCCCGTCATCGACTACTTTCTAGTGAGTGATTCATTTTTGTTCTGCGATTCCGATTTTCCCGATGGCACCATTTACTGCACCATCTTTTTTGTCCTCTTTAGACTTTATATATGTGCTTTTTCGGTGTCAACAGGCTTCTGAGCATTATTACTTGCTATATCTGCTGCACCCCTATGATTTATTTATTCTAATTAGCTGGGAAATCTAATGTTTTGTACACTTTGTCCTCATTGCTAGGAAGTGTAAGATTCTGCCATTAGTTGATTGATGAATGTATTGTCATTTTCTTCTACATGTGGACTTCTTGCACAACTTCTCATCCATCATTGGTTAGATATTACTTTTCTTAACAAGGTTTAGATGCTATACCTCATAGTCTTGTGGCGGATCAGCTAAACTTCACTACTTGAGTGAAGTTGACATGGCTGAAGGTGGCAAAAAGGAGTATACAGACGAGGTTTTGGGTTACCAGTGATAATCTAATGGGTAAGTCTTCATTGTCAGCCGAAGAGCTTAATTTAAAAGTAGAGATGGAGTTTGTGTCAGAAGAAGATACGTAATAGTTTTATGTAGCTTATGGATACAATTTATTTGTATCACAAGACAGGCATGGAACTAATTGCTAATGGGGAATTTATGCAGACAACCGGACCAAATTCTGGTGTTTAATTTATTATAGGAAGTTGGTGCAACTGACTATAATGTGTCTGAAATCATAATGGAACTTAGTTTAATTCAGAGTCAGAAAGGAAGAGTTGCTTGATTTTCTGCAGCTCTACTAACACATTCTTCACATCAGCTCTCTCCTCTGGTGAGTCCGTAGCACATTTAAGGGCCAATTTCATTATCAATATTACGTACTTCACCATTTCGTTCAACTTTTTGTCTTCTGCGTTCATCAGATTCTGATCAATGAAATCAGTTGTTGAATTCTCAAGACCATCCACTACCATCTCCCTCAATGCCCAACCTTCTCCAAACATTTCATCCGTCGGCTTCCTCCTTGTAAATGTTTCCATCAAAAGGATGCCAAAGCTATAGACATCACACCTTGTGGATACAAGGCCTTCGGATCCATACTCTACATAAATGGGAAAGGAATTACACCGATGTAGCAAAATGAAGAGATTGAAATAGAATAAATAAAAAATCACTAAATCAAGAATACAATATCCTTCTAGAATATTTGAATAATTTTAAGACATTTGAATAATATATATATTTGAAAAGTTACCTGGTGCAGTATAACCAATAGTAGCCAGTGTCATGGTTTGTACCATGGTTTTGTCTCCAGCAAGAAGTTTGGAAATTCCAAAATCACTTATATGTCCAACCATTTGTTCATCAAGCAAGACATTACTAGGCTTCAGGTCACAATGGACTATTGGTGAAGAGTAACCGTGGTGCATGTAATCCAGACCAGAAGCCACGTCTACCATTATGTCTAGCCGTTGCAGGAAATCCAAAAAATGATTGTGAGAATACAACCACTTTTCCAAGCTGCCGCTAGGCATGTACTCCAATACTAGAGCCTTAAAATCCAGATTAGAGCAGGTACTGATTACTTTAAGAAGATTTCGATGGCGAATATTACTAATGACTTCACATTCTGTGTCAAAACTTCTTAGAGCCCGTTCCAACTTCTGGTTGAACACTTTTACGGCTAGTATTGTCCCATCTCTGAAAAAAGCCTTATAAACACTACCAAAACTCCCTTCCCCAAGCAAGTTGCTTTCATTGAAACCATCAGTTGCTCGTTGAATTTCATAGAATGAAAATCTTTCTAATGAAGGGGCTAAGTCTAATTGAGTGGTCGTTGCAGCCTTATTATGTCTTCTTAGAAACACGAACAATGTGGCACAGATAACAAATACCAAACCAGCAATTGGTATTAAAATATATGCAACCATGCTCAAATTCTTCCTCCGATGTCCTATCTTACGGGCATCGTTGATGCAAAGAGGAAAGTTTAACTGCAGAGGACCACCGCATAATGCATCATTTGACATGAAAGAGTCACTCGTGAAATTCGCAAAAGAACCATTTGATGGAACCCTTCCGCTCAAATGGTTGAATGATACATTAAAGTAGTTTAAATCTGTAAGTTTTTCCAATGTTGCAGGAATTTCCCCAGTAAGATTATTATGAGATAGATCCAATCGTTCAATAGTTAGCAAGTTATTGAATGTATCAGGGATCGGCCCTTGCAACTGATTCTGAGCTAGGGAAAGGTTGATCATATTCACTAGACCTCCAACTGACTGGGGAATATTCCCTGAAAATTTGTTATCTGACAAGTCTATAAAATACGCTGCAGTCAGACCTCCAATTGATGGTGCTATATTACCACTCAAAAGGTTTGAGTGAGCATCCAAGACCAACAATGTTTTCAGGTTACCAATCTGGTCAGGCAGTGAGGAGTTTAATCCATTATTGTGCAATGTTAACTGGGTTAATAGTGTCAAATTTCCTAAACATTCAGGTACCTGACCGTACAGTTCGTTACGCCCCAAATAAAGAAAACTTAGTTGCCTCATACTGCACAGATAGTTGGGAATGAAACCTGAGATTTTGTTACTATCAAGATCTAGTAATTGGAGGTTTAATAATCTTTGCACTGTGGGAGGAGGTACAGCGGTCAAGCTATTGTCACTAAGAGCTAGTGCTAACAGGTTAGTAAGATTGCCAATCTGACTGGGAATGCTACCTCTAATTCCACAAACTGCCGCCTCCAACTTATAAAAGGTTTCTGAGAAATTTCCTATGCTGGGAGGAAGCTGGATGTCCAAGGGGTTACTCCCAATTTCAATTGCGAGTATGCTTCGGCATTTTGTCAAAGATTCAAGAAAAGCAGATGAATCGGCGGTGAGATAATTCTCAAACAAGCGCAAATCCGTGAGGAATTCTAGATTACCGAGTGAAGAAGGTATTGCCCCAGTGAATTGGTTTATTTGAAGAGACAGATCGGTTAGTTGTGTGAGGTTTGAAACTAAGACGGGAATAGCTCCAGTTAGTCCATTTTGTGCAAGGTCTAATATCTGGAGATATGGAAGTTGTAGACCTAAATCACGTGGAAGACTCCCTGTGAGGTTATTGGAAGATAGTGAAATGAGTGACACTGATGATAGGTTGAATATGGACCAAGGAATTGGACCACTGAGATTGTTATTACTCAAATGCATCTCTAATAGGCTCTCAAGATTCCCGATTTCAGTAGGAATTTGACCTACGAAAATGAGAAAGCAAGTGAAAAGAAATGAACAAAGATGAAGGGAAAAGATTATGATGAAGTAATGAGAAAAAGTGATTACCAGAGATGGAGGTCACTCCAATGCTCAATATTTCTAGGTTTTGAAGATTACCCAACTCTGGGGGAATATTACCTGCATATCAGAGTTATATATTAAGCATGCATATGAGGCAAAAGATAACACAATAAGTAAAATAACTTTACAACCTTGGAATGGGATATAATTGCATTCCAACTCAACCAGCTGTGTCAGATTGCCAATTTCTCTTGGGATGGAACCTGTAAAATTATTTTCTGACAGCAATAAAATCTGCAGATGTGAGCAGTTTTTGAATCTTGATTGAATATTCCCTGAAAATTGATTGCTTGACATATGAAACTCGACAAGATTCGGAAGCTTGGAGCAGATATCTAATGGAAGTTCACCACTGAATCTGTTGTTTGTGAAAGCCACGGCTTTCAACAAAGAAAGGTTGAATACTGATAGTGGGAAAGATCCTTGGAGCTGGTTGTACTGCACATCTAAAACTCTAAGGTCACCAAGATTGGAAAATTCTTCAGGAATTTCTCCATGCAACTGATTTCCACCTAAGCTCAAGTACCTCAATCTGGTTAAATTGTAAATGAGCTAGGAATCTTACCACTAATGCTGTTAACACTAAAATCTATGAATTTGAGTCTTCCGAGTTTCGCAATCTCCTCAGGAATCTGGCCTTGGATGTTGTTTCTGCTAAGGTTAAGAGATGTGAGAAAAGAAAGGTTACCGATATGGGGAGGGATGGTACCATTAAGGCCAATATTAGCAACACTCAAGCCGACAACTCTGTTGTGGAGTGACGAGCATCTGACTCCGATCCAACTGCAAACTGAAGTCCCTTGAGTCCAATTGGACAAGAGATGAGTAGAATTCGAATCCAGTGTAATATGTGATTTTAAGTAAATAAGAGCAGATTCATCCGTTGCTATGCTTTTCTCAGTGGAGGAGCTACAGGAAAATACAAGGAAGCAGAGGAAACATATGAGAGTGAAAAGGAAAGTAACTTTATCCATGACATGTATCAGTCGAATGTATTTTCCAAATGAGCAAGCTTCATTGTAATGCTTTATAGAAACAAAATATTTATGTGCCTACAAGGTCTATACATTTAAGGCCTGGAGGGCTGTCTTTTAGGGGACGGTTGAAATTTTCCACACGCTAGACTTAAATTTCTTAACTAGTGCATTAATTTGGCCTATCTGCAGATAACGTGCTTCATCAAATAATCAGATAAGCCCATTTCAAATTAAGATGGTGATGTGATTAGCGGTGAGAACGATCACGAGAGTTCGTTAAAAAAAATTGAGATTGGATCAGTTAAATATCGGATTGAAATCAGATCAGTTAAACATCGGATCGAAATCGTTCATTTAATAAATGAACAAATCAAGATCAAAATTTATATACTTTTATTAAATGGACGATCAATGATCATATACATAAAAACTCGATTATGATCGCAAACAGATCGATAAGATAATCAATTGAAAAGGTGATCAAGATCGATTGATAAAAATAAAGTAATATAATTATAGGCATTAATAATAATGGGGAAATAAATTAATTTTAATTTTAGATATGCATGTCTATGATTTGTTATGAACTTTTATTAATTTGATAATTCATATTTTTTGACTTCTTTTTAATTAACTTTAAATTGATCAAATGATCGATCACGATCGATCGTTGATCATTGATCGAACCGATCGTTATCGATCATTGATCATTCAATCGATTATCTATAACGAGTCACAAGCCAATCACAATCATCGTAATTTTTAAACGATCTAATCATGATAGTGAATTATTTTGAGCGCTTGGATCGCGATCGATAGTGATCACTTCAAAATTTAAATGGTCTGATAGTAATGGAATCGGCTCGTTATACCCCTAAATTTGATAAATCAACAAAAATGGCCTCATCCGAACATTATGAAAATACACAGATTGATCGGACTATGGTGTAGCTAGTTCATACTTCGTAGCACAATTTAGGGCCAACTCTGGTTTTTCTTTTATAGATGCTGCACGTCTCTGGTTCAATTTAAGGGTGTGTTTGGTTCGCAAGATTTTTGAGGGTCTGAATTTTGTTTTGCGTTTTTGAGAGTTTGGATTTTTGTTTGGAATTTTGAAAGTCTGGTTTTGCAAAATCCTTGTTTGGTTGGGTTGGGTTTATGAGTATAAAACAAAATCTTTAATTGGTTTTTAGGATTTTGCAAGTCTGGATTTTGGAAAACTTGATAAACCAAATAAGATTTTACAAAATTGGACTTGGATAGTCCAAGTTTTGCAAAAACTTGTCCAACCAAACACATCCTAAATATTTTGTTTTTCTGCATGGCCAAAGAAAGATGACCTGGTTCAGTTGACTTGTAGACTTTTTGGAAATGGGATATCGAGTCAACGTCAACTGAATTATGATTCAGACAATCAACTAACTGGTGATGGATCATCATGTAAGCATTGATTCATATAAAAGGAAAACAACAAGCCTATAAGAGCAATCTATGACGAGTTCCACCTTGAAAATATAAAAGGCAGACAGAAACTTATAGTGTTAAAGCTACGAATACTACATAAACTTTAAAAAAAAATCATACTACATAAACTTGGTTTAAGGCTGAAAATTAACTTGGACTTAGTCAATGATGAGCACCCATGTTAACATATATAAGATATAATATAACGAGGGTCATATGCTAGATGCATGTCGTATTTTACTTATTTGCAGTACTCTAAAATAAATTCAATATATATGATATGGTCCATAATTATCAGTGTCGTCTTTTGACCCATGTGATACGGGTAATCTGAAAGAATCGGGCGATCTAAATATAATTTTGAACAGCTCAAAATATTTATATTTCTATATATTTCGTTATGCATTTGAAGTTTGATCGGAAAGAATTTATAAAAATTTAAATAGACATGAGAAAGAAATAAATTGGAGAAGAATTGAGGGTTCTAAATTCTTTATATTATGTACTCCCTCCGTCCCAACCAAAGTGTCCGCGGGGACGGGGCTCAATTTTTAAGAAAAATGATGTGGAAGTAGGACACATGGCCAAACGAATGGTAAAAGATTATTTTGACCCCCCATAAGTATGTGATTCAAAAAATGTATAGAGATTCATTAAGGGTAAATTGAAAAATAGACTCTATTTGTTTTTGCCAAATGAGGAAATATTGAAAGTAAAACTCTTTGGTTGGTACATCCCAAAATAGAAAGTAAAACATTTTGGTTGGGACGGAGGGAGTATATATTTCTTTATAACTGAAGTATGACCGGAATTTTTTTATAAAAGTTAAAATAAAAAAAATTGAACAGGAGAAAAATTAAGGACCGCAATATTTAATTTTGCATTAGGCCTCGAATATCACAAGAACGACCCTAATAATTATGTATATCAGACATATGCATTATATATATTAATACTATTACATATAATTGCAAATCAATTATATATCAAAATTGTTATGTATCTGATTATATAACAAAAATACGAAATACAAATAATCAAAATATGAAGGTCAGTATAATTATCAAATCATTTTTTTAATAATATTTAAAGCATGCACAATTAAATTTCGTAATATGGTAGAGGGAATTCATGAGACATTGTTTCTGAAAACCATGGAATATTAATATACAACATTGCAGCAAACAGTTGGTAAATGGTATCACGGTGTACGTACTCCAAATTCCCCATTTGTAATAAATGGAACTCCAAATTCCCCATTTGTAATAAATGGAATTTTTTATAAATAGTAAATGGTATGTGAGTGTATAGTTGTGCATTCTAAATCTACTGTATATGCATTATATATTAATAAATTATATATAATTAATTAAATAGCACTTCGTATTGTTTGCTGTATGTTTTATTGAGAAAAAATATGTATTTTTAAAAATATGTAATTACGCATTTCAAATTTACTGTATATACCCGATGTACGGTGTAAACTGCGTGAAGCAAAAGCTTTTATCACAAACCGTGGTGGAAGTCATCATTTACCACAAATTTCATGGTGGGAAATTTGACATAAATCGTGGTGGATGTCATCATTTACCACAAATCGTTGTGGAAGTCAAACTTTATTGTTAATGGAAAGAAATCATAATTCACCACCAATCTGAGTCCAAATGCACACATGATCTCAGTTCTACATTTAAACCTTCATCTGTGTCATCAAATTTAGCAATGTCCATTTTCATAATCGAGCCCCTACTATTCTTTATAATATAGCCACTAACTGGACTCATTAACAAAGGACATGAAGCATCACAATTAAGCTCATATCTAATATTTGGTGGCTGCAATCCTTTTAGATTTTGATGGCTTAGTGATATGGAAATAACTCTTATTTCTTGGGTTGTGCAGTCCGAACTCAAAACTTGAATGTGAATTGAAAAATTTGCAGCAACTAACTTTTGCATTTGCACTATTATTCTAGGAACATTTATAGATTTTTTTCATAATAAAAATTACATTTTTTCTTTCCACAAAAACCATGCAAGTATGCTGAGTAAAATATGACATGCATTATTCTTTGCTTTTAAAAAATGATTAATTGACCAAAACCATGGCAATGCTCAAAAATGTGTTGAAACTGGTGAAACCTAATATCCAGTGTTTTGACACACTTCCTTCCACATTATAGTTGCATGTTTACAATTAAGGATAAAATGAGTTAGAGAATTCTCAGGTAGGGACCACAAAAATTTTCAAGCTATGCAAAATCTCCTCAAATGGAAGGAAATAATTTATGAGTTTTCATGTTAAGACTGCAATTTTTGGTGGAAGAATAGAGTTCCATACTCGTTGCATGGACTGCACTTCTATACCAGTGCTACCCAATAATTTATATGCAGAGGCAACAATGAACATACCTATATTTGCTAGGTTTCCACATGAGGGTGTCCTTTCTGTTAAAAAAAACTAATTTGCACGGACAATTCATTTAAGATAATATTGTTCATACCTTGAGCTAAACCAGGTATATAGAGATTTATATTGTCTTGGAATTCAGCAACTGTCAGGTCATAAACTCATACATGGCTAGTTACTTTGTCAAAAACTAGTTAAACCCCTGCCAACTTGAATCTGAGTATGAGTCTCAATTAAACTTGTTATGTCATTCACTCTTCTCCATGGATCTAAATTCCTAACTGATGAAAATGGGAGAAAGATTGAAACAAGTTTAATTCAGATTATAATTCAGGTTTAATTCAGGTCACTGGAGCCTCTTAAGATTATAATTCACTTTTTATATTCTTATGGTTTGTTGGTTGTATTGAAAGGTTATTTGATTAGCAGGTGCTTGGTTTAAGTGGCGGCGGTACGTTTTCATCCCAATTCTAAATATTTAGTTACATTTTAATTTTACTTTAATTAGTTTTCACCTTTTTACAATATTTGAAAAACCCTTACCTATCAGTTCTTGAAAAATCCAACTTTGATAGGAGTTGAACGTCACTTCATATAGGCAGTAACTTTAGTAGGTGTGAGGTGTCGTCATTGAATTGGCGTTGACAATGCTTACTTAATGGTGTTTATTAATCTTTTTATAGTGACTTTTTGGTTCAGGGTGAATGGATGTGTGTATCTCCGAGATCTTAATTATGGCTCAGTTTTTCAAATGATGGCTTTTATGAATGAATTCGGTGTCGGCTTTTTTCAAATTCTAATGTCTCTTTTATGCTGGATTTTTTTAAAATTCTAACAAGGTTCATAAAATCGGCATATAATAGGATATTAAGGGATTGAAGACAGTTGTTAATGAGGGACTTAAAATAAAATCTAGTCTAATGGCTTTATTGCTCTTCCTCCCCGGTTTCAGAAAATAATCTTGTTTTAATGTCACATGTTTCATTTCCATCTTTTTTTTTTAAAGTAGGTCACACATTAATGAATAATTTATAGGCTCATTAGTATTCTGACTCAATCTACACAACTATATGTATGCTAGTGAAGAGAGTGATATTTTTAAGAGACTGGAGGTATTGGAGATACGACATCTATTTTAGAAATGATAAGAGTAGTTCACCAATCACCAGTGTACTAAAGACGGAGATAGATCGAGTGACATGAAATAGAATCAGCAATAATGACGCTAGCTATAGGTAGTATGGTTTTGAACTAATAAACAAGTTTATAGATAAAAAAACAGAGACATGCATAGGGGCTTATATGAATTTTTGAAGTCTGTAACTACCCAGCCTGCCCCACTTTGTATCTAATTTTTGATACTAAGACCTGGTTAGGTGCTTCCTATTCCGCATATCTCAGGTTATTAACACATTCAGCTGTATCCCAAGATGTAATGAGCGTAAAAACACTCATTAATCAAATAAAATTTTAGTTTAATTTTGAGAAAAATGAAGGTCGTTGTATTCTGCAGCTTGATGATACCGTGCCTCATTGTGGTGCAGAGTACGACCATGTAGGCATGCATTCTTAACTCCAAACCAAGAAATGAGTGTTGCAAGGGGATCAAGATTTTGGACAAGCATGATACTGTCATCAAGATAGAAAAACGACGGTGTCTCTGCGATTTTCTTGTTGAGGTAGAACGTAATTATCCTTATAATAAAGATACTGTCAATATTTGTCTCAATAAGTATTCTACCAAATTAATAAGTCTTAGCATTCAGTTTTCTTATAGTGAAGAAGAAATAGTGGATTTGTACACCATTGTATGAAAATGTAAGCAACTCAAAAAATTGTGGAAAAGCATTTTATTGACAGTTAATCAGAAAAACAAACAACGAGTGGTTGATTTTACAAAGTATAGATTACATCTAACTACAAAAATATGATAGCTCAAAGAGTATCCAAGCAATCTTAAAGTTGCAATACACTATATTGTTCGTATGTCAAGTCCTCGTCATGTTGCAGAAACTCTTTTAGGTAATCAAAATCAACATTCACATCCCCATCAAAATCAATTACATCCAAATCCCCATCAGTGTCTTCTTGCTCCTCACAGAAACCATCATATTGTAGGTGTTCTGTTCGGTATCTCAATTAATTATCAAAATCAACATCCTGATCCCCATCAAAGTCTGCAACTTCATTCTCATACCAAGACTCTCTGCACCTTGCTCAGTAGGGATGCTAAGGAGGAGTTAAAGATCAAAATCGTAGAAGCCAAGATCATGATATTCATTCTCTCGTTGTTGAAGAGAAAAGATTTGTCCAATTTCTTCATCATCCTTAGCCAGCATATTAACAACTTCTGAAAGAGAAGTAGTCTCTTATGGGATCCAGCTCTCTCGCTTGATGGCAAATATTTCATCATCATCTTCTTGGTGATGATTGGTGCTCAATTTCACCCCAAAAAGATCCGCGGGAAGTGATGTCGTCGTGGCATTGAACATCTTCATCAGAAAATCATCGCCCATTTTGACTTGGCTCTCAATCATTCAACAATTGAAGAAATCAAAACCCTAGGATTCAGAATCAAGAGCGAATCGAGGAATCCTAGCTAGGGTTCTAGTTTTCAAACCCTATGTGGTTTCGAATCGAAGAAAGCTAAATTATCAGAACAATTTGGGGAATTTAGTAGAACGAGGAGTACTTCGGGAATGAGAAAGGGAATAAAGACAGAATAGAGATATAGTCTGTGGAATGTTATGTGATGTTACTCATGTTATACTGTATTTGAGATTTTTTGGGAAATGATATTTCACATATCTGAAGTACGGGGCCCACGCATTACATGCGTAAGATAGTTACGTGATTTGATCGTTTATATGCCAACTAGCATCTCATATATCCAGTGTTCATTTTACCATTATGATTGACTGCTGGTCCACTTAAAATTAATGATCCTTTTTCTAGACATCTTTTGCTATTTCGGATAATTATTTATAGTATATATATAAATAGATTGACTCTCTATAAATATAAGAGGCATAATTATAAATAATATGGAATTCTTTATCGTTTATTTGAATATATTTTAATTCAGTAGTTTAGTTTTGAATATATATAGCTTAATTTCGCTATAATGTTATTATTTTCAATATATTCATTTATTACTTCAGTGCAGTATAACAAAATTAAGTTATAGAGATAGCCCATAAATAAAAGATTTACTGTCTCGAGACTTTTTTTTTCTTTCTAAACTCATAAAATTGTAACATATTACATACTTTAAACATCACACATTTATTTTGGTAGGGAGAAGTGTGGATAACCGTTACTAGTGTGGTAAAGATGAAGAAAATCTAGATGACATGAAACAAAATCAGTAATGATGGCGCTAGCGATAGGTAGTATGATATGATTGTGAACCACATTGAAAGTTTTAGTAATACACATGATTGAACTAAATTGAACCAAACTGAAAAATAATGAACTGAAATTGATTTGAATTTCAATATATTTTATTTTTGAACTTAATCGATTGTATCAAGTAACAACTAATATATTAATATAATTAATTGATCGTGTTTTTTTTATCGAGTATTGGTTTAGTCTGTTGTCTGTCAGTGTATTTTTCTGACTGGTCCTTTGATCGGAAAATATGCTAGTTTTTCTGATCTTATTCAATAGATAGACAGGAGAAATCTGAGTCAGGTTAAGTTTGTGACTCTCCCTATGGCGACTCTGTCTGAATTAGATTTGTAGTCGGTACAGGTATGTATGTCTTTAGACATCTCTGGTTGTTGCGGATGGGCATCATACTAACGTCCTGATAATGTGTGAACAAACTAGAAAGTCTTATGGTCATAGAGAGCCGCACCACGAGACATGAGATTGTCCTACTATAGGCTATTACCGTCCTGATCAGAGCGAGGAATGAGACAGTCTTGTACCAGCAGAACAAGGACGATAGTGTATAGCGAGAAATGAGACTTTCTAGGGAGTGACCATATTGTTTGGGATGTTGATCTAGTACTGTAGCTGATAAGTCTATGGTTCGCACTCTGGGGGATTCGTTCAGACTCAGACCAGGGCCCGGGAGGGGTTAGGGGCTCAAGTTACGCGGGAGATGGACTCACGGGTCCATCGGCCCAAATCATTATAAGGAACGTGTATATTCTGAATGTCCTACAAGGAATGCACTTCCCCTAATTATGGGAATACAACTATTATCACCATAAGTATTGTATTCTTACTCTAATTACATATCTCACCGATCTACAGATTGGAGCTCTATAAATACAAAGGTTTGGTAGACCTCTCTATTCATTATCTTACACACACTACGCCTTACACTTATAAGCTTCTTAAAGCTATTACTGACTTTGGGAGAGATCACTTTACCTGTGCGGGTGGCAGACGGTCCTCTTAGTTTAACACTTCACTGCACCTTCGCGATGATTAATTCCATGGCGCCATATCACCTTATACTTGGTCGGGCATGGATGTGTCAAGCAAGAGCCATTTGGTCCCCATACCACTTGGCCATGAAGTTCCCAGTGAATCAAGGGATAGCCACAGTGCGAGGAGACCAGGAAGTGGCTCGAGTACGCACCATTGTGGCCATCAGAGAAGTTTAGAGGGAGAGCCTCGAGAAATCAGCTCCTGAGCGAGTCAAACATTTTGAGTCCGAGCCAATGCAACTCGAAGAATCCGGAACCATCGGAGTAGGTACTCTCCTACCCATTGAGATAAAGACGAAATTTTGAAATCTTCTTAACCAATACATTAACGTCTTCTTGTGGGACACCAATGACCAGGGCCGGGCCTGATGCAGTGCGGGCTGTGCTCCCGCACAGGGCCCAGAATTTTAAGGGGCCCGAAAAAAAATTTAGGGGTATTATATATGTGTATGTTTTATTGCTTAAAAATATAATGATTATATATATTTTCTGAAGGGTCATTTTCTTTTTAAATTTGGGCCTTTTAAATTTCTTGAAGGGTTTTTTCTTTTTTGAGTTTGGGTCTTTGGAAAAAATATATCACAGAAAGGGCCCTAGAATTACATTTTCGCACAGGGCCTCAAAATACGTTGGCACGGCCCTGCCAACAACTTGGTAGGAGTACCTGCTTAGCTGGTGGAGCATTACCTAAACATCGACCTGACACTGAAACCCGTAAAACATAAATGTTGCATCTTTGCCCTCGATCGAGTTGAAGCCATTCGAGAAAAAGTAGATAGTCTACTCGAAGCTGATGTGATTGAAGAAGTGCAATATCCTGATTGGATAGCCAATAAAAGCTGATTGTTTCTCGGATATGCATTTACCTACCAATTGTTTGAATCTTTCAGACAAAATTTTAGAAAATATATTATTTGAAATTTTTGACAAACTGATAGGCCTATAATTAGAAAAGGTGATATGGGTTTCAACTTTAGGAATCAAAGCATTAAAGTACTGGAAATAGCCATAGGGATGGGCATCCCACACTGGAAATTCCTGCACGGTTTGCAAAAGATCAGTCTTAATAATATCCTAGACAGTCCTTGAAAACTTACAATTGAATCCATCAGGACCTGGTGCACTGTGCTCTCCAAGGTCAAAACCTATTTTCTTAGTTCCTCTAGGTCCACTCAAAAGTGCAATGTTTTCCTGCCCAGTTATCGGTTTTGGAAGATATGTAATGAAATGCATCAAATCCTTTCATGTAGGATCATTATTGTCATCTGTGAGCAAAACTTTGAAAAACTGAACTCCAGCCTCTCCAATAAGATCTTTATAACTGATACATTGATTAGCATCAGTTTGAATCTTTCCAATACCTAATATGGAATGTTTTTTTCTAACACTATCATGGAATTTTTTTGAAATTTGATCACCATTTTGAGCCAATGTTGCCTAGATTTTTGTAGCCAAAAAATGTGCTCAAAATGTAAAGTTCTAAACATCGTAGCATTGGCATGGAGAGATTTATAAAATCCACTGGATCAGAAGAACGATTAATTTCTTTTCTAGTTTAGTTATCTCTAACTCTCTTTTTTTTCAAAAATGTTTTCAAAATGATTTTGTTCCAGTTTTTAAGATGTGTTTTCAACCTATTCCATTTGAAGGTGGTAAAAAGGAGCATACATATGAGGTTTTAAATACCAGTGACAGTTTATGGAGTAAGTCTTCATTATCCGCTGAAGAGCTTAATTCAAAAGTAGAGATGGAGTTTGTGTCAAAGAAGATGCATACAAGTTTTATGTAGCTTATGAATACAATTTATTTGTATCACAAGACATTCATTTCCCTGGCACGGTAGTTTCAGAGGAATGGAAATAATTGCTAATGGGAAATTTATGCATACCAAATTTTGGAGTTTATTATAGGAAGTTGATGCAACTTACTACAATGTGTCTGAAATCATAATGGAACTTAATTTAATTAATCGTCGGAAAGGAAGAGTAGTTTGATTTTCTTTAGCTCTACGAGCACATCCTTCAATCAGCTTTTTCCTCTGGTGAGCCCATATCACATTTAAGGGCCAATTTCATTATCAATACTACGTACTTCACCATTTTGTTCAAATTTTTGTCTTCCGCGTTCATCAAATTCTTATCAATGAAACCGGTTATTGAATTCCCGAGAGCATCTAATGCCATCTCACTCAATGCCCAACCTTCTCCAAACATTTCATCAGTTGGCTTCCTCATTGTAAATGTTTCCATTAAAAGAATGCCAAAGCTATAAATATCATACCTTGTGGATACAAGTCCTTCATATCTATACTCTACATGAGTGGGAAATAAATTACACTAACATGGCGAAATGAAGAGATTAAAACAGGCGAAAACTTAACAAATCTAGAACGGTAGTTATACAATACTACTAAAGTATTTGATTAATGTATATTGAAAATATTGTAAAGTTATAATAGTTACTTAGAAAATGTCATGGTTGTAAGCATTCTATGATACTAAATAGCCCGGATCATGATATGTGTAATGCGTAAATGACATACCGGATTGTCGAATCCTCTATATTCGTGAAGAAGTGCTATACCGATTGAAGTCGATCTTTAGTCGCACAAATGGTCCGACCTCTGACGGTATCCACACGAACTCGACTATTGGGAAAGTCAGTTTAACGTGCCAGCTCCATTCATCTAAAAGCAACTGTATAGAACTGATTTCTAATATTGTTGTATTTCAACTTATATTTAGATGAACCTGACTGTGGCTATTTATAAGAATTGATAAGGGAGGGACTTAATGCTGAATTCATCACCATGAATTCGTAACGTCAAACGTTACAAGTCCCTATTCAATTGCTTATTAACCTTCATGAATTAATAACATTATTAATCCATTATACCCAATAACTTGTTCTATTGTGTGTGACCCTTCAGGTTCCTAAACACTTAGCAACAAATATGTAATTAGAAATTACATTGGATTTAGTCCATAATCCAACAAACTCCCACTTGGACTAAAGACAATATTTAGTCGTGGTATTTCTAATACTGATCAAATTAACAACTTAATTTATCATCATATTTATAGATCAAGATTGGCCTCTAGCCAGGCATCATGACCACCCAAGTATTTAAAAATAAGTCAAATGATCGACTTCACCTATCCATGAACCAGATTCCATGTTATAATATCCTTTCACCATACTATATCCTTTATCAGTACAAGAGTAAGGTATTGTGCCAACTCTTTAAAGTACTGATGTTTTCTTGCTCCAGAATTCAACTCCCTCTAAATAAAATTAGAACTTTTCTAACTTTATTAGACCGTTTGCAAACATTTTGAGTTGATATTCCAATAAGTGGCCATCTCTAGGATATACTCTCCCACTGGAGTGGTGAATCCTATATCAATCATAAAATATCAATCTATGCTTCTTGTTATACCCAGTCCAACCATACGCAGAGTCAGTTACGACAAAAGATGAGAAGGACCAAAGCACAACTATCCACACAAATTATACTCTTTATGATTTCAAGTCAAAGGATTACTTTACACTACTGTCATACAAAGAATTTCCATTAGCACAAAAAAGTTTTTAACCTTATGGAAATCTTTAAATGGTCATTCCAATGAGATATTCTCCAATAGCTCACTCATGTATCATCATACATGCTAGTCTGTCCGTAATAACAATGCCCTTATTATTGTTAATACTATGACTAGGGAATTTTAAGAATAACAATCATATTATTCTAAGGACTTTATCATTTTAATAGTAGCCAAGTACATATAATCAAAAACGATAAAATTGTCATATGATATGTGCATATAGGATAATTTATAAATGTCATATTCCATGATTCAAGTAATCTCATGAATCAAAAACACATTTCTCGTACCTCTCAAACAATACGTGTCACTAGTATTTTAATTCACCCTCTTGTACTTCTCAAGTACTTAAAATTTCATCATAATGAAACAGTGTTTCATACTTCTCAACACTTGAGAATCATCGAATGAATTAGTGATTCACATGTCTCAACACTTGAGAACCATATATAGAATGAATTTGTGTTTCACACTTCTTTCTCAACATTTGAGAATCATCAAATGAATTAGTGTCTCACAATTCTCAACACTTGAGAATCATCGAAAATGTATTAGTGTTATTTATAACACAAAACACTCGATATGTTTCATTTTAAAATGTGCATGACTAATCAGCGGAAGCATCAAATACCGTTATGCACATCATTACATTGATATGAACCTTACACACTAGAAACACTCCGGGTTTACCATTTCATCGAGAAATTACTATTTACATCCTTAACGTACATAAGGGTAGGTAAAACATTTCTCATATGCATTAATTAAATAGAAAATACCATGTTACTCCCACTTGACTCATGTATACTCATAACTTATCATATAAGTAAATCTTGTATACTTAAATTACTTATCATATAAGTTCCATAAATCAAATTTTGATTCTATGTTAGTGGTTTTAGAACTTCTCTAAGTTCTATGTACTTATCATATAAGTTCCATTCAAACATATTTTTGACTACTAGATTGTGGTTTAATAACTTATGTAAGTTATCTTTCTCCCACTAAATATTTTAAAATAAATAATTTATTCAAAAATATTTCATAACAAACTAGATCTTGTTCTCTGAACAACCTCAAAATCACATGATTGAAAATATGAGTGACATAACATTTAATACATATATAAAATGGTTAGAAAAATCACACGATTAAGGTTAAATGAACAATATAGTTCAATCAGATAATCTCGTACTTCAAATTTTATATTTCTAAATTCAAAAGAATTCAGAAAAGTATTTCAATAAATACTTATGACCATTTTGAAGTAAAGGAAAAAGAAAACCGTCCTATTTTTACATAAGTCTGCATCCATCAACATGCATTAGACTTTAGTACTTAGTAGACTACTTTACCCTCCTACTTGAAGGTTGTATAGGTTAATAAACAATATATGCAACGTTAATGATTCCCAATCAATAACTTAAAAAACATGCATTTTATGCAATTGCATACATTCTAGTTTATAATTCTACTTTGTTATAGGATAGATTTTCTAATCCATTATCTTTGAATATCTTGTGTGCACTAATTGAAATAGGATTATTCCTAAATTCAAATTTTATTGTTAAATAACACAATAAAAGAACAACGATTATTCTTAATTGTGAAATTATCCAAATTCAGCATGAAATGGAAGATAGAACATTCTTCGAAAGAAATGTTATAAAAACAATAAATAATGAATTCTTAAAATCCATCTAGCGAAGAAATACTTAATGTTCCTACAATCTAAGTAGCAACAATTGCTCCATAGTAGGTCCATTTCTTCATCGCCCAATCTTTTAATCTTTCATTGGTGTCCTACATATTTCAAAAATATGAGAACAGGCATCAAATACCCAAATTTTAAAAGTATAAGATTTATTCAATCCACATATACCTGAATTAGAAACTTCTCTAAGTTTATTCTCCTTCACGATATTAAGATATTCCTTGCAATTTCTTTTCCAATGTCCATCTTGACCACAGTGGAAACAATTGCCCTTAGCCTTTCTGTCCATAACTTTCTTAAGCTTACTCTTTTTATTGGAAAGAGGTTCAACCAATAACACATTTCCCTTATCATGCTTAATATACTCCTCTGATGTAATCAACATATTCAGCAATTGAGACAGAGTGGTAACATCAACATCATCCATGTTAAAGTTCACCACAAAGTTAGAGAAACTATCAGGAAGTGATTGCAAAATCAAGTCAACACTTAACTGATGTGGCAATACAAATACCAATGATTCCAAACTCTCAATGAGGCTTATCATCTTCAACACATGAGACGATACAGCTGACCCCTCAGCCATCTTTGATCGAAAAAGCTCCTGAGAAATGTCATTTCTCTCATTTCTAGCCTTTTTAAGATACAAAGATCTAAGATGCATAAGCATTCCATAAGAAGTCGTGTCCTCATATTGCTTTTGTAGCTCAAAGCTCATTGAGGCTAACATAAGACAACAAGCATTTTCAGAATCATCAAAATGCTTCCAAAATGCATCTTTGACTGCTTGATCAACCTCATCAAAAGGAGCATCAGGGATAGGGTTATCAAGGACGTAAGCGATATTCTCAAGCCTTAAAACTATTTTAAGCGCTTGAATCCATTCAATTAAATTTGAACCAGTGAGCTTATTCTCAAGAAGTACGTTATGCAGTTTCAAATTGGAAGACATCTCTACAATAACAAATGTAAGAAAATAAATTATCCAGCACATAGACAAAACTAAAAATAAATGACATCTCTCCATTTTAGTTTTGTTCCCACTATTTTATCCAAGTCAATATCTCTCAATTTTGACTTCGAGAATTTACATATAAATTCATAGTAGGCTAGGATCCAAATCTCAGCTATTATGACCTTGGGTATGCCCAACAAACCACAATAACCTCAACTAGGTAGGTAACACTTTACCAATTATAACATTTTAGATATCAACATATCTTATTTTGTCATAATCACGATATAACAGATTTAAGTACTTTAGAATTTCCTCAAAATTCCCAGGATAGGCTTTTGGAGGGGTCACAAATGGTCCCGCTTAAAATCGCCAGCCTCTTTAGACAGAATTTGTATTGGATATTACTAAAAGTTACTCTTAAATCTTTATCTAGTATGAACATTTCATCCATTATGACAAAATCCTTATAACTCCTAGATACTTGCCTCAAAACCATTCGACCTTGGGTATGCCCAACAAATCAAATGTTTTGTTAAATCGAACCCATTATTCACAAATCAAATTTAAATGGCACAAATTATGATATTGGTGGAGTAACCTTGGGTATGCCCAACAAGTCAAACCAACAACAAATTTATTTGATACCACCAATAATGGAAGGCAACAATTCATGATTTAATATTAAGTGAGGGACCTTGAAATAATCATATTATCACATAATAAAAATGATACTATTATTGAACAAATAAAATATATAAACATTTTACTCCATTCTATTTATTCAATAAAAAATCATTTATATTCTTTATAATCACATTAGTAGATAACACATGTCATAACCAACTGGTAAAACCAATTAACCATATTAATTATATTATATTCAAATAATATAATAGAACCAACCAGTGGCACTTTTCAATTAATCACATTAATTTCAATTAAGTCAAATAATTAAATTATTTGTGAAACATGTGTGCAACCAATTGGTATTACATCAACTTTACTTTAATCAAATAATCTCATTATTTATGCATGTAATAGTTGTATAACCAATTGGTTCAATCCACTCAATTAATTTTATTGATTTCAAATAATCACATTATTTGTCAAACATATGCACAACCAATTGATACTATTCAATTAATCACATTAATTTTATTAACACTCAAATAATCACATTATTCATGTAGTATCAGCAAGTGGTACAATTCAATTAATCATATTAATTTCATTGTGGTATCAAATAATCACATTATTTGTAAAACATATGCACAACCAATTGATACTATCCAATTAATCACATTAATTTTATTAACACTCAAATAATCACATTATTCATGTTGTATCAACAATTGGTACAATTCAATTAATCATATTAATTTTATTGATTACTATATTCAAGAGTCCCAATTAATCCTATTAACTGATATAACATATGTAACGTCATACAAATTGAAATCGTCCAATTAATCTCATTAATTACATTTCAATCATATTGAAACTAAATCAATCTTCATCATTTCTTTCAGTTATACTATCCAACTAATCACATTAATTGGATTACATATGTTTAATCAAATTAAAATAAAATTAATCTCATTGATTATATAACATATGTATAGTCTCACTTGCATTGCTAAATTAATCAAATTAAAACTCAATTAATCATATTAATTGCTAACAATACAAAGTGATTTGAATAAATAAGCAAATAACAATTTATCTCTCTTTATTTATTCAAACTGATTATATATTACAAACATATTTAACTAATTTAAACTCTTTAAACTTATTGAGATTAGTTCAAATATATTTCACATTGTTTCACCAAACAAAGTTTTCTATGCACTTAATTGCTCATTAATGCATTTAAAAGTAATTTATAATCAATTAGTTGATGCCTTAATTTCAGAAACCATTTCCAAAAAAAAAACGTTTATCATATTAAACATTCAAGGAAACTTAAGGTGGGGAATAAAATATGCTAACAATTAATCAGTCATTAGTGCATTTTCAATTCTTTGGTTCTCACACTTTCTGAAAATGCAAAGTTTCTGGGGTCATTTCGGAATATTTGAGAGATATAGGGGTTTTAATGGAATCATGAAACAATTTCATTTCAGGCCTACTTCTAAAGAAGTCACGGCCATCTACCATTCCCTGATGATCAACTTGAAGTTGCGCTGGCAGAACTATTCTACCTGTCGCATCCAATATCTTGGACAATACCACCATATGCTCAAATGTTTACAATACTTTTCCGGAACGACAGTGAAACCCTCAGTAAACAAAGAAGTGAGAAAAATTGAATCAAATCATATTTAATTCTATTGCAAATCCCCAAACATTTCAAACAAAATCTCATAAACAACTCTTGTTTATGATCTTGTTTCTCTTGTATTAACTGAAATTCCGAAATCCAATTCCACCATTTTCACAAATCAAATTAGACTTCAAACCATCAACTCTTTGATTAAAGGTTAGGTAGATTAAAAAAACTAAATTTCATCTTATGAAATTATAAGCAGACAATCTTTAGAAACCAAACCTTTCAAATTTAGAAAAACATCTTCTTCTCAAGAAAAACATCTTCTTCTCAAGAAAAATACTTTGATTGTTCTTGAAACTATATAAATTCAATTTCTTTAAAAAGAATTAACTTTTATTTTGTTTTTCTTAACATATGCACGAATTTACCATGTAATTAATCTTATTAATAATATGCAAATTATAGCATGCATATCATCAAAAACAAAATATTACGGAATGATTCACAAAATCAAAACATGATTTACAACATCACATGTAATCCATGTATATCAGCAAAACGCATGAATATCACACAAGCTCTTGATACCACTGTAAGCATTCTATGATACTAAATAGCCCGGATCATGATATGTGTAATGCGTAAATGACATACCGGATTGTCGAATCCTCTATATTCGTGAAGAAGTGCTATACCGATTGAAGTCGATCTTTAGTCGCACAAATGGTCCGACCTCTGACGGTATCCACACGAACTCGACTATTGGGAAAGTCAGTTTAACGTGCCAGCTCCATTCATCTAAAAGCAACTGTATAGAACTGATTTCTAATATTGTTGTATTTCAACTTATATTTAGATGAACCTGACTGTGGCTATTTATAAGAATTGATAAGGGAGGGACTTAATGCTGAATTCATCACCATGAATTCGTAACGTCAAACGTTACAAGTCCCTATTCAATTGCTTATTAACCTTCATGAATTAATAACATTATTAATCCATTATACCCAATAACTTGTTCTATTGTGTGTGACCCTTCAGGTTCCTAAACACTTAGCAACAAATATGTAATTAGAAATTACATTGGATTTAGTCTATAATCCAACAATGGTTTGTACCATGGTTTTGTCTCAACAAGAAGTTTGGAAATTCCAAAATCACTTATATGTCCAACAATTTGCTCATCGAGCTATACACTACTGGGCTTTAGGTCACAATGGACTATCGTAGAAGAGTAACCATGGTGCATGTAAGCTAGACCAGAAGCCACATCTACCATTATGTCCAACCTTTGCAGGAAATTCAAAAAATGAATGTGAGAATACAACCATTTTTTCAAGCTACCGGTAGGCATGTACTCCAATATAAGAGCTTAAATTAAGGAGATCACAGTAGCGAATGTTAATAATGATTTAACATCCTATGTCAAAGCTTCTTAGAGCATGTTCCAGCTGCTGGTTGAACATCTTCACTGCTAGGATTGTCCCTTCTCTATAAACAACCCTTTAGACAGTACCAAAACTTCCTGTCCCAAGCAAGTTGGTTTCATTAAAATCATCAGTTGCTTGTTGAATTTCATAGAATGAAACTCTTTCAAACGGAGGGGCTAATTCTAACTGTGAGAGAGTTTCAACCTTTTTCTTTCTTCTTAGAAACACGAACAATGTGGCACAAATAACTAATACTAAAACAACAATTGGTATTAAACTATATGCAACCGTGCACAACTTTTCTCCCAAGATCCTTTTTTTAAGGGGATCGGTATTGCAATGAGAAAAGCTCAACTAAAGTGGACCGCCACATAATGCATCATTTGACACGAAAGATTCACTTGTGAAATTCACAAAAGAACCATTTAAAACAACTCTTCCTCTAAAATGATTGAATGAAACATTAAAGTAGTTTAGGTTTGAAAGTTTTTCCAACATTGCTAGAATTTCCCCAGTAAGATTATTATGAGAAAGATCCAATCTCTCAATACATAATAAGTTTTTGAATCTATTGGGGATTGGCCCTTGCAACTGATTATTAGCCAAGAACAAGTTGGTCAGATTCCCTAGACTGTACTTAATCATGAGTCAACTGATGAATTTACTCTCTTTCCTATTTGGCCACTTGCTTAATGAAGAGTTGTTTGTTTTGTTCTTTTAACTTACAAGTTAAACCTTTAAACTCATTGTCATGGAATAAATAAAACTTCATTCACACATGTACCTAATTTAATCTTAATTTTCGTTATAAGTGATTGATTCTCTCAAATTTATACTGAGTATTTTTAAGTTTGATTTCATTTTAAAGAAATATAACTTGTTATGATTAAGTCTAATTTAATTTTCAATCATAAATACATGTTTCCAACCATACTACAATTTAGCTTGATTAATAAGTAGGTATATAAAATTTGGAGTTTGATGAAGATATTATTGAAAAATAATGTGGCAACGCGGGAGGATTTGGAACACCACCTGTTTGAATTTCCTTTGTGCCAAACATCTAATGCCAAGCACAATTACGACGTCGTTTTCGTCATTTCCCCCCCCCTTCGTAGGGGCACAAGAAACTCCGGGCAATTCTCCACCGGACATTGGTGATTTCTTAAGGTTAATTATCTCCGCCCACCGTCAACTACATTCTAGTGAGTTACTGTGACTTCCGAGTTTCGAGTAATTTAGGGATTAAGGGTTATCGCGTTGTATGAACTTGACAAAAGCACTGTCTTTCTTATGTATGGGCACTTTTCGGTTTGCTTTCACTTTCAGGCTTCTGTGCATATGTGCTTTACTTTCTCTTTTTTCACAAAATGAATTATAGTTTCTGTGGCATATGAATGAGTTTATGAAAACTGGTCAGTACACTAGTTAGCTGAAAAATCTAATGGTAATGACTACCATTTGAGGTTTTTTGGCACCATGCTTATGTACAGTTTGAGCTCATTGTTAGGTAGTGTTAAGATCCTGCCATCAGTTGATTGAATACTGATGCTGAGGTTTTAGGCACCAGTGAAAGTTTAAGGGGCGAGTCTTCATTATATCTGAAGATATTGTTCCAAAAGTAGGGATGGAATTTGTGTCAGAAGAAGAAGCGTACAAGTTTTATGTAGGTTAAGGTTCAAACTTCAAAGTAAGGAAGAGTAGGTTTCTCAATGTTAAATTGGGAAACCAGACATGGAAAGTTTTGTTGTAGTGCTGCAGGAAAGAAGGAGAGCAATCAAAATGGGAATGTGAGAAGAGATGGTGAAACAAGAAGTGGCTGTGAAGCTAAATTGAGAATTGGTATTTGAAGGGGTGAAACATTTTGTTTGATTAGTTTTATAGAGGGACACGTCCGTTCTTATTCTGCAGATCTCACCAGGAGATGGATTTTCAGATGCAACGATGCAAATGAAATGGAAACTGGTAATGGAAGTTGATCAGAGGTACCTTATGAGCACTGTCTTTCCATTTAGTCGATCAGGACTAGGTAAGACCACTCTGGCCACCAGAGTTTACACCCATCCTTCTATTTTCTGTAATTTTCTGTTTGTGCATGGACCCCCTGTTTCTCAGGAAGGGTCCAGACAGAAAGTGCTGCTAGATCTTTTCCTTCATATTGATAAAAGCAAAGGTTCTGAAGCATTGAGCGAGGATGACATAGCAGAGAAATTGAGGAAGAGTTTAAGAGGAAGAGTTTATAGGCGAGCTTCCGAATCTTCAAGTGGTCAAATTGATCGACATAAATTGGAAGATGTGAGATGTTGGTAAATAAAGGAAGGGGAGTACCTGAAGCTTATAGTAATCCTCAAGATGGATTTTTTGTTGGATTTTGTGAGGTGGGTTACGGAATGTGATGATCAATTTGACTGCTTTCTGAAGCTGGTTTTGGACTCATGTTGTGAATAGGAAGAGTTATATTCTTGTCTGGACTACATTCCCACGCTTGGGGTTGTTAAGGTCGTTCTTTCAGAAATTGTGGTCCCAGTGTAAATTCTTGGTGAAACAAACTGTGGAAAGAAGGATGGATGGGAGACAGAAGACTGATAAGATTATTATTATGATCAATATGACAGAAGACTGATAAGATTATTATTAAGATCAATATTATTATTTCCTTCTTCTGTCGAGGAGGCTCCATATCTTTTGCTTTTAATGCTGACATGCTATAGATGCGTCTGTCTGAAGAATTTGGTTTTTTTTTTTGGTTGCTTTGATTCATGTGAATTTATGAGGAAAAAAAATATCACATGAGCTTGCAGTGTGTTTCTGTAATCTTCCTGTAGGATCGATCTGTTTTAAAGCTGTGCTTGCATGTGTTTTTATGATTTATTATAAAATTATGTTGAATTGATCTTTTCCCAACTATTGAAATTGAACAACATTATTTGAATTGTAATTTCATCTACTTGCTTTATGAACAGATTGGGAAGTCCTGCTGGATTTATTTGATTCGGCTTGAATGCTTTGAGATAGGGACATGGTGTTGGTGGAACAGAACATGAATTTTGAATAGGCCATTTCTCAGTGGAGATTTTAGGGGGATGTAGAGGCCAATATGAGGTACTATGTGAATGTGGCATTAGTTGCTACTTTGTATTTTTAGCACTTCAATTAGAAATAATTTAATTACTACTACTAGCCACTCCCTTGTAAAAATAATACCTAATTGAACTACTTTGTAAGGCCTGGTTAGAAACTGACCAACACACCATTTCTTCTTAATAATTACACTGTTTTCAGAAGCCATTATTAACCTTTATAATTTGGTAGCTTATTTATATTCAATAAGGATTATTGTTGCGAGTGGGTTGGTCACAGTTTGATCTATTATTGTGGATTTTAGGCTTATTACATTAGTTAATTTAGTTTACTTAATATGGGCACCTATAATCCGAAGTTAAGCTGCTCTTTTACAAGGCTTCTCTTTTCTACTTGTATTGGTCTTTTGATGAAAAATTTGTCTTGATCATAAGGTCTTACATATTAAATTTGAAGGGCTCATTAATGAGCTCTACACATTTGTAACTTAGCATTTTTGTATTTGTTTGCTAATTGCTCCCTGCTAAAATGCAGGTGTTGGATGAAGATCCCATGGACATGCATGTTGATAATATACTCCAATAGTCCAATTTTTTAGGTTGGCTGTGCTGATTTGCTCTCAAGTTCTATGACACACGTGCAAATTTCACCTGGCAATCTGAATTACTACAGAGAAGTCGATCAGATGGCAAGTTTCTTGATATATCTTCCACATTTCCCTATTCCTATACCAACAATAAGGTTTCATGCAATTTTAGTATTTTTAACCTTTACTGCATTTTGTTCGGTTCAAACTCATACTTTTTCTGCAATATTAGACTGTCTCTACATGTGGTGTACATGTGTATAGCATTATGGCTTTGCTGCAAATTTGTGTGTTCTAGTTAAGCATTCAGGCTAATTTTACGCTGACTTCATTCCTCACTAAGGCTAGTGACAAACCCTGAGTTTGTTTTCTAGTTAAGCACTTGAATATGATTTTCTTTACTGATCAGTCTGCAGTAAAGTTCAACTTGTGTGCAGCTACTGTTTCTGTAGATTAAAGGAGGTTCACTAAATAAAAAGTTTCTAAATTATTTACTGAAGCAGGATCCCTGTTGTAAAGGTTCTGGAAGGATGACTTTTAATAATTAGCTAGTGCTTTTCCTAATGCTCCTTTATTCTATTATTATTATCCATGTTTTAAAAAAAAGAATAGCTAAGTAGACATATGATTCATAAAACTTTTTTTCCGTGTACACTGCTGGTTTCTAATTCATTGTTCTTTTTCCTCATTTTGTCATTCACATCCTGGAAAACCTACCAAACAACAAGATGTTTCCGTTCAGATGTAAAATACCCTTTGATAAGCTGAGATGTTGAGGAGTCTCAGAACATTTTTTTTTCTACCAGAACTTTTGCCATCGACAACCTGGGAAACCTACAAAATGACAAGATGTTCTTCACCGGTGTGATTGCTTCTATTGATTCTGCTTTAGATGATGCAGAGTTTATGTTCAGATGTAAAATACCATTTGATAAGCTGATATTTAAGTTGAGGAGCCTCAGAACATTTGTTCTTTCTGCTAGAGCTTTTGGCAGTGACGAAAATCTGAGATCATTTGTGGTAAGAATTGAAATTACTGTCTGCTTAAATGCAGAAAAAATTAGACCTCACTACTATCCACATTTTACTTCTGATTTGCAGAAGAGCATGACATCCAAGTTCGAGACTGATATTGCTTGCTTGAAGGATGAAATAGAAGAATGGTATGACACATTATTGGACGAGAACTCCCGAAGATCAGCCACTTGCACCACTGATGAAGTACTGGAAACCATCACTTCAATTTTTGAGAATATAGTTGATTTTATGGCCTGATATGGTTCCAGTTCTAATCGATACAATGGAGCTTTTGAAGAGCAGATGTCATTCATGAAAAATCTCATCCGCTTTGTCTCAACCAGAAACGTCTTTGAGCACCTTAAGGATCTTTCAGATCACGCTGGAATTGTTTCACTTAATGCTGCTATCTCCTATTCAGGCTCGAGGGTGTCAAAATTTATTCAGATGACTGCAAGAAGTTACAGTCTGAGATGCTGATATTGCTGCAAATGATCAAACCTATTAGTTTCCATGTCTACGGCGCTTACACTCAAGCCCTCAGTTGCTCGAAGTTGCAGAACCGATTTCTTGATGATAATGATGAGGTGAAAGAGTTTCTTGATTCTGTTATATCTAATACGTGGGATCTACTTAGACTCAATCACTTTCCTGTTTCTGTTAAGAATCTGCAAGATACATGAAGGTCTTAGATCATTGAGAACAATTTTAAAGCAGAAACAGCAGCCAGATATCAAGAATGACATTGGAGATTTCTTATGTGATGCAGCAATCTTCGTTTTACCTCTTGAATATGTTAGAGATCAGCAGCGGTATTCTGGTACAAATTATAGGACCTAAAGAAGCACAGACCATCAAGGAGGATGCTTCTGAAGGATATGAAGAAGATGAAAACGGAATTAATGAAGGAACATCGATGATCTTATGGTCGATGGTATGGAGTATGGAGTTACTGCAGAGGGTTTTTATCTGGGGCTGCGAGGAAAATTGCAGAAATGTGGCAGGGATTACTTCTGATGATTGTCATTGTAGCTGGAGTTCTGAAGACCACAGGGCCAGAAGGTTGGAATAAAATTTTGGATGGTTTCAAAAGTTTATCAAGCACAGATATACAGGTTAGGAACACACTGGAGCTCAGTTACCTACATTTATCTTCTCATTTAAGGCCGTGCTTTCTCTATTTTGGGACATTTCTAGAAGATGCTGAGATCTCGGCCAGGAGGTTGTCAAGCTTATGGATCGCTGAAGGATTTGTTCCAAATGCTTCTGCTGCTGAAGGTTGCTTGAATGATTTGATTGGCAGAAGGTTGATTATGGTTGCCAAAGAAAGATCTTCTGGTGGAGTCAAAAACATGCCGAATTCATGACTTGCTTCATGATTTTTGTATGCAAAAAGCCAAAGAGGAACAATTCTTCCATTTCTTAAAAGGGCATGATGAGCTCTCATCGTTTAACAAGCAGCAAAGCTCACGGAGGTTATGCATCCACGCAGAGGTACGTCATTTCAAGCTGTTAAAGTTATGTCCTTGTGCATCTTCTCTAATTTTCCTTGTGCATGTGTAAGAATTGGTATCTACTTTGCAATTCAGCAACTGGCTCTTTATATTCTTCCTCACTGTTTTAATTGCATATTCGGGTGCGGTCACCTCTCTCATCTTGACAATACCATAAAGGTGTAGGCTTCAAGCATTTAAATATGAACTTGAAAGTCTTACACTTGGTAGAAGTTTAAGCACAAAAAACATCCCAAGTCACTCATCCTAGACCAGAAACTTATGCAAGCCTTGAGATCACTCGGCCAAAAATTGATCTAACCATACAGGCTATCCTTCAATTGCTAATAAACTCGAATCAAATTTATAAAAGATCACATGATCTCCAATTGCTTATCCCCAAAGTACACCAATCTTATATCTTTCTACAAAATGCAACCTTTATCTAGCTCTCAAAAACATTTACAATCACAAAAACCATGAAAATCCCAGATCCAAAACAAGTGCAGAAAACTACTACCAATCACAAGTCAATCTGCACAGCATGAAAATGCCACTCTTTTTCATCTACTCGGATACCTACTAACATAACATATTCATATGAACATCTAAACAAATCAAGCAACACAGCACAGAAACAATATGAATAACATAATAACCTTTCATCATCATAATCATATATAGTGATTGGAAAATGCAATATAAGATAACAAAACCAACATCCCTTTTCATATGATGAATAGAGACTGAAACAATATCTCTTTACATCAACTACAGTAGTACTACTTTCTAAACATTCTTGTTTTCTCAGCAAACATCATTTGTTGTCAGTGAGTGTGTCACTAAGTTGAGACCCTCCATCCCCCGCAAACAGGCCATGGTGGTGGCAACAATTATATCCCCAGACTCCATCTCCTCAAGCACAATCTCGTCAGCGTCCGTGGGATTTCTACTTTGCTGAATAGGGGACCTGTAACCAACCACTCCAAACCCAGAATCCCCAATATTTACAGCATCAAGGGTGTCGCCAGCCAGCGTGTGCCAATGCATAAAGTATGAATCTTTACCCAGAAACTTCACCAGTCAATATCAATAACCATAGATTACCTTTAGCCCGCTTCAATCTGGGCCGCCGCTGCTTTTTTCTGGGATTTCAACCGCCTGTCCCAAACTCCTCCCCACCCGTTGAGTTTGAAGAATTTTCGCGCCTGGAATGCGAAGGATCGAATCCTTTTTTCCGAGAATTCAATAGCAAGAAGAAATTAAGAGTTAGGAAATGGAGGATTAGAGAAACTGAAGAAACTAGGGTTTGGATTTGGGGGAACTTTTTTTCTTTTTTTTGATAATAACTGGGGGAACTTTTGGGGAGGTGAAATGAACCGAGTAGTTCGGAAGATTAATTATTGGTTTTATCAGATCTGGACCGTTTAAGCAAAATAATCGGACGGTTCAATCCGGGTATCCCTAGTGTAAAGGTGGACTAGAAATTAAGATAAAAAAAAGTAATGACGGTATAAACGCGTCTATAAATAGCAATTCATATTCTCCCAAAATCACAATTACTTTCCTTCCCCAAAAACTAGGGTTACTCTGCTCTGGTTACCCGATCCCATTTTCATCTTCCCAGTTCAATCATCTTCGTCGCATTCCTTCCCATTCATCTTTCCAATACATTCTTCGCTAGGGTTTAATTTCCATCAAATGGGTAGCCACGAGGATTTACTGTCGGAGGCGAAATTGAATTTGGGCACAAAGCGGGGTCTGGATTGCCATGGTGTTGGTGATTATCCAGATATTCCGGCAACCAAACGAGGCCGCTGGAACGAGGATATCCCAGAAAGCTCCTCTGACATTGTCAACTTATTTGCTGTCGGCGACCAAGCTCCTGAGGATGAAGCCGAATCTACTGCTTATGATGAACTCCTGAGGTTGTTGGTTGGGGATGATGTTGATGAGGAGCAAGTTGCAGAGTGTGGGGATCTGGGTGAAGAGGGTTTGAAATGGCTGGAAGAATATGTGCAGTCTGATGAGGAGCAAGCTGCAGAGTGTGGGGATCTGGTTGAAGAGGGTTTGAAATGGCTGGAAGAACTTGTGCAGGAGCAAGTTGAAGACTTTGATCTTCTGGATGAGAATGAAGTTGAACATCTTTTGGATGCTATTGATTTTGAAATATAGGTGTAGAGCAGCCAGCTTCTTGATTTCTTAGATACCTATCAGATTTTTGTAGTTAGATACTCTCTGGTTGTTCATTCTTCCAAGTAAATGTGAATTACTTGTCTTTTGCACATTTTTTCTGAGTTTCTTGCATTTTCATACAATGATAAGCAGACTGAATGATGCTGAGATTGAATCAATATGGCAGACAAGTTTACTTTTGAAAAGATCACAATAATGATCTATCTGATTTCTTTATATTCTTTCTTGTTCCGAAATATCATTTTGTTAAGTCTGTACACGTTCTCAAAGTTATCGACTAAATCTTTTGCCTGTCAGCATGTTCGTAACTCGTCTGAATTCATAGCTTAAAATATCTTGCCCTTCTGGTAACTGGTAATCATCCAGTTCCTGCAATGGTTCTTTGTTCACAAGCAACAAAGATCATTTGAAACTCATTATCCATATACATTGATAAGTGCAGGCGGTATCACATAGTGTTAGGGACCGGCTGATTGAGCGGTGGCATGATACTCATCAATTTGTTAAGAAGCAGGACCCGAAGCGAGTTTAATTTCTTTCCCTGGAGTTCCTTATGGGTTTGTCTTGTTTCATAGGTGATTCAATGACGCTCATTTATTTCTCACACATTTGTGCTTAACAGTAACGTGGTCTTGATCTGGTGATTTCTTTCTTTAAGATTTTCATTTTGCTGAAGAAACAAAATAATTTAAGCTTCATTCTTCAGGTCGATCGTTGACAAATAGCTTCATAAATCTTGGCATCAGGGACCAATACGCTGGCGCATTAAACCAGCTTGGTTTTGAATTTGAAGTTCTGGCAGAGCAGGTTTTGAATCTGCTACGTTATACTTTTTGTATCTCTCTGTTGGTTTTCTAAAATAGACAGAAAATGTAATCAGGATTACTTAATCCAAAATTTGTTTTTAGGAATATTTTCTGCTCTTGTTTATCACAAAACATGATAAAAGATTCTGTGTTCATATTTCCAGAAATTATCTTAATTGATGTGTGAAACTAAAGATATTTTTTTCCTATTTTGTCAAAGGAAGGAGATGCAGCTTTAGGTAATGGTGGTCTAGCTCGCCTTTCATCTTGCTTAATGGGGGTAAGAGTTTAATAAATATATAGCACATCGACTTGTCTATTTTATGGTGTCTAATTGCTTGTAGTTTTTGAGTGAGGATCCAAGGGTTGTGCCAGCAGACAATTATTTTACACTTCTATATTTTGACATACATTTTTGTGGTCCTTATGGTTCAGGCAGCCTTCTGATTTTAATTTGGTTCAATAATTAGGGTTTGTTCATTTTTATGGTGTATTTATCAGTTCAAATTTTCTACTGTTATACTCAAATTCATTATGGTGCTGAGAGAAGTGCTGTTGAACTGGTATCACTGTCAAAACTACTGAAAAGGATTTCATTGCGTCTCTCTCTCTTCTATAGTATAGCCTAAAGTCTTGTTGTAGAACCATATAATCACTAGGAAATTCACTCCTTAAAGTGAATGTTGGTGAAAAGGGTTTTTAAATTGCTCTTGTTTATTTAACCCTATTTAATTATGTTGCTAAATGCCAACTCCTTGTTTATAAGCATGGTGGTATACCAAGCTCCATTCCGCTATCTTGGTATTTTGAACCTTTTAATTGTTACAAGCTTTCTCTTGTCTAATTAACCCATTTAGTTGACAAGTAAAGTTGGGTAGCTGGGGAAATGTTAAGCTGATGACACAAGAGTGGAAATCGTAGCTGATGTATTTGAGCAAAGGGCTCTTATTTTTTCTTATTACAAAATGTCGGAAATGATACAGCAGCAAAAAGGTTCAGAAGTTGTGATTACCCTTTTCCTTGTATAAGTGCTGATTCTTTCATAGTTTCATTACTTTGATGAAATGCATATTCTTTCTTATTGAGGCCTAGTGCTGAAGTTTGGAACTTTTTTTTTCCAGTTTGAAAACTGTTTCGTCAGATCATATCGGAAGGTTTTCAGCTGGAAGAACCCGACTACTGGTTGAACTTTGGAAATCCCTGGGAGATAGAGAGAGTTGATGTTTCTTATCCTTTGAAGGTTTGAGATTACTTGTTATCTGGTGTTTAAGTAGTTTCAAAGTGCCTTGTCCTTGTTTAAAACTTCTTTCTGTATCCTGAATCGTAGATGTACAACAACAAGTTTTATGTGACAGTGGAAGAGGAAGATTTGAATGGGGATAGAGCTAAAGTCTGGATACCTGGAGAAATAGTGAGTGAACGTTTATTCCTTTAGGATTATTGTTATATGTTAGTTCGACTTCTTAACCAACATAAAATTGGTATTTATATGTTTTGGTCATTTATATGTTTTGGTATTTATATGTTTTGGTCATTTCCTTGTTATCCTGCTTAGTTGTCTTTCCTTGCTAATAGGTTGAAGCTGTTGCTTATGACAACCCAATTCCTGGTTATGGAACACGGAGTGCAATAAACCTTCGATTATGGTCAATATGACATGGTAGGTGTTTGCCTATGTATCCTGGCTTCAATGTTACTCTAGAATCGGACATGATCAAGTTAACCAGAAGGAAAATTGCTGTTATGTTTCTATTCCTTGATTCCTCTTCAAAGTTTCTCTTGCGAAAAGATAGACGCATACTGAATAGATATGAGAAGATTCATTCAAACTTTTAAAACTTAGAGCTTTCATGTCCCGTTGCTTAATTTTTATAGCTACTTCTTAAGAAATTTTAATCTGATTTCTCAGGAGTCTCATAACACAGGAGACTATATCAATACCATTATGAATATAGACAATAAGCAGAAGCAAAAAGCAATGTACTGTATCCAGATGACCGTTCTTATCAGGTGGGTTGTTGTTCTGCCTCCACATGGGCTACATTTTCAGTTTTTTTTAAAAAAACCTTGACAGCTTTATTAATAAGAATTTTGACGCCTATGTTTGATACATCTCAATACTTCACATACATTCTTTACCTGTCTCGCATGTCTCCTTTTCTTTGTAATTATCTCAACATGGAATAATTTTGTGTTTTCATTATGATTCATATTCAGGGAAAGGAGTTACAATATTTCTTTGTCTCAGCATCGCTACAAGATATTGTACGAAGGTTTAAAGATAACCACAATAGCTTTGATGAGCTTCCTGACAAGGTTGTACCGCTTTACAAATTTGGGTTGCAACAAGTACCTACTTGAACAGTCTATCTTAAACTGACAACGCGCTCCTAACAGTTCAGTTCCTCAGATTCCCTCTGACATATATTTTTTTCTGAGAAGTTTGTTAAATTTTCAACAGGTTGCTCTTCAGATAAACGATACTCATCCAGCTCTTGCAATAGTAGAGATAATGAGGATGCTTCTTGATGAAGAGCACTTGGATTGGACTCAAGCATTTGAGATAACATTCAAACTTTTTTCCTTTACAACTCACACAATAGAGCCAGAAAAACTGGAGAAAATTCCTGTGGATCTTTTGGGCAATCTTCTTCCACGACATTTACAAGTTTATTTATCTTACATGAATCTTATTAATTTGGACTTCCATTTCATTTTTTGAAATTGAAACTTTCCATTTTGTCTAGAATTGACCAGAACTTGTTTTTAAATCCATTTGCAGATTATATATGACATAAACCATCATTTCACGGAAGAGTTGAAACTGATAATTGGTCAAGATTATGACCGACTTAATCGTATGTCTATCATTGAGGAAGGTGCTGTGAAGGTAAGAAGTATACCTTATAATTATATTAAGCGTGGTTGCATACAGGGAAACTAATATTCATTTTAGACCACACCCAAAGTTCTTATGGCTCTTTGGTCTGAAGCTAAAAGTAACAACTAAAAATTCTCTTTGTTGCAAATTAGATTGTTCTGTTTGGCTCTGTCAGTTGTATTCTTCAGTCCTTTTATACTGGATCTCTCATCCTTGAGACTTATGTAAAACATTGTGGTCAACTACAATTGGAACAACTTACAAGTAGTCTAGTTGAAAAGGGAGTGTGATATGTAGCGGTTGATGATCAATGCTTGCTCATTTGCTTCTTATAATTCAACAGGTGCGGGCTAAATCTTTTTTCTTTCTTTTTTCCTCTGCTCCATTTCCCTGATATAGAGCGAGTTCACCTGATTTTGATTCTAACCAAGGTCATAAAATGTGTGTGTTTTTTTTTAAAATTTCTATGCATGTTCCCTCTTGGTTGGTAAGTTTAGCCAATGTATTTGCTCAGATATGGATGTGCAGTCATGTAATTCAAAAGAGAATCTGTGGAAAAGAAAGGTTTTGGAAATTACATGAAGATCTTTGTACTGTCCTTGTTAGAAGTGGTTTAGGGTATTTAGAAGGTAATTCTTGGTATTCCGACAACTTAGTTCTTGTGGTTTGTTAAGTGGTGTTTAAAACATCTGTTATTTAACTTTTTAATGCATCAACACTACATCTTCACCATATCTATGCATGCATCTCCCAAAACTGGTGTTATAATGTATCCGTACTTATGTTATTGATTGCTAGAGCATCCGGGTTGCAAACTTGTCAATAGTTCGTTCTCACACTGTGAACGGTGTTTCCAAAGTACATCTTCAAATGCTTAAAGGAAGAGTATTTAAGGTAACTAATACTTATTTTTCTGTTTCTTTGCTCATACGAATATATTTGTGCACTTGAGTAGTTGCCGTGGAAAGAATAGGCTGATTCCTGTTGCTTTATTTATTCAAAAGCTATTTCAGTTTTTGGAAAAAGAAGAAGTAATTAATGGATATAACATGTTGCAGGATTTCTGTGAGGTGTGGCCTCAGAAATTTCACTACAAGACCAATGGAGTAACACAGGTTAGACAAGCACACATTTGTTAGCATTAAAAGCAGTTTACTGTAAAATGAGCACTATTAGTAAAATGAGTTTACTGTACTGCATGCTAGTTTTGTTTTTTTGACTTTTTTCCTTGATATATGTACGTGAAGAAGGTTAATAAAATGAGGCTTGCTGAATATATTCAAACTCTGAGTGGTGTAAAGGTTCTGTCAAATCTTTTATCCACTTGGGATTTTTTTTTTTTTTTGATTTATACACCCATACATGGATGTATTCTAAGTAAGAGTTCTGTCAAATCTGTGTACAGGTCAGTGTAGACGCGATGTTTGATGTTCAGGTTATACGAATTCATGATTATAAAAGGCAGCTTCTGAATGTTTCTCCGCATATTTTGTAAGTTTCGTTGGAATTTATGTGTACCAAAATATATCTTTACCCTGTTGACAAGTTTATGGACGGTCTCTGGATGATCAAGGATACCCATGGCCTAAGTCGGTGACCTCCATTGCACATTTCGGAGGGGTACCTTCTTATGATCTCCCCAAAGTGGGAGCTCCAAGTTGTCCAATCCTAGTTCAAGATTTATTATTATGGTTTTTCTGTATAAATACTAATTCAGAAGCTCTAATTATTTTCTCTTCTTCTTCAAGATGTGGTTTTGACACCGGGGAATGGGATTGTGCTTGGTCCAACTGATCTTCAAGAAAGGCTTCAGAAAAACGGGATATCTTTTGATCTTGTTTCAGAAAGGTTTTTGGATAACGAATAAGATGAAATGTTTTGCTTAACAAATTGACACAAGTTTATCACTGTGCTGTACTTCTTGTTTTGCTTGCTGCATCTGTTTCTGTGCAACTTCCCGAGGTGTTCAAATCTTAAACGTGGTCCTGAGCTAAGCTGTTAGTCTTCATGCCACCCCGTTACTGGTTCATCCGAGTTGGAGTCGCAGCAATTTTCAATTTGGTTGCAACACTGTTTTTTACCAACCTTTAGAGGCTGCAAGGACTCTGGGAGCAATTATGAAGATGCTTATTACCCTCCAACCAGTTCTTTTATTTCATCAGAAAAAACAGAAGGCTCAAAAGAACAAATTTGACCAATTTCGTGTAGTTCACCAGTTTGGAACAGAGTTTGGTGTAGTGGAATAAGGATGATAAGGGAAGGGTTGGAATAAGGTTCTTGATGGTTTGAGAAATATAGTTAAGTACATGTGTGCAGTGTTGGAATACATTGGAGCTCATCTACCACTACCAGCATTTTCCACCTTATCTAAGATAATGCTTTCTCAACTTTGAGGCATTTCAAGAAGATAAAGAGGTTTGTGTCAGGAAGGTGGTTCGTTTATGGATTGCAGAAGGATTTGTTCATGGCATACTGATAAATTGAGTAGCGTAGGAGATACCGCTGCTGAAGTTTACTTGAAGGACTTGATAGGAAGAAGTTTAGTTATGGTCGCCAAATAAAGATATCACGATACAGTTAAAACATTTCGCATTCATGACTTGCTTCGCGATTTTTGCTTACAAAAAGCCAAAGATGAACATTTCCTCCATTCTTGAAAGGCTCTGATGAGCTCCCAGCGTTTAATGAGAGGGATAACGACCAAAGCAGGTTAAGCATTCACTCTGAAGTGGTACATTTCAAGCGGTTCAAGTTGTTCTGTCCCTGAAAAACAAAGCAGTCCCTGAATGTTACGGCTATGATCCAATAGCTTTCACTGTTAAAAGGTATCCATTATCTATACATTCTCTACATATTTCAATCAACCAATTTTATTGAAAATTGTATCTGCTCCAAAATGTATCTTAAACCTTGATATAACTTAGTTGTAGTGAAGCATATGATGAGAGTGATTGGTAAGATCTTCTTCTAAATAATGATTTCATTAGTTTGCATATTGATCACGTGAATTTACATTTTTGTAATACCCTCATCATCCACTTAGGTGTTTTTATGATGCAACAATTTGAGTTGTTCAATTTAAAGCTAGAAGTTCGCATCTTCACCAAATTTCATCCTCTCCCTCCTTTGCCATAGCAATCCAGTATCATTGGTTGCATTCAGTCAACTTCTGATGATGTAGAGTTGTTCAAATATGAACCGATTTATAACCGTTCTTCATTTCTGAGACTGAGATTTTACTTGAGCATTCTCAAAGTGTTTGTTATATTAGCTAGAGCATTGTGCAGGGAAGGAAATCTGAGATACTACCTAGAAAAGATTTGAGATATAGTGATGAGGAATATAAAAGAAATTCACCCTCACTGCCTATTGTTGAATGGGTAAACTAATCATTCGCGTGAGTATATGGATATGTTTTTCTCTACAAAGGACATGGAATCCTTGAATGATGAAATATGTGAATGTTATGTCAAATCCAGGTGAGAGTTGATTTGATCATCTCCTTATGCTTTCATTTTGTTTATTTATGGGGCGGATATAAAAAAAAATGTTTTCTGTCTACAATAAGTTTTCAAAAGTATAAACTTTCAAAAGTATCATCAACATATAAGTATCATCAATACATAAAAATTTATAAAAAACTCAACTTGTATGAAAAAATAAATAAAAAATCACGTAAATTCTGAATACTGATTTAGAGTGGTGAGCTCCTCTTCCATACAGCCTCGACCTCACCCACCATGCCTATGATAGCCGTCTTCTTGCGTTCTTCCTCGAGCTTCTTCCCTTCTGAAACAAGGATTATATTTCCACCCCCGTCTGGATGAGGCATGTAGAGCGGCTCCTCGGGTGACTGAGCACGCTTTCTGTATTCAGCAAATGAGGCGTTGGTCCGCTTCGCAGCCTCTCTGTAATCATTCAGAGCACTCTCCATTAAATCAGTTTGTTTCCGCTCCATGCGCAGCATCGCCTCGTACTTGTGCATCTGCTGCTTCTTGTACTTCTGTTGCCGCAACATCTCCTCATACTTGTCCTTCTGTTGCTGTAGCATTAACTCCATTCCAGCATTCTCACTCAAATTGGATTCACCATTAGCTATCATAAATCCAAGTTCAGACTGATGATGATTCTCTACTTCTTTCATCACTCCTGGACCATGACCTTCCCGAGCCCCTGACAAATCTACACAAGTTTCCTTTCCAATATGATCTACCATGCACTCCAGATCGACCACTTTCTCATTTGCCTGATTTTTAATCTTAACATTCAAATCGACCTACAAATTGTTCAAAAATTACAAACTGAAATACCCAAGTAACAGTTAGCAGGTACGGCCCAATAGGGAAGCAAGTTACTTCCTTGCTTGAGGTCCCAAATTGGGCCAAAAAAAAAGAGGGCTTCATTTTTAGTAGTGTTACCATGTAGGTATGTATAAAATTTAACAAAATAAAACTGAAAATAATGGTAATTCCGCATGGGCCCGCGGTTAAAGATAGTAAACTCTTAATTAATTTTTTTCTTATATATTCAGACCCTCACATTTTCACGTAAAATTAAATCTAAAAATCTAAAAAAGGGCTTAATAATTAAGAGTCATTTTATTTTCTTCTATCCTTAGTCTATTCTACTCCCTCCTCCTCCTTTCGGCCGATCTACCAACTGAGTATTGATTACTTTCAACCTCTCTTGCTAATTTGAATAATTTCTTATCTAAATCTAAAGTTTCAAATTCAAATCAAAATCGTTTACATATTGATTAGTGAATTTGCTTTTAAGAAAGCAAGTAGAATTTAATTATATAATTAAATTTTTGTATCTTATTTTAGAATTTAATTAGTATACTTTTCAATTTCGCAAAATTTACAATGTTTTAAATGTATTGAGGGCCTCTTTTTACTTGTTCGCTTCGGGGCTCAAAAAAGTCAGGACCGGCACCAACAGTTACCCACATTCATATCAGAAATCTCACATTAAAAAGGTTATAAAAAGTACTCCACACTGACCAAAGACTGCAAAACATATTGAAGAAATTACCTGATGAGTAATGCAGGGCACATTCAACGAATCCCCAGTCCGGGCTTCATGTTCATCGCCCTCATCTTGCACCAGATAAGTTTCTTGGTCACCAGACTTGACAGGAATATTCAAATCAAACTGAAATTTACAAGAGTTAGAAACTTATATTATAAAAAACCTAATAACATTTGCAAACAGAAAATCAACCAACCTGAAACTTATCCATTGAATCAACTCTGTCGCTACTTCAGAAAACTCTTTTCACTCGTCTCCAGGAAAACTGCTGAGCGTTGGAAATGGGAAAAGGTTAAAATTATGAGGATTCCTCTTCTGTTATAGTACCACAAGTTCACATTTTGTGTGTGCGAGTTTACTCTGCTCTCTAAAAAGAAACAGTAAGTGATCCTGAATATATAGGCTAGACTAAGATTTCCCTATACTAATTTGTTCCAGGTTAAATGGCTCGCGAATTGTTTTTCTTTTGGTCGATTTTTGTGTTGTAATTGGGAGCCCCTATTCAGAGTAGGCTAAACATTAGAGCAGGCTATGTGGTTTAAATAGTCACATTTCAATCCAGTTGGAGTGAAAAATCAACTAAACAGTTGGAATGAAAGAAGTATTAAGGAATAATATACATTCATATCTCGGGTGAGGCGACTTTGAAAAATCAACTAAACAGTTGGGAGGAAAGAAGTATTAAGAAATAAATGTACATTCATATCTCGGGTGAGGCGACTTTGAAAAATCAACTAAACAGTGGGGAGGAAAGAAGTATTAAGGAATAAATGTACATTCATATCTCGGATGAGGCGACTTTGAAAAATCAACTAAACAGTTGGGAGGAAAGAAGTATTAAGGAATAATGTACATTCATATCTCGGATGAAGCGACTTTGAAAAATCAACTAAACAGTTGGGGCGAAAGAAGTATTAAGAAATAATTACATTCATTCTCGGGTTGGGCGACTTTGAAAAATCAACTAAACAGGGGACGAAAGAAATATTAAGGAGTAATGTACATTCATTCTCGGGTGAGGCGACTTTGAAAAATCAACTAAACAGTTTTGAATTGAACGAAAGAGTTATTAAAGAATATCGTATATTCATGTCTCAGATGCCTCACCTATTTGGGCCCTAGATATTGTATTTTCAGAGCCCAACATTTCATAGCCAAAATGAACGTGTATCGTAGATGCGTATTAATTTCAAACAAAGACCAAATGAACTTGTCGCAAATATGAAAAGGGGTTTTTCTTTTTTAAAAAAAAGCAGTGGGACTCGTCTCATAAATAATTTAGGAGCATTACATCAATTTTCTAGGATCTGACTGCATATATGGGTAACTTGAAACGACTATTATAAAGAAATTTAGCTAAAATAACATGTCTCCTTAAACCATTAAAAATACTCACTACTAGGCACACAAAATGTGGGAGCCTCTCACAATGAAACCATGAAACTTGAATAATAAACATAAAAAAACATATATTTGTGATCCTATCAATCCATCTTCTGAATCAACATCACATGCCATACAATACTCTGCTACTAGTAACAAAATGGTGTTGCGTCGCTGCTTTTAAAATTCTTCGCTTGCTCAACTCTTTTGTGAGGCTGTCGTTGGATGTCGCTTATCACGATAGAGGAGCATCAAGCGCAATAATTTCCTTTTGTTTTAAAATAGCAGGTACTCCATCGCCGTTTTGTTTCGTAAAAGCACCAATAACATGTCACCGTTTTGTTGAAATAGCACAAAACTACATCGTTGTTTTGTTTGTGTAGCATGATACTGTATCACCTTCATACTTATTTTGGTCCGCCTTTATTTCGAAACAATTTCCACCCGATTGTAGCAACTTCACAATTTTACTTGAGAGAACGCGTTTGGAGGTTGTAACTTTCTTCAAATGTTGATTGAAAATGGCATGTATCCCACTGGAGAATCGGGTTCGCACCCTTAGCTGTATCAAATTCTACCTATGCCGACCAGTATAAATTTATATCATCAAGCACGACGACTCCAGAGCTAATCAAACTAGGAAAATAGGAAACAAAATTGTGAGACAATGTGATTTGAGTTCATCTTTTTCACGAAAGTCACAATTTGGAGTTAATCTACCTTTAATCTCACTTCACCCTAGACTGCCACCTCCAAACACAAATTTGGCATAATTTTGCTAGAGATGCTAGAATTATAAGAAAAAGTTTGATTAGAAGATTTAAGTTCGAAAATGTCTATCACCGGAGTATATAGCAAGGATTTCTCCAACTCTGAATCAGATTAGAATCCAATCACATCAAAAGGATAGAAAACTAAGAAATAGGAGAAAAAACGTCACCCTTCTAATAGTTGGTGCCAAACTTAAGTAGTCTACAACCAAACCCACTTACCCCGCCTCCGACCTGACCTGTTTTGTTTCCGTTTCGCCAACTATAGTTCCGACTGCTTGCTTCGCGATTTCAATGTCGACAGTAACTAGGATCTAGTCGTGCCGTATCGTTTTTGACTAGGGATCGTTTCTATTAAACTCTAAATCCAAATCTATCCTAGCGGGAACGACCAACTCTGTTGCAGGTGGACTACCACTCGTTTTCAATTTGTGCATAATTAGCGATGCGATTTACTCGTGCCTGATCCGGCGTCTAAAATTCCATAAGATAAATCAAAGCACTTTAGGTTTTCAAAAGAAAGAAGAGAAGTTTTACGGTTTATGGGTGTTATAGAGGGCAATAAATTAATTAAGCGGTAATTGGCATGTGGGCTTGGGAGATACGAAATGGGTATCCCATCAAATTAAGTTGGGCGTTTGGTTTGCTATTGTCACTATATATACCCCACACTATCATGTTATCATCAATTTCACTCACATAGAAAACATGAGTTTCATTCTCTACTATGTAGCAAAGTTTATGGATACTCTTGGACTTGCTCTAAATTAAGGTTTCATTCCCTACTCAATATACAAAACAAATACAAATATATTTATTCCCCATAATTTCAAACCAAACAATACAAATATAGTGATTCCCACTATTATCATTCTAATTATCATTTCCATTCCCCTCAGTGGCGGAGCCACGTTAGAACAAGGGTGGCAAATGCCACTCACGTTTTTGAAAATAATTTTTTTAATTTTTTTTTTCTGAACAAACTTTAAAATTTTATTATTTTACCACCCACTTTTTTATAAATAATACTAATACCCAGAACAATTTCCGGGGTTAAAATTAAAAATCCCCAAAATTTCTCCTCTATTTCAAGTCTACTACTGGCTTTACTAATTTTTTTTTTTTGCCACCCATGTCAAAAATTCTGGCTTCGCCTCTGATTCCCCTACACCAACCAAACACCCCCTTAAGGTGAGGTTGTAGGAAATGGTGCTGGTAGCGATCTCTCCTTTGAGTATAGATCTAAAATTTGTTGAGAGGGCAAGTTAAATTATCAAAAAGGGCCATATGAATGCACTGCTTAGAGCATCTGCAATGGTGCTCATTTTATACCTGCTTGCAATTTTCTAAAACTTCCAAGCATGATACTTACCATTGCATACGTCAACGTATGCAGCTTGTATGAAGCAACACTGCTCCGTTAAGCAGGCTGCTTTTGCGCCTGCTGCGTATTTAATACACATTGATGCGGTAAACATATTACTTAATTGCATATTCCAAATGAAAATTTATAACTTACCATAAGGTAAACATATTATTTAATTGCATATTCTAAATGAAAATTTCTATATACTTACCGTAATTTTGTTGCATCTTCAGTATACGGTAAACACATTACTTAATTCCATATTCCAAATGAAAATTTATATTTACTTACCATAATAAAATAAATTAAGTATATATAATATATTATTTTAACCTATTTAAAGTAATGTTATTTCCCTTTTATAAATAATGGATTTTTGATTCAAATTACAAAAAATATAAAATTCATTTATTTATTTATTTTCCTGACTAATATACATATCTCTTAAATTGTATATTTTGATACTATAGATATTAATTTAATAATTAATATAATTGGTAATTAAACAATTTATAATTATTATCTAATATGCTATTCATGCATTTTTTTTCAAATTAGATCTTTTGAAAAGATACCTATTATGCTTATAATAATTCTTTTGTTTCATTTAATTATTTACAATTTCAAATTTTCAAAATAATAATTTTAGTTTAAAATTAAAATAACGAATAATAAATTAAACTTGATCTAATAATAAAAATTCTTTTTTTGAAGAATAATAATAATTGATTACCATGATAGTTTACCATTGTGGAAGGATGTAGCTTGCCATGTCACTAGGTTGAAAAATGATATGGCAAATGAAACTACATGACTATGCAGCTAACTACTGTGAATGCTCTTAAGACATCGGTAACATAGTAATGAAATCACAATCAAGAGGCATCGTTGCTGCATAAGCCCAAACTCAAGTACACAAAATTGATGTATAAACATGCAGTAAGGTTGTAAAATTTTAATTGTTTCAGAATAGTCCTGAATAGTGAATAAGGGAGCTAGCTTTACATTTGCTTCATCATTAGACAAAATATTGGGAAAACTTGGAGAGAAATGAGCAAGACATAAAAAGCGAGTTGTGGGCTCAATGTTTTAGCCTCAAAATACAATGTTCTTAACCCGAACATATAATTTTAATCTAGGTTAAAAGAATTAATTGTATTTTATACTAACAGTCATTAAAATAATTAAAATACCTTAATAATATATTAAATAATTACACAATTTCTAATATATAATTCACATTTTATAATTACTTTTTTTAAAAGAATTGTGGGGCTTATAGATAGATATATTTAAGTGTACACATACACATACATACATGATACGTCCAAATATATGTGTATTGAAAAATATGAAATAGCTACAAGTTAAAAGATTCGTTTCTAGAAAGGTAGTCGCGATTGTAATTACCGTAAGGTTGATCCTTTATTGTTAGAAACATTGTGAATTTTAATTTTGATGACACCTTTTTTGTTAAGGATGGTAATGGAAACATGTTATTTCATATATTTTTATATTGAAAATTGAATTATTAACATTGACAACGAAAGGATCGTTCTTTTTCGAATTATCAAAATGTTATATGTATTAAAATTTTTAATCAGAACAATTTTATTTCATTCATGTGGCATCGAGTAACAAAAGTAAGGAAAAAAATGAATAATAAAAAGTAAGAAAAGTGATGCTTTTACCATTAGCATTAATTTAGCATGCAGCCATCGTCTTTTTCTGTCACTCGTCTTTTTGAACTGTGTTGTCCCTAAATGCTGGTAACCTAAGAGAGGTAAGTTGTAGAGCATGCAGAATATAGCGTGCTCCAAGATTTCCTTTTCCTCGTAACCCCATCTACAACGTTAACCAGTGCATTCACTGCATTCTCTTCTCTCTTTACCACTTAAGCTCACACACACAAGAACAAGAACAGAGAGCAAAACCAGATACAATCTGAGCCCTAGGATATGGGTCGTGGCAGGAAGAAGATGAACGCTAGCGAGTGGTTCAAGAAACAGGTGTCCATTTTCTCCCTGCGTTTCAAACCCATCGTGTTTAAGCCGCCGCCTCTGGACATAGCTGCCCACGAAAGCCTGCTCACGCGCTTCGGGCTGTGGGACTTCGTCAACCTCGGCTTTGACCAAACCATCCGAGAGGATTTGCTGAAAGAGGCCGTTCTGTGCTACAAGCATTCCCCGGGGACGTACATGTGGCGCATCAACGGCATCGGCATCTGCGTCAACCGCCCCGCCATCGGAAACGCCCTGCGTTTGCCGGTGAACAACGATGCCAACCGCCAGAGTTTATCGATTTCGAAAGGCGGGAAGCTTTCGGTTTCTGAGGAGGAAGTTCTGTTTCTCGAGAGGCTGGTCTGGGAGTTTCTGGTTTTAAGAGATGAAGGGGAGGATGATGATGATGATATGAGTTATGTGTTTAGGTATGCTGAGAATTTGAAGGAGAGGAGGTTTGGGAGCCTTGATTGGGCTGGCTTGGTTTGGTTTATGATGGTGAGGGAGCTCTCGAGAGGAAAGGATTTGGTAAACTGTTACTACGCATCTCATTTGCAGATTGTGATGAAGCACCAGAGGCCTGATTTGTTTGGCGACGATGATGTTGTGGTGGGGTCCACTGTTGAGAATTCCGGGAAGAGGAATGTTGTGGGAGATGATGATGAGGGAGAAAGGTCGGGGAAAGGGATTTGTGTTTTTGTTCTGAGGAAACGGCAGTGTGTTGGCTTGGTTGTTCCAGAATCTGGAGGTGATGATGGAAAGCTGGATGGTGTATGTCAAAGCATCTGGGAGAGCTTTCCGCTTAATTTGAAGGTCGATTCTGGGAAACATGTTTGCTGTGTTTCTAATTTATGTTGTTTTTATTCTGTTCATAAATTTTTGGGGAAGGTTTGGTGAATAATTCATCAGACTTGTTCAACATCAGGTTTGGTTTGATAAAATGTAGGAACTAAATGATTGTAGAGAGAGTTTCACATCATGTAGAATGAGAAGTTATAATGTGCAGAATCCTTTGGATTGATTTGCATGATTTATGTGACTTTGATCGATGTACATTTATACGTGGATGCTTTTGTGAAATAGTTGATTACTCAATACTCTAACTTCTGATGCTTGAATGATTTGCAGGACAATTCGAGCCCAGAGTTCCATTTTGGTGACTACAGCCCATCAATAACTGAGCCAAGTTCTTCTCATAATCCACTAAAGAGTGGTGTAGAGATTGCTGAACATGAAAGAAGTCAAGAGAGGATAGATGAGGGAGTGATAGATTTGGACAGTGAGGGGTTGATGTTGGTGAGCTTCCAGAAAGAGATGGTGTGATGGAAGGTCAGGAAAATGAAGCAAATATCAGGGATTCGCCTAACGAGGGAGAAAACATTGCACAGGTATGGTTATTTTGCAATTTCATATACTTTTAGTTTGGCAATTTGAATCAAAATCCATTTAAAAGAAGAACTGTGAATGTGCCATTTTTGCCAAGTTCAACAAGAAATACAATCTGCCATGAATTGCTTGTTGAGTGTACATTTAGTCCAGCTTTATTTTCAAATATGCAAGCCAATACTCTTTGAATATATGCGATTTAGTTTGAGAACATGAAAACTGGATCATTCATCATATCTTATGCATTAGATGCAGATTGATTTAAATTGTGAGGAGGTCTTATTCACTCGTGGAAGAAGTGACGAGCCTGTTGAAGAGTCGATGGCCTTGGATTCCTTTGTTAAGAAGATTAAACTTCTGACAGCAAGGTTTGAAGATTCAGCTAGGAGAAGAGATGAAGAGAATCAAAACTCCAAGTTGATGCAGCTGAAGAAAATTGAAGAGCAGAACCAAATAATTGAGAAGTATGAGCTCATGCTGCAGAAGGAGCGGAAACAGAAGCAGCAGCTTGAGTTGATGCTTAAAAAGGAGAGGCAACACAAACAGATAGATAATCGCGAGCTGAAACTGACGCAGAACGCTCTGGATGATTACAGGAATGCTCTAAAAGAGGCCAACTCTTTACTCACCAAGTATAGAGAGAGCGCTCAGTTGCCCGAGGAGCCAACTCCTCAGTTGCCCTGAGCGCTCAGTTTCCCAAATTCTTTCATCTTGTTGAATATGATGTTAGATCAATCAGTGGAGGTTTCTGAAGCCATGATATGATGAGGTGGAATAATTATAAGCTCAAGGATGCGGTTGTATTGGTGGGAAAAATTAATTACTTTATTTCAAAATTTAATTTCTCTGGAAGTGCTGATGAACAAACTTTTAGGTTGATTTGGTATTGGTAAATTTGATACTTGATACTTAAAATTAACATTCCAAATTCTTTCTTGCATGTATATCTTGATTGTCACAGCCTATAATGCATCAAAAGCAATAATAACATTATACTTTGTTTTGATGTTCAATCTATTTCATTTAAGTGTTCAATCACATAAGACTGATAGACATTTAAAAGATGGTTAAGAATAGGATTAATGATTACAGATCCTCTCTCTCTCTCTCTCTCTCTCTCTCTCTCTCTCACACACACACACACACACACAAACCAGAACAGTGAACAAATGATAATATGGGAGCCTTGATTGGGCTGATATGGGGGTGGGGGAGATGTCGAGAGACGAAGATTTTGGCCGGCTGCTATTATGCATCTCATGTGCAGATTGCCTTGAAGCATCAGAGGCCTAACTTATTTGTGAGAAAGGTTGGTAAAATATTTTAAAATGTTTGTTGATTTGTGATATATATGCTTCTTGATGTGAATGTATGAATTGAAATGATTGTGATGAGAGTTCTGTATAGATAAGGAGCATAGATTCCTTTGGATAATTCTGAATGGCTAGCTTGTCTCTGATACGCGACTGTGATTGATGACTACGTTTTTATTTGTGAAATTGTTACTTGAATTTCTAGGGCAATGCAACTGCATCTGAAGCCAGTACTGGTAATTAACTCACTCGAGGCAGGCTACAAGAATGAAGATAATGTGATGGTAAAAGAAGAATTTGAAGCTGACATATTCATTACACTCTGAGAAAGATGAGCGTGCGAATGAAGATGATGCAAAGGAAGCAAAATTAGAAGCTAATATTGATATGTCAGTCCTAAACCTGGCTAATTATTCCTAAACCTAAATTTGATAATTTCATCAAATAATCATATCTTTGTATGCAACAAGTCTCAAATGTAATTAGTTGGCTATCAGAAGCCATAACAGAGAAAGATGCAGAGAGATATCAGGCAATTCATATACTTCAGTCAAACACGAAGTGGACGACTCTTCATCATGAACAGGGAATCGTTGTTCATCCTCAGCCAAACAAGAAGTGGATGAGTCGTCATCACTCCAGCGGCCTCGCTTGGTGGCAGCACAATCTTCATCTTCATCACTCCTCCAATGGCGCTTGGAAGGAGATCCAAGTCATCCAACCCCTTCAAAAACCGAGTCTTTGCTGGAGCTCTCGCCCCCACCCTGCCTGAAAACGCCTCTCTTTGCCGTCTCCATTTGTTTATCGTACCAATTCGCAAATCTTAGGTTTCGAAATTCAAGAATTGAGAGGAATTGAAGAATTAGGGCAACCTAGCAGAAGAATTTAGGGGAAATGTGGGAACGAGGAAAGGAATGAAGAGAGAAGAGAGAGATTAAGGGGAAGGCTATGTAAATGAAAGTGATGTCAAACGTCGTCGCTTGCTCCCTATATATAAGAAACAGTGAAGTCCAAGTGACCACGCATTAAACGCAGAACTTTGTTACATCTGCTAGATGGCACTCATGTTACCGTTACGATTAATTGACAATTATCCCGTTTCTAAAAACCTCATTATACTTGTTTTCACAAAAGAAAAACTAAAATCCCAAGGTACTTTCATTTTTATTATTTTCATTTTAGTTAATATCTAAAAGAAGATTAATTTCTAAATGAGAAGATTAGTAGATATCTAAATTAAACAACCAGTATACATTACACTATATTTTGAAATTTTGAGATATTTAGTTTTGAAATCATAAATTGAAATACTTAATACTTAATAAATGAATACAAGAATTTAGAATAAAATAAAATTATTTTTATCATCTTATTATGATAAAATTTTATCGTTAGTGATTTCTAAAGTAAATAAATAAAATAACATAGAGTATTTTACTATTTAAAATCACTTCAAAGTGAGTAATAATATAGAGTTCCCACTCATTAAAAACTAGTCCATAAATTACATGTATTGAGACAAATTTATATATTAAAATATACATAGAAGAACTATTATAATAAATTATATGATACTCTTAATTCCAAAATATTGATAGATTTGATTGAAGTTGATTCGATATGGGATAGTGGTTATCTTGATTGCTGTGAGGTAGGGGGTGATATGTGAAAATCTTGAAAGCCCTCTCATTGCTGCAAGCTACTGTAACGAATGCCGCCACCAGTTTCCTGTCTTCTTGGATATTTCCTCTTCGAAGAGGCGTTGAAACTGCAGGTGATTCTTTATCTAAGTGTGATTTCAATATACTCACAAAAATTTTTTTAGATGATATCTCATTTGAAAATGTGGGTGTAAAGGTATGTTTGTTTGATCTAACTCCTTGTTTTGTTTACTTGGCATAGTATCGTGGGTGGAAGGATAAAACAGATGAGTAAAAGATAAAACTGATAAGACTGACATATCTTTGTTTTCTTGGACATAATTAATAATTAATTAAGGGTGGTTCTAAATGTAGGTTCAAATTAAATCTGAAATGATAATAATGTCTCTCTTAAATATGCATTATTATTCACGAAAAAATAGTTTATAATTTGGAAACATGTTCAATCATTACATAGACGGGTTTATACATTCAAGATTAGGGTTTTAGAAATATATTTGTAAAAACTAATAAACGAATGAAGAGTAATTATGGTATTTTTCCACTTTCATTGGACCTGCAGAAGCACGCTGGACTTACATATAGTAAACACCATTTTTTATCTTATCTTACTGCATTCTCATATGGGAACAAAAGTCAGTTATTTAGGTTATGGAAACTTGAGAAAGGTGGTATTAACAGGGATTACATCAATGCGTTGAATAGTCTCGTGAGGATTATTGAGCTTGTAGTTTCTTAAATCATATAAATACTAGATGAGATTTAGCAAAAATAATATATAGTCATGAGAATTTCTTCAAAAATATTAAAATTTTTGACGGATTATTTTCATGTTAACTATAAATCCCAATAAAATAAAATGAAATAATATGTATAAAAGTTTTAATAATAATCAAATAAAAATATAAATTATTAACGTGTATATTCTATTTACCATAAACTTCTTCTTTTAATGTATTTGACTTTGTCTGTATATTTTAGTTGTACAAAATATACGTAGAATATTTTCAGGATATACGTAGAATCCTGCTGTATCAATTAGAGATATTGTATGATTATCGTTAGGAAATCCTTGTATTTATAAACTTCAGTATTCAATGAGAAGAGGTAACCTTTGCAGTAAACCTATTCTGCACTACACTGTTTCGTACGTCCACCTTTACGTACATTGCACACCAAACCAAATTTGTATATTTTATATGGTATCAGCCTAGGCAAAACGATCCCTACCTATCGATGGCTTCACAAAATTCCGCGTCTTCCGCTTCCTCACAAATCCTACTAGCGGACGCTGGCGGAACAACCCCTACCCTCCAGCTCCCCATTCTTTCAATTCGCCTAGACCACACAAATTACTCCTTGTGGAAAGGCACCGTTTGCTCAGCTCTTGAAACCTTTGAACTCAAAGGCCATCTTCTCTCCGATCAGACCCCAACCAAGACTGTTGCCTCGGCCGGTAACCCCTCTTCTGATTCGGCTATACCGAAGGACAATCCTGAGTACAAAGCCTGGAAAAGGAATGATAATTTCTTCCTCCTCTGGCTTCGAACCACACTCACAGTTCCGTTACTTGGCCATGTCGCTCGTGCCACCACCGCCGCTGATGTCTGGTCCATGCTGTCTCAGATGTTTCAGTCTCAAACCCGTGCACGCCAAAACCATCTCAAACAGCAGCTGCAGTCTCTCACCAAGGGCTCCATGTCCATCATGGAATACGTCGAGAAGAAACGTGGCATCTCCGACTCCCTAGCGGAATGCCTCTCCACTATCTCCGACGATGACTTCGTCTAATACGTCCTCTTTGACTTGGGTGCTGAGTATGCCGCCTTCAAGACCGCCATCAGCATGCGAGACTCTGTCTCTTCTGATGAACTCCTTGGTCTCCTCCTTCAAGAAGAGCAACGTATTCTTGAATCATGTGATTCGATCTCTCCTTCGGCTCACGTGGCTCATCGCCGCTCTAGCTCTACTTGTGCTCAGCTATCTGAGCTACCTGCTGATGGAGGTGATCCACCTCGCACTGTTTGTCAAATATGCGACAAGCCCTATCACTCTGCTAGGAACTGCCACAACCGCTTCAACGATGTGGACTATCCACCTACCAATCGTCGATCAGCGGAACGTCAGAAGCAGCGTAATCCAGCTCGCAAGCAGGCACACGTGGCCTATACCAGCCCTTCTGCCCTCACTGATCCGTGGATCATGGACTCCGGTGCTTCTAATCACGTCACATCGGATCTCGGAGCTCTCAATCTTGAGGCTGCATACACTGGCAACGACAACTTAGTCATCTTCTTTGAATGGTAATCGCTATTTTGTGTTATTCATTGATGACTGCACTAAATTTACCTGGATCTATTTTTTACCAACCAAAGCACAGGTTTTTAATGCATTCACACTTTTTAAAGCAATGCCCGAGACACAATTTTCCACAAAAATTAAAGCTTTGTAGTCTGACTGGGGTGGTGAGTATCGAAACATCTCTACTTTTCTTCAAACTCATGGCATTTTACATCGTGTCTCTTGCCCTCATACACCAGAACAAAACGGTGTCGCTGAAAGACGAAACCGAATTGTTGTTGAGAAAGGTCTGGCTTTGTTAGCTCATTCCCATCTTCCTATAGAATTTTGGGAACAAGCGTTTCATACAGCCATCTATCTAAATAACAGAACCATCACTCCTACTCTTCTTCACAAATCACCCTACTCTTGTCTCTACAAGCGAGATCCCGATTATAATTTTTTAAAATCTTTCGGGTGTTTATGCTACCCCTATCTAAGACCATACAACACAAACAAACTTGAATTTAGGTCGGTCGCTTGTATCTTTCTAGGTTACAGTGCAAAACACAAAGGATACTTGTGTTTTCACGTTCCGACTTCTCGTACCTATATTGCTCGTCATGTAGTGTTTGATGAGTCTCAGTTCCCATATCCAGAACATATTGCTCAGTCTCCTTCTACCAATCCTCCAGTTTATGACGTATGTTTGCTGGATTCCTCTAGGTCGAATCCTGTCTCTCCGGTTCAGCCTGCGTTGCAGTCTATGCCATCAGATTCTGACCAATCACAGTCTTCCTCCTCTGGTCCTACAGCATCCAGTCAGCATGTCCCCCACTCCCCAGCACACACCATATTTGACAAGTCCAACACCTCCTCACCTGGTCCCACCCACATGTCCCCTCCCTCTACTTCTCTCCCTCCCATCTTAGAGCAGCCGCCCCTCACCATCCTTGCCCAACCCGTGGTCTCCTCTCCTGGTCCCACCCAATTCAGTCAACCTACCTCTCCCTCCACTACTTTCCCTCATCTCTTGGAGCAGCCATCACCCGCCGTCTCTTCTCCTGACCAATCCGGGAACTCTTCTCCTGATCCCACCATCTCCGAGTCTCAGTCTCAGTCTAATTTTTCTCCTCCCAGTGCTGGAGTTCAACAACAGACTCTGCATCTTCCTTGTCCATTGTTTCATATCCTCAAGCCCCTTCGTATTTCAGACCATCTGATTTATCTCAACATCCTATGGTCACTCGGGTGGCAACCAACTCACTCACTCCTAAAGCTCTTCTTGCCACTAAATATTCCGTCGTTCGCGACTCCTCTCACCCTGAATCAAAAACTTTTGCTCAAGCTAATAAACATCCTCATTGGCAACAAGCAATGCAGTTAGAGTATGATGCTTTATTGACTAATGGGACTTGGGACTTGGTTCCAAAGCCCTATACTGCTAATATTGTTGGTTGCAAGTGGATTTTCAGGGTCAAAAAGAAGGCGGATGGCACTGTGGAGCTTTACAAAGCTCGTCTTGTGGCAAAAGGATTCAACCAAGAAGAAGGTGTAAACTACTTTGACACATTCAACCCTGTCATCAAACCCACTACTATTCATCTTGTTCTTAGCATTGCTGTCACAAGACAATGGCCCCTTCGCCAGGTCGACATCAACAATGCTTTTCTTAACGGCGAGCTAGCGGAGACTGTTTACATGGAACAACCACCAGGGTTTGTGTCCTCTTCCACTCCCGGTTTTGTCTGCAAACTCAAGAAGGCCATTTATAGCCTTAAATAGGCTCCGCGTGCATGGTTTCAAAAGCTAAGTCAAGCTTTACAGCGGCATGGATTCAGACAGTGTATCTCTGACACTTCTCTCTACATCAAGTCTCATGGCCGAGATGTTATCTATGTCTTGGTTTATGTTGACGACTTGATTATCACTGGCTCAAGCTCCAAGTTTATCGATGAGTTCGTTCACTATCTGAACTCCGTCTTCTCCTTGAAGGATCTAGGCAGCCTGAATTTCTTCCTTGGCATCGAGGTTCAGCATCTCCCATCTGGTCTACTTCTCTGCCAGAAGAAATACATCTTGGATCTATTGGATCGCAGCGACATGGTTGGAGCCAAACTGATTTCTTCACCTGCCACTCCAGGGTCACGGCTCACAGCTGCTGGTACTGATTTTCCGGATCAGCACCTGTATAGGAGCATTGTCGGTGCGCTGCAATATGCTACCATCACCAGACCTGACATCTCGTATGCTGTAAATCGGGTTTGTCAGTTTATGCATAGGCCAACCACTACTCACTGGCTTGCGGTCAAGCGCATTCTCCGCTATCTCAAGGGTACCATTACTGCTGGTCTTTTCTTTTGCCCTTCACCGGATACTCGCCTTATCTGCTACACCGACGCCGGCTGGATTTCAGATCCGGACGACTGTCGCTCTCAACATGGTTTCTGTGTCTACTTTGGTGGCAACTTAATCAGCTGGTCGTCAAAGAAGCAAGGGGCCGTGGCTCGCTCCAGCACTGAAGCTGAATACAGGGCTATCGCTTTTGTTGCTGCTGAATTGATATGGCTCCGACAACTGCTAAAAGAAATGACATACCTCAGCCTGGGCCTCCCACCGTCTTATGTGACAACCTGAGTGCCACTTTCCTCACTGCTAATCCCGTTCTTCATCATCGCTCTAAGCACATCAAGCTGGATTTTCATTTTGTTCGTGAACAGTGCAGGATGGCTCTCTTCTTGTTCGGCACGTTAGCTCCGCCAGTCAAGTGGCTGACGTGTTTACTATGCCTATTGGTACTTCCCAGTTCAAAGACTTGCGTTCCAATCTTCTTGTTCGTGCTCAAACATGAGCTTGCGGGAGGGTATTAACGTGTATATTCTATTTACCATAAACTTCTTTTTTTACTGTATTTGACTTTGTCTGTATATTTTAGTTGTACAAAATATATGTAGAATATTTTCAGGATATACGTAGAATCCTGTTGTATCAATTAGAGATATTGTAGGATTATCGTTAGGAAATCCTTGTATTTATAAACTTCAGTAATCAATGAGAAGAGGTAACCTTTGCAGTAAACCTATTCTGCACTACACTGTTTCGTACGTCCACCTTTACGTACGTTGCACACCAAACCAAATTTGTATATTTTATATAAATACATATATAATAAATACTACTTAAAGTAAGATGTCATATAATTTTATACAAACAACTATATAAGTATTTGATAACATTCTTTAGTGCCACAATAGTCAAGTTAATTATTTGAAAGATGAATTTGAAGGAGATAATTCCAAAAGATCAACTACATTGGGCAATTTCGAACAATCAAACATACTTTTGTACTCAAAAACATAATTCAAAATAATAAATTAATCGCTCAACCAAAAACTACTTCTGAGTTTAAGTTTGAGTTTGTGTTTTTGTCATGGTTTCAAACACCAAATGTGGAACCGTTCAGCCGAAGAGCAATACTGTTTTTATCATAAAAACTACACAATTAACTTCCCTAATCAGCATATCTGAGTAAAAATATCAATAACAGTAAAATCAACACAAAATCTAGCACGGCATACAATCGCACCCCTTCATGTTTTAAAAGTTTTCACTCAGCATCAGCTCAAATTAGCAGCAATTATCTTCAATTTCACTGCATTTCAGTAAAAAAATCCATATTCAAACAGCCTCTGAACTCAGCAGCAGCAGAAAAAAGGCGAGCCTACACTCCTTGCGGAAGCGGAAGTCCCTGCGGATCAGAAATTTTCTCAGAAATCACAACCAAGACTATTCATGGATTGTGCGCTTCTTTGCTGAAAGGAGAGTATATCAAACCCTTGTATCTCACTTATTTCCAGCATCTTCAACCCCTCTTCTGAACAAAAGACAGATCAAGAATACAAATATGAAAAGATAAGTAATATTGACATATGAATATAAAAGGGGCATGCTATACGCAGTCCGTATTTTGCTTATTTTGCAGTCCAAAATAAAAAATACGCCTTCGATATATATGATATGGTCAATAATTATGTATATCAGACATATGCATCATATATACTACTTCTATTGCATACACTTGCAATTCAGTTATATATCAGAATCATTGTATATATGATTATTTAAAAAAAATACGGACTGCAAATAAGCAAAATACGGACTGCGTATAGAAGGCCTGATATAAAAACGTACAAACATAATTTAGACATGATTCCAAAAACTTAGCTGCATACTTAAGGGTATAAATTAGTTTAAAAGTAGATCTAAAAGGGAGGGGGGATATCATATATTCACCAGAAAAGCACCCATTTTTCTACTTCTGCCAGATAAATCCATCAACAAAAAATCAAAACAGCTCCTAGATAAACAAACAAAGTCAGATAATACCTCAACGGAAGTCGAAACTGCAAAGGTTCGCCTACAGATAATTATAAAATGCAGCATCAGTACCCAATAATACTATACAAATTTGATCCGCGGTCATGTTGATACATAATAATATTTCCATGCAGTAACCAATAATGCTCCTTAGAGGATCCGAGCTTGTTGATTTAATTGAACTAAGGCATCTTTTTTCATTACCTAAAACCTGCAATCCTTTCTTCACATAACTTAACATTCCTAGCACAGTTATAACCAGCTTCCTGCAGAATCTTTTAAAAAAACATAATTAATTGAATAGAGATCAGAAAAGGCTGCTTCAACAAATAATTATGAAGCACATCAACTGAACATCCTCAGATGGACTAAGAAGATCATAAATGCTGCTTTGAATATCCAATTGAAAATATTATTGGGTTAGTAAGAGGTAAAAAAGGTTTCTCATTTGAAAATCATAAACACTGCTTTAAGAATTAAGATCCTACTTGTTCTTGTAGGAGATGTAACTATTAAGTATGTTATGAGAAAAACTACAGTGCGAGAAAACGGGACACGGATATACATATGATAAAGCACATAATAATACACATTATTAGTTGATCACAAATACACATATGATGAAAGTAGTTCAAATTTCATGCCAATCCAATAAACCTGATTTGTTCTCGCCAACAAAATCTACACCTCACATGCATCTCAATTTTCATCTCAATTTGCATGAAAATATTAGACCAACCTCCACATATGCCTATATATCTCAATTTTTCCTCATACACATGCATATGCAGAAAAACAATCCAACTACGTAAAAACTCGGATTCCTCAAAGCAATGTGAGCAAATTGATTTCTAAAACAATATGAATTTGCAAACTGTTCAAAGAGCATATTGGTATCCAAGAAAATAAAGACCAGAAAACCTGAATCTTCTCTAATAAACGAAACCTGAATTTGCACAATGCATCTAATAATTCACCATGAAGCAGCCTCCTTTATTTCATAGACAAACTTGCAAAATCCAGCATGAAAGTCTTGAATGTTAATCCAATCAAGACACCTGTAATAATCGAGAAATAGGAGCAATAATTGTCAGTAAATACCATTATTCAGCCAGAGCTCAAGTGAAAGACAGAACCATGTTTTGCTAGTCATCGAATCATATATCTACAGAAATTTGCACCTAACCATCACATCAAAATAGCATAAATACACTAATAGATATAGAGAGAAAGATTAGTTGACACTTTTAAGAATACCCGTGAATGACATAACTTGAATCTTGAACAACAATCTCCATCCAATACGGAGGAGCATAGGGCCTCCTGCCCCTGGGACCACCAGCAGCAAAATGGACTGACACGCCTTCCAGAGAATTGCTTCATCCCTGGAACGTTGGTCCTTTTCTCCATAACCTGCAAAACACGTAAAGATATTAGGAGGATGAAAGAGACGTGCACTTTTACTAAATAGTGAAGTATTGAAGAAGCAAACAGAAAGAAATCTTTAGTTGACGACCGTTGAGTTCAGATTCATTAAGCGTTGGGTCCTCTTGAACACCTTCTGGCTCAAGGAATTCAACATATGCAAAACCTTTAGGCTAGCCAAACTTATCAGTCAATATATTCACGCGGTTTACTATACCACATGACTGGAAATGATGCTGAACTTCCTCTGGGGTGTAAGCATAGTCAACCTGAAATTTGAGATACAGAACATAACACAGTTCTTTAAAAGTATTCATGAACAGAAGAAATAAAAACCTACATATACTCTAATTACTAATTCATGAAAGAAGCAAGATTATAAAAGGCCATCTGAAAGTTGACAAAACCACAGATGCAAGTAATGCAACATTTCCTATTCATGAAACTGGTTCATATTGCCTTAACACCTAGGTTTTACTAATATAAGGATTACTAATAAAAGTTTTACTAATAAAAAGGCGAGCATCCGTAACAGCTGACCTGGTGTGATAGTAGCACATTTTACAGCAACATTGTACCTGCAGAACAAACTGAGTACTGATGCGCCTGAAATGCAAGTAATGGATAAAAACAGCAAAGTTTACTATCTCTAATAATACTACTATAACTATTCGATTATTGTAATGTATACAAGTCACTGTAAAATGACATATAAAACTAATATTGATTTTGCAATAAGCAAAACATACTTAGAGTAGCTTCAGCACTTTCGAAAGTAACTCTATCATCGGTGCTATCACAATTCAGTATCCCCAAATTGTAGTACTTTATATATAACTCCATATAGGGAACTATCAACTGCAATGCAAATTCAATTCCAAAAACTAAATAAATTAAACACGTATACAGATGAAAAAAGAAAGATAGGGAAGTTAAATAATTTACAACCCTCTCTTTGATCATAATCCACATGTCGCCGGCGGTGAGGCTCGCCTGAGTGGAAGGGCCGATGAGGAGGGACGCGGCGAGCCAGATGGCGAGCAGTTGGAAGGGCTCCGATGAGATATAGAGGAAGGAGATTGCGAACAGGGCGATGGATTGGGATGAGGAGTGAGGGTTTGAGGAGGGATTGGGATTCCGGCGAGATCCCTGCGGGTTTTTCCCAGGAACTCAATGGTCAAACAGCGGCCCTTGCAAAGTATTTTGATATAGGAAAAACTCTAGAAGATGGCCATAGTACAGTATTCAATCCCGTCACCAGAAAATATCATAAACCGCCCACGTTGCCGGAGAAGAAGTACAGCTCCGATATGGGCTCCAATAGGAAGATTGAAGATGAATATGCAAAGGAAGCTGGAGAGTCATGTCTTGGAAAATGCCAATCTTCTTTAAGGTGATACTGGAAAAAAAATCTTGAGAAGCGGGATTTGAAAGTGAATTAGTTATGGAATCAAATTGGAAAAGTGAAGGGACGAAAGTAAATAAAAGCCTCGTGAAGATAAAAATAAAAAGGAAAATACGTGTCTTTTTTAGAAGGGTTTTGAAAGCTGATGTGGAGCATGGGTAAGGAAGGCTTTGAAAGCTGACGTGGCGCAAGAATAGATAAAGGCTTTGAAAGCTGACGTGGCGCAAGAAGAGGGGGTTTGACTTTTCAAGAAGTTGCTGTTTTAATAGTATAGATAGATAAGAGCATCTCCAATGCTAAGCTTCTATTTGGAAAAAGTCCAAATCCACGTCAAATTGTTTGTGGCTCAAGCTAAAAAAATTCCTCCAATACAAGAATCAATTACACCTTCTATATGACGTGGCTTTCCTTCTTTTTGAAGGTTCAACTTGCCTTGCAAGAAATAGAGGCTAAAGTTGCAACTTGCAATTCTCTCCCTCATCCATTCACCCAATAAATGAACCCCACATGTCTAATTAACTTCATCTCTCTCACATTCATTCACTCTAATTTACTTCAGCATTGGAGAGCAAAATTATAAAATGACCCTCAATAAAATTGGTATTGATTATATGATATTGAAACTCCATTCAAAATGTGTCATGTGGAGCAATTGAAACCCAAAAGTGAGGCTTGCATTGGAGATGCTCTAAGATTGTATAATGTCATATATAGAAATGAATGAAAAAGAATGATTGATAAGTCCATGGTTTGTATTTGGACCTCATTCATACTCGGACCAGGGCTCGAGAAGGGTCGTGGGCTCGAGATACGCGGAGGGTGGATCCACAGGTCCATCAATCCTAATCCTTATAAGGAATGCGTATATTATGAATGTTCTACAAGGAATATACATCTTCTCAAAGATGATAATACAGCTATCCTAAACATGATAACACAACCATGTCCGAAATACACTTCTATTATACATGGTAATACAACCTCTATTCCCATAAGAGTTGTATTCATACCATAAATACATATCTTGGTGATCTACGGATTGTAGCCATATAAATACCCTAAAGGTTTGGTAGACCGCTCCATCTAAGCTCATACTTTATACTTTACGCCTTAAGCAAATATACTGATTTGAGCGTCAGAGTGTCTATCCCCGGAACACCCGGGGTCTTTGTCTTGCAGATCAGTTCGAGAGCCTGGTTCGTCGTCGAAGTGTTGGTGTCCGGCATACAACAATTTGGCACGCCCGGTGGGACCTCTCACACTCATTGACGACGTCGCCGAACCTTGTTTCCGATCTGGTATAGTGCACTTGAAGAAGCAACTTCCCAGACAACATGTCTGACGCCGAGCAACCCAGACGAAGCGCCCATGTGCTAGGGCAAAATCCAGAGGAGAATCCAGAAGCGGAGCAACCCCCTTAATGACATGAACGCGGTCGAGGGCGGGGACAACCTAGAAGATCCCGGGCACACTTTGTCTCAGAGCCATTACCAAACTCTTACCTGGGTACCGGAAACTCCATCCATCAACCCAAATCCTGTTGGGATAACACCACCAATCTCTGGTCCAAATCCTGGGATATTTAGAACACCTCCTGGATCAAATCCCATCGTATCCAGGATACCAGCATCCGGCTCCAATTCTGCTGCATCCAGAACCCCACCTCCTGAAACAAACCCTGTTGGATCTGAAGTACCAAACTCAGGTCAAAGGGTTTTCACCAAAAACAACGTGAATTACAGCGCGAACATTGACAATTCAGATGGCCTGGATTAGGAAAATAGGCTGGGGTATAGTAGACCCAACTCGATCTTTTCTCCAGAAGGAAGAGCGCAAAGAGATCGACAAATTCTTGAAGATAGACAACAAGAAGAAGTATTCGTGATAGAACATTATCATAGATACATGAATCTCTCCACGAGACGTTATGATCAAGATGAAATCCTCTAGTAAACCTGTACCGGATGATGGTAGGTAACACTCCGAGGAAGAGGAAGAAGAAGAAGGATGGCTCCCACAACAATAACAACCAGGGTGGCGGAAACAACAATCCTCAAGATCCTCCCCCACCACCGTCAAATGGACCCAACCGAGTCATCAGCAGCATTAATGGCTATACCGGAGAAGCAATTTCCCTAACTAAGCTGAAGGATAGTGTGCGGACCCTACCACATACCAAGCTGGTCAACAAGAGTATCCACTCCAAATAAGCTATTACTTTCTCGGACATGGATGACATACCAAATCAGATGCCTCATTCTGATCCCCTCATCATCTCGGCAACCATACAAGATTCTTCGGTAACAAGAGTCTTCATAGACAACGGGAGTGGGGTAGAAGTAATGTTTCAGGATTGCTTCCAGAAGTTAGGATTTACCAAGGGAGACCTCAAACCTACGGGTCCGATATCGGGGTTTATCGGAAATCCCATAACACCTCTTGGAAAAATCACACTTCCGGTAACAGTAGCAGATGGGATGAGGAGCCTTACCCTCTACCGCACATTTGTGGTAGTCAACACCGTCACACCTTTCAACATTATCCTTGGCAGACCTTGGATGTGCCAAGATAAAGGCATATGGTCTCTCTACCATCTGATGCTGAAGTTTTCAACACCACAAGGAGTAGTTTCAATCAAAGGAGACCAAGGAGTGGCGCATTCCTATATGATCACGGCTATACATGAAACCAGAAAAGTGAGTAACATTTCGGCCAACAACACCATCTTAGGAGATTTGGTTCCCAACCCTGATCTCGAACAATCTATGGTATTTTACTCTGAGGAAGAGGACGGTTATGTGTCAAGAGATCCTCCAACTCCGGGGGAAGAATTGCTAAAATTTTTGTTAACCAGCCCTGAGGAAAATGACCATCTTTATGTTTCTCATTTCGATTTCAAAGCCACCAACAATGAAGCAGAATGTGAAGCCATCATCACCGGATTAAAATTGGCTAAAGACCTGGAAGTCAAAAACCTTGAGGTCTTCAATGACCCACAGATTGCAATTCAGCAGGTCAAAGGTGAATTCAAAAATCGAGAGTACAATCTTCAGAAATACATCGAGATGGTTATGCCTCTCCTAAATCAACTCCAACATTATGAGCTGAATCATATCCCCCGAGAAGAATCGCTAATGGAAACCCTGGCGAAGAGAAGTTGCAAAGAAGATAGCATTATGGCTACTGGCATCTCAGACACATGGATGAACTCCTACATTGAATACCTTCAAACGGGTACCCTTCCCAAGGACAAGCACCTGGCATGGAAGGTCCGAGTTAAAACTCTGAAATACGTCGTCCACGACAGCATTTTATACAAGAAAGGATATCTCCGACCTTTGTTTAAGTATGTTGGATCTTCTGACGCTGAACACTTAGTACAAGGAACACATGAAAGAGTCTACGGTAGCTATCAAGGTCCACGTACCGTTATTCGAAAGCTCCTACAGAAGAGTTATTTTTGGCCTATGATGCTACAAGGCGCCAGAAGATATATCGATTCTTGTCATCAGTGTCAAAGATCTGCTAATTGGGTCCACGTGCCACAGGAGAATATGATACGAGAATCCTGGCTATTTATACGATGGGGCATAAACCTCATCGGACCTCTACATACGGCCATTAGTAACTTCAAATACCTCATTGTGACCATTGAGTATTCCTCAAAATGGAAGGAAGCTGAAGCATTGACCAACATAGCTGGCAAGACAGTTATTAGTTTTTATGGGATAGATATAGTGTGTCGCTATGACATCCCGAGATACATAGTGACTGATGTGGGATGAACCTTACCTGCGGAAGTTGGAGTAGCCGAAAAGTTTTCGCAGATTCTGATGTTTCTTGTTGCAGTCTCGGAATTCAACAAACAAGTAGTGTTGTTTGATTGTAAACGACATTCTAATAAGAACTCATGTTATACATGAGCACTACTAGTTTCGGGGCGAATTCCTTTGGTTTAAGGGTCAAAATTGTGTTTTATTATTTTTGGATACTTAAAATAATATTTTAAGTTAGGGAGGACCTTTTTGTTATTTATTACAATTAGTAGCAGTTAGGGTTTAGTATATAAACAGTTTTCTGGTTATTTTATAAGACGGCTTTGATATTGAATGAAAATTGAGGTTTTTCCTCCATACGTGTCAATTCTTCTGTTGTTTTGATGAATTCAACAAGAATTTGATTCATAGTTCGTTGTTTCTTCCACGCACGCTGCATCAGAGTGGTATCAGATTCCAAATCGATCCTAATTTTTGCCGCCTTCTCCGACGAGAACCCGCAACGGATCATGGGTGTGATGCTCAGAAAGGATGAAGCTGTTGCTCTGCGACGACAACTCGAACTGTTGACCCAGCGACTGGATGCTATTGTCTGTCAGAGAAAACCACTTGTCAAATTCAGTGAGATTCTTGATGATGAGGGTGAAGATGAAATCTTTGCTGCTCCGATGTATCATGATCCAGTGTATGACGATGGTGATGATGACAATGTTACTGCTCCAGTGTTTGATGTTCCCGTGTATGATAAAGCGAATCTTTTCGATGAGGAGATTCTGGTGATGGATAAAGTGGATGTTTTCGAGCCTGTTGATGAAGTGGATGTTCTTAAGCTTGCTAATGGTAAGACATCTTCTCTTGGAATATCTCCACCTGCTGATTTTCAATTTGATCTCAATTCTTGCGGTCTCTTTATCAATGATGGTTATGAAGTTGATTCTTCCCCCATTTTTGATGCCCCTGTTTATGATACCTATGAAGAGGATGTGGATGATGGTTATATTTGTGATGATAATATTTGTGAGGAGGAAGTGGCTCATTGTGTTTACGATGAGGATATTTGTGAGGGGATAGTTCATGGGTATGTTTTTGAGGATGATATTTGTGAGAAGGAAGTTGTTGAGGGGTATATTTATGATGATGCTATTTGCTCCTTCACTCTTGATGTTCTTGATCTGGGTGGTTGTGAGGATGAGAATTATGTGGTTGGGGTTTCAAAATTGGACCTTTCTGTTGATACTCACCCTAAAATATTCCAGCTTGCTTGGCTTCGTAATGGTGATGATGATATTATTATTTCCAACGGTGTCTTGAGGAGCTTTGAATTGACTCAATTCAGTGTACTGATACTTGGTTGTCCATGGCAATATGATCATGAGGTTATGTATGGTCATCCCAGTATGTATTCTTTCTTGTTTGGAGGAAAGTGGTTTATTTTGTTGTCGGATAAATCTTATGTGGATGGAACTTTGATTCTTTGCCGTGGATTTCTTGCTGAGAAGTATGGTGTCCAGTTATCCAGTATTGACTGCTGGCATTACTTGAAATTGATTCAGGAATTGCATTATAAGGGTTATGTTGAGCGTAATGATACTTTTCAGCAGCTTTATGGGTCATATTTTGGGCATTCTAAGCATAGAGAAGTTGTAAGGTTTGTGCATCTACATCATGGTTATTCGCTGATATATACTAAGCTTGGTGTCCTTGAAAGTGTGGGGAAAACTAATCCTAAACCATGTCATGTTCAATTGATGAGCCACATTCATACTTGTATAGTGTTGAATATCTTGTTCCTTGTGTTGAAGATTCTTCTTTTGGTGACGGCACGGCTTGAGATTCGAGGTCGAATCTTCTTTGTCCTGGAGAGAATGATGTGGGATGAACCTTACCTGCGGAAGTTGGAGCAGCCGAAGAGTTTTCGCAGATTCTGATGTTTCTTGTTGCAGTCTCAGAATTCAACAAACAAGTAGTGTTTTATGATTGGAAACGTCATTCTAATAAGAACTCATGTCGTACATGAGCACTACTAGTTTCGGGGCGAATTCCTTTGGTTTAAGGGTCAAAATCGTGTTTTATTATGTTTGGATACTTAAAATAATATTTTAAGTTAGGAAGGACCTTTTTGTTATTTATTACAATTAGTAGCAGCTAGGGTTTAGTATATAAACAGTTTTCTGGTTATTTTATAAGACGGCTTTGATATTGAATGAAAATTGAGGTTTTTCCTCCATACGTGTCAATTCTTCTGTTGTTTTGATGAATTCAACAAGGATTTGATTCATAGTTCGTTGTTTCTTCCACGCACGCTGCATCAGTGACCGATAATGGAGTACAATTTGCTAATTATCCCTTCAATAAAGGGTACAAGGAGTATAGTATACACCAGAAGCTCGCCTCAGTATATAATCCAGAAGCTAGCGGCAAAGTAGAAGCTACGAACCGAGCCTTGGTATGCGGCATCAAAAAGCGCCTCGAAGGAGCTAAAGGAAACAGTATCAAAGAATTACCAAACATGATCTGGACCCATAGAACCACACCAGCTACAACAACAGGAGAGACTCCTCATATCTTAGACTATGGGTCTGAAGCGATCATCCCCATGGAGATTGGGATCCCTTCTATCCGTACTTCTCAGCCAGATGATGAAGATGGCAAGGGCAATGAAGAAAACCTTTGTCTCGACCTTGACCTCCTATAGGAGAAGAGAGAAAATGCTACTATCTACAAGGCCAAGGTGAAGGAAAGATTCAAGCGCTACCATGATAGAAGAGTCCGCTTGGCCACTTTTGTTAAAGGAGACCTTGTCATAAGGTTAAACGAGAATAGCAAGAAAAAAATGGAAGGGAAGCTAGCCCCGAACTGGGAAGGTCCATATCGAGTTCTAGAATCCCATCCAGGAGGAAGCTACCTCTTGGAAACCATGAAGGGGGAACCTATACCACGAAGATGGAATGTGATTAACTTACGAAAGTATCACTGAAGATTAAAAACTCAAGGGAGAGCCTCACAAAGGTTCGAGACTATCAAGAACGTCTGAGAAGCCTCATCAAGGTCCGAGACAAGTATACTCTAGCACAAACGGGTACTCAAACTCAAACCCACTATTTACTTTACTTCTATTCTTAAAGTTATAAACTTAGATTGAAGTCATGATATTTTTATACTTATCCTTATAACAAGCAATCTTTAAATTCCTTTTCTAGAAAGAGGATTGTTGTCTGAAGTATAACATTGATTGCTGTTCAAAAAAATATACTTTATAAAGTATATGATTGGTCAACTTATAAGTTATTTGGATCCAATATTCAAATACCAATCGTTTTGAATAAAAGAGATAGGTTCGAGATAAAGTACTTCAAAAAAGTGCTTGATTGAGGTCTATAGACCAAAAGGGCAGACGTGCTCGAGAATCAATCATCTCAACATAAAGAGGAGAAACCTCAAAAACAAAAGTTGAAGTTCATATCAAAGGTGTTATTACATCAGAATATGATACTTCTAAAAAAGTCTCTCAAAAGGGCACACATAGAGGAAAAACCTCGAACCTAGGTAGTTCATATCAAAGGTATTATTACATCAGAATATGATACTTCTAAAAAAGTCCCTCAAAAGGGCACACATAGAGGAAAGACCTCGAATACAAATAGTTCATATCAAAGGTGTTATTACATCAGATTATGATACTTCTAAACAAGACCCTTAAAAGGTCACATAAGAGGATAAATCTCGAACCTAAACAGGACATATCAAAGATGTTATTACATCAGAATATGGTACTTTTAAATATACTCAATAGAGTTTCCTAGGACTTCATCAGAAGTGACATTGGAGAGATGGGCTATTGTCAACTTTTCTTAAAAGCCTTGACAAAATATGCCCGAGGAAGAAACCCAACAACATCAAGTACGCAGAGTGTTCATTATGGACAACTGCGAAGACCTGATCCCGGAGTATCTCAGCTTGGCATGAGCTCCTTTCCAGTAAATCATGAGACCGAGGTTCATGTGCAAAGGATTTCAGGCTTTGAAGCTGCCGAGGAGATGCCGAGACTAATCCACCTTATTAATGGAAGAACTAGAAATCACCTCTTCAAGAGAAGGTAATTCAGGATACTTAGCTCTAATAAGCCTTAGTAAATCTCCTGATGTTACTATCTTCTCGGAGGGATCCAATGCATCCAAAAACTCGGCCCCAGGGATCCAGCGTTTTGCAGTCAGAGCAGAGAGCTTATCAGCAGCATCAGGATGAGAGAAGATTTCCTTCATCATTTCCACCTCTTTCTCGGATTGACATAGATGCAAGACGCCACCCAAGATCCCATGCAGTTCAGAAGAATGGAATAAATCCCCATACTCCTCCCTGTGGTTCAGAAACTCGGGCTACAAGTAATGAAGGCACTCCAAAACTTTAGAAGCCGTTTAGGCTCCTCTGGATCCTTCTCCTTGGCTTGGTTTTGCGCCAGCTCCTTAGTAATATCTCGATAAGCCTCCAGCTCTTTCTCTTGAGACTTCTTCGCCAACAGCAGGTCCTTATTCTCAGCCTCTAGCTGCTTTACCCTGGCTTCTAGTTGAGTCACATCCAATGGAGCCTGAACGGGTGGAGTAGAAGCAGGAGACTTAGTTGTCATAGTCAAGAGGGAAGCTTCCATCTCCTCCTTCTTTGCCCTGAATGCCCGGTATTTACCATGTAATTCCATCACAGAATCAGACAAGTACCGGATCACGTCATTAGCTCGGCACCCCACCGTGGACAGATCCGCCATCAACTGAGAGGTCAGGGATATATCAAAACCTGGCATCTAAAGAATCTACATAGTATAACATGAAAGATAATTACCTCAGCGACGAAGGATACTTCTTAGAAGACCTCCGAGAAGCCTGACCATCCTCTTCCTCTGGACAACTCAGATAGTACTTCATTTTCTTCAAAGAAGCATCTACGGAGATCACCAGCTCCAGGTCAGATTCATCACCATCATCTGAGGACCTTCCAACATCAGTTTCCCTCTCCTCGGACTCCTCCGCTTCCTCATCTATGACGTGGAGAGGGGCCTTCCCCTTCTTGATCTTTTTCTTCGGAGGAGACGTTGTACATATATAAAGATAAACCTCAGCATATGACACAAGAAAAATATATTATACGATAACAGTATATGACTTGAAGAGTTACTTGAAGAAGACCGACTAGAATAAGATTCACCATGATTCCGAGGAGACTTTCTCGGACCCCCTTTCCTGGCCTTCTTCTTTCTTCCTTGGATTTTATCAGGGAGGGCCCAATTCCGATCAGGCTTCAAAAAGCTGGAGGTAGATTTCGACCGAGGAACATCCAACAGGTATGAGTAAGTGACACTGGGCCACTGCCATACAGAGCCATGTGCGCCCAGAACAAAATCCTTTCTTTGAAGGGTGATGTCCTATGTTAGGAGCTCCTCGATGATGCCCTTTAAGTGATTAGGAATTATGAAACCCCTGTCACGAGCTATAGCGTCCTTCAGATGGGGAGGCAAATCAGGGACCTCGTACTCACTTTGGTCGAAAGTGAAACGGTCTACTCCCACACACCACTGTTATCAGGAAACGTGATGGGTTTCCTCTTCCTCGGAGTAAGAGTAATGTACTCATAAGTCTCAAAAGAGAATAACATATACAGACTCCTGAACAAATCCAGGCTTGGATCGTAGTTCTTCCGAGCGCACCAGGAAATCACCGCCATGATCAACACTACCACATTGGAATGTATTTGGCTCGGATGCAGTTGATGATGCTGCAGGAATTCATGAATTAAAGGGGGAAAGGGAAAACTTATTCCTTGCTGTAAAAACCTCCCATAAAGTACCCCTCGAGTGGGGCTCACCAGATCTTTAATTGAACTTCTCCATCCTCGAGCTTCAAGCCAGCCTCAAGAGGATATGACAGCCTGCAGGACTGCAGATACCTTAGCGTCCTTTCGTCAACCACTTTGGTGACATCATTCACATCATCGGCGGCCGGAACCCGTTTATCATCTTGGGGCTCCGCATTAGGGTCCATCTCTGACCTAGAGGCACCATCATCTGCCACTACAGTTACCACCTGCAGCGGTGAAGCAACGGTAACTTCCATCAGCTCCCTAGACTCGACTTCCAGGAACAAGGTGCTCAAGTCACGATTAGCTAGGGCTCTGTTTCCAACAACATTCTCCATATTGCCAGGGGGAACGCTGGAATTTGTTGAAGACATGGCCATATAGAGAATGGGGGGAAGAGAATATATGAGGAAAAGAAGACAAATTTGAAGAAAATTTCTTTGGAAATTTGAAACGCAGAGATGAAGATTGATGATAAACACAAGGAGAAATTACTTGGTTATATAGCCAATAATTAACACGCATTTAAGTGGAGTAATTACCTCGACTCGCGAAACGATGAAAGCAATTGGAAGGTTGGTCTTCCTCACCGCTAGAGGGTACAATGAATCAAGACCATGTGTCAATCACCTCAGAATTCAAGAAGGCAGATTCAGATCCAACCATCCACGTGTCCTGATGGAATACGAAGAAACTTGAAGCTAGATATTCAGAAGGGTAAGCCCGAGAAGAGAGTCCCCGAAGGACATCCCGAGCTTAACACCCCGAGTTATTCTCCCTCGAGTTATTGGTCTTCCCTCGAGAAGCAAGCCTCTCCTTCAACCTTCGAGATGGAGTACTCTATATTCTGAAGATTTACCTTGGGGCTACTGATAAGTCCATGGTTTGTATTCGGACCTCATTCATACTCGGACCAGGGCTCGAGAAGGGTCGTAGGCTTGAGATACGCGGAGGGTGGATCCACAGGTCCATCAATCCTAATCCTTATAAGGAATGCGTATATTATGAATGTTCTACAAGGAATATACATCTTCTCAAAGATGGTAATACAGCTATCCTAAACATGGTAACACAACCATGTCCGAAATACACTTCTATTATACATGGTAATACAAACTCTATTCCCATAAGAGTTGTATTCATACCGTAAATACATATCTTGGTGATCTACGGATTGTAGCCATATAAATACCCTAAAGGTTTGGTAGACCTCTCCATCTAATCTCATACTTTATACTTTACGCCTTAAGCAAATATACTGACTTGAGCGTCGGAGTGTCTATCCCCGGGACACCCGGGGCCTTTGTCTTGCAGATCATTTCGAGAGCCTGGTTCGTCGTCGAAGTGTTGGTGTCCGGCATACATCAATGATACAAGGATATTATTGTACTTCTACAAAAAAAAGTGTGTATAGCTTAATACAGCACTTCCCCATTATGAAATTATGAAAAAGTTGCACTCTTTTTATAAATTAAGAGAGTTCCACTTTCCCTAATCCAAAAATTTCTATAATATTATTAGAAACATATACTTTGTCCACTTCAACTTATTCTCAACACATTCAATACCTTTCAGTTCAGTTCAGCAGCATGTTCTCTCACTGATCCAATTAAGTTTAATCCGTTTTTAGTTCAGTTCAGTTAAGTTCAACAGCTTTACATATTTCAATATTTCAAGACTAGCACATTTCAATGTAAATATCCAAATACAGTTTTCAATTCAATTCAATTAAGCTGAAGTGGACAAGATCTTATGAGCTCTAAATTAAAGGTGATCTTACTATTTCATTTTTAATCAACCAATTTAGTACAATATTAAAAATATTCCAAAGTAACCAGTAAGTGTAACCATTAGACTGCTTTTGGCTTTGGCTGCTGCAAATTCCTTATTCATACAACAATTGGATATCAACAATGCTTTTCTCCATGGAAGCATTGATGAGGAAGTCTACATGAAACCTCCTCCTAGCTACTCTCTCTCAAGCTCCTGATTTGGTTTGCAAATTAAAAAGAAGCTTGTAATGGCCTCAGCAAGCTTCAAGACAATAGAACAAAGAGTTTACCAGTCATCTGAAATCTTTGGATTTTTTCAATCTCCCCATGATTATTGTCTGTTTTACAGGTTTCATGGCTCTTGTTTTATGGGACTTGCTATTTTTATGTTGATGATCTAATTATCTTGGTTGGTTACTCCCTAGATGTCGTTAATGTTGTGAAGCAGTCTTCCCATCAGGCCTTCACCATTAAAGATCTTCATGATGCAAAGTAATTTCTTAGAATGGAAATTGACAAGTACTGCAGGTGTTTATCTCACTCAGAACAAGTATATTCTTGATATTATCTAGGAGTGTGGCCTTCAAAATGCCATACCAGTTACTACCCCTCTTCCTTTGGGTTGGGCTTACGACAAAACTTCTCCTTTCATGCCCAATCTTGACGTTTTCAGAAGACTGGTGGGGGAGGTTGCTCTATTTGGACTTCACTAGGTCTGGCATTTCTTTTGTTGTTCATCAGTTGAATCAATTTATGCATTATCCCACTGACTATGAATTTTCTGGTGCTCTTCATGGGGTGAAGTATTTGAAAGGATGTCGCACTTATGGGTTGTTTAACCCTTTCACATCCTCAACATCTCTTTCTTTGACAACTTTTAGTGATGCTGACTAGGGTGTTTGCAAGGCATCTAGAAGTTTTTTTTTGGCTTTGCTATCTTTCTTGACCTTCCCTCATTTCATGGAAATCTAAGAGATCGTTTGGTTGGAAGTGAAAGATGTGGGAATTTGAAAATCCCATTAATTAAAATCCTACAAATTGTTTGGTTGACAAAAAACATGGGAGTTTTAACTTCCTAGAAACTCCAAACTCTCACACAATGGTGAAATTTTTTCTTACCTAGGTCACCTTAAATAGTTAGAAATTCCCATGAATTTCTTCTCCCACATCCTAACGAAACAACATTTTCAAAACATAGAGCTCAAACTCAACTTGTTAATTTTCTTATGAGCTCGAGACCGACTCACGAGTTCAATGAATTCGAGCTCCAACTCGAGTCAACGGAACTCTTTAAACTCAAAAAGTTCAATTTCAAAACCAAGTTAATTTAATTAACTTAATCAATCTTAATAAAAATATATAACTACCAGTCTAAAAAACTAAAACACGTGAATATAAAGAACTAAAACTAAATTTAGTTTGGGTTAGGTCTAAACTTGTTTTATTCTTACAAAAAGTCAATAATATTAATAATATGTTTAACTACATACATTGGCTCGATAAGCTCGTTGAGCCTATCGAGATAAAATATATAAGCTCGTACTCGACTTGTTACACAATCGAACGAGTTCGAGATCGAGGTCAAGCGTGGTCAACCCAAGCTCGAAGAATTTTGACCGAGTTTTTCGAGATTTGCTCACGAACGACTTAACTCATTTACACCCCTAGGTGTGACTAATAGCTTCAATCTATGATTTATTTTTTGAATTAAAACACTACATTCATAATTAAGAGAAACATGTACAAACTACATAGTTTTGGCCTAGAGCCATCTTACGGAAATTAAACATAACAGAATAAAGGTCGCTCCTATGGAGCTCTATTACATTAAACTGAGATGATGATACATGAAAGAAACATTGGATGTCTTCCATGATAGGTTCCATCTCCTTTGGCGCTAACTCGCGATGGTAGAGTGCCGCCAGTGAATCGGATGACTCCGTGAGCAAGCAAATCTTCCTGGGTGAGACCCTGATTGCTGCTTTGATAGTTCTCCAGCAGGTCTTTTCCAATGCCTGCATCAGAGTGGTGCAAGTGAAAGGACCTAGTCCCAATTGCAAAGGTGAATCTCCACATGTGTCTGTCTCCCCTACCAAACTCATCAACTTGTAGGGAACCTTAAAGTTCCAGACTTTGTCCCACAACTTCCGCCTCCAACGGTCTGCATAGCCTAGTGCTAAGACCACTATATGTTCAAGTCCCACATGATGTCTCTCGTCCTCTTCCCTGCTCCATGTTAGCTCTGTTGATCCTGATAGACTTGATGAGAGACTGAGAAGAAGCAATACATGAAGTAGCACTAGTGTTGTGGGAACCGAGTTTGAGGATGTCACATTCAGCTGTTTGCAGGTACCATTTGATGGCAGGCAACCCTTGATCAGCTCGTAGAACATGAGCTTCTGGTGGTTACCATTGGCCTGATGATGGTCCTTGCTACTTGCCATAAATCGAACGCCTTGCAGTTCCTCATAAGGTGGGGCAATCATCGAGAATACATTAGTTAAACTCTGTGGCTCGGCACCCTGTAGCTGCTGCAATTCTGCTGGTGCTGCCTGCAAGTCTTGCCATTCCTCATGGATTGGAATAGCTATAGAGAACACCTTAACATCGTGTAGCCATTTCCCATTTGGTGGTTTATGTAACTCTTGGCAACATTTTTTCCATGGTCTTGTTTCAAAATTCTCAGTTGCATCTCCACCTTTCCATTTCCTGGTTAATTTATGAACCTGCAACTTCCTTTTCTTCTGGACAGTAAGAGAACCTGGATCCCTGAAGCTCTCCCAATCACAAAGCTTCCGTTTTGGAGCAACACAACACTCTTTAAACTGGGAATCAGCTCTATCCCTTGGAAGTTGACTAGCATGAGGGGTTACTTTGTGCAAAAACTCACCCACTGCTGCATTTTGGATTGCACCATCCCAAGGGCGTTTCCTCGTAGTTATTCTCACTCTGTGTTGTACCATGTAAAGATCCTCTCTAATGGCATTTGTGATGGGGAGAAATTGACTTTCTTCATGCTTCCATACCCATACTGAAAGAGAGGTATCATCATCACAATTCTGATTATGTTTGACATTTTTCGTGGCAAATATCATTCCCAGGTTACAATCCAATGGAGAAGGTCTGTACTCCTTGCAATATATTCCGTTTTCCTCCCTATGGAGAAAGTGCTTCAGCATGTAGTGGTTAATAAAAGACTCTGCTTTGTCATCATCCATAAATTTGCATCTTGAAGCTGGATGTCCAATAATCCCACATCTAGTGCAGAATTTCAAAATACGATCATACCAACACGCCACCCAGATGTGGTTGCCCTGATCATCTATCAGTGAAAGTCCTGGTATTAATGGTCTACAAGGATCAATCCATACTTTGCCCTTCAAATTTGTAGTCTTCTTATCCACATCATGACTCAAACGGACCTTACCGACATATCCAATTAGATTCAATAAGCTCTTACCTTTTATCGGATTACACAGCTCAGAAGGTACACCAATCAAACATACCCATGCCAGGATTTCGGAAACGATGAGGCTTCTGCTGGGATATTCCTCATCCCATTTCCGTAAACAAAGTAAGCCTCCTTCCAGGACATACGGCCCCTTGCGTAGAACTGTGTTCATCTGAGTTTCAGACCGGAACCTTATTATCATAAGGTTGTTTTGCCTGTACACTATTCTGACCATTGAACCCCAGAGATCCCTAATAAGATTCTGAAACCGATTATCAAAAAAATTTCTATCATCACACCAGAATCCCAATACATCAAACTGCTTTCCCAGACTCATATAATCCGCATGTCTCCCTCGAGTTCCAATTAGCCCATGCTTTTTTGAGGAGACATAAGGACTATACCCATCCTTTTCTGTTTTCTTTGAGAAAGACTTGAGCTTCTGGTATTTAGCATTCAGATCTGCGAAGGAACTTTTACATAACAACCCATACCAATTAGAAGTAAGTACCTTTCAGCTTGATTTTGAGGGAAGGATCCCACATGCAAGAGGAGGAGTTGTCAGCCATTCCTTTGTGAAGGCTTGGCGTCTTCCAGTACCAGCTCAAACGGATCCTTTTCGCCGATCTGGCCCTCCCTAGAGAGTTCGAAACTTGAAGCTGGCATCTGGTTGGGGATTCCTCTACGCTTTTCCGTTTCGCCAACATGACTTCTCGCCTAAAAACAGATAAATATAGAGGAACATTTTTTTTGTTCTTTTATAAGAAAAAAGTCGAAATCAAAACTAGGAGTTTGATTTAAACCAAAACACCTAAGCTACACAGATCCTAGCCCGATCTAATGATTTGTAAAAGACCCACAACAAACAAGGAAACAGCTGATTAGATCTATAGAATTTTTTTTTTTGAAGACCCAGAAGAAATCAAACACCTACGGTAAACTACGGTCAGAACATGACCTTAATGAACTTGGAAGATAAACATTTTGGCTAAATCAATTGAAGAAAACCACAACAAATTAGAAAGAGATTATGATGAAAACCGGAAGAAACTAGAGAAAGGAGAGGAAAGAGAATATGACTAGTGAGAAGGAAGAGAAAAAGTAAAGCTCTCACTTAGTGAGAGAACTGGGAGAATTAAACAAGTGTGTTCCTCAAAGTTCGCTTCAATCTATGATTAACCTCACGTATATACTTTGGATTAAAAATCAACAGTAAATATAAAATTAGGGACTAAACTCAACTGCAACCGAGGACTTAAGTAAACTACGCAGGTCTTTTGTATGAACTTTGAAATAATTGAGGACCAAACCATAAATTGAAAATTTAAAACTGATTAATAAGGATCTCCTCACTGAGGCACAAATCTTCTCCGCCCTGCTCGTCGGAGTCATTTCACACTCGCCTGTCGCATTCTGGCCGGAGTGGGCACCTCGAGCTAGTTGGGATCGAAGAAAAAGAGCCGCCACCACCGGTACCGCACTCCGATAGGATTCCTCATCGTCGCCACCACCACCACAATCGCCTCCCTACTCCTTTCTACTCCGGCGGCTTCTGCCGTGATCCTAACCGGCTTTCACAATGGACAATCCTTTCGATCGTTGCTTCTCTGGCACCCCTGCTCTTCTGTAGATGCCGATTCATCATCGATTAACTGAAGCCAGAAACCGCCAATTGATCACCAATTCAATTTGCTCGCCGATTGATCACCGATTTAGTTCTCTCGCCGATTCAACACCAAACAAGATGCTCTAGTAATTTTTTGATGAGATTGGTTATTGAATGAGCTTGTCAAGAATATTGTGGATAGGTTATTTGGTACCGAGTTATTGCATGTTCATACTGATTGATTTTTTATTTCAATTTTGATTTGGTTCTTGTAAAAGTTATATTCGAACTGAATTCATGATACACGAGCATAAATTAATAATTATTTAGAAATCGGAGATATTGCATAAATTTGTATTATCAATTAGTTTCTTTTGAGATTTTGGGGGGAAATTTAATATATTGTTACTTTGACCTTGACTTCATCAGACACAAATATAGCACATTACGGGCAATTTCGGATTGTTGCAATGAAAATACAGTCGAGAGTATCAATTTGAGTGGTTTATAATTCTCTCCCACACTAATGATTTAACAGATGAGATTCATCGAAATACACAAAAATATTATCGCATAAAATCGCGCATCTCACCGTTTACCCATGCTAGTTATATGTGTCTTCAATCCTCTCTTCTTCTTTTCTTGAAATATCATTAAGCCAAAGCATTCACGTGAACACTTTCATTTAAATGTGGCATGTGACCTATGTAGATGGATGCATGGTCAATATGAAATTAATCGAACTCCGACTTCATCCGAAAATAAAATTGATTGCATATTTTTGTAATGTGAAATAAATCATCAGTATTTCTGTGCACGTTACCTGTCTTCTCCCGGCCGATCCCACCACAACGGCGGTCCGTATAGTCATAAATATTCGACTGTTTTTATTTTTCCTTTTAAAAATAGTAAACGTGAAACCACAAAATGTCAATATGTAGTAGCGGCAACAAATGTGCAAGCCCTTATTAATTGCCGACTTATTTTTTCAAGCTACTAACCGTCTTTATTTTCTATCATATCTTTCATGTGGTTGTGAGTTGTGATGATTAGCCATTCATTTATTTAGAATGATCCCTTCGACTTTGGGTGTAATTTTTAGGTGGAAGTAAATAAAAACATAAACGTGCATTAACAATAAGTATACTGTGTATGATCTTGATGATTACAAAGGTATATTGAATATATATACTTAAAGCTAAAAGAGACATTAAAATTAGGATGTTGATACATTACGAAGCAAAGTTTAGATCTGAAAAACTTAAATGTAAGCAATGATGATCATATGAGAAATTGAATGACCGAATTCACCAGAGAAACTAAAATTATGGGTCGATATTAAAAAGTAAAATTAGCGAGTAAAACTTTTGAGTTAATATATTTATATAACTCATAATCAATGGTGGATCTATGTCTAAATTAGGGCAGGCTTTAAACTGCCCTCGAATCAGCCGAACAAACATGTGAACAGTATTTTCCGACCTAACTGCTATTATAGCGTCTTTCCGCTTTGTACTATCACCCGCTCTAATATTAATTTCTAGATTTGTATACTGCTCATAATAAAACTTAGGATCGACAGCTATCTATGGTCCATAACATATCTTAAAATGACAAATTTACCTTAGTAAACCCAAATTTCCGACCTAACTACTATTGTAGCGTCTTCCCGCTCTGTACTACCACCACCTACGTTGATGTCAATTTCTAGATCCGTTGCTACTCATAATAAAACTCAGGATCGGCTATCTATGGTCAATCACATATCTTAAAATGACAAATTTATCTTTAGTAAACCCAAAACAGACCAAGCCAATCCATGCCCAAACAGCTACAATTAGTGGCCCAACCACAAAATCTTGATTTGCTACCTATCTAGGAGCACTGCAACCAGGCTGCTGATAGCAGCTAGCTAGCATCATTATCAGCACTTAATCGATCTGAATTGAATTAAACAGCCAGCCATTGATGGAAATGGAATGAGAAACAAAAATCAGCTGTCATTGCTCACAACAGTCACAAGTCATAACAGTGATTTCCATTCAAAGAAAGACAACACATTTGTTGTTGAGCTGTGCTGCAACAATAATGTCCAGACCTAACACAATTTAATGCATCCGCCACTTATCCATTTTATAAGAGCCACTAGAATGTTTTCTCTGTTTCTCAACCAATCCAAGAAACAAGAATGGCCTCTGCACCTGATCACTTCCTCCTCCTCCTCCTCCTCCTCCCCGCCGCGGCATTGTGCGCGGGAGCGGTGGACGTGGCTGAGGTGCGGCGGCTGGCCAGCAGGAAAAACCTGACTTGTATTCTGGTGTTCGGAGATTCCAGCGTCGATCCCGGAAATAACAACCGCATTGCCACCACGAATAAGGGAAACTTTCCGCCTTACGGGGAGGACTTCTTGACCAATCACCACCCCTCTGGCCGCTTCTGTAATGGCAGGCTCGCCACCGACTTCATCGGTCAGTAATATTTCTTTACTAGCTATTTCATTTCAAAACTACTCAAGTAGTATTCATTTTTACTAGCTTAAAATTCTAGTTAGTCAAAATCTGTTGACTACTGATGTGCACATTAATTACTACTGATGGAAACCTTTATTTAGAAGGGCAAAATGCATTTTGTGTTATATTTGACCAAATGCTACCTCTGTCTAAAAAGTGCTCTGTATAATCATCCAATTGGATGTAATTAAATCCTCATAATAAAATTTTTTAATGTAATCTGAACTAAATTAAACTCTGGATCATGTTAGTTATAGTAGAATGTGATAAAAAAAAAAGCTAAAATAATATGAATTTCATTATATTATCATCAAAATTAAAGAGTTTGCTACATGTCATCTGTATTTTACTTCTTTCCGTCTTAAAAATAAAAAAATGCGTCTTTAACATGTAAGTTATAGTCCATATTTACTCGTATTAAATGTATGAATTATATATATTGCTCTGTTACGCACAATTATCAGAGCATACCAGTCAATATTTGGACTTGCAAAAACTAAAATGATGTCGCAATTCCGCAAATAGATGGTTTAAATTAAATATTGGTTAGATGTTTGAATTAATTTGTAGGGGATGCACTTGGGTACACAAAAATCATCCGAGGATTTCTTGACCCTCACCTGACCAAACTCGATATGCTGCACGGCGTTAGCTTTGCATCGGCGGGCTGCGGCTACGACGACCTCACTGCCAATCTCTCGGTAATTAATTTATTTTCACTTATTCTTAATGATTTGGGTTGTAAATTTTATTTATTTATTTATTCTTATTGATTTGGGATTTTAAAATTGAAATGGTTGGTGGTGCAGAGCGTTATATCGCTGTCGAAGCAAGTGGATTATTTGAAGCATTACAAACTCCAGCTGGGGAAGATGGTGGGAGAAAAGAGGACCGAAGAGATAGTACGAAACGCTGCGTTTGTTATAAGCATGGGAACCAATGACTTCCTCCAAAACTACTTCGTGGAACCCACGCGCCAGCACCAGTTCACCGTCGTCCAATATGTTGATTATCTGATCAACGCTATGACCAAGACCATCAAGGTCTAATTTAAACTAACAAAACCAATTATAATGTTGAAATACGCATCTGATATTTGATCATCTGGTCGAGTGGAGTAATTGACGCGACCACCCGACCAGATGAACAAAATGCGCAACCAATTCTATAGTGATATTTATACATTTCTGGCTAAATTATATGCAGGAAATGCACGGTCTCGGAGCAAGAAGAGTGGTGGTGGTCGGAGTTCCTCCGATGGGGTGCATTCCACTAGTGGTGACACTGAGGCAGCCTAAGACCAAGTGCGATGAACAACTCAACCAATTGTCCGTTCTCTTCACAACGAAGATGAAGAAAAGCTTGACAGACCTCAGGGGATCGCTAGGGCTTCAAACTTCATTCGTGGACATTTACACCGTCATCTCAAAAGTCATTCAAAACCCAAAACCATACGGTAAAATAAGCCTCATGTTTATCTTTTTCTTTACTCAACATTCTATCTAATAACATGTTATGATGAATTTTTGGGCAGGTTTTGAGGAGACGTCCAAGGGGTGTTGTGGCACCGGAACTTACGAGTACGGGACGAGTTGCCGGGGTTTGACGACTTGTACCGACCGGACAAAGTATGTGTATTGGGACGCAGTTCATTTCACAGAGAAACTGTATAAGATGCTGGCTGATGAAGCTCTCAAAACCATCACCGTTGATCTTCTTAGCTGATGAATGAGATCAGCGAACATTGGATTAAACTAATTCAGAACATGTCTGATTTTTCTGGAATATATGTTCTAATTCAATTCATTCATCTAGCTGTTTGTGCAATGTAATGTATTGCATATAATGCGCATTTGTAATCTTCATCCAAGATCAATTCAAACAGAGTTCCATTGTTTAAAGCATATCAGAAAAATCAAAGTAACTTTCTCTGTAATCTCAAAACAGAAAAGGAACAAAAGTTGGGTAAACACAAGCAAGAATGATTTTAAACAAATTGAAGAAAGAAAAAACAATTTGGAGGCTCAGATATGTGATCTGGGCAAGGAGACGGTGAGGCGCCATGGCTGCAAATCTCCGGTTGCGAGAGAAACTCGCCGTCCGGGAGATTTGCCCGGCCAAGATACGGCCACCTGTAACTCCATTGCCCGGAGCTCAGAGGATTCATCGATTAATCGTCACAGCCTCATAAATCTCTAGCCTTTTATTCATAGTGTGCGTGGTTGATCAAATGGAGGTATAGAAATATTTATTACACAGAGGGAAGACGTGTACAAAGGTTGTAGAAGATTGACCCAGCATTCAGATGAAGGGGCGGTTGATTTATAAAAATCATAACTTCATCGACGCAACAGAAACGGGCAACCGCCCCTAAAAACCCAGTCTTTCTACGTCTCTGTTAGCCTCTGAGCTCTCTGTGTTAGACCTAGCATTCGGATCCATATTTATAGGCAGCTGTGACTCTGAAAATGGCGCCATTTTTTCGTCTGACATGGCGCCTTTTTTAAAAAAATAATTCTAAGGTAACTAATTGGCGCCATTTTACTAATTAATCAATGGCGCGTTTTGTAAATTTATGGGATTATCCATTCATTTATAATTTATCCCTATCTTATAATAAATCGTTATTCTTCTAAAAAGTTTGATCATAGTTTTAGTTTTTCTTTATTTTTTTCCCTCGTCATTATTTTAATACTTTGGTGGCAAAGTCTGTAGAAAATCCAACTTTCCTAAATGTTATGTAACTACCATTATATATTTAGACTCAAGTGATACAATTTTGTGTTAAAACATAGATCATTTTAAAGTAAACATATAGTAAAACATATTTAATGCAAAGATTAGAAATTTTATGTAAATATTAAAAAAATTTAAATAACAAAATATACAATTCAAATTAAAAGGTACACTTTATAAGTTAAAATATATAAAGACATTCATGGAAAGTTAGGAAAGTTGGGAATTGAGGAGATCTTCTCTACTTTGATTTCAATTATAGTTCTGCCTCTCACATCTTGTATTTATTCTTGGATTGATTTTTTTACGATTCAGATTCTATGTTTATTATACCAAAGGAAAAGACCATAAAAACGTTTCACGTCCTTTGATGTCGTTCTTCTGCAATTCCACTCTTTTCTTTCTTCTTGAGTACACTATGTCTTCCCTTGCACTAGTCTGAACTGAGCTGAGCTGTTATTTTCCTTCTGCACTCTGACTTCCTGCAATGCTTCTCTTAGAGGGACATTAAGGTCCCATTTATCAGTTACTTATTTCGATTCTGTATTACATCAATAGAAGTGGCCAACAAGTTGTCTCTCATTCCCTTTATTACAGTAATTACTCTTTCTAGAATCACTTTATCTTGATCTGTTATTTTATAACTCCATCTTGATCTGTTGAGGTTTTGGTTCTGGTGATTTTTTTAGGTATGAGTTGATCTTGTGGCTCCCAATTCTCTTCATTCTACTATGCTCCTAAACCTTGATCATTATCAGGATTATTTTATTGACACCCTGTTGATATATTATTCCCACTTGAGTATCTGTCTCTATTTCATAAACTATCCATCTTTTATGGCATCCTCACTTACAGTTGTGAAATAAGGGGCTTGGTAATCCATAAAACCAGTAGGGAATGTAGTGTTCCTCTTATGAGGTCTATGGCATGTGCCCTGATTGATTCTGTACACAGTTTCTTAGTAGCATCAAACACTATCCGATTACCATGTCTAGCATTTTGTTCTTGAAACTTATATTCGAAGAATTGCGACAGTTCAACATTATCTTGTATGGAGGATATGGTGAATGAATGACCTATTCTACCACATCTACGGCAGAATTTATGAACCCTCTCATAACGACAAGACAACCAATAGCAATTATCATTAGGCATGTCAACATAAAAACCAGGAATGAGGGGATTATCAAACAAAACTCTAAACCCTAATAATGTACATGATATCTTTAACAGGAATGTAAAATAGATCCACATCAACCATTTCCCCCATGTGGCTGATCAGTTTTTCTGCTACTTGAGGGAAGAAACACTTTGAAGATAATCCATAGATCCTTGCTTCCACCATGATCTTTGTTACCCTGATACGACTCAGTGGTACCATCAGATCCCATCTCCTAACTGCAAACATTCCTCCACTTATAGAATATGGAGAGTTATGAATTGACGATAGTATTGCCTCTCTTGATGGCATTTTGAGAACAAAGAACTTTCCTACACTGTGTTGAATAGCATCTTTGATATGCTAGTGGTTCATCATTCATATTATATTCCCACATCACCATTTGATCTGCCAAACTTGATAACTCCGATTTCAAGAAACAGTGCTTTTCGCCTAATTCTTCTATTCTCTGCCACTACGCATCTCCAATCAGTTTTTCATATAATTCTTGTTCGATGTAATGTATTTTGCTTATTGCTACCATAGAGAAAATATTATACTTCCTTTATTATTTGTATTTGGCAAAATACTCTATATTCATGACATACTAACACGTTAGTTGTTTTTTTTAACTCGTATATGATCAATACTAATAATCATGTACAATGAAAAAGTTTAGCTTCTCATATTCTGGGTTAACTAAGGCAATATGATCATTGAAGACAGTGCAGTCCCAAGAGCATTGGAAGTATCATCAATGCACTCAACTTTAATATATGGCAAGCATCTCCTTATATGATGGAGCTCTGCTCACATGAACCACACATTTAATAGTGACTAGTCAGATTAGGAGGAAGATGAAGTTTAAAGCCAAGGATAGCAACAAGCAAGATTTTATACTAGTAAATAATGTTAGAATCAGTCTCGGATCTCGGACTATTACCTTCATCAGCAACACTACTCGGTGGAAGAAGCCCTTTTTTGTTCTCTGGCAACATTCTTCCTACAATGTCAATCCCAGAAATGGAGGTCTTCACTATTGGAAAATCCTTAGGCATCATAAGCCGGCTGCAAACATCCTTAGATAAATAAGAACATAAGGAAAAACTAGGGGTTTTATACGTGCAGGTCCAATTTACTAATGCAGGTCTGAAAAAGACAATATTACCCTTCAATATTTCACATGTCTGGACCTGCACTAGCAAAATTCAGGGGTAAAATATTGTCTTTTTCAGATCTACATTAGTAAACTGGACCTGCATGTATAATTTCCGAAAAACTAACACAACATCAAACAAGAAAGAAAAGCACATGTTCATAGGGTTGTTGATGAGGCAGTACGCATTTGTCAATTTCATGTGCGCCCCAACATCTTGAGATTTTGACAGCCACTTTACTGTCTCTCTTGATGGCATTGGAAATGAAGGTCTTCACTATTGAAAAATCCTTAGGCATCATAAGCCGGCTGCAAGCATCCTCATATAAATAAGTACATAAGGAAAAACTAACATAACATCAAACAAGAAAGAAAAGCACCTGTTCATAGTGTTGTCGATGAGGCAGTACGCATTTGTCAATTTCATGTGCACCTCAACATCTTGAGATTTTGGTTATCTGTCTCTATTTCATAAACTATCCATCTTTTATGGCATTCTCAGTTACAGTTGTGAAATAAGGGGCTTGGTAATCCATAAAGCCAGTAGGGAATGTAGTGTTTCTCTTATGAGGTCTATGGCATGTGCCCTAATTGATTCTGTACACAGTTTCTTAGTAGCATCAAACACTATCCGATTACCATGTCTAGCATTTTGTTCTTGACACTTATATTCAAAGAATTGCGACAATTCAGCATTATCTTGTATGGAGGATATGGTTAATGAATGACCTATTCTACCACATCTACGACAGAATTTATGAACCCTCTCATAACGAACAGACAACCAATAACAATTATCATTAGGCATGTCAACATAAAAACCAGGAATGAGGGGATTATCAAACAAAACTCTAACCCTAATAATGTACGTGATATCTTTAACAGGAACGTAAAATATCCACATCAACCATTTCACCTATGTGGCTGATCGGTTTTTCGGCTACTTGAGGGATGAAACACTTTGAAGATAATCCATAGATCCCTGCAGCCACCATGGTCTTTGTTACCCTGATACGACTCAGTGGTACCATCAGATCCCATCTCCTAACTGCAAACATTCCACCACTTATAGAAAATGGAGAGTTATGAATTGACGATAGCATTGCCTCTCTTGATGGAATTTTGAGAACAAAGAACTTTCCTACACTGTGTTGACACTAGTGGACATGCATAGGATGCAAGGCGGTTGTATCATACCAAGCAAGGCGGATCCAAAACGCCTTGTTTGGTTGTGCTTTAAAAGTGAATTTTTCTCGGCGTTTTCGGAACCGCTGTGAAATCAGGTGAATGTAGCTTACGAACTCGCCGGAGGACACCGCCCGGTGTCAGTGATATCAGAATGGACGGTATAGACAGCATCATTTCGCCTGCAGAAGCGATACCGTTCATTTCAGTCGCCAACATAATGAATTTGAACCCCACGATGTCGGATCCAGGTTCACCTATGAAGTGGTTACGAAACCGCCACTGGATTCGCTTATATTTTGGACAATTACTGATTGGAGGGAATTGTAAATAAACGTGAAGGTTACGATATCGCCTCAAATACAGCCTACGAGCGAATCAATAAGGCGATCTCGCCTAATGAAATAGGCGAAGTTGTGTGCGAATTCGCCGCTTGAAACGTCGTGCCAACAGAGACTCACAAGCGAGTGGCGAGGCGAAATCGCTTGAACAGGCGAATGTGGAGGCGATACCGTATTTGTGTCCGGTTGTAGATTTTGGAGCGTGAAAAATATGGTGGCGAGCACGCTTCTTTATTCGCCCGTAAGCGAATCTCTTATTACAATATCGTCTACAAGCACTGCAACATTGGCTAATATTTTAAAAATATGACCTGTTTCTTTCGAAATATGAATCATTATTCCGATACAACAAAAACCTGCCAATTTTCAATATCCACCCTATACTAAAGAGGCACAACCTCATATTTCTAGTGTACACAAGTGCATTACCAATGTCAATTTCTAATTAAAAAAAACTAAATGAAATGGACCAACACCTTGTCATGTGGTAGGTAGCTTCCGGAATTATGGCCTTGCAATGGTAAAAGCCTGGTCGTGGACTAGGTGGCGTGCCAGTCGGTCTCTTTCATTGTTAAGTTCTTCCAAGGAGAAAGGTGTGGTACCATCCACGAATACACATAGGCGATACAAATGTGCATTAGGAAGTTGTCATGAAGAGCAATTAAATTAGATTGTAGAAGGTCACCTTTAGAATATCCTGCATGTTGTTTTTAACACCATCTACCACCATCAAATCAAACAACATCGTGTAATAGCCACATTCCCAGTCCGAGGATTGCTTTCTAGACTACAATATATATACTCCATGGTTATAGCAATGGTGTAGGCTAAAAAAATTGAATTGAAATTAAGTGATAGCATAAGCATAAGAAGTTACCCTAAGGAAATGCAATGTCGAGGAGATCGGTGAATGTCCGGGACGGGGGGCGGTGAAGGGGGTCTATCCAATATACTTGCTTCAAATCGGGTATTATAGCAACAAAGCTCCAATGATCACTACAAATCACATGAAAGAATCCAAATGGTCATATTTGTTTGGAGAAACATACAATCTAGAAAAGCTAAAAGAATAGAGAAAATTACAAGGTTTACCTCTCGAGATATGGTCCAATGAATATTTTATTGGATTTGTAAGAGAAGGTGTTAGCCAATCTTAGTTTGTGTATACATATGAGATCGTAGAGGTTGACTAACACAACATTTGCCAAACTAATTCTTGCTTGTGGATTCACTACTACATCATTCTTGCTTGCAAAAGTAAAAACACACAATAGTTATTAGTGAGAGCCTAACAAGTGATAAACTTTACTCTAACATGACCTTGATGTAATAAAGAAATTAAATGCCCAATCAACATAGACATGGAATTTTAGACACATACCTTGATTTTACAAGAAGCTCTTAGTTTGTAGTTGATGTCTACTACACAAAGTAGCAAGCTTTGTTGGTTTTACCCAAATTTGAAGGATGGTTGATCTAGATTGGTGGGTTTTTAGCTTCCTAGGGTTAAGCTCATGGTCAAGAACAAGGTTTGAGGTGAAGAGAATGAGATTGTGCTTGGGATTGGAGTGATTCTCGGATTGGAATGGTTTGAGAATGGATATGGATTGAATTGATTTGTGAATGAGGTTGAGGAGGGGATAAGGTGAGAGAGAATGGAGGATAGATGGGTAGGGATGGTGAAAATGGGGTTGCTAGTGAGAAAATCCGGGTGCAAAAGATATACATATCATGGTTTAGGTAGACAAAACATGCATGATAGTACATTTGGTCGGTTACTGTGTCACCAAGTTACGAAATCGCCTAACATTCGTTTATAGGCGAATAATCCGGCGACATCGCCTTTCAGCTCAAACTTCCATATTTAATCAATTTGTATAAGTGCTCGGTTAATGAAATGTGTTACAAGATGTGTATTTTGGAAAGCATCTATCACAAATATACAATTACTAACATATAATAATATGAAATATGTCCATCAATGATATGTATGAACCGGAATTGGATCGCAAATGTGTCGTTGTAACGGTTGCCATGGTCATGAACCGTTATACGTATTATACTGAATGTGTGTTGTAATTGCGAACAATAATCTATATGAAAAATACTAGCATGTATGAACCCATTAATCCTGATTTGCTTGGCGATTCATTCTTGCGGTATCGCTTGCATCAAGAACCCATTATAAATAATTTATAATAAATGATGTTCTTATGAAATGAATAATCATGTGAGACAATGAGTAATAATGTATATTATAATTGAACATTAAATCATAAAATGTGAATGAGATTACAGCTGAACAGAATATTAGTTGAGTCGGTTGCATAGATGTTGTATGTTATCAACGAAAATTGTTTTGACATGTTACACATAGTCCTATGAAGAGTTATGTGAATTTGTTAACTTTAATCCATCTCCCTATTCATTTCTACGGTCAACACCGGGCATGTGCAGATCACCAACGATTGTACATATATTTTACAACTTTTGTAGAATTGCTTAATTGTTCTCCAGTATTGCCTGTTGTATCACTCACAGTTTGTAAGATGTTATAGAAATAGGCACCTTCGTTGACACGTTAAACATCCGACTATTTGATAACACTTCTCGGGGAAAAATGAAGGAAGAGTATCCAGTTATAGATTAGAGCCAAATACAAATTAAGTTACACTGTATAATGTTCGATGAAAAATGGGTTAGGGTTTAATCACGTGGGTTGCTGCCATGAGTTTAGGATTGCTGCCATGGGTTTAGGGTTAAGGGCATGGGTTGAGGGTGTAGGGTTTTAAGAATACTCAGAAGCGAAATCGCTTCTTTATTCGCCTACAAGAATTATGTAAGCGACTTCGCAACTTTGAATAAGCTATGAGCGAATTGGACAAGCGAGTTTTCCTCCTTAGATTTAATCCAAAAAAATACTTAAATCAATTTTTGCGGGTGGGTGGGATAAAAATCCCCCCCAACTTCCACCCGCAGTCGACCCACCACCAGAAATAGCCACATTTAATCGTCACCACCAGAACACCATCAATCGCCATGGGCCGGAGCAAATCTGTCGGGAAAACACTGACCCCACCCGCCCCGAAGCGCCATAAGACAACCGCCGTGGAGGAACGTGGTGCGGCGGCCGGAGCACGGCCTGAAGAGACCATCGGAGAGATGCAAAGATGCCGGAGAAGGGAAGCTCAGGTGGCCGGTGGAGCAGCAATGCAGGGCTTTGGATCTTCGTCGCAAGGGCGGAAACCTACCACCAGTACACCGCCACAGGCCCGCGGTGCCAGTATACGACAGTTTTTCGAAAACGCCGTATCTAATGACGTTCCTATATCGGAAGGTTGGTGACGTAGCTGAGCAAATGGATTTACGGTGTATGGGACATAAACGCCGCACAATTAACGGCGGAAACCAGTTTACGGCGCTTGTGTGACGGCGGTTTGCCAAGAACGCCGTTCTCTGTGTAGGTTCCGCAATCGGAACTAATCAGAATATGTGTCTGTGTTGAAGGGTCCTACTTGTGAAGTCATAATATTTAAGGTGGAACAAAAAAGTCTGTGTTATATGGTTGAACATAATGTGGTTCCGGTTGAGGAACACGACATGATATATAATCACATTCAGCGGATATAGATGCTATCTTTCTACCCACAATCTTATCTTCTCACATTCATCCCCAATTCTCCCAAATTTCTCCCAAATTTATTTCTATCTTTGATTCTACTCAAAATCTCAATCCCAACCACCCTCTTGTCTAAATGTTAACCATTTTTCCTTGATCTCCTAACTCTCTTCAATGGAGATTCAATCATAAAGAGGTAATATTTAATCTTCATTGAGTTTTTTGTGAATTTTAGTTTCTTGTTTTTGATTGCATCGGAGCCCATTTCAAATTTATGTATCTAATCGATTTATTTGTTGTTGTTGAAGTGTTAGCATATAATCTTAGTGATAGATCTCTATGAATTTGTTTTTGTTGATGAATTTACATAAAAAATTGTTGTTTTGATTGATTTGAGTATGAACTTGTTTTTTGTTGATGAATCTATTGTTGATGAATGTTTTTTGAGTATGAAGGTATTAGTGTGATTTGTAGGTCAATTTCTTGATGTTTGGATGAATCTGTTATTCGTTTTGTTAGGATGGATATGTGCTTGATGTTCTTAGTGTTCTTCGTGTTCATCTGGATTTTTTACGTTTTCTGGGTTTGTTCTTCGTGTTCTTCGCGTTCTTCATGTTCATCTGGGTTTTCCGATTTCGATCGGAAAACCCGGATTTTTTTTGTTGAATTCTTAACTAGTTCCGATATCGGAACACCTAATCTAGTTAGGTTCCGATATCGGAACCTATAAACGGCGGTTCCATGAAACGCCGCTAACGGGTGACCCCTATCACGTCGCAGCCACCGACGGCGGTCAGAAACGCCGCCATTTGGGTGGGTTTTGCGCCGTGGTTGCTATCAGCGTCCAGTAGTGTAGAAGGGATGTTCATGTTGAAAGAGCCGGTGTAAAAGGACGAGCGTTTGCAATTTTATGCTAATCTTACTTTTGAGAAAGACGCCGAATAGGGGGAGACAATGGTTAGAGGTGTTAGATTTAAGGTTGATAAGTACTTGATAAATGAGGTGATAGGTTGCCCGTATGTGTCGAGTGACCAATTAAGGCCGTTAGACCCAAACGGTCCTTATGAGTGTTACCACACACAGAACTTCCCATCCTTGTCAAATTTGAACCCCCTTGAACCCGTGCGCATGCGCAGAAAGTTCTTTAAGACGCGTAGCAAAGTGGTAGGTAATCCAAAGAAGTACAACATTGGCGCCCTCACACTAGAGCAAAGGTTGGTTTTCGAGTTGATATGCTCGAATGTGATGCCATCGGGTGGACACCCTTGTGAGTTGACTATTGCCAATTTGATGTTGTTCTACTACATCATGGAGGGATTGAAGATAAATCTAGGCTACACTATTGTCAAGTACATGTTGAAGCGTGCCAAGGACAAAAGTGATGTGACGATCCCTTATGGCCAGCTTATAACAGCGATATTGAAGAAGAAGGGTATTAGACCAGTCAAGAAGCCGGAGCCGGTACTGCATTACACCAAGAAATGGCTACCCAGCAAGGGCTTGGAGCTAGGCGCCGATGGTGTGCTAAAGAAGAATAGCGACGGTGCTTCTAGTTCGCGCAACCGTTTGAGTCCGGGTAACTCTCACTTTATGAAGAATGGTATTTTATTATAATTATTTGTTGGTGACCATGTATTTGATCTAATTTATTTGATATTGTTTGGCAGGCCAGGAACTTCAGTGGCGAGAGCAAATGGTTGTGCTTACAGGACAGCTCTCATCGGAACTAGAACATGTGAAGTTGGACATCGCTAAGGAGACGGAGTTGATATTAGAGTTTGGCAGGAAACTGAACTTGGAACCTGAGCTCAGCATGAGGAAGGGATGCCAGACTTCTCCGTGCAACCTCTGCCACCTATGAACGAGGAGCTAGATGACGAGGAACATGAAGAGGAACCACAAGAAGATGAAGACCAGATGCGTGATGACCACGAAACAGAACAGGAAATTAAAGACTTGATTGGTGATCAAGAAGATCAGAATCCCGAGGATGATGGTCAACAAGATGGAGGAGATGGTGGCCTGTTCAGTCCTGAGCAACTCACTGACGAGGTTGGCGAGGAAGAAGGAGAAGACGCTGTCTTCAAGGTTTTCTTCAGAAACGAACGGAGACTAGATGCGGAGGTTGAAGAGTCATCCAGCGAAGAAGAAGATGATAAAGATGAAGAAACTGGAGAGGTTCCTACTCCTGACGGTGGTAGTGACGAAGAAGATAGTGATGACGAGGAGGAATGATAGACTTTGTTATGATAAACTTTGTTGTTTTAGTTTTCTTTTTAAACTCGCGAAATGTTTAAGCTGCATATTTATGTACTTCATTTTCAATGTGTGCGGTATATTGAACTTTGTATTAATGTTGCTTAAATTTTGACAAACTTGCTACTAAAAATATGATAAAAATTTGTACAATAATAGGAAGCGGATTTGGAGGCGAACTCGCTTTAAATATTTAGAGCGAGCGATGACAAGACGCGAACTCGCCTCCTATACCAGCTACGAACTTTTAGCGTTTAAGAATTCGCCACCTAGTCCGCCTTGTGGAACAGAAGCTAGCAAGCGTGCCTCCAGGTGAACTCGTAACATTTAGGCGAATCATCTGGCGATATCGCTTCCAATATTTAGAGCAGGCGTTGTCATGAAGCGATATCGCCTCCTGCATCAGCTACAAACATTTAGAGTTTAATATTTCACCACCAAATCCGCCGTGTGGAACAGAAGCTAGGAAGCGTGCATCTTGGCGAAGTCGCAACTGACAAGCGATTCTTCTAGCGAGTTCGCCTCTGCAGAAGAAGATTTTCTAAAAAAACAAGTACAAAATCCATATAAACGACGTCGTGTGACCCATAGGCGATCAGAGAAGTGGTATCGTTTCTACGTACCATCTAGGGTTTAGGGTCTAAGTAGTGAAGGTTGAGATAAACTAGGAGGCAGATTCGTTTCTTGATTTGCTACCAGGCGAAGAGTAGAGGCGAGTTCGCCACCACGTCATTTCATGTTTCCCACATCGGTGGATTAGCATCCATTTTATCAGTATAAATATAGGAGCGAAAATGTAGGGTTCGATAAGTCGCCGACCCGCGCAAACTACCCATGAAACACCTGGCATTCAATATACTATACACATACACGGGCTGTATCAGAGTGATGAGTGAGTGTCTATCCTGGCCCAAAGACCCAATTGTTTTTTTACGTGGAGGCAAACTCGTAACATGTTCCGCCTGTTGGAACTAACCCAATTTAAGTAATATAGCTACTACATAAAATTTAAATAAACATACATTACAACCATTTAAAAAATCCATAATAAGATGACATGTATTCATTTCTTTAATAAACATCCAAAACTTAATTTAGATTGTATATTTTTAATATTTTTCAAAGAAACATATATATTAATTACATATCTAATTACATATATAGTTGCTCTATAAGCTCACCGAGGTTATCGAAATAAAATCAAGAAAATCTCGAGAAGCTCGGTCAAAGCTTGATCTCGAGCTCGAAGTCTTTTGAATATGTAACTAGTCGAGTTTGAGATTTTAAATTTTATTTCGATAAGCTCGACGAGCTTATTGAGCAAATATATATGTAATTTGGTATATAATTAATATAGTCGAGTCGGACTTGAGCTCACAAAAAGTTAATGAATCGAGTCATCAGAAGGAGTCGAGTCATCAGAAGGAGTCGAGTTTGAGCATACTCCTGTTCGGTCTTGACTCGACTCATTTACACCCCTAATTCGAATGAGTTCGAGCCCGAGATCGAGTTTGGTCAACTCGAACTCGAGATCTAGTTTGGTCAATCCGAGATCGAAATCCAGTTTTTACCGACTTTTTCGAGATTTTCTGAAGAACAAAATATATTGATTAATTTTATTTATTTATTACATGGTCATCATATGTGAAATTATATAGTTTATACCCATAGGCGAACTCGCCAACAAATGTCGCCCGTAGGCGGATGCTAAGCGATTTCACCAGTTACTATAGCTCCTAGGCGATTAACAAGCGAGTTCATAACCTTGTCCACTATAAGTAGACAACTTTGGGGCCAGACACGTTCAAATCCAGATCCCCAATTTGTTTTCAATCAGAATCAAGAACAGAGCTCCCCAGACAGATCCACCGTCCAAGAACAGAGACAATGAGTAATAATGTATATTATAATTGAACATTAAATCATAAAATGTGAATGAGATTACAGCTGAACAGAATATTAGTTGAGTTATGAATGTAAAATAGATCCACATCAACCATTTCCCCCATGTGGCTGATCAGTTTTTCTGCTACTTGAGGGAAGAAACACTTTGAAGATAATCCATAGATCCTTGCTTCCACCATGATCTTTGTTACCCTGATATGACTCAGTGGTACCATCGGATCCCATCTACTAACTGAAAACATTCCACCACTTATAGAATATGGAGAGTTATGAATTGACGATAATATTGCCTCTCTTGATGGCATTTTGAGAACAAAGAACTTTCCTACACTGTGTTGAATAGCATCTTGGATATGCTAGTGGTTCATCATTCATATTATATTCCCACATCACCATTTGATCTGCCAAACTTGATAACTCCGATTTCAAGAAACAGTGCTTTTCGCCTAGCTCTTCTATTCTCTGCCACTACGCATCTCCAATCAGTTTTTCATATAATTCTTGTTCGATGTAATGTATTTTTCTTATTGCTACCATAGAGAAAATATTATACTTCCTTTATTAGTGTTACGATACCGCAACCTGCATCGGCTAGAGGCGAATACCCCTTGCGGTATCACTAGCTAGCAAGTTGATGAACCCATAATAATTATTTTCTGAATATTTGCTACTTTGTTATGCAATTAATATTAACATTGTGTGTTTCATGAGATGATGTATATTAAAATTTAATATGAAAACTTATAAATGAAATCAGATTTTATCTGCACATAATATTACTTGAGTTGGTTGCAACGATGACGTCTGTTATGAAAGAGAATTGTTGTGACATGTTATATATAGTCCTATGAAGAGGTATCTGAAATTGTTAACTCTAATCCATATCCATGTTTATTGTAAAGCATTTGGCATAAACTGTTTAGATACGTATATGATGGGACTACGGGTTAATACCATTAGTTCGTTAACCAAATGTTACACTAGTGCAGACACGAGCAATAGGACTTTCTACATTAGCCACGTGTTGATCACCATCGAATATACATGTATTTGACAACTTCAGACTGAAAGTGTAGACATTTAGTTCTTCTGTAATGCATGTGGTATTACTCATAGTCTGGATGATGTTATACATACAGGCAACGTCGTTACCCCGTTAAAGAGCCGACTTCGCGATCACACATCTCGGGAGCTAATGAACGAAAAGTATCCAGTTTTAGATGAGAATAGGGGTGGTAATTGAGTCAACACGCGAGTAATTCGAGATCGACTCGGTCAAAACTCGGACTAAACACGACTCGATCTAGCTCGACTTGAAAAACTCGTGCGTAACTCGGTAAGTATAATCAGTTGCAAGTTTATAATATTATTAGGTTATACTATATTAGTTCAATCATCTAATCTAGCTAGTTTTCTGTTACTACTCAATATTGAATAAACTAATTAATTGCATTGGTATTTACATTAATAATTTCTAAGGATGCTAATAATTTCAATATTGAACAGGTATTTAAACGCACATATATATAATTAGAAATTTTCATAGTATAGAAGTAGTAAAATTTTTATTTAAAAAGAGAAAAAAACAATTCGAGTTCGAACTCGCAAGTAGTGTCGATACTCGATAAATAATAACGAGTTCGAGTTGAGTATTATTAACTCGCTAGTTCTCGAGTCGACTCGAACATGGTTAATATAGTTCTCGAGTCTAGACGAGTTACGCACTACTCGCTTGATTGAAGGTTGTCATTCCCAATCTCGATGATAAATGGGTTTGGTTTTTATCGTGTGGGTTGCCGGGCATGGGTTCAGGGTTTAGGGTTAAAGGTTTGATGATTGTACAGAAGCGAAATCGCTACAACGTTCGCCTACAAACAAAATTGAGGCGAGTTCGCCAGTTGGTTGAAATTATAGGCGAACACACAGGCGAGTTCGTTTCATAGTGAAATCCACGCGCGACGTTCCTGACACGATTTCGTAACCAATTTCGCCTACAGGCGAATGGAAGAGGCGAGTTCGCCAGCGTATTTTAATTTTTAAAAAATACAAAAACAAGTTTTGCGGGTGGCGATTTCAGAACCCCCCAACTTCCACCCGCAAAACCCTAAATCCCCAAATCGGAAAATCCCTGCAACACCATGGGCCGGAGCAAATCAGCCGGTAAAACCCTCACCCCACAAGCCCCCAAGCGCCAGAAGACCACCCCCACTGCTCAACCCGAAGCGGAGCCGGCCGGAATGCGTGAAGAGACACTCGCCAACCTTCAACCTCGCCGGAGACGCGATCGCCCGGCCGGTGGATCTACAGGCGGTGGCGGCGGCGGCCATACTTCTGGAACCTCCCATCACCGCCAACCCGCCACCAGTCCGTCGCCGCACCGCCACACCGCCACCAGTCCGTCGCCGCACCGCCACCAGGAACCCGCCTGAAACTGGCGGCCATACTTCTGGAACCTCCCATCACCGCCAACCCGCCACCAGTCCGTCGCCGCACCGCCACACCGTCACCAGTCCGTCGCCGCACCGCCACCAGGAACCCGCCTGAAACTGGTGGGCCAGCCGAGAATCCGGCGGGTAACCCTGCGACTGAGGAGGATGAGGAGACGTCTCTGTTCGTCAGCACAAAGGCCGAGACTAGGTACGAACAATTTTCTCGTCGCTTCTTGTTGAATGCTAGGGTTTTTGATGAAGATCGGATAGAGTCGTTAGGGTTTGGTAAAATTGTAGACTATTTTAAGGCGACGCATCTAGAAGGGATGTTGATGTCGAGAGAGCCGGTACATAAGGATGAGTGTTTACAGTTTTATGCAAATATGACTTTTGCAAAGGACGCCGAAGAGGGGGAGACAATGGTTAGGGGAGTAAGGTTTAAGGTTGATAAGTATTTGATTAATGAGGTGATAGGTTGCCCGTATGTGTCGGTTGACCACTTTAGGCCGTTAGATCCAAACGGTCCTTACGAGTGTTACCACACCCAAAACTTCCCATCTTTGTCTAGTTTGAACCCCCTAGAACCCGTTGCTATGCGTAGAAAATATTTTAAGTCGCGTAGCAAGGTGGAAGGTACTCCAAAGAAGTACAATATTGGCGTTCTCACTCAGGAGCAGAGGTTGGTGTTCGAGTTGATATGCTCGAATGTCATGCCATCGGGTGGTCACCCTTGCGAGCCTACTATTGCCAATTTGATGTTGTTCTATTACATCATGGAGGGATTGAAGATCAATCCAGGGTACGCAATTGTGAAGTACATGCTGAAGCGTGCCAGGGACAAATCTGATGAAACGATCCCATATGGCCAGCTTATCACGGCGATGATAAAGAAGAAGGGTATTAGACCGGTTAGTCGGCCAGAGCCAGTTATGCACTACACCGAGAAATGGCTGCGTAGCAAGGGATTGGCACTTGGCGCCGATGGGGTCATAAAGAAGAAGAAGGATGGTGCTTCGAGTTCAAGTGCGCGTGGTGTTTTGAGTCCGGGTAAGTCGATTCTACCCAAACTTGATATTTTATTAGATTTATTTGTTTGCGCCTATACAATATTCTAATGGATTTGATGTGTTTTGGCAGGACGGGAACTTCAGTGGCGTGAGCGAATGGTCGTGATGATGGGACAGCTTTCAGTGGAAATAGAACAGGTGAAGTTGGAACAAGCCAAGGAAACGGAGATGATATTGGAGTTTGGCAGGATGCTAGACTTGGAACCTGAGCTTAGCGACGAGGAAGGGATGCCAGACTTTTCCGTTCAGCCTTTGCCACCAATGGACGCGGAGGCGGATGACCCTGAAAGTGAAGCGGAACCAGAAGAGGAGGATCCAGAAGAGGAGGAAGCACAACAGCTTGACGAGCCCGAAGGTGCTAAGGATGGAGAAGATCCCGTTGGTTCAGATGGTGGCCCGTTTTCTCCGGACGAAGATAATGACGAAATGTTCAAGGTTGTCTTCAGAAACGAACAAAGCCATAATGAGGATGCGCAAGAGTCGTCGGAAGAGGAAGTACAAGAGTCGTCCGAAGAGGAAGTACAAGAGTCGTCGGAAGAAGAAGATGACGAAGACGGGGGCAAAGAGGAGGGTGGTCATGACGACGGTGATAGTGACGAGGACGACAGTGATGACGCTTAGCATATTTCACCGTTTGTTCATTTTGTACTTAAACTCGCAACATCGTTTAGTTGCATTCTTTTGAGACTACTATTATTGTTAGCCAATCAAATATATTTCAACTTAATTAACTTCAATCTTGACAAATAAGACAACTAACCTTGATAAAACATGAAAATTCGTATGAAAACAATATTTCATAATATTACCAAGCGAACCTGGAAGCGAATTCGCTTCACATATTTCCACAAGGCGATATAAGGAAGCGTAATCGCCTACTCTGCCGCCTATAAAGATTTAGGCCTCACGAGTTCGCCACCAAGTCCGCCGTGTGGAACAGAAGCTAATAAGCGTGCCAAGAGGCGAACTCATAAGAAGAGGCGAACGCGGCAGAGATACCGCCTACTCTAACGCCTACAACCGTATATGTCTTGCGATATTGCCACCAAGTCCGCCGTGTGGAACAGAACCTAGCAAGCGTGACAATAGGCGAAATCGTAAGCATTGAGGCGAATAAAGAAGCGAGTTCGCCTCTGGAAAGAAGAATTTTAAAAAAACACAAGTACAGAACATGTATATACGACGCCGTTTGACACACAGGCGTTGAATAGAGGCGAGTTCACTACCACGGCACATCAATTTTCCCACATCGGTGGAGTAGCGTCCAATTGATCAGTTTCAATATGTGACCAAAACTAAATGGTTCAATAATTAGAGGTTACTCTAACCGCAACTAGAGTACTGAAATTGTAATTACAACTAGAGTACTGAAATTGTAATTAATTACAGTAACCTCTAATTATTTTTTAAAAAAAATGTGTAATTTCTATCACAGATATGTTTTTTAATATATAAAATTAACAAAAGATCATATTAAATAAAATATAAAATATTACTATTAAATAATAGTTTGACTATTTATGTGCAGAAGTTTTGCGTTCGGGACTTCGGAACAATAGAACCAAAAGGCCAAATTACACTAGTGGTCGTGTTATTGTGATGAGTGAGTTCCAAGTTTGATCGGCCAAAGGCCAAATTATATACCGAATTGATATATTAACCATATACCGAATTATATATACCTAATTATATATATATATATATATAATGTAACAGCTCGAGTCGACTGCGCCACATATTCGAACGAGTTCGAGCTCGAGATCTAGCTTGGTCAAACCGTGAGCGATTAAAAGAAATTGGACATGAAAGTGTATACTACATCCAGAATTCGACCTACCAAGTTCATAGTTGATCGCAAATGTGTACAAAAAAACAATTTGAAATTACATAAAGATTCATATATACTCCTATTTCAATATTAGTTAAAGAATTTATTTTGTTTTAATACTGGCGAACTCGCCTATCCAATTCGCTTGGAGGCGAGTGGCCAAGCGAACTCGCCTCCACGTCACATCAATTTTCCCACATCGGTGGAGTAGCGTCCAACTGATCAGTTTAAATATGTGACCAAAACTAAATGGTTCGATAAGTCGCCGACCCGCGCAAACTGCCCATGAAACAACATGCATGATATACACATATACTATACATACACTATACATATACTATACAGTGATGAGCGATCAGAGTGTTGAGTGCATCTATCAGATCCCTGGCCCAAAGGCCTATATTTTTTAACAATGAAGCGAACTCGCCTGCCAGCTCGCCTGTGGGCGAGTTACAAGCGAATTCGCCTCTTAAATCGCCTGCAGGCGAGTTACAGGCGAATTCGCCTCCACGTCACATCAATTTTCCCACATCGGTGAAGCAGGGCCCAATTGATCAGTTTAAATATGTGACCAAAACTAAATGGTTCGATAAGTCGCCGACCCGCGCAAACTGCCCATGAAACACCATGCATGATATACACATATACTATACATATACTATACATACACTATACATAAACTATACATACACTATACATATACTATACAGTGATGAGCGATCAGATTGTTGAGTGCATCTATCAGATCCCTGGCCCAAAGGCCTATATTTTTTAACAATGAAGCGAACTCGCCTGCCAGCTCGCCTATAGGCGAGTTACAAGCGAATTCGAAACAAGATTGAATTGATATAATAACAAACAAGCGAACTCGCCTCGTAAATCGCCTGTAGGTGAGTTACCAGCGAACTCGTAACGTTGACAAACATAAATAGTCAACTGCTGGGCCCTGTCGATCAAAACTCAGATCCCCAATTTTTCCCCCAAACTCACGCAAAATCGCTGCTTCCTCTGCTCACCCACCGCCGACCAGCCACCGTCAAGCCGGAAATTTGCTCCCCCACTGCCATATTCCATACATCTGGTAAGTTCCTGACCCGTTTCATCTTACTCATTGTTAATCTGGATGCCATGTTTTCAAATTTTTAAGTTCATCAGTATTTTAGCTTTCTGTTGATTTTCTTTGTTGAAACTGGGGTTCAATCATAGGAATAGGATTGATGTTAGGTATTCTTGATAGGTACTTTGGTTAATTAGAAACATGGCTCCGAGGGGAAAGAAGAAGGTTGAACAATCGAGCGAGGTTATAGTTTTTGATAAAACTAAGTTTGTCAGTGAATCTGCTTACCTCAAGTATAGGAGTTTTGAGGATGCTGAGTCGCAGTTGAACACCTTACTTGTGGTGGATGAGAGTAAGGTTGAAGAGCTAGGCTTGAAAGGGGTGTGGGGCTTGCTACATTATTCGGGTGCGGACACATTGATGAAGGTGAAGGACCCGGGTTATCTAGAGGAGACAATGCAATTCTACGCTAATTTCCGACAGGTGGCTGATAAGTGGAAGACCAAGGTCAACAAGAAGGAGTTCGAAATAAGTCCTGAACTGTTCAATGCAGCCCTCAAGAACACGTACGAGGACGAAGATGAACCAGTGGACCTTTACATAAGGGGTGACTGGCCAAGTGAGTCGATCTTTCCAGCCGCGAATTTGCAGAAATTGGGGTTGGAGCACTTCGGCCGCCAGTTAGGTCCGCTTGGAAGGCCAAAGGAGTACAAGCTGGGACAGCTTACACCCGAGCGAAGGATCTTGTATGAGATGGTGGCTACCAATATTGTGCCCAAAGGGGGTTACCTCCAAGAGCCAAACTTCACCACTTTGGTCACTTACTACTTGTTGGCCTCGGAAGTGATGATAAACCTCGGGTACACCATGTTTCAACACATGAAGGACAGCGTGGTTGAGAACAATACGGTGGCTAAGAAGTTGCCCTACGCAAACTTCATAACAATGTTCCTCCGGTCCAAGCATCCGAAGTTGAAATTCTCCAACACCGCCAAGCCGTGTGAGTACTACACCAAGGAATACTTTGAGAAGAAAAAGTGGTCATTGGTTGGGGGGACTTGGCAGCCAAACGGAGAGAAGGCCGTGGAGCCGGAACCTGAGCAAATCGGAGGTAAGGGGATACAAATTATATTTAAGTTCCATTATATTGTGTTCAATATCTAAATTTAACATTTTCAATGTTCTCCATTTACTAGTGAGTGCGGAAGCATATTATAAGGGGCTTGAGGAGTCGAACTTCGCGATGAGGACAGAGCTTGCTAATCTCCGCAAGACGGGGTGGAAGAACAGCCACTTGCTTCGTGGTTTTCTAAGAGCATATGCCCGAAAAAATCCTTCGGCGGCCACTCCTGACAATGAAGACCAGACAGGCGGAGACAACTCTTCCTAGACATGTGGATGTAGTCTAGGGACGTTTTTTCAAATTGTATTGCTACAATTTAACGATTTTTTCGTTTTGATTGCATTATTCAATAAAATTTGGTGCTTACAGTTCATATGCGCTTATTGTTTAAATTACATATAATTGTTCATGTGTTAAACCGGTGTCGATATAGTCTTTTATAGTGTTGCTAGTACTAAAATACTATTTATGTCAAGTCAGAAACGAACTCGCAACAAAATTCGCTTGTGGGGTTATAACTGAAGCGAGTTCGCTTCTAATCTCGCCTATTTCAACAGAGTCTAACAGACGACTCAAGAAGCGAACTCGCCAGTAACAGGCGAGACGGCTTACGGAACCGCCACCACCTAAATGCCAAGGCATAAAGTAAAACTACAAAAACGACGTAGTTTCAAGGTTGGCGAATAGGGATACGATTTCGCCTATAGTAACGCTTACAGGCGATTTGTACAAGAGAAGTCGTCTTTATTCACGCCTATGCTATGAGTGAAACACGTTTCAAGCATACATGAATACTAATTCAGTCCATACCAAATGTATATGCTGAAAACTTAAGGTTTTTCCAATTACATACTAATGTTTACATATTCTTTGGTTGATTCCTCTTTCGCTTCGTTGGTTTTCCAGCATTGGTGATCCAAATGCCCTCCGTGTGATCGTTCCGCGCAAAATACCTTTTCAAACTCGCCTCGTCTTCAGTTAAGGTTTCGTTAGGCTCTAAACCCAGAAGGTCCCCGATATCTGTTCCAAAGCAGCGATCCTCGTCATTGCCATTGTGAAGAAGCGCCTGCTTACCATTCACCACAATCTCCCACCGGTTATCCTGTGGATCCGTCACATAAAACACTTGGTGCGCCTGAGACGCCATGATAAACGAATCACCTTCAGAGCCAAGAACACTGCGATTCACCAAGGTTGTGTCGTAATCCTCTTTCCGCACCCCGCCACATTCTTTCACCCACTCACACTTGAACACTGTAATTGTGGCACTGATAAAGTCAATCTCCCAGATGTCGGTGATCGTCCCGTAGTATGCTTCGCATCCATGAACTGCCTCACCTGGTACTACCACACCACTGTTTTGGTTAGTTGACCTCTCATCCGACCATTTGGTTCCAAAAGTATAACCGTTTATGTCGTACCCACCAAAAGAGGAAACAGTGCCGAGGGGTCTTCTACATAACAGCTTGACAATATCAGGATGGTCCCCTTGCTGAATGTGAGCTTGCAGCCACCGAACGAAATTGGCACAATGCTTTTCCAGGATCCTCACATCACCGACAGTCCATGCATTTGACACTCTAATCTGATCCATGTGTATCTCAACATAAGGGGTCACCGCCTCGTGATTTCTGAGGATATATAAATGGACAGCATCCATGTCGGCGGCGGTAGGACTAAACAAACTATGATGCTTGAGCCCGTGCCCGTCCACTCTACCATCGTGCCTAGCATTTGGGATCCCCACTGTGGCAACATCTTTCATATAGTTGGTACAAAACTCAATAACCTCTTCTGCGACATAACGTTGAACTATACTAGCATCAGGCCTATATCTGTTCTTCACGAAATGCTTAAAAATCGACATGTACCGCTCAAATGGATACATCCATCTCAAGTAAACTGGGCCACATAATTTTACCTCCCTCACCAAATGGACAATCACGTGGATCATTATGTCAAAAAAGGCCGGGGGAAAGTACATCTCCATCCTACACAAAACTTCCACCACCATTTCCTGCAACTCATCCAGCTTCTGCCTGCTCACTCGCTTACGACATATGCACTTAAAAAAGTAACATAGCTTCGATATCGCCTTCCTCACGTGACGAGGCAATGATCCTCGTAGAGCGATAACATTCAGCTCCTGCATAAGATTATGACAGTCGTGTGACTTCAATCCCGCCAGCTTCAGTTCTTTGGTATTAACACAATTACGGATGTTCGAAGAGTAACCTGTTGGAACCTTAACAGACTTCAAAGCATTACAGTAACGCTTCTTCTCCTCGGTAGACATAATGTAACAAGCTGGAGGTAAATAAGATTTACCTTCTTCCTCTACAGGGGCTAGAGACGATCGGATACCAAGCTGTACAAGATCTTTCCGCGCTTTTAAGCCATCCTTTGTCTTTCCAGGGGTATTCATCAGCGTACCTACAAGTGCTTCACACACGTTCTTCTCAATATGCATCACATCGAGACAGTGACGTACGTCCAAATGCTTCCAGTAATCTAGTTTGAAGAAGATCGAACACTTTTTCCAACTGCTATTCGACGCCTTCTTCTTCTTTCCCTTACCAAATTCATGATCCATCCCAGTAACCTTTTCTAGAACCTCCTCTCCAGTTAAAGGGATTGGGGAGGGATCATGCTCTTCTCTCCCGTTGAACCAATTCTTTGCTCGCCTCCAAGGATGTCCCGTCGGAAGAAATCTTCTGTGCCCGAGATACACCGGCTTACCACCGTGTTTCAATTGACAATAACTAGTCTTGCTCTCACATATGGGACATGCAAAGTGACCTTTCACTGAATAACCCCCCAAGTTACCTAATGCAGGAAAGTCATTTATACTCCACAACAACATTCCTTGCAGTTTAAACTCCTCATCACCTCGACTGCCATCAGGTATCCGAACACCCACATCGAATAATTTCTGCAAATCTTCGATCAAAGGCGCTAGGTACACGTCAATATCGTTACCCGGTTGCTTAGGACCAGATATCATCATGTACAATAACACATACTTACGTTTCATCATCAACCACGATGGCAGATTGTAAATCACAACCATAACTGGCCAAGAACTATGGGTGCTAGACATGTTACCAAAGGGGTTCATGCCATCAGTTAGGGGTGATAACGAGCCGATCCGATCACGATCATCACTCTGTTCATGATCGGATCGTTTAAAATTTAAGGTGATCACGATCGATCGCGATCAAAGCGATCAAAATAATTCATGATCGTGATCGGCTCGTTTAAGAATCACAATGATCGTGATCGGCTCGTGATCGGCTCGTTATAGATAACCGATCAAATGATCAATGATCGATCACGATCAATGATCAATGATCGATCGTGATCGATTATTTGATCAACTTAAAAGTTAATTTTTTAAAAAAATCAAAAATACATAAATTATCAAATTAATAAAAATACACAACTATAAACATACATATTAAAATTAAAATATTTCCCCATTATTATTATGTATATAATTATATTACCGATCGATCTTGATCACCTTACCGATCGATCATCTTATCGATCTGTTCGCGATCATGATCGAGCTTTTATGTTCATGATCGTTGATCGTTCATTTAATAAACGATCATAAAATTTTGATCATGATCGGTTCATTTATTAAATGAACGATCTCGATCCGATCTCGATCTTTTTAACGAACGCTCGTGATCGTTCTCACCCCTACCATCAGTGGATAAGCCTAGCCTCACATTCCTGGGCTCAGCAGCAAATTCAGGGTACCGCTCATCCATTTTCTTCCACTGATCTCCATCTGAGGCATGTGAAATAATGTCATCGTCCTCCCTAGCCCTATCTGCATGCCATGTTAGCAACTTTGCATCCTCAGGATTTGCAAACAACCTCTTCAGTCGAGGAATCAGCGGAAGGTAATACACTACTTTAGCCGGCGTTTTACATCTAGACGGCGTCACACTCTCGCCGCATACCTCTACGGTCCCCACCTTTGACTTGTACCGAGGTTCATTGCAGACTCGGCATGTATCTCTATCCTTGTCATCTTCCCTGTACAACAAACAATCGTTAGGGCATGCATGAATCTTCTGCATCTCCATTCCCATAGGACATAATATCTTCTTAGCAGCATATACTCGATCAGGACACAAGTTGTCAGTGGGTAGCAACTCTTTCACCAACTCTAACAATTCAGTCATCCCCTTGTCAGATATTCCATGGCGCGCCTTTAAATTCATCAACAACAACGTAGAACCAAGAACGGAATGTTTGCAACCCTTGTACAATGGTGTCTCTTTATCATTATACATCGCCGCTAACATGCTCGGCTTTCCTACCCAATCCATTTCCACGTCTTCCGCCATTTCATCAAGACAACCATCATAACGCAATCCATCTGCCCCAAGCTTAACATAACACTCTGCATCATTATGACTTGCACCTTCTCCATGCCAAACCCATGTTGTATATGTAGGATCAAAACCTCTACAAACCAAATGTTCGCGCACAACGTCTACATCCTCATAAATCGCGTTTTTAAGGCAATCTATGCAAGGACATCTTAGCCCACCCATTCTCTTTTCTACACAATCCTTCCAACCAACATCAATAAACTCTTGAATCAAATCCGTATAACCTTGTGAGAGACGCTGATTCTCCAACATGATTTCACTACGACCCATGCTTAACAAGATACTATCAACAACGGTTTTGCTACAATCACTCAAACATTCCACAAATTTAGCACCCTAAGAACTCTACAAATCCATATAAACAAGCACATACACTAATCAAAAACAGTTTGCCCATTCCACAACCAATCAACAAAAAAATCAAAACCTCATACCTTTGTGTTCTTGGGCAAAATCAAGGCCTGAAAATGTGAGCAAAACTTGAGACAAAACAAAAGGAGAGTTCTTTTATCTACTTCTTTTATTTTCATTCCCGCAAAAAATCAGCTTTTATACACCCAGCTACGACACTGTTACGAATTCGCCACCAAATTCGCCCGCTACATTTTAATACAAGCGAAATCGTAAACTGAAACGCCTCTGGTCATAACTATAGGCGAGCTCGCTTCTTCAGTAACGCCTGCTGGCGTCAATACAAGGCGATTTCGCAACTACAACGCGTCTTAGCATGTATGGGCGAACAACTATTCTTATTTCAGGCGGGTAATGCTGGCGAATTCGTCACTCTACTCGCCTATCAGCGAACACGGTTCAGAATTCGCCTAGTATTGACATTTTTAATACACTTTGGAAAACGCCTTGTTTTAATTGTGAAACGCCGTGTTTATTTTTTTTGCCCTAGGCGAACGGCAGGTTACGAGTTCGTAACCCAGTTACTCGGCGGTTCCGCCAAAATCTGGCCAAAACGCCGTGAAATGTGTGCCGAGAAACCTATGCTTGTGCACTAGTGGAAGAAACACTTTGAAGATAATCCATAGATCCCTGCAGCCACCATGGTCTTTGTTACCCTGATACGACTCAGTGGTACCATCAGATCCCATCTCCTAACTGCAAACATTCCACCACTTATAGAATATGGAGAGTTATGAATTGACGATAGCATTGCCTCTCTTGATGGAATTTTGAGAACAAAGAACTTTTCTACACTGTGTTGACACTAGTGGACATGCACAGGATGCAAGGCGGTTGCATCATACCAAGCAAGGCGGATCCAAAACTCCTTGTTTGGTTGTGCTTTAAAAGTGAATTTTTCTCGGCGTTTTCGGAATCGCTGTGAAATCAGGTGAATGTAGCTTATGAACTCGCCGGAGGACACCGCCTGGTGTTAGTGATATCTGAATGGACGGTATAGCCAGCATCATTTCGCCTGCAGAAGCGATACCGCTCATTTCAGTCGCCAACATAATGAATTTGAACCCCACGATGTCGGATCCAGGTTCGCCTATGAAGTGGTTACGAAACCGCCACTGGATTCGCTTATATTTTGGATAATTATTGATTGGCGGGAATTGTAAATAAACGTGAAGGTTACGATATCGCCTCAAATACAGCCTACGAGCGAATCAATAAGGCGATCTCGCCTAATGAAATAGGCGAAGTTGTGTGCGAATTCGCCGCTTGAAACGTCGTACCAACAGAGACTCACAAGCGAGTGGCGAGGCGAAATAGCTTGAACAGGCGAATGTTGAGGCGATACCGTATTTGGGTCCGGTTGTAGATTGTGGAGCGTGAAAAATGTGGTGGCGAGCACGCTTCTTTATTCGCCCGTAAGCGAATCTCTTATTACAATATCGTCTACAAGCACTGCAAAATTGGCTAATATTTGAAAAATGTGACCCGTTTCTTTCGAAATATGAATCATTATTCCGATACAACAAAAACCTGCCAATTTCCAATATCCACCCGATACTAAAGAGGCACAACCTCATATTTCTAGTGTACACAAGTGCATTACCAATGTCAATTTCTAATTATAAAAAAACTAAATGCAATGGACCAACACCTTGTCATGTGGTAGGTAGCTTCCGGAATTATGGCCTTGCAATGGTAAAAGCCTGGTCGTGGACTAGGTGGCGTGCCAGTCGGTCTCTTTCATTGTTAAGTTCTTCCAAGGAGAAAGGTGTGGTACCATCCACGAATACACATAGGCGATACAAATGTGCATTAGGAAGTTGTCATGAAGAGCAATTAAATTAGATTGTAGAAGGTCACCTTTAGAATATCCTGCATGTTGTTTTTAACACCATCTACCACCATCAAATCAAACAACATCGTGTAATAGCCACATTCCCAGTCCGAGGATTGCTTTCTAGACTACAATATATATACTCCATGGTTATAGCAATGGTGTAGGCTAAAAAAATTGAATTGAAATTAAGTGATAGCATAAGCATAAGAAGTTACCCTAAGGAAATGCAATGTCGAGGAGATCGGTGAATGTCCGGGACGGGGGGCGGTGAAGGGGGTCTATCCAATATACTTGCTTCAAATCGGGTATTATAGCAACAAAGCTCCAATGATCACTACAAATCACATGAAAGAATCCAAATGGTCATATTTGTTTGGAGAAACATACAATCTAGAAAAGCTAAAAGAATAGAGAAAATTACAAGGTTTACCTCTCGAGATATGGTCCAATGAATATTTTATTGGATTTGTAAGAGAAGGTGTTAGCCAATCTTAGTTTGTGTATACATATGAGATCGTAGAGGTTGACTAACACAACATTTGCCAAACTAATTCTTGCTTGTGGATTCACTACTACATCATTCTTGCTTGCAAAAGTAAAAACACACAATAGTTATTAGTGAGAGCCTAACAAGTGATAAACTTTACTCTAACATGACCTTGATGTAATAAATCTCAAAAACAATGAAATTAAATGCCCAATCAACATAGACATGGAATTTTAGACACATACCTTGATTGTACAAGAAGCTCTTAGTTTGTAGTTGATGTCTACTACACAAAGTAGCAAGCTTTGTTGTTTTTACCCAAATTTGAAGGATGGTTGATCTAGATTGGTGGGTTTTTAGCTTCCTAGGGTTAAGCTCATGGTCAAGAACAAGGTTTGAGGTGAAGAGAATGAGATTGTGCTTGGGATTGGAGTGATTCTCGGATTGGAATGGTTTGAGAATGGATATGGATTGAATTGATTTGTGAATGAGGTTGAGGAGGGGATAAGGTGAGAGAGAATGGAGGATAGATGGGTAGGGATGGTGAAAATGGGGTTGCTAGTGAGAAAATCCGGGTGCAAAAGATATACATATCATGGTTTAGGTAGACAAAACATGCATGATAGTACATTTGGTCGGTTACTGTGTCACCAAGTTACGAAATCGCCTAACATTCGTTTATAGGCGAATAATCCGGCGACATCGCCTTTCAGCTCAAACTTCCATATTTAATCAATTTGTATAAGTGCTCGGTTAATGAAATGTGTTACAAGATGTGTATTTTGGAAAGCATCTATCACAAATATACAATTACTAACATATAATAATATGAAATATGTCCATCAATGATATGTATGAACCGGAATTGGATCGCAAATGTGTCGTTGTAACGGTTGCCATGGTCATGAACCGTTATACGTATTATACTGAATGTGTGTTGTAATTGCGAACAATAATCTATATGAAAAATACTAGCATGTATGAACCCATTAATCCTGATTTGCTTGGCGATTCATTCTTGCGGTATCGCTTGCATCAAGAACCCATTATAAATAATTTATAATAAATGATGTTCTTATGAAATGAATAATCATGTGAGACAATGAGTAATAATGTATATTATAATTGAACATTAAATCATAAAATGTGAATGAGATTACAGCTGAACAGAATATTAGTTGAGTCGGTTGCATAGATGTTGTATGTTATCAACGAAAATTGTTTTGACATGTTACACATAGTCCTATGAAGAGTTATGTGAATTTGTTAACTTTAATCCATCTCCCTATTCATTTCTACGGTCAACACCGGGCATGTGCAGATCACCAACGATTGTACATATATTTTACAACTTTTGTAGAATTGCTTAATTGTTCTCCAGTATTGCCTGTTGTATCACTCACAGTTTGTAAGATGTTATAGCAATAGGCACCTTCGTTGACACGTTAAACATCCGACTATTTGATAGCACTTCTCGGGGAAAAATGAAGGACGAGTATCCAGTTATAGATTAGAACCAAATACAAATTAAGTTACACTGTATAATGTTCGATGAAAAATGGGTTAGGGTTTAATCACGTGGGTTGCTGCCATGAGTTTAGGATTGCTGCCATGGGTTTAGGGTTAAGGGCATGGGTTGAGGGTGTAGGGTTTTATGAATACTCAGAAGCGAAATCGCTTCTTTATTCGCCTACAGGAATTATGTAAGCGACTTCGCAACTTTGAAAAAGCTATGAGCGAATTGGACAAGCGAGTTCGCCTCCTTAGATTTAATCCAAAAAAATACTTAAATCATTTTTTGCGGGTGGGTGGGATCAAAATCCCCCCCAACTTCCACCCGCAGTCGACCCACCACCAGAAATCGCCACCTTTAATCGTCACCACCAGAACACCATCAATCGCCATGGGCCGGAGCAAATCTGTCGGGAAAACACTGACCCCACCCGCCCCGAAGTGCCATAAGACAACCACCGTGGAGGAACGTGGTGCGGCGGCCGGAGCACGGCCGGAAGAGACCATCGGAGAGATGCAAAGATGCCGGAGAAGGGAAGCTCAGGCGGCCGGTGGAGCAGCAATGCAGGGCTCTGGATCTTCGTCGCAGGGGCGGAAACCTACCACCAGTACACCGCCACAGGCCCGCCACATTGCCGCCAGTTTGTCGCAGAATCCAAACCCCACCGGTAATCCAAATGCGGCTGAGAACGTGACCGACGAGGATGAGCAATCCCTCTTCGTAAGTACTAAGGCCGAGACAAGGTATGAAAGCTTTTCTCGCCGTTTCATGTTGAATGCAAGGGTGTTTGATGATGACAAGGTAGCTGCGTTAGGTTTCTCTAAAATTGTAGATTATTTTAGAGCGACGCACCTAGCACTAGTGGAAGAATAGCCTTTCACGGCGCCAGTATACAGCGGTATTTCGAACGCCGTATCTAATGACGTTCCGATATCGGAAGGTTGGTGACGTAGCTGAGCAAATGGAATTTACGGCGTATGGGACATAAACGCCGCACAATTAATGGCAGAAACCAGTTTACGGCGCTTGTGTGACGGCGGTTTGCCAAGAACGCCGTTCTCTGTGTAGGTTCCGCGATCGGAACTAATCAGAATCTGTGTCTGTGTTGAAGGGTCCTACTTGTGAAGTCATAATATTTAAGGTGGAACAAAAAAGTCTGTGTTATATGGTTGAACATAATATGGTTCCGGTTGAGAAACACGACATGATATATAATCACATTCAGCGGATATAGATGCTATCTTTCTACCCACAATCTTATCTTCTCACATTCATCCCCAATTCTCCCAACTTTCTCCCAAATTTATTTCTATCTTTGATTCTACTCAAAATCTAAATCCCAACCACCCTCTTCTCTAAATGTTAACCATTTTTCCTTGATCTCTTAACTCTCTTCCATGGAGATTCAATCATAAAGAGGTAATATGTAATCTTCATTGAGTTTTTTGTGAATTTTAGTTTCTTGTTTTTGATTGCATCGGAGCCCATTTCAAATTTATGTATCTAATCGATTAATTTGTTGTTGTTGAAGTGTTAGCATATAATCTTAGTGATAGATCTCTATGAATTTGTTTTTGTTGATGAATTTACATAAAAATTAGTTGTTTTGATTGATTTGAGTATATATGAACTTGTTTTTTGTTGATGAATCTATTGTTGATGAATGTTTTTTGAGTATGAAGGTATTAGTATGATTTGTAGGTCAATTTCTTGATGTTAGGATGAATCTGTTATTCGTTTTGTTAGGATGGATATGTGCTTGATGTTCTTAGTTTTCTTCGTGTTCATCTGGATTTTTTACGTTTTCTGAGTTTGTTCTTCGTGTTCTTCGCGTTCTTCATGTTCATCTGGGTTTTCCGATCGAAATCGGAAAACCCAGATTTTTTTTGTTGAATTCTTAACTAGTTCCGATATCGGAACACCTAATCTAGTTAGGTTCCGATATCGGAACCTATAAACGGCGGTTCCATGAAACGCCGCTAACGGGTGACCCCCTACCACGTCGCAGCCACCGACGGCGGTCAGAAACACCGTCATTTGGGTGGGTTTTGCGCCGTGGTTGCTATCAGCGTCCAGTAGTGTAGAAGGGATGTTGATGTTGAAAGAGCTGGTGTATAAGGACGAGCGTTTGCAATTTTATGCTAATCTTACTTTTGAGAAAGACGCCGAATAGGGGGAGACAATGGTTAGAGGCGTTAGATTTAAGGTTGATAAGTACTTGATAAATGAGGTGATAGGTTGCCCGTATGTGTCGAGTGACCAATTAAGGCCGTTAGACCCAAACGGTCCTTATGAGTGTTACCACACACAGAACTTCCCATCCTTGTCAAATTTGAACCCCCTTGAACCCGTGCGCATGCGCAGAAAGTTCTTTAAGACGCGTAGCAAAGTGGTAGGTAATCCAAAGAAGTACAACATTGGCGCCCTCACACTAGAGCAAAGGTTGGTTTTCGAGTTGATATGCTCGAATGTGATGCCATCCGGTGGACACCCTTGTGAGCTGACTATTGCCAATTTGATGTTGTTCTACTACATCATGGAGGGATTGAAGATAAATCTAGGCTACACTATTGTCAAGTACATGTTGAAGCGTGCCAAGGACAAAAGCGATGTGACGATCCCTTATGGCCAGCTTATAACGGCGATATTGAAGAAGAAGGGTATTAGACCAGTCAAGAAGCCGGAGCCGGCACTGCATTACACCAAGAAATGGCTACGCAGCAAGGGCTTGGAGCTAGGCGCCGATGGTGTGCTAAAGAAGAAGAGCGATGGTGCTTCTAGTTCGCGCAACCGTTTGAGTCCGGTTAAGTCTCACTTTATGAAGAATGTTATTTTATTATAATTATTTGTTGGTGACCATGTATTTGATCTAATTTATTTGATATTGGTTGGCAGGCCAGGAACTTCAGTGGCGAGAGCAAATGGTTGTGCTTACAGGACAGCTCAAATCGGAACTAGAACATGTGAAGTTGGACATCGCTAAGGAGACGGAGTTGATATTAGAGTTTGGCAGGATACTGAACTTGGAACCTGAGCTCAGCATGAGGAAGGGATGCCAGACTTCTCCGTGCAACCTCTGCCACCTATGAACGAGGAGCTAGATGACGAGGAACATGAAGAGAAACCACAAGAAGATGAAGACCAGATGCGTGATGACCACGAACCAGAACAGGAAAATGAAGACTTGATTGGTGATCAAGAAGATCAGAATCCCGAGGACGATGGTCAACAAGATGGTGGAGATGGTGGCCTGTTCAGTCCTGAGCAACTCACTGACGAGGTTGGCGAGGAAGAAGGAGAAGACGATGTCTTCAAGGTTTTCTTCAGAAACGAACGGAGACTAGATGCGGAGGTTGAAGAGTCGTCCAGCGAAGAAGAAGATGAAGAAACTGGAGAGGTTCCTACTCCTGACGGTGGTAGTGACGAAGAAGATAGTGATGACGAGGAGGAATGATAGACTTTGTTATGATAAACTTTGTTGTTTTAATTTTCTTTTTAAACTCGCGACATGTTTAAGCTGCATATTTATGCACTTCATTATCAATGTGTGCGGTATATTGAACTCTGTATTAATGTTGCTTAAATTTTGACAAACTTGCTACTAAAAATATGATAACAATTTGTACAATAATAGGAAGCGGAGATGGAGGCGAACTCGCTTCAAATATTTAGAGCGAGCGATGACAAGACGCGAACTCGCCTCCTATACCAGCTACGAACTTTTAGCGTTTAAGAATTCGCCACCTAGTCCGCCTTGTGGAACAGAAGCTAGCAAGCGTGCCTCCAGGTGAACTCGTAACATTTAGGCGAATCATCTGGCGATATCGCCTCCAATATTTAGAGCAGGCGTTGTCATGAAGCGATATCGCCTCCTGCATCAGCTACAAACATTTAGAGTTTAATATTTCGCCACCAAATCCTCCGTGTGGAACAGAAGCTAGCAAGCGTGCATCTAGGCAAAGTCGCAACTAACAAGCGATTCTTCTAGCGAGTTCGCCTCTGCAGAAGAAGATTTTCTAAAAAAACACAAGTACAAAATCCATATAAACGACGTCGTGTGACCCATAGGCGATCAGAGAAGTGGTATCGTTTATACGTACCATCTAGGGTTTAGGGTCTAAGTAGTGAAGGTTGAGATAAACTAGGAGGCAGATTCGTTTCTTGATTTGCTACCAGGCGAAGAGTAGAGGCGAGTTCGCCACCACGTCATTTCATGTTTCCCACATCGGTTTTGAATATGTAACTAGTCGAGTTTGAGATTTTAAATTTTATTTGGATAAACTCGACGAGCTTATTGAGAAAATATATATGTAATTAGGTATATAATTAATATAGTCGAGTCGGACTTCAGCTCACAAAAAGTTAATGAGTCGAGTCATCAGAAGGAGTCGAGTTTGAGCATACCCCTGTTCGGTCTCGACTCGACTCATTTACACCCCTAATTCGAATGAGTTCGAGCCCGAGATCGAGTTTGGTCAACTCGAACTCGAGATCTAGTTTGGTCAATCCGAGATCGAAATCCAGTTTTTACCGACTTTTTCGAGATTTTCTGAACAACAAAATATATTGATTAATGTTTTTATTTATTACATGGTCATCATATGTGAAATTATATAGTTTATACCCATAGGCGAACTCGCCAACAAATGTCGCCCGTAGGCGGATGCTAAGTGATTCCACCAGTTACTATAGCTCCTAGGCGATTAACAAGCGAGTTCGTAACCTTGTCCACTATAAGTAGACAACTTTGGGGCCAGATGCGTTCAAATCCAGATCCCCAATTTGTTTTCAATCAGAATCAAGAACAAAGCTCCCCGGACAGATCCACCGCCGAGGAACCGCCGTCCACTGTATTACTTGTTCCCCCAAACGCCCAAATCCCATTTATTTTGTAAGTTCACCTCTTTCACTCATGTTATTCATCGTTAATTTCAAAGGCATGTGCTTAATTTCTAGGTTCAAAGAAGTTTTAGCTTCTGTTTTGTGTTTTTTCATGTGGAATTGATGTGTTAGCTAGTTTTTTGGATTGTCGCCCATGTGGGATTCATGTTTTAGCTACTGTGTTGGAGTTTTGTGTGTGGGATTCATGTATTTGCGACTGTTTTGGATTTTTGTATGTTGGATTGTTGTTTTAGCTATTCTTTTGGATTTGTTTTACATACTACGATTGATGTTATTTATTGTTGATAGATAATTTGGATAATCGGTAGCATGGCTCCTCGTGGAAAAAAGGTTGTTGAACAATCAAACGAGGTTATTAAGTTCGACAAAAGTAAGTTTGTGAGTGAGCAAGCTTACCTCAAGTATAGGAGTTTTGAGGACGCAAAGTCGCAGCTGAACACCTTACTAGTGGTGGTCAAGAGTAAGGTGCAAGAGCTTGGTTTGAAATGGGTGTGGGACTGTCTAGAATATTCAGGTGGTGACAAATTGATGGCGGTGAATGACCGTGGATATCTGGAGGAGACGATGCAGTTCTATGCAAATTTCCGACAGGTTCGTGATGGTTAGAAGACCAAGGTGAATAAGAAGGAGTTCGAGGTTAGTCCTGCTCTTTTCAATGAAGACCTCGGAGTTACATATGAGGATGATGATGAACCAGTGGACCTTTATACAAGGGGAAACTGGCCTAGTGAGTCCATCTTTCCAGCCGAGAATTTGCAGAAGTTGGGGTTGGAGCACATTGGGCGCAAATTAGGTCCGCTTGGAAGGCCGAAGGAGTACAAGCTGGGACAACTTACACCCGAGCGCAGGATACTTTATGAGATGGTGGCTACCAATATTGTGCCTAAAGGGGGTTACCTCCAAGAACCAAACTTCACCACTTTGGTGACTTACTACTTGTTGGCCTCAAAAGTGATGATAAACCTCGGGTACTCCATGTTTCAACACATGAAGGATAGCGTGGTTGAGAACAATACGGTGGCTAAGAAGTTGCCCTACGGGAACTTCATAACAAAGTTCATTCGCCTGAAGCATCCAAAGTTCAAATTCTCCACGACCGGGAAGCCGTGTGAGTACTATACCATAGAATACCTTGAGAAGAAAAAGTGGAAATTGGTTGGGGGGACTTGGCAACCAAATGGAAACAAGGCCGTGGAGCCGGAACCGGAGCAAAGTGGAGGTAACTTCTTGTCCCAATTTCGTTATGTTCAATTCTATTGTGCGTTCTATCTAAATTTAACATTTTCTATGTCTAACATTTACTAGTGAGTGCGGAAGCCTATTATAAGGGGCTTGATGAGTCCAACTTCGCGATGAGGACAGAACTTGGAAATCTCCGCAAGACTAGCTGGAAGAATTGCCACCTTATTCGTGGTTTTCTAAGAGCATATGCCCGTACAAATCCTCCGGCATCCACTCCAGAAATCCAGGATCCGCAAGGCAGTGACAACTCCTAGACATGGAGACGTAGTCTAGGGTTTATTCGTATTGTAATGCGACAATTTCAAATTTTCGTTTTGATTCCTTAATTCTAAACTTGATGCGGTTACTTTTCAATTTCTAATTTCAATTCCATATTATTATTCTTCAATTACAGAGTCCTTAGTTTTTCATCAATCATCGTACGATACTTATTATTCTTCATGTGTTAAACCAAAGAAGGACAAGTATGGCGTGGTTGCTAATAACTAAATGCACATGCGAATTCGCCAATATATTCGCCAGCTGACTTTAACCAAAAGCGATCTCGCTTCTACCATCGCCTGGTTGGACAGAGAGCAACAGTCGTGTCCATCAGCGAACTCGCCACTGACAGGCGAAACCTGTTACGGTACCGCCTTCAACTACATCAAAATAGCCACGACTTCGTAACATGAAACGCCTCTGGTCATAACTACAAGCGATATCGCTTCTTCAGTAACGCCTACTTGCGTCTATAAAAGGCGACTTCGTAATCTCTACGCATCTAACCATGTATGGGCGAACAAATTTTCTAATTCCAGGCGGGTACTGCTGGCGATATCGTTAACTAACACGCTTGTCACCGTCCGAGGTTACGATATCGCCCGACCTTGACATTTTTAAAACACTTTGGAAAACGTCGTGTTTAATTGTGAAACGCCGTGGTTTTTTATTTTGCCCTAGGTGAACGACATGTTACGATTTCGTAACCTCGTTACTCGGCGGTTCCGCCAAAATCTGGCCAAAAAGCCGTGAAAAGGGTGTCGAGAAATCTATGCTTGTGCACTAGTGTGAATAGCATCTTTGATATGCTAGTGGTTCATCATTCATATTATATTCCCACATCACCATTTGATCTGCCTAACTTGATAACTCCAATTTCAAGAAACACTGTTTTTCGCCTAATTCTTCTATTCTCTGCCACTACGTATCTCCAATCAGATTTTCATATAATTCTTGTTCGATGTAATGTAGTTTGCTTATTGCTATCATAGAGAAAATGTTATACTTCCTTTATTATTTGTATTTGGCAAACTACTCTATATTCATAATATGCTAACACGTTTAGTTGTTTTTTTTAACTCGTATATGATCAATACTAATAATCATGTACAATGAAATCAATTGTTGGACGAGTCGCAAGAAAGACGATGTAATAGGTTTTTTCAGTGGGGTGTATTGAATCCCAGAAAAGGTATTTGGAAGCATCTGGGCAAATGTATGACTTTGGGTTGCACAAAATGGATGCTTCCACCCACCCTGTTCCGCAACATCCACTACTGATCTCTTCAAATCCTACAAACCATACCAATTTAGACATGTCAAATAGTTTCTCAAATAATTATTTACTGAACTAAACAAGTTTAATTCATTTCAGTTCAAGTTCAATTCATTTCAGTTCAGTAAGAAATAAGTTTAGAGAACACGGCCTTACCATAATCTCGTGGATGAGAAACCAATTTTTCCACTGTTTTATAGACATCGATGTAAGCGATTCGAGAACCAATAGCAGCAAATTCCTTCTGCATAGAGTTCAATTGTGCTTGGAGCTTCTGATTGTAAGTTTGAGCAGTTGAAGAGAAACTATCGACGCAACCGCCTTTCTTCTTAAGTCGGTTGTCTGAGTATAGGGTGATAACCAACGGCAGGCATCCCATTGGAGTTAGCCCAACAACCCCTATTCGTCGAGCCCCAACATCCAACAAACCCTGCCATTTTGGGCTTATCAAATAAATTACATCGTAATATCTGAAAATAAAAATAAAATAAATTTTTTCATAGAATTGAGTTGCAAAAAAAGCAAATTAAGTTGAACTAAATGATATTCAAAGTAGTTTAGTAAAATGAAGATGGCCTAAACCTCATTTTTCATAACTAAAACTGGATATGCTAATTTTTACCTGGTATCTCTACGGATATAAGTTAAGGATCCATTCTTCCCGAATGAATTTTGCTGATGCGAAACATACTGAATTGAACCGAAGTAACAAATTTATGTATGTAACTAAATAAAATGCATTTTATCGAAATACATCTCATTAAAACTGAACTAAACTAAACTAAAAATTCCAGAAATCGAAAACAAGAGGACCTAAAATCAATTTAAATGCATAATCATTGTTAGGATGATATGAGTATGATGGAATTGGTTGACACAACTAATTTTTTAGGTTACTTAAGTTCAACAAATCAGTGGTCAGATGCGTAGATTGTAGATATTTGGTTGAAGACATTGATGAATGATGAGTGTTGAGTGGGTGAGAAACATGTACAGTTAGTACTGGTGCTGAGGAAATGTGCACATCAGCAAAAATAAGTGTATATATGGAACTGGAAACAAACCTGCATGAATTGACCGACATAACCGAGATTGAAATCAATATAAGCCGAGACAGTGTAGTTGTTGCGTCGAATTGGGACTGCGAAATAATTCACCACAAAATCATTGGTCCCTGCACTTACAACATACACTGCCTTCCTGACCAACTCCTGGGTTTTGGCTTCTCCAATTATTGCTCCGACCTTCGATTGATACTCTCTAAAGTAATCTAGCTGCGTCGATAGTGAGATCACGCTCTGAAATAATGTCAAACATTAATTAGCTGAAGAAAGTGGTTAACTAAACATATCAATACTTCATACCTACAACAATTATTATTATTATAAATAATAAAGTGGTTTGGTACATGAAACTTGTCCTTCCTTCAATTTCTCTGTTCGTGTAACATTGTCTCATTTTACTATTTTGTAGCATGTCTGATCATTAATTTAGATTACTATTTCAATATTAATACGATCATGTGATATAGTTTTGAATTTTCATGTATTTTACAAAATACAATTTTTTTTTATTGTCATTTAGTAGTGCATGAAACTAAATTTATCAACAGTCAAATAAACTTTCAAAATGATCAACTAAAACATTATTAATCGAATGGATGCAGTACTATATTGTTTCAGTGAAATAATATATCATTAGTATCGTTCATGATTAATATTTGTTCATATAAGATTGATATACCATTAGTATTAATTCTATTAATTAAAATTACAAATTAATTATACATTAATTTATGTAATAAACACAAGTGTGGAAGATTATAAAGGGGGTTGCTATTATATTTGCAGAACCACATTGTTAATGAAAAATTGGATTTTTTAAAAAATAACTGAAGTGTATTATGAATTTCATGCCTATTTAAAACAGATTATAAAAACTTGAAACAACCATTCTTTGCAAATAAATCTAGTTGTTTGAATGATAAATAGAGAATATGAAGCAAGCCTCTCAATTTAATGAGGTTATTTATATCGGTTCAAATTATTTTTAGACCATCATTATTAATATGGCTATGATACATATATATATATATATATATAGCAATTTAGTTTATAAATGAGGGAGAAGAGGACGGTGGTGGTTGAGGATGCCAATGAACCACACATTTTATGAAATGATGAAAATTTATTCAAGATATAAGGGATTCATATGTGATATGTATTATCGATTTCTATACAAAAATTGAATATAATTTTTAAAATTCATGATTAATAATTAGATCAAATAGTGAGGAAAGATGTTGTTAATTATAATAAGGTAGGGAGATGGATAGAGACACTCAATTCCGGGGTAAGCGGGTCGAATCCGGATCCGGCTGATGCAAAGCTGACTCCGGTAAGGAGATCATCAGTTTGGAGATGTGGATCCAGGTATGCTGGTATTGCTCCTTTCACACCAATATACTCACCTGCATTTTCCAAATACGTACACATACGTTATTCTCAGAGCCGAAATCAGACAAATATATTTGAAATTGATAAATGGAATTGGGGTTACCGGAATTTAAATTGATACTATATTTTTGTCCCAAACTTCAATAATATAGTATTTTGGGATTGCCGGAGCCACCGCCGCCTCATAAAATCCTGATTTATTCAAACAACTAGTTTGTTTTAAACTATTGGGTTAAGCCCAAACTAACCAATCTCTTTTATCCTAAGACCCGGTTCCACCACTGGTTATTCTTAAAGATTAATTGGTAAAAATTGTAGTTTCCAACTTTTTAAATTCATTTGAACTATCATATATATGTAGGTAAAAACCATACCAATAAAGTCAGTAGCAAGCCTTCCATTACTGAACCTTCCCGTCGGAATTTGGCCGTAGAAGTCTCTTCCGTAAGGCGGAAAATTGCTCTTAAGAAGAGTTCCCACGTAGTTATTATTTCCGGGGTCCGACGTCGAATCGCCGAAAATAAAAATGGCCGTCGGCGCCTCAGCACCTGCCGGAAGAGACGAATGATGGAGAAGATGAATGAGCAGAAAAAAGGCTGCATATTTGCTGCTGCCCTGGAGGACCATTTTGCAAATTATCATGATGAGCAAGATCTATATATGATGCATGACAAATGTTGTGATATTTATAGGCAAATATTTCAGCTTGAAATAGTACGATTATGTCATTAATCAAAGAGTAGGAAACGGTTGATTTGTTATGAATAATGGCACATAGGTCATACTCCATCCATTACTACACAGTTATCGTTGAATTATTTTTGCTAAACTGAATTGAATAAATTACATTAAACTAAACTGAAATAGAAATCGATGTATTATTACTATATAATTTTTTATAATGCAAATTTTCTTGAAAATCAAACTTTTTAAAGCGCTATTAAACTTCCAATAAAATGAATCTTTCACATTAAAATGTCCAAGAATTTATAAAAAAAAGTGGTCTTCAAGAGACCGAACATTTTAATAATGCAATGACCCCTTTCACCTACTTTGTTTTGAAAGATTGTACCATTCATTTCATATATTGGTGCACAATTTCTTGCCCAGTTATACCAAAAATGGAAAACCCAGATATTCACTTCTCAACTTTTATAAAATTTTAATCACATAAAAACTGACACGTGTCATAAATGATGTTTTAAAATAGGCAAAAAAAAAAAAAAAGTGATGGACTGGAAATGGTACATAAAGTTGTCCAACTAAATACACGAGACATTACCCCAATAAGAACCAAACAGATCCATCCATCTTAATGACCACAATTGTTCGACCCAGGGCTCGTCTAACTGTATAACTTTAATTTGAAGTAACTGCATAAACAATCTCACCTTTATTTTATTTTATATAATTATAAGGAAAACGAAATGTACTTTTCTTTTCCTTATATGTTATAATACTTAAAGCACGTCCTTTCCAATTTATTAAAAAAATTTGAAATCTTTTTAGTTAAGCTCGCTGAAATTTAATTCTCTCAATTTATTGTTTGATGAAATGAAATTTTATAAAATTTATATTAATTTAGTCACATAGAACCACCCTATTATTATCAATACACAAATTTTTACTTTAATTCAGTTTAATATAGTTTGGTTTAGTTTAGTTCAGATCTGACCAAATAAATTGGATGGAAAAACAGGACCTAAATACGCACGAGTGCAGGAACTTACATGCATCACAATCACTGTAACTGTCTATCTAATCATTTACCAGAATTTGGAGAGGTTAATAAAATTCTCAATACTTTTAGGCAGTTTAATAGAAACAATTCGGATTTTACAAGCACAATATCTACCTTAATAAACCTATGCGCCTTTTTTTCTCCTAGACACACACAATTTTAGATCTGGAGGGATAACCGCCGACCATCTTTTCCACGGCGGTCACCCCTCTCACCCCTCCTCTAACAATATCTATATCACTTTTCTTCTCCTCGTACCAGAATATTTTAAAATCTCCCCAAAAATATGATGTTCATCGCCTTTTGTTTTCCGATGAATCGTACATTTATCACAAGGGCTGATTTACCCTCGTCGCGATCAACATCTCAATCGGAGATCCGCTCCGATGAGCCGGCCAACGAAGAATCAACGGGTACTCGAGCAGATCCGATAAGATCGGGGATTTTAGAGTTTTAACTCGCCAAAAAAGTTAGGGGTTTGTATCTTACATTCATGTTGTTGTTGCAGCTGTACTTGGGATCCGTTTCAGGCCTGCCACCTGACTGGATTGGGTCGTGTGGAGTCTGGCCGGATGAATCGGGTCGGGCTGGTTCCTCTCGGTTCTGGAACCTTTTGCAATATAGCATTCCGGTGGTGGATCTAAAATAAGGGTTTTTTAAATTTTTATTTTTATTTTTCCAGATTTAGTTAGTGTAGACCTTTTGTGATTATTTCAAAATCCTGATATGTGGACTATTTTCATCTTAAAAGAGAAATGTTCATGACAATTTTTAGTAAAAGTTCTGGATGAAACTTTATCACTATAATCATGACCAGATTGATTAGTTCGGTATACTTTATAGATCACTCTAATGACCAACCTTTCAAAGATCTGGTTGAGTGGCCACCAGGTTCAATGAGTTCTAGGCTGAGGTTCAGGTAGAGAATATAATAGAAATGAGTTTTTCTGTTTTGGCCGTGCTAAAGAGGGTGAATTCTTTAGAGCATTTTAGTTTGCTGAAAAAAGTCCATACTCGGGGAAGGAAGAAATCCGTTGCACAAGCCGTCCTGGCTCTAGTACTTATATATTTAGATACGGAGATGATTTAGAATAGATTTAGAATAGACATATGTTTAGAAACATTTCTGTAATCTCACAAATTGCCTCCACTTGTGGAGATTATTTTACGCTACTTTTTTTTTTTCTGATTTAGGAATGCATAATATTTTTTAATTTTTTTTTGAGATGCCTAATATAAAATCCTCCACGAGTGATTTAATTATTTTTTTAAAAAAAAAACCTTTAAAAATCTACAAACTGCACCTTTGTTTCAGCCAGATTACAAGATATTTGCATTTATTTTATTTGCCTTTTAAACAATATTGTGTAACGTGACAATGTAGTGAATAGAGTAATAATAAAATGTGTCAGATTCTTCTGCAGGAATTCAACGTTTCGTAGGAACTCACCTTATTTAGCAGGCAGGATCCGTATCGTTTCAGTGAATGGAGTTTATATGAGGTTTGGGGTTGTTGAAGTCATTCATTGAATTGCCCTGCCGCTGAAGAATGATTCTCTGAGTAGTGAGTACATTGCCCGTTCTGAAAGGCAAGAGTTTTTTTTTTTTTTTTTTTTTTTAAGTAATGGGACTCATCTCAATAATAAAAATTCGGGCAGTACATCAATATCCTAGGATCTAACCGCATAATGAGTAGTTTCCATGGACTATTAAGAAGAAATCTAGCTAATATACTACCTAATCAACAAGACTCGCTACTAGGCTCACACAAGGGTGTGAGCCTCCCACAATTCAAGTAGACTCATACACAATAATTAAATCTGTCCATGATCCAATCGCTCGGGTCGTGGATTGAAGTTATTATCAAAGTAATTCTCTGGGCTGCTTCCACAATTATGTAACTGTGTATGTACGTGACAGTTTTGGTTTTGGTTTTGCTCAGTTTTGTATTATATGTGTTGTTTGTAAACTTGATTTATATCCCAATGAAATAGAAAATGCGAAAGTTATCGAAAGTTAATGGAAATTTCGGATGGAAACACAATTTCTGCAACAATTAAATGAATAGTTTTGAATCTGAAGTCCTAAGCTCTGATCCAGTACTAGCATCATTCATAAAATTTCAGTTAATAGCTAGCCAGCTCCCTTCTAGCTTCAATATATATATTTTTTATTGTCTTTTCTTTTTTAGCCAGCTTGATCATGACTATCGATTTAGTTTGTTAATAAACTTCGTAAATATACTCCTTTTGTTGATAAGTTTTATTTATAAAAGTTTGAGTTCGTATATAACTTTAAAGAGTGAAAAAATCCAGAATAACCATATCATAACTTTTCATCATCTATAAATATAATGAACACTTTTAAGTGATTTGATGGATGCATGAGTACTAGTATTGATTTTCTTTGCACTTTTGTATATGCTTACAATACACTTAGTGCTAGGAAAGTTTTGTGGAGTGATTTGATCAGGTACGGAGAAGGTATGTGTCGGCCGTGGCTTGTTTTAGGGGATTTCAACAACATTCTGGAGTTTTCTGAAAGACAAGGAGCATGGAGGGAGACGCAGTATCACTTACAGGACTTTCAGGAGGCTTGTCGAAGGTGTTCTTTCCAGGATGCACCATATACTGGGCGAGTTTTTACGAGAAAAAGTAGAGATAGCCAGGCAAAGTTGGACCGTGCTATGATAAATGGATCTTGGGGAGATGGAGCATGTACAACACAGTTCCTGCTTCCTGAAGAGATATCAGATCACGTGCCATTTACGGTGAAGATTGGAGTGGAGACGAGATTTTTTAAGAGACCTTTTCGCATGCAGAACATGTGGATGATGCACCCAGAGTGCAAGGAGATCGTGGAAAATGCATGGGATATTGCTTATATGGGCACTAAGCAGTATCAGCTGATGCGGAAATCGAAGTATCTGAAGCGGCCATTAAGGAAACTTGAGAGAAACAATTTTCAGCACATCACAGAAAAATCAGAAAGGGCAAGCAAGGTCTACAGCGAGGCAATGGATCTGTTCGACATATCCACAGCCACAGAGGAGGACTGGATTTCACTGAAGGAGAAGAAAGATAGAGTGCTATTCTTGCAGAACGCTTAATCACAATTCCTTTCTCAGAAGGCCAAGATCAATCATCTTATTTTGGGAGACAGGAGTACAACATACTTCCACAGTCACTTGATTTTTTTTTTTAAAAAGTGTTTTATGAATTTCATGCCTAATAAAAATCAAGTTATAAAAACTTGAAACAACCATTAATCTTTGCAATAAATCTAGTTGTTTGAATTAAAAATAGAGAATATAATATGAAGCAAGCATCTTAATTTAATGAGGATTATTTGTGGAGGTCACATGCCTGCTATACTGGATCAGAATGATGGAGTGGTGGTGGATTCGACTGATAAGGCAAATATGTTTGTGAAATTTTACACAGAGTTATTCGGTACGGTAAGGAACCGAATAAACATTGATCCGTCAATCTTAGAATGGGGCCCGAAAGTCAATGCTGAGCATGCTATGTTATTGACTGCTCCAGTTTCGGCGGAGGAGGTGAAGCAGGCTCTTTTTACCACTAAGGATGATAAAGCACCAGGACCAGATGGTTACACGGTGACTTTTTACAAGTCACAATGGGCTATAGTTGGTGGGCTTTTCACGGAAGCAGTGCTGGAATTCTTTGAGAACGGGAGGATACTGACGCAGACTAATCATACGTCAATCTCAATTATACCTAAGAATGATCACTCCCTTAGAGTCGCGGATTTTCGGCCTATTTTCTGCTGTAATGTCTTTTACAAGACTATTACTAAGGTAATGGCAAATAGATTGGCGAGGGTGCTCCCGGATATTATTGATAAAGCTCAGGCTGGGTTTGTCGAGGGCAGGAATATTTCAGATAACATCATGCTGGCTCAGGAATTGTTATGGGGCTATGCAAGGCGTTCTTCTTCTCGGAGGGTCATGATCATGCTTGACATTTCTAAGGCTTTCGACACGGTTTCTTGGGAGTTTTTGGAGGAAATGCTTCAAGGGCTCATTTTTCCCATACCTTTCATTAGGTGGGTGATGCTTTGTGTCACGACTACTTCCTTCTCGGTCGTGGTGAATGGTGAGCTGCATGGTAACTTCTTGGGAAAGAGGGGTCTCCACCAGGGTGATCCATTGTCACCCCTACTCTTTGTAATCTGCATGGAGTATTTTTCCAGGATTTTGGAGTCGAGAACAAAGACTGTGCATTTTGGAATGCATCCGAGGTGTGATGTGGGAGATGTGAAGATCACTCACTTGGCTTTTGCGGATGATCTCATTCTGTTTTCCAGGGTGATGAGGACTCGGTGAATATCTTAATGCAGTGTTTGAATGAGTTTGAGAACACTTCGGGTTTAGCAATTAACCCAGCTAAATCAAAGATGTTTGCAGCTGGCCTCAAGGATGATCTAACCTTCACATGAATACCATGGGGTGAGCTTCCAGTCAGGTATTTGGGTGTTCCATTGGATACAAGTCGACTGAAGGTGTTCATTACAGCCCTCTGATAGATAAAGTCAGCAAAGCGATCTCGGCTTGGAAGGGAAGTTCATTAACCTTTACGGGAAGGCTGGAGTTGATTAAGTCTGTGGTACAGCGGACAGTCGGTTATTGGATTCAGCATTTTTCCATCCAGAAATTTGTACTGAAGAGGATTGAACGAATAGCACGGGAATTTCTATGGGGAGGTCCAAAGAAGAATAAGGTTGCCTGGCAGAAACTGTGCTCACCGAAGGAAAATGGCTGCCTTGGTTTAAGAGACTACGTTTGCTGGAACAAGATGATGATGTCAAAGCAGTTGTGGGACTTCCATATGAGTAAGGACACACTGTGGGTCAAATAGGTACATGTTTACTACATACGTGGAGGCTCAATCTGGTCATTTACCCAAGTACACTACATCGGCATACATGAAGGAGTTGTGCAAATTAAGAGACTTTTTGATCCAAAGTGAGCATAACCATCTTAGTGTTCTTCACAATCGTTTGGAATTGTGGATGGGAAAGGATGGGGGTAAGAGTTTCGGAGGAAAAATATATAATTTTATACATAAACTCCTATGGTCAGCGGTCTATGAAGGAGTCACCCCGGCAGAGAAGAGGGCTTTCCGAGGTCTATGGAGGGGCCACATTCCGCCAAAGTGTGTTTTCATTACTTGGTTGGGCTTGCATGGAAGACTTGGCACGAAGGATAGAGCTCGCGCTCCTGTGGGCATCCATATTGACAGATCGTGTCGAATATGTGGACATCCGGAATAGTCAAATAGTCATCTGTTCTTCGAATGCCCCTATACTAGAGGAATATGGGACGAGGTGAAGAGATGGTTAGCACTGGATCGACTGCCTGAATCAATTAAGAGCGCGGAGAAATGGGTGAGGAGAAAGTGTAAGAGCTCTACGGTGCACAAGAAAGCTGGAGTGCTGGCACTTGAAGTAATGATCTACCAGATATGGTTTGAGCGCAATCAGATAATTATGGATGGGAAGAGACCAGATCGAAATAGAGTACTCTCTCTAATATTTAGAGATATTTACTCTTTTTTGAATCGCCTAATCCCTAATCACTTACTCTTCTGATCATTACAGAGTGGTCATGGAGGGGTTATCTCAAGGAAAGGTTTTGCCCCAACTGAGATATCCTAAAGGATTTGACGGAGGATTGACGGATAGCTTTATGCCTGCTTTATGGCTGTATAGTTCGCCTCTAACTCAAAGAGGCAAGAGCTTGACCTCAACATAAAATTTATTTTATGGTAGATTTAAGCTCCAGTAGCGTTATGCCTGCTTAATGGCTGCCACTTCATGGAGGAGAAACATTCATTTTCCTCAGCCACAATGGATTTGGAAATTTTTCGGACAAGGAAGTCTAGGAGATAGCCTATCCAAGAGGGAAGCGGAAGCCTATTCTATGGAGGAAACCTTGGCCAAATAGGTAACCAGTCCTGGGTTGAGAGTGAATCCTGGATCAAAGGGGAAACAGACTTCTTGGTGGGTAACATATTGGGCTTAGGATCATGTAATGAGAGGATGGTCCTGGCGTTCATGGATAGAAGAACTAGATATGGGATTGCAAGGTCAACAGTTTCATGATTGTTTTTATTGTAATAAGTTAGAACTATCTTTATAGTCAATGAGAAGTTCTCACTTCTCATTGGGGAACACTGTATTTTTAGGCTTCGGCTTTTACGTTAATATTATTTACCAATGGTTAACGTAATTGATTCCAGAGTTTGTTTTTAGAGATGTATATTCACTATTAAAAAGGTGATATTCTTGTGTATCTCCTCACTTTACTAATTACACTGTAAGATAAAACGCGTTTGTTTAAACTTATTTTTTTTGGTGTATCGACGGTTGTTGATTAGTCAAAAATCATCGAAACGTTTCGGTGATATCGTATGTTTTTCATAATTTCCGTTGAAATGTTTTTTCAGGGGACCACGGCACCACGCATTCCACGTTAGTACACTTTCCACTCATGATGCATAAAAACGAACTCTGATTCGTTGGTACGTTTTGGGCCATACTATTACATTCAGAGCCTCCCTATTACGCTCTGAGCCTCACCCGATACTAGTTTTCGGTGTGGCTCAGTTGCATTGACAGATCCAGAGCCGAGAAGATGTTGACTGATCAACACCGCCATCGTTGAAATAGGAACGTTGAAATGATTCGAATTTTAGATTTGACTAGTCAACACCGCCACCGCTATCATTTTGAATTTTGAATTTTGAATATACCGCCAAATTGCAAATTTATTGAAACATATATTGTTAAAACATGAATTTTGGTGCAATATGCTTAAACGTTGTTGTTTTGAAAGATTAAAAATAATTTGCAAAAATATTCTGGTAGCAAAACCAGTACCCCCGCTATATATATGCAGTTTCAAATATCCCGTCGATGTGCTGATCCAACCAATAAACCATAAACAATACTACCCAGCTATTCATACATCCATAAACTAATAGAACATTATTTCAAACATCATCAATAATATGGCATTACACATTCATAGTTACGGGAATAGTTACGCAAGGGAGCGAAACTATGATAGGATTAGGAAGACTCCTATAAGTATCATAAAAAACCATAACTTACTGGGATAATAAGTCATGCAAAAAACCATAACTGCATTTTGGCTGGAACTTCTTCTATATCCGGGACTTCTTCATTTTGGCCTGAGTTGTGCATACATGTTCAACAAAATCCGTCATGTATGTGCATATGTATCAACGAGGCCTTCCAATAACGGCTTGGGGTAGCATGAACAATCTTTCGGGAATGCCTAATTTAATGACAAGCGAACATGAACAGAAATTTAAACTTGATGCTCTAAGATTCATAAATCATATAACCTCTAAGCGTCAAACACTAAGGAAATAGGAAAAAATAGTGAATGTACTAACCATGTGGACATCAACACCACCATACAACGTGACGATGTTCTCCATATACAACATCACATAATAGCTACATTCTCAGGTCGAGACCTGGCATTTGTGCTTTAAAAAATGAAGAAAATACAAATTAAGGAAGTGACTATGTGTTGTTTAGACATGATAAGTTTCCGTACAAAAGAAATGTAACTCACACGGGTATTGATGATCTTAAATCCCCTTGGAGAAGATGTATGTAGAGCTTCCTTGGAGCGTTCTGTGTTTCATAGTTTTTACTCAAGCTGAGAGTGATTTCAAAAGTGGAATTAAAACAAATATGTAATGTTCAAGAACCAAATTGCATATATATTGATGGATGTCTAGAACCCGCACTTGATCACGAACCCAGCTCACGAATTTATCTGCAAGACAAAGCTTCGGGTGTCCCGAGGGTAGACACTCTGACGCTCAAGTTAGTATGCGCGTAAGGCGTATTGTACGTAAGACAATAGATAGAGAAGGTCTAATAAACCTTTGGTATTTATATGGCTACAATCCTTAGATCACCAAGATATGTAATTATGGTATGAATACAACTCTTATGGAGATAACAGTTGTATTATAATGTATAGAAGAAGTGTATTTCGGTAATGACTGTATTTATCATGTTTAGGAGAAAGTGTATTCCTTATAGAACATTCATAATATACGCATTCCTTGTAAGGATTTGGATTGATGGACCCGTGGATCCATCCTCCGCGTATCTCGAGCCCACGACCCTTCTCGGGCCCTGGTCCGAGACTGAATGAGGTCCAGAATACGAACCATGAACTTATCATATTTGTATATGACATACTTGATGAGCAAATCATGCATGAAAGCATTGTTCTCCTTTGTAATTCCTTTCGCTTTAGGATCGAGGCAATAAATTGTGCTCTCCTCAGAAAATATGAGAAACAACATCTACTAGTATCTGAAATGATCGTGAAAAATTATATGCATTACTACACGACGAATATATTGAATCACAACAAATAGATAATATATACAGTAAGCAAACTCTTAAGAATTTAGGAAACTTATGCCTTGCAAAATGGCATTACATACGGTCAGGCTTGTCTCATGGTGACCACCCTTGTGATAGTGTCCATGAGTTCCTTTTTAGTAATTGCTTCACTGTTGTGAAGGTTGAACGTATCATAACTACTCACCAGCTATACTATGCTTGTGTGTAATAGACTGATGAAAAAGAGTTGATGGAAAATAAATATTTTACTGATAATGGGTGTTTAACAAACCATTAGACATATAATATGTACTACAAGACAATACTTTGCCCACATATCCATTTTCCAACCATTGATTCATTCCTTCTTAAATATACTTGCACGATCTATCCATTTCAAGATGCCAGTCACCATAAAATTCATCGACGTAACCCCAGGGTCAAACACATCGCAATCAAATGGAATCGTGTACATCTCTCAAACTCCTTCAGGTCCTCTCAGCTTAGGTAGTCATTTAGCCACCTCTTTTCTAGCTTTGGAATCCCTAATGTGGTGCTTAAAATCCTGAAATAATGAGACATAGTTACAGTGAAGAGTTGAGGGTGTTAGCATTTTATCATGGAAAAATTGAATGCTAGAACAATGGTAAATGTTCCCTACCGAATACTTTGAAGGCAGAGGTGTGGGGCTTGGTGTGGGGGTCACATTTGATGCAGGAGTAGAAGGACTCGAGTTTTTTGTTGCAGCATTTGATGCAGCCTTGCCAATATCCTCTAAGAGACAGTCCTTACCAACTCCTGAGCACTGCTTTTTCTGTGAATCGAGCGAATCAGATTTTTCTTGGCATTCCTACAATGAAATGAGTGTGATGTTGTCATTTGCAATTCAGAGGAGTAATGTAAATAGGGAAAATATAAGAGAGCAAGGTGCTTGCCTGAGGTAGGTTTGTCATCGTATAGTCAATGAAAAACTCTGGCCACATGATAGGAATTCCTCCAGCCGCACTTGCAACAGTCGAATAGTCTAAATGAAAGACGGACAATGCTTCATCAGGTAGAAAAATAGAAGTTTTGACCATAACAGCTTTGAATCCGATCTCAGCTCCTCCCCCTGGGATAACGACTCCAGTCGTTGCTGTTACAAGTTTACCAGCACCATTTTGAACTTACAAGTAGTAAGGGAGTAATGTCTGCAACCAAAGAGATTGTATGAATGTTGAAATTGTATACAATAAGACTTAGTTAATTTGATTGTTACAATTTTAAAGTAGCACCTCTTCATCTTCATCAAGGTGGGCTTTGTCAGGATCATTATGAGGATCATTTGTTTCAGCTTCGGATGTTTCCTTGTGTGATGGGCTTGATCGAGGATGACCTGCATCTGTTTCGATATCAATGTTGTCTGCAGTGTGTGCTACCTTGCTTGATGATGCAGACCAGGCCTATGAATAGACCAGCAATTAGTTTAACTAGTACATAAGTAGAAAGATTAGGGGTGACCAAATAAGTTGTACGGCTTGCCTGTTCCATCGGTTGTGGCTGTTGGTTTTGGTCTTTTAAGTGTTACTGCCTACAAATTGTTTCTTTTTTGGAATCTTATAAAAGACTTATTCATCTGTGCCCGCTCCTTAAGAAACAGCTCCGAGCTGATGTTTAAAGGTAGAATTCCACCAAGTTCTTCTGCAACCCATCCAGTGTATCTTAGCAGGCCATCAACATCAATATGATCATCTTTTGGTGCCCTTTTTCGACGGGAATCATCCTTCTGCTGCTTCTTAGACTCTGCATACTCTGGCATGGCAAAATCCAGCTTTGATGTGCTTAGGCAGCCCCTGAATTGCCCTAGGGGATCATCCCCAAGAACCATGGTTAGGATGTCTTGTCTCCCTTCGAAGATCCACCCATTCTGCTTCAATATTTGCAGCCTCATATGCAAAACAAAATGGTAATTGTAAAAAAGAAGTTAGACACTGATGGTTGAATGAAAATAATGTATAAATAGCAGGACTATGTATTTGTTGTAATAACTTACAATCTCATGGTACATTTCTCACAAATTCACTTGCAAAGTTGCCTTCTTTATCTCTGTTTGCTTCCAAGAACACAATAGACCTGTCTACAATGAAGACCATGTGTTGTACTACCTCCTCTATTTCTTCTAGAGTCAAACCTTCATCGATTTTCCTAATCAAGACTTCCTCGCGCATCTTGTTTGCTCTTTCAATGATAATAGAACAGTATCCTGAGGCCCCCGTGTGATGAATGAACTTTTTCATCAGTGAATTGACGTTGTTCTTCTTACTCAGAGCCTGAAAAATAGAATTTCATTAGCCTAGTTAGCTCATGGTTTACTGAAATGATAAACATGCAGTGCCTTTAAAAAAAATTCATGGTTGAAGAATTGACCTTAAATGCTTCAGTTCTTCGGAATTGAAGGAACAAATTCCATTCTGTCTCATCCATCCACTTGTACTTATCGAATACATTACCCGAGTCTTTTCCTGGGACCACCTTCGCCATATATCTGTTCTAAACACTAGTCCTCCAGCAACGCATCACCTTGCCTGCACAAGTAGTCCATTGCTTCTTCAATGCATCCATCTCCACTTCATTTAGGATCGTCTGAAAATCCCAGCTTTCATATGGATAGGCAAACACAGAGAAGTGTAAATTGTCTTGTTAGTGCCATAATTCAATAACATAATTAAGTATCATGTTATAAACTGAATAGCAAAAAATAGTATGAAGTGGATAACCATACCAGTATGTCCTGCCATGCATCCTCTTTCACAACGTTAAACACGTCATGGAAGTGCGCCCGCATACTAAATTTGATACGGCGAAGAAATGCATATGCAACATAACCAGTCCATTTCCGACTCATGACACCCGTTCATAAATACATGTCAAACCACATTGGCAGCCGCTTGCCATGTTTCAGTACAAAAACTGAATTGCATGCTAGTTGTTTTCCCTTTTTGCCTGCCTTGCTCACAACCTTCTTCACATCTAAGCTATCCCAGTTCTCGCCCGTACCCAGAACTTTTCTTGTCTTCACATCGTAATATCGAACATCGCGCTGAGAGATATCACCAGGGTGTGGTGTTCTAGGATCAGCCAAGCCCATTAATTGCCCAGCAAGCACAAGATCATCATCCTCTATCATAGCTCTTGCTCTTGTGCTTGCATTTGTTTCACTCTTCGTATTGGAATGAGTCAATGTCAACATCCTCATTAGGAATACTCACTGGGTTAAATGGGCGTGGATACCTGTATATCCATGCTCATAACCATATAAAATTTTAATATCCATCTCAACCCACGAACTCATGATGGATATCATTTTGAGATCTATACCCATCAACCTGGACATCCATCCCACCTGGACACTCATCCCCACTTGGATATCCATCCCCACCTGGATATCTATCTCCATCATGATATACATCCGCTCGTTTAAAATAAATCGATATATACTTCTTAATAGTAAATAAAGTAAAACATTTTAAAAGTTAATATTGTAATAAAGAAAATCAATGAAATATTTAGCACACCTATTTATAAAATTCTCTTAAATTTATATACGTAAAAATATGTTTCAAAGCGAATGAACTGCAGGACTGAAACCTGAAGGGAGTGAGTACCAAAGCCGTCTTGAATTTGGACTTGAATTGGAAATTTGGATTGGTTTGTTACGTATAGTGCCTTTTTAACTTTATATTTAATAGGTATTATTTTACAAAAGTAAATACTAATTAATAAATTCAACAAAGTTATAGTAATATTATATATATATATATATATATATATTATAATGGATATTATACGGGTATTACGGATGGGTATGGAGCAGGTGGTGCGGGTGGGTATGGGGCGAGTTTTAAATCATTCGCATACCCGCCCCATCTAATGAATTCAATGATGCATATCCACTTAAATGGGGCGAATCTGGGGCGGGTATCCATATAAACCCGCTCCATTGGTATCCCTAATCCTCATCACCTTCTGATGAGTCATAAATGATGATATGTGACAAACTTTGTATTGAAGTGAGTGTAATATTTGTGAAACACTTGTGCAAGGCGGTTTTATGGTAAAAACCTATTTTTTCAAGTTTTGGGTCCAAATGAGTAATTAGACACATTTTTAGATACATATTAGTCATGTCTTACCATAAGACCGCCTTATCTAACTATTTGTCTTATATTTTTATGTGGTATGAGACTTTTCTCAACTATTTTAAACAAAAAAATTCCAAAACAAAATATAAAAAATTCTGATTTTCACATTTAATTATTACATTATAGATGACTTTTGGGTTAATAAAATTATTAGAAAGCAATTGCTAGTTTTAGAATTTCAGCATCAATAATAATAAGTACCATAGAAGAGGCTCTGGAGTCTGGACTATTCTGTAGTTTTAAAGGTCATCACTCTAAATTTTAGATCTCTCCCAAATTAAGACCGTTCTTTCAATTCGGTTTACATATTCGGTATCCTGGGATTGTGGGCAGCTATATGATACCAATTATACAGACATGCAAGACAAAGAAAGGGAGGAGCCGACACGGACGAATATCGATCCGGGTGAAGATTTTCAGCCGGAAACACCTAAATCACAACCGACTCCGGTGATTCATCAAATCCAGGTATCTAATTCCAAAAAGCCCATTAATTTTTATGTGAATCTAGCATGGGTTTATCTTCAATCACATGAAGAGGTGGAGGTGGTGGCTCTCGGAACAGCGATACACACGGCTGTCGTTGTGGCAGAGATATTGAAGAGGCAGAGGTATGGTACTAAGCAAAGGGTGTTGATTTCAACAATAAAATCTAAAGAAAATTATCACAAGCATGCTTTTAAAGCAAGAATTGGGATCTTGCTTCGTCGGGAGTCCGATGCAGTGGACATCTCTGATGAACAAAGTCACAGAGTAGAATATTCAACAATCCCAAATCCACCGAGGAGAAGATCAAATTTCAGCATGGGGAAACCCCAATTTATAAAGAAAGAGAGGAAAAAGCGGCCGATACCGGCGATGTAGACATCAAATGGGGGGAACAATACAGATCACGCTTCTAACCAATATTTGAAACTCTCGGCAAACAAAGGTAGGGAGGTGCGTGCATCACAATGGCAGAGCAACAAAACAGGAGGCTTTAGAAGTCACAGAAGTCAACCCCCTCTAGGGAGGATTAGTTCTGCCCAGAAGAATATGTACGAATTTAGGTGGAGAAGGAAACAAAATACCACCTCACATGAAGGTATTAAAGCTAATTCCTTTCTTGCTTATAAGGCTGATGGGGATTCAACTTCTGGGATTGTAAAGCAACCAAGGGACGTTCATGAGTACTTTGAGAATAATTTGGAAAGGAATTCCGGAAATAAGAAGTGGAAAGTGAAGTCGTGCCCTCACTCTGAACTAGTAGAAGGAAGCAGGGCCACCATTCTATTACCCCCCAAACAGATCAAACGCAAGTTGGATGCAACAGAAAATGATTATCAGAGTGAGTTTCAGCAGAAAAAGACGTGTATAGATAAGTTTGTATCAAGTATGCAAACAGGTTTTTCTGAGGGCTTGTCGATGGTTGTCCCAAATCAACCATCGCAGGCGCCATGAGAGCATGTAGCTGGAACTGCCGATGATTCAGCCGACCTCTGACACAGAATTATTTGAATAGGATGATCCGGTTTCGAAAGCCGGAAATCTTGTTTCCAATGGAAACTAAATTGGGTTCTGATGTGGTTAAGAAGTGGCCAAAATCAAGTTATTTCCATAATTCGTTTACAATTGATCCAGTGGGTTTGTCAGGTGGTTTAACTCTACTATGGTCTTCTTCAATATCCGTAGAAATCATTCAGTCTGGCAGAAATGGAATCGTCACTAAGGTAATTGATGAGTCATGAGTGGTTTTTGCAGTAGGCTTTGTTAATGGCAACCCAATACGAGAGGATAGGCCTCAAGTGTGGGAATGGTATAAGAATTGTTCCTTTCTCATCGAGTACCCAGCTTTGCTTTTAGGGGACTTTAATCAGATAATCAATTTAGGTTGATAAGTCCGGGGGTAACCCATTTGACAGTTCAACAGCCAAGGATTTGGTATATTTATTGAATGCTTTGAAGATGAAAGAGCTACCTTACACCGGTAACTGGTTCACATGGATGAATGGAAGGAGCGGGGATAAAGTCATTTGGGAAAGATTGGATAGAAGTTTTGCTTCCGAAAGTTGGTTCCACATTTTTCCAGATTCAATGGTGCAGAATTTTCCCATCGTAGTTTCAGATCACAGCCCAATAGTGGTGCAAACAAATAAAGAAATCAGAGGTAATTTCAAGTTCAGAAGATATGAAGCCTTTTGGGCTCGGGATCCAGCTGTTACAACAATAGTGGACAGGTTTTGGAGATCATATTTGTCTAGGAGTCACACTCTTTCAGTCTTGGATACAACATCAACTTTCTCTAAGAGTTTGGAGGCCACCATGTCCCATCTGCACAACTGGAGCAGAAGCTCTTATGGAAATTTGGAGAAGAAAATAAAAGACCTGAATGAAAGACTTACGGTGCTACAGGATCAGGGAATTAATCTTTCCATTCAAAGAGAAGAGGAGAAGCTCCGGGTAGACATTCATAAATTGATGCAATTTCAATGTGACTATTGGCAACAATGGGCACGGATGAACTGGGATAGACTGGGGACCAAAACACTGCATATTTCCATAAGTGGGCAGTTAAGAAGAGTTTGGCAAAACAGATTCTGCAACTGAAAGGGGATCATGGAAATTGGATAACCGAGCCGAGCTTGATACATGCATCCATGGCAAGTCACACCAAACAGATTCTGGTAACACAGGATACGTATCCAATGATGAATGATTACCATGATACATTTCAGGAAACCATTCACAGAGTTCCATATAAGTTAAATCCTCAGCAAAAGTATGAGGTGAATCAACCTTTCTCAGAAGGAGAAATTTGGAATGCAATCTCAAAAATGAAATCTTGGTCAGCCCCCGGGATAGATGGTTTCCCACCTGGATTCTATAAAACTCATTGGAATACGATCAAGAAGCCTTTAACTCAACTCACTCCAAGAGTTTCAACAAGGAGCTCTGTTGAGCAGAGAATGGAATGAGACGATGATTGTATATATTCCAAAGGTCAGTAATCCTATTTCTCCCTCAGACTTCAGGCCAATTAGTCTATGTCAGGTGAAGTATAAGATCATTGCTAAGCTGATTGCAGAAAGGATTAAGAAATTCATACATAATCTTGTTGCTCCAAACCAGAGTGGTTTCATTCCAGGAAGATATATTGGAGAGAACATTTTTCTGGCTCATGAGTTTGTGAATACACTCAGCAACAAAAAGTCAGGAAAAGTTTCATACTCTGCAATTAAGCTTGATAAGAACAAAGCATATGACAGAGTTTCTTGGGAATTTTTGGAGAAAATTCTAAGGCACATGGAATTCCCTGAAGATTTTGTCAGAATGATCATGCAATGTGTGTCCTTGGTTTCTTATCGGGTTTTAGTAAATGGTTCTGTCAAAAACCTTCAACCCCGTCAAAGGTATTAGGCAAGGTTGTCCTCTTTCTCCGTACCTCTTTATACTGTGCCAACAAGTATTCTCCTCGGCTCTGGATGATGTTTCAGATCAGCATGGTAAGCTTGGTTTAGTATTTGTAGAAATGGGCAAAGGTTGTCACATCTAATGTATGCGGATGACTGCCTCATCTTTCTGGAGAATACAAGGAGTAATGTCAGACTCTTAGCTCAAAAATTGGATAGTTTTGCGAGGTACTCAGGTCAACGCATCAGTTTCGAGAAATCTTCAATTATGTTCAGCCCCAACACAGGTGAAGATTTTAAAGCTTGGATGGCTTCAGCCCTGAATATACATAGACAGGGTCTTCCAGATAAATAACTTGGACTGAGCATTGTTGGGGTCAAGAAGAGAAACCAAATCTTTAAAGGATTGATCACAATTGTGAGGCGAAAGCTAGAGAAATGGAAAGAGGACTCTTTATCTTTTGCAGGGAGAGTTACTATGGCAAAATCCGTTCTACAGGATGTACCTATTTATGCTATGGTTGTGTATCATCTGCCTAAAGGAGTCACAGATGGAATAGACATGCTTATAAGGCAATTTATTTGGAGCGGCAGAGCAGGAGTAAGAAAGATTCACTGGAAAAGTTGGGAAGTATTGTGCTTACCAAAGAGTCAAGGTGGCTTGGGACTCAAATCCTCGCAGGAATTTAATCAGGCAATGCTAGCAAAGTTAGCTTGGAAGTTGATCAAGGAGAAGGACTCCATTTTCAGTAAATTTCTGTCTGAAAAATATTGTCGCGGTAAATCTATCCTGCAAGTTAATAAAAGGCAGAATGATTCTTGGGCATGGAAGTCTTTATATGGGGGGCTGAGCTTCTGAAAGGTAGAGTGAGGTGGCACGTGACCAATGAAAGAGATATCAATATAAGGGAAGAGTGGATTCCTAGAGTATCCAATCCTTTATCAGGTGAAGGGTCTTGGTCAGCGCATTCCTCATTAAGGGTTGAGCATCTTATCAAAGAGGAAAATCAGTGGAACCAGCAGCTAGTCAGGATGATTTTTCCGAATCATCAGATAGCCAATAGTGTCTTGGGCATTCACATCTCTCAGTTTGGGAGATATCGTCTCTCAGACAATGTCATATGGACAGGTTCTTCCTCAGGTGAGTATACTGTGAAGAGAGGATACCAGATAGCTTGCAGTTCAAGAAATTCAAATGTTTCACAGTCCTCCCAAGAGACCACTTTCACAAATGATCCAAGTTGGAAAAGGTTGTGGTCATGCAAACTACCTCAACGGATGATCATGTTAGTATGGAAGATTATTTCCAAAGCACTCCCTTCAACATATGGTTTGTTCAGAAGAGGTTGCATCGGAAGTCCGATTTGCAGAACCTGTAATTCTAGCATTGAGGACATTAACCACATTTTTGCAGGATGTGAGGTCTCTAAAAGGACCTGGAGGATTAGCCCATTAGGCTTTGACTTTGAGTCAGGCTATGGTGCATTTTCAGGGTGGCTGAGAAGATGGATAGTGGAAGCCCCGGATAATGAGTCTTTGATCATGTCCTTCTGTATCCTTTGGCAATTGTGGATACATAGAAATGATGTTATCTAGAATGGGAGGAGATATGATATTGTTTCATACCCAATGAGGTTGTGGAACCTTGCTCGGAATCAAGCAATGAGCATGCACACGTTCAAGCATGGTGATGGAATAAATGAGATTCTAAGTGCAAAGAGTGTAACCACGACTAGAATTCCAAGTCAACAGGTGGATTGGGGACCACAGGTAGAGGCTCTAATTATCACTGATGGTGCTTTTGATCAAGCAAAAAACCGGGGTGTGGCGGTCTGGTGCTTTAGCTATTCCTACGGAAAGACGGAAGATCACGGCTACAAGGTTACTCAAGTCTTTTCAGCTTCGGAGGTGGAGTTCATGGCCATTAATCAAGCTTTAATGCAAGCTCTCAAAGCAGGTTTCAAGAATGTGCTGATATGGACGGATTCAAGTGTTTTGGCACACACTATTGCTGGCTTGCGTAAGCCGGACGCTGGTCTCGTACCCCTTCTTGGGGAATTTAGCTGTTTAAAGTTGTTGTTTTTCAGTATTGTAGTTAAGAAAGTTGATAGGCAGACAGTTGAGGTACCTCATACTCTTGCTAAATATGTAATGAACTCAATATGAAGTTTAGTAATAATATGTTTGTTAACAAAAAAAAAAGTTACTAGTTTTAAATTTTCTGAATAAACACATCTTTGCCCTTAAGTTAAGAATTAATACTTTAAAATTTGTTAGATAATATATTTATTCTTTAATTAAAAGAATAATAGCCATTAATTATACAAAAAAATATTAAGTAATAAAAAATGTTGTGATTTAAATCCTTTTACGTTCTTTGTAGTTCAAAATTTAAAAATAATATTTATTAATCTTTAATAATTTAAGGTTTTATAATTTAAATTTTATTTTTAAATGGTGAAAAATAAATACTAGTACTGAATGTATGAGAGAATGGTTGAAACTAATGCATATAATATTTACTTTATACTTCCCCGGCCGTATTTTATTTTCTTTCTCTACAAGTTTAAGAAATCAAATTTTATCTTTTGTCAAATTCCATGTTACAGGGAATGGGAGGGGGAAGTTGTTGGAATCAAGAAATATCCAAATTCACCTTACTTAAGTAGAATCTCCATCTTAATTATAGGAAAGCTCTTGGAACTGCTCTGGTTTCACTACAGGATGTCCTAAAGCGTTAAACAATTTAATATATATCTGGATCATTCTGATATTGGTAATATTAGGCACCAATTAAATAACGACACATCATTTTTAACTAATTTATTATTAGGCCACGTGTTCAATCATTACCCAGACGGGTTCAGGCATTCTAAATTAGGGTTTTAGAACTTTACTAAAAATATTTTAACCAATTAAAACATTACAATTGTACACGTGTCATTATCTTATTGGTGCCTGATAAGGCGTATATCAGGATCATCCGGATGAATGTTATTCTCAATGTTAAAATACAATGTGGTAGTTATATGAAAAAAACCGAATCAAGATTAAATTGCACGTGAATTGAAATTGAACTAGCTAGTCGCAAATTATACCATACACTAGGGGTACATACCCCAAGTGCATTTTAAAATTTAAGAATGTACATTTTAATTTATATGATTGTGCATTGTAATTTGTATTTTTATAAATAGTAAATACATAATTGTTACTACACATCAATGTGGGATACATACACCCGGGATACCATATAACAATTGAAATAGGATAAAACTACAAATTAACTTATTTCTGTATATTAACGTCATATAAAATTATATAAAAATGTACGTACTTGTCTCAATAAATTGTACTATGCACGGAATTTCAGTGAATATACTATTTTTTTAATAATTAAAATCATCATAGATGGCTTCGCCAAACCTTATTGATAAATTAATAGTGTTAATCACAAGAACATATGTCTTAGTCGTAAATAAGAGTGAAAAAATACGTCTTCTACTCTCACAATTGCGAATTTGCATATGAAAACGATCTGATGAGCTCTCCTCGCCCCCGGTGAAACCTACCCTGTGAGGAGAGCCCAACTAGCCAGATTTTCATGATTGCAAATCATAATTGAGAGTTTTTCATAGAGAGGAGGGAGTCTGAGCTCCGATTGTAAAAGTGAGCCCGTCGTTCAGAATGACGCAACAAACATCCTCCGGAACACCGTGAATGATCTTCTGTGTGTGTTGATGTGTTTATGAACTATCGAATAGCTCTCATACTTGGGCATTGTTGGTGTGATCTGTCCCTTGTACCCAAACTCTCTTTAGTCCTCCCATTGGCAAAATATCCAATGAGTCTTCAATCTGCAAGACAAATCATCAACACCAATTGATTTTAGGAGAATCTCAAACTGGCAGTACCTATTCTATCCATATAAATCAATCACTGCAAAACACTCTCATTTGGATCTATATATCCAATTAAGTTCAGTGCACCACTTGGTTTAGTTATAAAAATCTGCAACCAAATATGCATTAAGAAAACTGGAAGCACAAATGTTGTAGTTGTTTCAGGGTTAATCATTTTTACATGAAGTACTGATTTGGGTGTATACATGTAAGTACAAAGTATATTATTTTACCACTAAGGCAAAAGAGTCAATGTAACGCGATCACTATTCACAATCTTCATAATTTATTTTAAATTGCCATCTCTATTAAGGTTTTCAAAATCGGAATCTCAACAGGATCATATTTCACCTACCCTCCATGGCGATATATATGCTTAGAACCGATGTCTTTAATTTGCAGTTTTCTTAAGTTGGAAATGGTCTAGGAACATTTTAAGATCATTTACTATTGATTTTTTGGAATCGGAACATATGTAGAAACCATTACTATCTATTCAGTTTCCTATTTCAAAATTTCTCATGAGCTAGATGAAACAACATTGATTGATTGTTGGTTCAAATAGATGAGTCATAATTGAATGTTTGTGGCAACACCGAAATCTATGGTGGTGGTGTGTTAAACAATTGAACAAAGGGTCACTACTAAAGGCTCAATCCACTGATTGCGAAAAGTATACATCAAACCACCGGTTGGACAAACCACATACACGTGTCACACGCCAAGCAATTTGATATAAACTAGGCGGTCACATTATTCACTGTCGGACCCAACTGTGGTCAAACAAAGCAGGGATATTTTAATTTGGGGCAAGCATAGTTAAATAATCTAAATTTAAAAATTATTAAAGTTGGACCGAAAACATGAACTTCCGACGGTGTTACTGAACTGGACTAAATTAAAAAAATGTAAACATATTTATTTGAACTGGACTGAAATAAATTGTGATGTAGTAAATTATTATTGGCAAATAAAAGGAGCTGGATTGAATAAAAATGGAATGGAATAAAGTATAATGTATTAATATAATGATTAAATGCAACTATATTTCATCAAATCACATTATTTATAATTAAATTGAAATAAATTGAAGTAACGTTTAATGTATTGAAAATAATAACAATATGACTAAATAAAACTGAAATTGATCGGTTTACATTTGTACATGATTGAAATAGACTTCGTTATAATTTTAATTGAATTGAAATGAAATGGTTCAAAAAATATTCAGATATATGATTGAACCACTAGCGTACGAAGATTGCTCCATTTCGTCGTATTCACACATAATAATTTTGCATCATTATAGTAAACACAAATTGAATCGAAAATACTAATAGTACCCCTATTTTAAGTTGTATAATATCAACGATTAAAAAACTGGTTTGAGCCGTTAAGATTAAACAAAAAATATTTATACTGAAAGTAACATAATTGAATTATTTTGGACTGCATCAAATCACATTTTTATTAAAAAACTATTGACTGATCTGATTTGAATTGAACTAAATATATCTGGATTGAACTAACTGAAAAAATGTAGAGAGATATAATTAAAAATATGGAGGAAATGTACTAAACTGAAATTTTTTGGAAATACTTATATGAACTGAACTGGAAAAAAATAATAATATTTCATCTGAATTGAATTGAAAAAAATATAAAAATACTGAACTGAACAGAAAAAAATAAAGATTTATTGAACTGAACTGAAAAAAGTATAAACATATTGAACTGAATTGAAAAAATTACTATACTGAACTGAACTGAAAAATATAAATATACTGAATGGAAATGAAAAAGATAGAAATATGTTGAATTGAACTAAAAAGTATATAAATATACTGAATTGAAGTGTAGATAATTTTCACATTCTTTATTTATTAAGAAAACAGATGCATTATACGGTTGTTTATACCTGAATCATCATTGCTACTACTTGCAACCTCGTTATCTCCCCAAAAAACGCTAATTTATATTTCTTGCTCAATTTTACCTCTAAATTAGGCTTCTTATTTAGTTTTTATTGGACTGAAATTCTACAATAGACCCGAAATTAATAAGGTAAACAAGAAATACTGAAATTATACAATAAACCTGAAATTAAGAAGATAAATAAAAAAATTACAACACAGTTATTTGGTGAAAAGGTAAAAAACCATGTACAATTGACCTACATATATAATACCCCACCGCCCGCGGTTGTATCAACCACCGGTTTGAACGTAATGCTCTCCCACTGATTGAGGTGATTCGGGAAATCAAATGATCGATTTGTTGGTCTTTACATGATTGGGAATAGTTCTCGTCGCCTCGAGAATGGCGGAAGGGCACTGCGGCAACGAGAGCAGTGCCAGTCACCTCCCTAATTTGTGTGTTAGTGGGGTTTGTTTGTTTGTAGAAATAGCAGAGGGTAGCCCTATCAAGTTCAGATGAACTGAAATTCACTTAACTGAAATCTACTGAATTCTGCTGAAATTCGCTGAAATCTGCTGAAGTTCGCTGAAGTTCGCCGAAATCTGCTGAAATCCGCGGAAGTTCGCTGAATTCTGCTGAACTCTGCTGAAATCTGCTGAAATTAACTACAAAATGTTATTATTATTATTATTATTACTAGCTAAATATTATCGTGCGTTGCACGATATTTTTTTTTATCTTAATATTATGAACGAATTTTATTATGTTAATATAAAATAGAAACAACTTAATATGGAAATGATTATTGTATAATTTATATGAATGAGTTGTATTTATGGGCGTAATTTGTAATAATTTGTGGTAATATGGAAGGCGGAAAAAAGTTATGGTCAATTATGATTAAAAAAACAAAAACATATTAATACCACAAAAAATAATACGTAGAGATTATAAATGTAACCTTGCCAAAAATTATGTGGGATGAAGAATGAAACAATAAAAATAAAAGAAACAAAAAAAGGAATATATAAAAATTGTAGGCGCCGGAATATGATGAACTTGTGGTGGTTATGTGGTGGTTTTAGTCAAAACTACGTAGTTTCATCTTTTTACTTATTTATTTATTGACCGGAGCAATAACTCTTCTAGTTCCCTTTAGGATTATTATTATTATTATTATTATTAATTTGAGTTCAAACATTCAACTTCAAATTTGATCAAATAATAATTTTAAAGTAATTATTTTATTTGTACAATGATTTTTCAAAAATTACACATATCATACAAATCAAAAAATGAAATACTTTGTTTCGCAGTAATTATTTGAACAAATAATAAATATTTCGCAATAATTATTTTGTTTGTTAATGGACATATTCGTAATCAGGGCCTGTTTAATACTCCTGAACTGAACTGAACTGAACTGAACTGAATCGAATAAATATTGCATTAAATCAAATGGAAATCTCTATCTAATGGTAGAGAAACAGAAATTCAAGAACAGAAAATAGAACTGAATTGAACTACACTGAACTGAATTGAACTAAATGAACTTCATTTAACAAAAATGAACTGAATTTTCTATATAAACTTAAAGTCGTCAAATTATATTTTCGGGGAACTGAATTGAAATAAATTATAATTTCTCTGAATTGGATTGAACTGGACTGAACATTTTTTTTTTAATTTTAATTAAAGTATCATGCACTGAATTGAACTGAAACTAATGAACTGAATTGAACATAACTAAAATAGACTGAACTGAACTGAAAAAATTCAGATAAGTTGTACTAAACAGGGACTTATTGTTGAATTTGTTAATTTTGAGTATAAATTAGAGCTATTAAAAATAACTTTATTTGATAAATTAAAGCAAAATCCATTGAAGAAACATTTGTTCACAATTAACTTCATTTCATAATTCATTGACATTTTTGAATTGTAGGAAATTTTATTTTAAAACAATTTAGTGAAAATAGGGAATTTTTTTAAATTTAGCTGAAGTCCGCTGAACTCTGCTGAAGTCCGCTGAAGCCAGCTGAAGTCTGCTGAAACCCGCTGAAGTCTGCTGAAATCCGTTGAAATCTGCTGAAATCTGCTTAACTTAACTGAAATGTGCAGAATTTAAGCTGAACTTGACAGGGCCTGTCTGCAAGAAGTGAGGGTGTAATATTTAAAATAAACTTTTCTTTAAGATTAAACCATCTTGTGAGATGGAGGGAAATTTATTGGCTCCCCAAACCGTAATAATAAATTAAAATTGTGAATTTTGGTTGTAGTTTAGATAGCACTCTCACTACATACAGTGAGAGACAAAAGAATAAAGATTAATATTTAAAATAAACTAATATAGATTATGTTGTATGAAGCAAAAAATAGACTGTAAAACAGTTTACCGTAAGACAATGCAATAATACCAAAATATCTCTATTAGTAAATGTAGATAAATTTTTTAAATATAAATTACAATTGCTTTAGACTAAAGTACTTTCACACCCCTATATGTTTTTGACTAAATATTAATGTATCCGATTTCCTGGAAAGTTGTCATGTATCCCTAAATTCTCATGTAAATGAAACCATTCAATCATGTTAGAAATGCTTATGAACCTAAATTTAATGGATGTTGACTCAGAAAAAGAGGGAGGAGGAGGAAAAATGGTGGCAGCCGGAGAGTGGCATTTTTAAAATTTTGTTGAAACATAATTGGTTAGAAATACATACGAAGAGTCTAGAAAATTCAGCATTAATTTGTTGGCTATTTTGTTGACTGTGTAACACTTACTTAAGAAGATCAGAAACCGAGCAATAGTCTTTGAGGTGAAGTACAACTTAGAAGCGATCAAAGAAGATATTCGAATGAATCAAGATGATATTTGAAAAATGATTCGATGCTGATTTGATTAGATAGATAATATATTCTTGATTTGTATTTTATTTAGAATTAGTCTTAATTAAGGAAAGAATATCTTTCTTACCTTATAACTATAGAAGTAGAGTGTAGCTAGAAGACTAAGTGTAGCTGTGACAAGTTGGACGAGAGATCAGCATTGCCGATATTGAAGGATCGAGAAGATAAACGAGGCAACAAAGCATTGAGCTATAAATAGACAAAGAAGCTGCAACAGAAAGCATCCAACTTGGTATCATAGCTTGTTTGTTGTTTCTGATCCAGAAGACTCAGCATTAATTTGTTGGCTATTTTGTAGAAGTTGACTATGTTTAAACATGCTCTCATGTTTAAACACTTGCTCAAGAAGATCAGAAACCGAGCAATAGTTTTTGAGGTGAAGTACAACTCAGATGCGATCTAAGAAGATATTCGAACGAATCCAGATGATATTTAAAGAATGATTCGGTGCTGATTTGATTAGATAGAGAATATATGTCCGAGTTGTATTTTATTTAGAATTAGTCTTAATTAAGGAAAGAATATCTTTCTTACCTTATAGCTATAGAAGTAGAGTATAGTTAGAAGACTAAGTGTAGTTGTGACAAGCTGGACGAGAGATCAACATTGCCGAGATTGAAGGATCGAGAAGATAAACGAGGCAACACAGCATTGAGCTATAAATAGACAAAGAAGCTGCGACAGAAAGCATCCAACTTGAGTGAAAGCATTCTGGAGTTCAGAATATCTTTACAGTTCTTGGAGCAGCAAATTGAATGGAGATTCAATAGGCCTTCGCCATCGCCAGAGTCTGAAATCAAGATAGCCTTAATACTTCGGGAGAAGTGGTCGAGATAGCAACGAGGAGTTGCTGACTGGCTGTGAGGGGATCTCACAAATCCACACGGAAAGATAAGTCTAGATAGTTAATTGTTTGAGAAACTTTGTAACTGATCTTGATTATTTAGTGGATGATTTTCAGACTGGGCAAGGCCCCGCAGATGTAGGTGTTTTAGCACCGAACTGCGTAACCAATTCTTGTGTTCTTACTTTTAGTGTTTAAACTGTATTGCATGTTTAAACATACTTGCTAGAGTAGAAATATTAGTTAAGAACATTGTGGATCTGATCGATAACTATTTCAATTGGTATCATAGCTTGTTTACTGAGTTGTGCCCTTAACAAGGTCAGTAAAGATCCTTATCGATGATGTCAAATCAGGAGAAAGATGGTTCATTTCACACGCGTGCGCCCATGTTGGACAAGAACAACTATGGGTACTGGAAAGCAAGGATGAAGCATTACATTGATGCACTGGATGAGGAAGCATGGTACTGGGTTGAGAATGTGTGGAAACCTGCCAGAACTCCACCTACAGAAGAATCACCTGAAGGGGTTTTGAAAACCAAGGAGGAGCTGACAACGCAGGAAAGAAAGGACAAACGTCTTAACAGAAAAACTCTCAACTGTATCAACTCAGCTGTAGATCAAGAAGCCTTCCGTTTGATCTCAACTTGCAGCACTGCAAATGATGCATGGGATAGACTGAAAGCCAGCTATGAAAGAGATGCCAAAATGATACGACAAAAAATGCATATGATAAGATCATCATTTGACACGCTGATCATGCAAGACAACGAAACCATTGCAGACTTCAATGGAAAGATCAGAGATCTGGTCAACACTGCCGAGCAATTAGGGAAACCGTTTAATGAAGATGATGTGGTACAGAAAGTGTTGAGATCTCTACCAGCTAGGTTTAAAGGGAAGACTGATGCAATGGAGGAGTTGAGTGACACTTCTGAGAGAAGTTTGGATGATATCATGAGAGCATTATCTGCCTATGAAATGAAGGAAAAGGCTACAGTTAGACAAAAGGATCTGGCATTTACTACAACTGCCAGACAAGAGACTGAACATAGAACTATGTCTAAACATACTACCAGAAGCAATCTTGAAGATATGGGAGATGATGAACTTGCTCATATATCTAGGAGTTTTGCAAAGGTATTGAGAAAGTCTGCAACACGAAGGAATGAAGGAAGAGATCAAAGTTCCAGTGGAAACAGGAGATCAACCAATGATCAAATAGAATCCAAGTCTGTGTTTAAACATGCTGAAAAAATTCAGTGTAGAGAGTGTGAAGGATACGGACACATTCAATCACAATGCCCAAGTGGATCATCCAGCAAGAAAGGAAAAGTCTACAATGCCACCTGGAGTGATGGAGATGAATCTGAAGAAGAACATGTCAGCAATCATGTGGCATTTGGAGCTGTTACTGTACAAAGTGAAGAAGATGATAGAGAGGAGAGCTTTATTTCATTTGGTGCTACTGTTGTGTCTGACGGTGAGAGTTTAAACATGGAATCAGATGATATCTATGAATACAATAAACTTCACAAACTTTGGATCAAAGTGACTTAATAAAACAAAAGCCTAGAGAAAGACAATCACAGTTTGAATGAAGAAGTTGAGCAATGTCAAATCACTCTGGAAGCCATGACGGAAGAATTGAAGATAGCTTTAGCACGAGCAGAAGTAGCTGAAGGAACAATCTTCAAACTAAACAAAGGAACAGCAATATTGGATGATATTCTTGGCATGGGGAAAGTTGCTGGAGACAGATATGGACTGGGATATGGTGGAACAACAGTGATCAACCAGAACAGCCAGACAGAAAGGAAGATGTTTCGAAATCAACCTAACCCATGACCTATCAGAAAAGAGCAATCCATCAAAACTCCAAGCAACATCATAAAAACTCCAAAGTTTGGACTAGGGTATAAACCTACTTATCATCAGCAGAGAATCATATCTCAACCAAGATGGGAGGCTACATGCAATTATTACCGACGACCAGGGCATTACAAGAGGCTGTGTTTTCGTCTTCTAAGAGATTTGATGCAAGGACCAACAAATGGAACATGTTACAACACAAGAGCAGGTTACAACATGGTGCAACCAGAAAGGATTCAGCACTCGAAAAAGGTATGGGTTCCTAAAATCAACTACTGCTATATAGTTCATACCTGTTAAAGCTCATATACTAGAGATGCATGGTACTTCGATAGTGGTTGCTCTAGACATATGACAGGAACTGCTGAATTGTTGAACAACATTGTTCCCTGGACTGGGACAGTCAGATTTGGAGACGGGAAGAAATGTAGAATAACTGGAAAGGGGGAGCTGCGAGTCAAAAACTTTCCTGTGTTCCAAGACGTACTTCTTGGGGATGGACTAGAGGCAAATTTTCTCAGTATTAGTCATCTATGTGACAACAAATTAACAATTTTATTTGATGATAAAGTATGTACAGTCAGGAAGGATGAAAGAGGTGTTCTTATTGGCACTAGATCGTCAGACAACTGCTACATTCTGGATGATTCTGTAAGTTGCCTCAAAGTTAGTGTGGACGACAATCTTTTATGGCACAAGAAGCTTGGTCATGCAAACCTGAAGATACTGTCTAAGGTGACAAGGCTTGAAGCAATAAGAGGAGTACCACTACTGTCCTATACAAAGGAGTTGACATGTCCACCATGCCACGAAGGTAAACAGGTCAGGTCACCACATTCTAAACTCCATGAGATTACTAATTCTTATGGTCTTGAACTGCTTCATATGGACTTAATGGGACCAATCAGTCCAACTAATGTTTCGGGAAAGAAATATATCTTTGTATGTGTAGATGATTTTTCTAGGTATACTTGGGTGGAATTCCTGAAAGAAAAATCCGATGCAGTGAGCATTATTATTAAGCTCATCACCCAAGTCAACACAAAAAGATCACATGATGGTCTTAAAGTGGTCCGATTAAGGAGTGACCATGGGAGGGAATTTGCTAATTCTACAATGATGGACTTCTGTGCAAGACTTGGAATCAAGCATGAGTTCTCTGCCCCAATCACACCACAGAAAAATGGTATTGTTGAACGCAAGAACAGGACTCTCATCAACATGTCTAGAGCCATGATGGCAGAGAATGATACTCCCAAGAAATGGTGGGCTGAAGCGGTTCATACTGCTTGTTATACCATAAACCGAGTCTATCTCCGTCCATTCACTCAGAAAACTGCCTATGAACTTTGGAAAGGAAGGAAGCCAAACGTTTCTTATTTTCATGTATTTGGGAGCGCATGCTACATTCTCAGAGATCGTGAGCCTCTCGGTAAGTTTGATAAAAGAGCTGATGTTGGTATTTTTCTTGGTTATTCTCCAAATAGCAGGGCATACATGGTTTTCAATAATCGTACAAATTTCATGATGGAGTCCAAAAATGTGGTCGTTAAAGACCTGAAGGACATCAGCAGTGGAATCCTACTTGAGGATGAACCTGGTCTGTCAATCAGTTCAGATATTGATTCAACTCTGCATGATGTTACAACATCGTCTGATGTTACAACACTATCTGAATTTACCACAGTTCCAGATGTTACCACAGTATCTGATGTTACAACATCTGATACCTCTGCACCAGAATCTACTAATGTCAACTCCCCACCTAACACGTACAATCTGAGGCAAAAAGAATGGAAGGACTACGCCAAAATGAATGCTGGAATGCATGTATTGCAATGTTTTCTCTTATCCATTGAGCCTAAGAATCACAAGGAAGCATTGAATGATGAGTACTGGATTTCAGCCATGCAAGAAGAACTGGAGCAGTTCACTAGGAGTGATGTATGGTATCCTGTTCCACGACCTCCAGGAGTCAATGTCATTGGTACTAAGTGGATTTTCAAGAACAAGTCTGATGGAGATGGCAACATCACCAGAAACAAGGCCAGACTTGTAGCTCAAGGGTATACTCAAGTTGAAAGTGTCGATTTTGATGCAACTTTTGCTCCAGTTGCAAGGTTAGAATATGTCCGTTTAATACTTGCTATGTCGTGTATTATGAAGTTCACTTTGTTTCAGATGGATGTCAAGAGTGCATTCTTGAATGGCATCATCAATGAAGAAGTGCATGTTGAACAGCCCAAAGGTTTTGAAGATCCATATCTCCCTGATCACGTTTACAGACTAAAAAAGGCGTTATATGGTCTTAAGCAAGCTCTCAGGGCTTGGTATGAGCATCTCACCCAATTTCTTTTGTAGAAAGGCTATCGACGAGAGGGAGTAGACCTAACGCTCTTTGTATTTAAACATGATAAACATCTTCTACTTGCCCAAATTTATGTAGATGATATTGTTTTTGGGGTGACTTCTCAAAAGTTAGTTGATAACTTTATAGAGATGATAAAGAGTGAGTTTGAAATGAGTATGGTTGGTGAACTGTCTTATTTTCTAGGGCTCCAAGTCAAACAGCACAAGGAAGGTATCTTCATCAATTAAACCAAGTACACTTTAAACCTGGTTAAGAGATTTGGAATGGATGATTCTAAGAGTGTGCGAACTCCAATGGCTTCAACAGAGAAGCTGACTTATGATAAATATGGTGTGAAGGTGGGTATTAAGCTCTATAGAAGCATAATTGGGAGCTTACTGTATCTTACTGCAAGCAGACCAGATATCTGTTTGAGTGTCGGACTATGTGCTAGATTTCAATCTGATCCCAAGGAGTGTCATCTCTCTGCAGTCAGGAGGATTATCAGATGTACATGGAACTGTTGATTATGGTCTCTGGTATTCTAGAGGAAGTCAAGCTGAGATTATTGGCTACAGTGATTCTGATTGGGCTGGGAATTCTGAAGACAGGAAGAGTACCACTGGAGGATGTTTCTATGTAGGAGGGAATCTTGTGTCATGGTATAGCAAGAAGCAGAATTCTATCTCACTATCTACCACTGAATCTGAGTACTTAGCAGGTGGAAGTTGTTGTCAGCAACTACTATGGATGAAGCAGATGTTGAAGGACTATGGATACAAACAGGAAGTTCTACTCATCAAGTGTGACAACAAATGAGCTATTGATCTCTCACATGATCCAGTTGATCTCAGAAAGACTAAACACATAGACATCAAGCACCACTTTATCAGAGACTTGGTGGAAAAGAAGGAACTGACCGTTGAATTTGTTCCTAGTGCTGAACAGTTTGTAGATATCTTCACCAAACCATTGGATTCTGCAACCTTTGAGACACTAAGACAACACTTAGGTGTTTGTCGAATTTGAGGTATCTCTGCTCACCTCTTAATTGTTGTAAATTAGTGTTTACTGTTTTATGTCTTTTATTTTTGAAAAAGAAAAATACAAAAAGATAGCTGTGTGAGAAAGGATGTTTAAACACTGGAGATCAGTATGTTTAAACACTTGGGAGTTAGACAGAAAATGAAGTGGATAGTCTGTTGGCCGAATAAATTGGATATCTGGGCTGAAAAGCAGAGTCTTGGGATTATATTTATTTTATAAGGGAAAATCAGAGTTTTCTAAGAATTGTGGGCTGACATGCAATTTCGGAATTATTTTCCATTTTGAGGTTGGATTTGAATTTCAGAAAAGCCAAAAATATAAGAGGGAAAAATCCGATTCTTTTTTTCCTGCAACTTTCTGACGCTCCTAATTCCGACGTTCTGCTCTCACCGGTCTCTGTCGGAGTTCACCATCGATCCACTCTCTGTTTGATATCTGAAGCTTTTGCCGGTCATTCTGCACTCTACATTGTCCGATCGGAGCATCTACAGCAAGAAAGTTTCAAGTTTTTCAGCCAGAGTTCGAGCATCAAGTTGTACATGCAAGAGGTAAAATCTTGATTTCTTGATCAAGCTTGGAACTTTGTGGTGGTTTAGGAGGTTAGGAACGTATCTGTGCATTAAAATACCCTAGTTGTTGCTGGTGATAGTCTATTTGTGTGTTTGAACGTATAAGTCATGTGTTTAAACAATCATGGGTAACCTTTCATCCAATTCACCTGTCAACTCTATCCCCACTGCCCTGCCTCGGGATGATCTTGTTATGGGTATCCAAGATAACCCAAATCCCCTTAGAGCCACACCAGAATCTGTGGCTCCAGAAGGTATCCCCACGGTTAAGGTAGGAGTTGTGTTTGAGGGACTGGGACAGGGAGATCAATTGCATGTATCAGATACTGAGTCTGAGAAGAGTGTAGAATCAGAAAATGTTGCACCTATTTCTGTGGGTCCCAAGGTTTACCAGAGAAGGAAGAGAAGAGCTCATGATGATGGAACAGCGTCTGTTGGATTAGGGGTCACTACTAGAAAAATAAGGACGTTTCAGCGGTTATTTCGTGTCCTTTCAGCGGTTATTCGAAATCAAAAAACCGCTGTCTATGCTCCCGGTGAAACGTAATGGTCGTATCAGCGCTTTACCGACACTGGGACCCGTCAATGTCATGTGGCACTGCTGAGTTGGATTAGGCCTAATTGAAGCCCATCACATTTCAGCGATTAATAAAAACAGCTGAAACGTTTAAATATTTTAAAAATAAAAACAAATATGAAATATTTGAATTTCCAAAATTCTCAATATTCTAAATTGAATAAAATATTGCAAAAATGAAAATACAAAATATCAAAATTATATTAAAAATCAAGAATGTCAATCAAATGTCATTGTACTAATTCCTATACACTAACTAAAAGAAATCTAACATTGAAGCCCTAGTGTGTTCTATCAACTACATGCTCCAATTCTAACACAATACATATGAATACCAACTTAAAGAAGCACCTGGTCACTCAAGAGAATGATGATGCTAACCAGGTTTTTCCATTGTGTTCACCGCTGTCGACATACAACCTGCAATAAGCATATCGGCTTTAAATGAAACTGTAGTTCTCAAATGAATTTACTAATATAATTTAACTGACACAAATTACTCTAACTGGCTGATATAGAGATCAAGTGGTGGATGCTATGAAATACTTACTTTTTGGGACGTTTCATCTTAAGAAGGTGAGAAACACCAGCTACAACATGTAGTCGGTAGTTTGGAACGGCTGTTTTCACATATGGCCCAGAGAGATCGTCGGGCTTGATGATGCAATGCAGGGTTCTTGCTTTGCGTTACAATTATTCTGTCGAACGAGCCTTCAATGCAAACGTCCAGCTCGACTCGCTTCCCTCTTCAGATCGGCGAGTACAGTATCCTTCCCCAACCGCCACTAAGATCTGCAACTGGCCTCTCTTCTTGATCTTCATTTTCGACAATTTCTTCATCATCAGAATTGCATGGAACGATGCCCTTTTCAGGCTCCTCATTATCTTCTTCTTCATCATCATCATCCTCTGTCTCAAATTGGTCCTCTTCCACACCAAAAATATATTTAAGGTCAATAATCAAATGGTAAAACTCAGCATCATTCAATGATGATTGCGAAATTGTGAGTATGGCAAAAGATGTGTTTATTACCGTAATCGATTTCTAAATCTTCAGGATTCCGCTTAGCATGCTGCTCCTTCAGTGTATCAAACTTCATACTGTCAAGAGGCCATGGTTCGCTGATCACACATGCCAAAACATATAATCAGGAATGTTGCATGGATCCTCATCCAAAATGCAGAATACATCATATATTATTGGTTATATATATATATATGTGTGTGTGTGTGTGTGTCAAATGTTACTTGCCTTGGTCGTTGACCTCTTCTAAAAGCAACATAACTGAATTTCTCATCTTCAAAGCCACGCAGTGCCTTGCCTTTCGACCTCTACAAGAAAAATCACAAGTATAACGGGGTCAGAAAAATGGTTTTTTCCTTTTGTTTTTAAAACTTCTCTCTCTGTCCTTAAGAGTCTCTATGTTCCAAAAATATTTACCGTGAGAGATAGCATGAAATCAGAAACAGATGATGGATATATCCATCAATAGTTAATAGATCAAGATATGAAAATCATATAGAAGGGTAGTAAGACATCATACAAACCCTACACAATCATCACGAGCAAGCACAAAAAGCAGTAATAGGAAGTCCAGGGAAAACCTTTTCCACGGTCCTGGATAGCTCCTACACATTATAGCAGAACTAGAAAATTAAGGTGAAAGATGTTGTAAAATCAAAGTACAATCCAGAAATCAGATTTCCAGATGAAGAAATGAACAACAAATGATGGAACAGACCTGAATAGAACTCCTCCCTTTTGTCCCTTAAAATTGTGTATGTAGTACACAGTCTCCATCTTCGGGAACATCTTACTTTCATGTACATGTCGAAAAGCCTGAAATCATCTCAGCAAGGTTGACAAAAGCTGACAGAAGTAGATGACGATCCTTGGCTCAGCAAGGTACAAATCAATCAGCTTTGAGGCTCCAGACAGGATCCCGGGGCGCCTAATTTCCTTAATCTCTTCACCATTATGGTCTAATCCCGACGCATCATTCTGGTCCCTTGTCAAAAACTCCCGGAGAATCTCACAAACAACCTGGACATCATACATGGATGTGTCCTTATCCTGGGATGGGATCAGGAGATTACTCACATAAGCCTCTTCTTATAAACACATCTATGCAATTCTATGTAAAAAAATGTCAAACCAACTAATCAATATCACAAAAAAGGCACAAAAAGGGCTTTTTACACTTGGTAGAAGGCGCGCCTGAAGCCACAAAATGATCCTCTCGGAATCTGAGGCATCTATACAAATACAAGCATCACTACATGGTGCAGATGGCGTAAACGAAATCCAGTTCAAAGAAGAGTACCGGAACAATACCGTCGAGTCTCGACATGCACATGATAGCATCCGGAATTTTGCAGATATGTTGGGTGAAATAGTTTCTAATGAGTTCATTACAGGCAAACAGCTAGCAAAGTAGGCATTTTTCTTAATGACCAAAATGTGCTTACCCCGGAAATGTGACTCTTCAGTGGAACAGGGGCAGGAGCATGATTAACCTTACTCCTGCCGCGCCGGATCTTGCTCGTCCTGCGCCGGAAAGGTCATTTCCGCATCGTCGACCAGAGCTTCTTGGACGACGAGCTTCCGGAAACCCAAACCCGAACCCGTTTCTCAGCAGCCTGATCAAGACGCAGTGGGTCGTTGACGAGCAACGGATCTTGCTCAGTAGCGGACGACGAGCAGCAGCGAGGAGGAAGTTCCGATCGGGTCGTTGATAGACAACAGCCTGAGGACGAAGATGCAGCGGGAGCGCGATTTCTCCGGCGAAGAACAGCCGGCGAGAGCGCTGCCGAAGTATCTCAAGCTCATCAAGCCGCAGATCGAGGAGAGGTGTGGATCGGCATTGAGAAAGATGTGGGATGAAAGATGATTCAAGATTTAGAGGATAAGGTTCAATATATAATTATAGCGTCAACGGTTCAGATTAGATTAGATAAAATTAATTGACGGATCAGATCTATTGATACTTTTTAAGAAAATGCTATAAGCAATTCAGAATTAATATTTCATTCTAATTATATTCATGAAAAAAAAACTATGCAGCCTTTACATGTTCTTTTTGACAACATACAAATTTTAATAACTGCTTATTAACCATCAATTTTAGTATAATTTTAATAATATATTAAATATTTTGTAAAAAATACAACTTCAATATAAATTATTGGTTTTTAACATTGATACCAATTGTAAATTTCAAATAATACAATTCTTTCATAAAATAGTGAAAACACGGGTAAAGAAAGCTAAGTTGAAATTTTAATAAATTTTATATTCACCCCTGTAAAAAATTTAATTCATTTTAAGATGATATCGTGCACATTACACGCTTTATGAACAATGATTAGTACAAATACTTTATTTTAGTGCATTATAAATGGAATAATAGCAGGGAAAAATATAAAATGTAACTTTTACACTTGATAATGAATTTTCGAACCTTTTTATCAATGTTATTTCATGAACTTTCTGTTATAATATCTCAACAACAGTCAAATATACATAATTTCATTTACTAATTGAAATAATTGATCACCACATGATGGAAATATGACTCCAAAGTATATCTACTTAACTACAAGTTATAGTCTTAGTAAAGGTTCTCAGATTCTTGCTACTAAAGTTGTCACTACACGTACTTTTCATCGAGTCATAATCAATAAAAAATTATAAAAAATCATTATTAAAAGTAAAACATTTGATGTTTTGTGACATTTTCAAATTGTTACTCAATTGAACATTTGTATCAGTGATATTTCATGGACTTTATGTTGTAATGGCATAAAAACACTCAAATATACTTAATTTCATTTAATATTTGAAACAATTTGATCACAACTATGGGTGAAATATGACTGCAAAGTATATATAATTAACTAAGTTGTAATCCCGGTAGTACTTCTTAGGTTCTTGCTTCTAAAGTTCTCACTAACTGTACCGAAAATCGAGTCAATACCAAAGAAAATTTACATTAAAAGTGTCTTATACATTTTAAATTACCTTAATCATTAAAAAAATTCAAGTTTAAAAGTCAAAATTTGATATTTTATGACATTTTTCAATTTTATATACCAAGAGCAGCAGTTACTTGTTGCTATGCATACGTGGAGCAGCCATTAGTTGTTGCTATACATACCTAGAGCAACAGTTAATTGTTGATATGTATACCCAGAGCATAATTTTTACATGAATTCGGTCCACCAAGTCAATATTTCAAATTCATTTGTCGTTAATCACGCCAAGAAACTATTGTATACATAACAAAATTATCATAGTTATAAAAGAACTAGTTTAAAAGACAATATTTGATGTTTTATGACAATTTTATGACAAGATTTGATGTTTTATGACTAGTTTTCATTACACATATCATTTATTGAACTAATAGCAACGTAAATATACATTAAAAGTGTCATATGCATAATAAAATTTACAAAATTATCAAAAAATTTAGGTATATAAGTTAAAGTTTGTTTGTTTTTGACATTTTTTCAAATTTTTATTCAACCTGACAGTCTATCAATGCTATTTCATGGACTTTATGTAATAATGTCTAAAAAACACTCAAATATACTTAATTTCATTTAGTATTTGAAACAATTTGATCACAACTATGGGTAAAATATGACTGCAAAGTATATATACTTAACTAAGTTGTAATCCCAGTAGTACTTCTTAGGTTCTTGCTTCTAAAGTTCTCACTAAACATACCAAAAATCGAGTCAATACCAAAGAAAATTTACATTAAAAGTGTCTTATACATTCTAAATTACTGTAATCATTAAAAAAATTCAAGTTTAAAAGTCAAAATTTGATATTTTATGACATTTTTCAATTTTATATGCCAAGAGCAGCAGTTACTTGTTGCTATGCATACGTGGAGCAGTCATTGGTTGTTGTTATACATACCTAGAGCAACAGTTAATTGTTGCTATGTATACCCAGAGCATAATTTTTACATGAATTCGGTCCACCAAGTCAATATTTCAAATTTATTTGTCGTTAATCACGCCAAGAAACTATCGTATACATAATAAAATTATCATAATTATAAAATAACTAGTTTAAAAGACAATAGTTGATTTTTTATGAGATTTTTATGACAATATTTGATGTTTTATGACTAGTTTTCATTACACATATCATTTATTGAACTAATAGCAACGTAAATATACATTAAAAGTGTCATATGCATAATAAAATTAACAAAATTATCATAACTTTTAGGCATATAAGTAAAAAATTAGTTGTTTTTGACATTTTTTCAAATTTTTATTCAACGTGACAGTCTATCAATGCTATTTCATGGACTTTATGTAATAATGTTTAAAAAACACTAAAATTTCCTTAATTTCATTTAGTAATGGAAATAAATTGGTCAACGTACTATGGTGGAAATATGACTCTAAAGTATATACTTAAGTACCCAGTAGTAGTCTTAGTATTGTTTCTCAAGTCTTGATACTAAAGTTTTCACTACGCGTACCTTTCAATGAGTTAATATCAAAGCAAATTTACACGAAAAGTGTCTCATACATACTAAAAGTATAATAATCATTAAAAAATTTTGTTTAGAAGTAATAAATTGATATTAAATGATTTTTTTTCAAATTTTCATACATTTCAACACTTTGAAACAAGCGTTGAAACAAGAGAGACGTGGCTCCTCTCCTTCATGACACGTGTACACATTTTGCAATTGGGCTATGGGTGAAGTCGTATAGTGTTGGATATGGGCTATGGGAGAATTCGTATAATGTTGGATATGGCCCAAGAGTAGGCTTTTTTAATTTGCCATCAATTGTTTCAACGTTTGGTGGTAATACTTAAACCACTGAAATAACACCCGGGCCTTTATAAATCTGAATCCATTTAATATATTTGTGAAACAGGCCCAACATAAGCCCAATAATTTGGATTGCAAACTAAGCCCAATTGTTGAGTCAGCATTCGTTACAGCGCTACCCTCACCTAGCGCTGAAATAACGCGGGTCCAACCAGAAATTCAACGCAAGCACTCGGTCAATTCGTCCAGCAAGCATTCGTTACAGCGCTTCCCTCACGTAGCGCTGAAATATGTCGGGGTCCATCCACAAATTCAACGACCAGGTTCTGGTCAATGCGTCCAGTCTGCTTCCCGTTCAGCGGAATGCCTGGCAACGCTGAAAGCAGATTGAGCCATATCTCATTGTTTCAGCGACATTTGAGGAAACCGCTGAAAGCTGAAAGTCAACACTTAAATTCTTGGTCAGACTCCGCGCCCAAAATAGAAATAACCGCTGAAATGATTGTTTCAGCTGTTATTTTACACGTTATATCAGCGGTGTGTGCAAACACCGCTGAAACGGCTCCGTGTTTTTCTAGTAGTGGGTATTCAGAGGTGCTGGTGTGACCATACCTACTACTGAGAAGGAGAAGCCCATGGAGGTTGAGAAACCAGTAGCTGTGGAGAGACCTCTGGAGAATGATCAAACTGTGGAAGAACCAGTTGGTGATATTGCACAAGATAGTGAGGAGGATGAGCCATTGAGCTCCAAGTTCAAGAAATTACAGAAGCTGAAGAGGGAGAAGTTGAGGAAGAAGCCACTGCCCCCAGTTATACTACAAGTCTTTTCTTCATTAGTTCTGGGCAAGAGGAAAAGGAATGAGGTTCCTGATCTCAATCTGGAGTTTGAGGAAGTGACAGGTCCAGAGTATCAAGAGGAGCCACCTACAGAACCTGCTGAAGAAGATCAGGAGAGTAGCTCAGAATCTGAGAAAGTTGAAGATGATGCTGAGAACAATGAGGAGGTGCCATTGGTGTTTCCAGATGATGATCCCTTGTTAGAAAAGGCTTTTGATGAGAGGTTCCACTCCAAGAAGGCTCTGAAGGTGTTTGAAGAGCTTTACAAGAGGAAAATGCATGTAGAGAAGAGGCTGACTGAGAAGTTTAAACATCCAGGGTTTGTCACTTTTATGAAGAGAATTCAGATGGATAGTCCTGAAAAATTCTGCAAGAAGGTCAACCATCCTCTTGTATTGGAATTCTATGCTAATTTGAGAGGAACCAACAATGATCCTGCTTCTCCTTGGTACAGAAAAGTCTACATCAGTGAGAAGGTTTACAGATTTGATCCTGCTTTGATCAATCTAGTAATGGGCACTGATCACAGCACTTGTCCAAATGGAGCCTACCCTGAAGATTTCACATTGGATTATAATGTGATTGCCTTGGAGTTGTCTGGAGGAAGTCTTGGAGAATGGGGTTATGATAAGACCATTAAGGCTTCTTATTTGACTCAGGAGTACTTCTTTCTATACAGAGTGGTGGCAAATTTGTGGGCCATGTCCAAGAATGTATCTCTGGGCACAGAAGAAATGGCTTGCCTCATGTACTGTATTGGCACAAGAAGACCATTCAATCTGGGATGGTTTATCTATCCTTCTAGTTGCTCAGCACCAGAAGTTAGATGAATACATCACTTATCCAGCTCTCATCACAGGCATTCTATATCATGTTGGGTTAGTTGATGAAATTGATGATGATATTTCATTCTGTGGATGTGCAAGTCAACAAGACTATTCTCAGAAAAAGGAATGATTTGCCTGCTGCTACTGAGGAGGAAGATGATGAGCCTGAGGAGCTGCCAGCCCAAGAGAATTTTGCCACAGTAAGGAAGAGGGAACTCAGGGGTCAGATACGCTATCACAGGATGAGACTGTTGTAACTTGAAACTGAGTTGGAGGCCATAGCCGAAACTGATGATGAGACAGTGGATCTGAAGCCTTCTAAGGAATTCTGATGATTTTATTCTCTTCCTTTCTCATGATATTATTATTTATGTTGAATTCTGGAATAATTTTTGCTGTTTTTGGGATATTTTTGGTGCAACTTTTGCCCATTTTATGTTCCCAAGGGGGAGAATATTTTGATGATTGTGGTTGGCCATTTATTTTGGATGTCTTGAGTTTTTAATGTGTCCATTTATTTTTGGAACATTGTATGGCCGTTAGCATGAATGATTGTCTCTATCTACATCTGGCGAGTAGGGGGAGCTTAGTTGATATTGCATGCTGTTTCTGATGATTAATGCTTATTTGAGTGAAGACTGGATTTCTAAATGAAAGGGGGAGTTATGTATTCTTGCATCAAAATAAAGTTTATGGTTCCACAAAATGCCTAAGGGGGAGATTGAAGAGTTCAGAAGACTCAGCATTAATTTGTTGGCTATTTTGTAGAAGTTGACTATGTTTAAACATGCTCTCATGTTTAAACAATTGCTCAAGAAGATCAGAAACCGAGCAATAGTCTTTGAGGTGAAGTACAACTCAGATGCGATCTAAGAAGATATTCGAACGAATCAAGATGATATTTGAAGAATGATTCGGTGCTGATTTGATTAGATAGAGAATATATGTTTGAATTGTATTTTATTTAGAATTAGTCTTAATTAAAGAAAGAATATATTTCTTGCCTTATAGCTATAGAAGTAGAGTATAGTTAGAAGACTAAGTGAGTTGTGACAAGCTGGACGAGAGATCAACATTGCCGAGATTGAAGGATCGAGAAGATAAATGAGGCAACACAGCATTGAGCTATAAATAGACAAAGAAGCTGCGACAGAAAGCATCCAACTTGAGTGAAAGTATTCTGGAGTTCAGAATAGCTTTACAGTTCTTGGAGCAGCAAATTGAATGGAGATTCAACAGGCCTTCGCCATTGCAGAGTCTGAAATCAAGATAGCCTTAATACTTCGGGAGAAGTGGTCGAGATAGCAACGAGGAGTTGCTGACTGTCTGTGAGGGGATCTCACAAATCCACACGGAAAGATAAGTCTAGATAGTTAATTGTTTGAGAAACTTTGTAACTGATCTTGATTATTTAGTGGATGATTTTCAGACTGGGCAAGGCCCCGCAGATGTAGGTGTTTTAGCACCGAACTGCGTAACCAATTCTTGTGTTCTTACTTTTAGTGTTTAAACTGTATCGCATGTTTGAACATACTTGCTAGAGTAGAAATATTAATTAAGAATATTGTGAATCTGATCGATAACTATTTCAACATATATCAAAGTTTGGAAAACGATCTAGGGATAAAAATTTCAATAATCTAGGAACATGTCGACATAAATCTAACAATTAAGGGGTAAAATAGAATTTGGCAAATTATTTTATTGAATATATTTGTTTAGAAACATCGATCACATAAAATGCTCAATTGTTACAGAAGTATAACTGAAATATTTCATGTATGAAAGAACGTGAAAAAATTAATTTAGTAATTTATAAATGATTTGAAACATTATTCATTGAGCCACTTATATATAAAATATTGGGCAAATAAAATTTTAAGTTGGACTCTGGTTTTGTGAAAAGAAATTATTTAATAGGAATACGTAAGGTTAGGGCAAACAACTCGGCTGCTTCATCTTTAAACCCTAGCACTTGCATCCCAAAAACCCTCCCCTCCTTAAACCTAGGCGGCGGCGGCTGATTCCTTAAACCCTACTAGCTATAGGCCCATCATGATTCATAGGCCCATCACAACATCTATATATACGTACACTTGACTGCTTTAACTTTAAAACCCTAGGCACTAGCATCCAAAAAACCTTCCCCTACTCAAACCTAGGCGGCTGTCGATTCCTCAAACCCTAGCCGGCCGCCGATTACTTAAAACCTTGTAGTTATGTTTCAGTTCAGAATCGGCTGGCGGCGATCGGAAAAGTTTTCCGATCGTCATTTTGTATAAGGATTTCATCCAGCTTTCAGAGGTTTTCCCAATTTCTTAAACATATCACGAGTTTGTTTTTCTGATTTTTTTGTTGTTTTATTTTAGCGATTCGTTTTAAAAATCAGATACGATTTTGTTTTGTTTTTGTTGAACTTTCTGAGAATGATTTATGCTTAATTGGGCGAGAAACATTGGATTTTATGAAATGGATTTTGATTTTATGATCGCACATTTATTAAGGTTTTTGGCTATTCCTTTAAGAACTAGATCCGATTATGTTTTTCTATTGTTGATTTTTCTGAGAATTTTTTATGGTTATTGGTTGAGGAACATTGGGACTTTAAGAAATGATGTTTTGATATTATGATCGCACATAAAAAAGGTTTTTGGTGATTCCTATTTCATACGTCACTACAAGAAAAAACAGTTATAGCAGCCGCGAATTTGGTTGCTATAGGTCCATTTTTCGTTGTAAATGATCATTTACGACCGTACATGTGGGGGTTGGTATAGCTTCCCTCGTAAAAGGGTTTCCCGTCGTAATTGATGCTTTGCAACCGTGAAATATGATGCTGCTAATACTCTACGACTGGACACGTGTTCCGTTGTAACTTACTATTTGCAACGAAATTTCTCGTCGTAAATTATACATTTTTCTGATTGAATTTAATTTTGCTAATATTAATTAATTACAAATATTATTATTAATATTATTATTTTCATTGATAATAATTAATAAAACTGAAACCATTAAAAAGTAGATCAATAAAAATAATATCATTAATTAATTAAAATATGTATTACATAAATAATTTGAAATTAAAAAATCATAACATTTAATTCATTAACATAGCAAGATTAGGAGCCTAGAATGATTCAAATCTGCAGCAATCCTTCAACAATCCATTTAAGCTGCAGATTTTATTCTCTTCAAATTTCACCTTCTTCAACAATCACTCGACCGAAGACACAAGACAGATCCAAGTGCAGTGGAGATCCAGCTATCAGCCTTCACAGCAGTAAGCATCATCCCCCGTACGATCCATTATCACAGGTAGGCACGCGCGCAGTTCCATATAATCACAGGCAGCCTGCTCAAATGAATCAACAAATCTGCAGCAATCCTTCTTCAATAATCTAGCTCCACATAATCACAGGCAGCCGGCTCAAATGAATCAACATTTTAACCTAATACATACTACTGTATCTATATTTTTGCCAATCTCATTTGCTCCCAATCTCATCTGCCAGCTCTCTTAGGCTCAAATGCTTCAGCATGTTCCTACAATTTACATCTTTGAAACATTACACAGAATCGACTTTCTATGAACATTACACAGAATCGACTTTCTATGAACATTACACGTAGAAAGCATTGACTTCTTGAAAAAGAGATAGCATGAAACAACTCATGTTCAAAAAAATCTTACAGTACTCATTAATTTTTTTAACTGCAGAAGTGGCTTTGACCTAATGGCTCAAATTATCAATAGTTCTGACACAAAATCATCTCTTTTTAAAAAATAGAGAAACTCTTTTCTAATGGACCAATATTCGAATTGGCGAATGAGATTTCATTGGTTAGAAACACGGGTAATTCCTAATTAAAAATAGAATACATATAAGAGTACCTTCTGCATAGATCCATTTGTTCAGTGCAATCAACCTTTCCCATGAGAATTCATCCATCTGAATCTGGATCATACCTAAGATAGGATATTTGATTAACAAAAATGTTAAATTCTACCATGTATTTGAAAGCTCCAGCTGTATCAAATGAAACGGGATCATACCTTTCTTTTATAATAGTGGCAGCTTTCTCCTATGAAGGATTCTACAGAATAAACCAAGGATTGTGAAGATTAAAGGAAAAGTTCAGGTTAAGAGGTAGACAAACCAAAGATTGTGAAAATAAAGGAAGTACCAGACAGTTACTCCAATAGCACCAAGGAGCGTAAAAATTCACGACCAATATTGAATATCTGAGATAAATACATGTTACAAAATGTGAAAACAAAAAACACGAAGGTGAGGGTAAATTTAGAAAAGGAAATAAACCTTTAGGGAAGATAAGCTGAAGGAAATCTTCCAGCCAAACTAATGAACTCTTTTGGACCAAACATCAAACATCTTGCATACACTCAAAACATTAGAATGCAAAACCAAGATTTAATTTGTTAAATCTCAAAAACTACCACTCAGTTCACGCTTAGAGTAAACGGAAAAAAACTGACCTCGAGTTCTTTGAGTTTAGAACTGATATATGATACCCCCATCGAATTGCTTCGTCAAACCCTCCTGATAACTCTGCCTTTGCTATATCGGGAAGATCAAAAGAAAGCGATTAACTATAGGGAAAAAAAGACGCTGGGAACTTTATCAAACACTAGGTAACAAACGAACAACAAATAAATGAGCACCAAAGGAACCCATTTACATAAAAGGAGGAAAATTTTTATTCTTTCTGCATATCGGTTAAAAACCCCAAACCCCAGCAACTGAAAACAAAATACCTGTACTTCCCCTTCGCCGATGAAGCGGATGTTGTCGGGGTCGAAGGCATCGCAATACGGCATCGTTCGGTTGCCTTGATCGTTGGCGATGATTTGAACTCTGCTTCCTCACTATCAAACTCCGTTGGGATCAGCCCGAAGGTCCTTCCGTGGTTGGAAGAGTGGTAGATGCCGGCAATTTATGGAGGAAGAGCGGTAGGTGCCGCCAATTAATTGAGGAATAGATATGCTGGTGGCGGCAATGGTTCAGTCAGTAGCGAAGAAGAAGAGATCTGAAGAACATACGAGGGGTTGAGGCGATTCAGAGTCTTATCCTTTGCTTTTATTTTAAAATTAATATTAAGGGTTGAGATTCACTTGTATAAATCATCTGACGGTTCACATTAATTAAAATAAATATATTTAATGTTAATTTTCAATTTTCTAATTAATACTCAATTTATTATTATTATTTATAGAAAATCAAGTAATAATTTAATCTTTGTTTATTCAAATTAAATTTAGTTAGTGTTTATAACGACTCACTACCGTATTTGATATATTCAGCAGAGTTATTAGTGGTTGCATAATATTAAGTCACGGTAATGCTTGACTTTGAATTTTTGATTAGCTATTAGTATTTGTATGATGTCAAGTAAAATATTTGATTTTAGCTTGCATCTTATGGTTTAAACTGCATTCAGTTATGATTATATTAAATAAGTAATTTGATTGGAACGCAGGGGATAGTATTTATACAAAGTAAAGTAAAAGATTTAATTCTAGTATGTATATGTAAGAACTCAATTACATGGCTTAAGTTTTATTCAACTATGATTATATTGAATAAGTAAGAGTTTAACTTATAGTCATCGAAAACAGGTTTAGCTATACATTTATTTTTAATTCAGTTCATGTGATTTGATGAAACTCAACTAAATTTAGCGATATTGTTATTGTTTTCAATGCATTTATTTTTTTAGTTAAGTCTAATTCAATATCAAAACAATTAAATTTAGCATAAAATAACTTGTAGTAAGATTTATTGTTTATTATTAAGTCATTCATATTGATTGAAAGTTAAGTAATAATTGATTCCTATGACACAATATCAAATTAGTCAAGTGACATTAGTTAAAATCATTTTCATAAAATGTCAAGTAAAATATATTATTTTAGTTAGTATATTGCTAATTAAAGGGCAACACTTACTTAGTATCTAGTAATAATTGATATTAGTTAATATCTACATGATATAAGTATGATTTAATATTAGTTAGTTAAATTTAATGCAACTAATTAATATTTATATCTTCAACTATAAGTATATATTCGTACGAAGTCAATTAGTTAAATTTTTTTAAGAAGAGTTATGAACTTATGATTCGACTAGTGATTAATCTAATATACTAAAAGAAAATTATCATTGTTTAATAACGGGTAGCTTCCATAAATATGAAATTCAATATTAAAAATATTTAAACTGGAGAAAGTTTGTACAAAATAGCATGGAAGGGTGGATAAGAGCTTTCGCACTACTTGTTCGAACCGTTGAATGGTATTTTTATTTCATTTTCTTCTTTATTAAAAAAATAATTATATCTTTAGAAGCTAAGTCTACATGACATGATCATTGAAGGTGGGTTGGATGAAGGCATTGACACGGATCCTGTCAACCGGGGTTCGAGCCTTCAGCTGTGCAAGTTTTTAATTACAAGTTGTTTGTTTAGAAATATATTTGTGGGCCTATCTGTATGATTTTTTTTATTACTACAAGTTGTTTGTTAGAAATATATTTGTGGGCCTATCTGTATAATAATTAAATCTATAATTCAGAAGAAAAGGCGGGAAAATCATTTGCAACCAAAATTAATAATGCCCGCTGCTAATTCATAGACCGTAATCTTTCGCAACCGTAATTCGTCCGGTTGTCATTTTCTGGTTGTTATAACTGTTTTTTCTTGTAGTGCGTTTAGATCAGATTTGTTTGAAATTTCGTGTTTGTTTGTGTTTTTGTATGGAAACCCGGTGTTGTGATTTGATTTCTGATTTTTGATGTTTGACAGGAGTCGCAAAGCTAGAGATGTGGACGATGGAAACACGTCGGAATCCAGCAGCTCAGGCCATTCCTTCGCCAAGTTGGTTAATATATTAGTAGTTATTCTGATGAACATGTAATAGTTAGTGCATTTTTAAATAAGTCAATTGTAGCCACCACTGTCAATTTCCATAATCATTTCCAATGTCGCACGGTGTGTTCGTGAATATATAAATTTGACGAGCATACGTTGCGAGATTAGAATTGATTGATGGCTTTTGAGAATCTGCTCTTTATTTGTAATCTATTTGACTTTTGTTCACAAATGGAAAAGTTGATTTAGAATATTCTGTGCTGTGCTCTTAGTTTTGATTGCAACTCAACTCATTTAAGCATTATAAAAGTTAATTTGAAGAAAGTAACCAATTCATATTATAAACTACCAAATTACAAAATACTCATGATTTAAAATATAATGTCATGAAGTATTTTTTCAGATAAACAATAACTTGCACTTTGGTACACCTACAATTGTTTATAAAGACAAGCTAAAGCTAAATAAAGAACAAAAAACAAATCACAGTCATCATCAATTAATGCTTGGTAAAATAAAAGAATTTAAGAGACCGATAATAAGTAAATATATAGGAGAATAATAATAATATAAATCATATAAGTAAATCATAAAATATGAATGAATATAAATAATTTTATGTAGTACTTGAGTCTTTTATGTTGGCACGAATTTTAAGAAAATGAGAAATGGGTTGTAGATATTGAGTATAGAGAGAAAAGTAAATTGTGTGGTTAAAATTAATCTAAAACATACCAAAAAAGAAAGTGACATTATTAGTGAACTTTCCAAAAAAAAAAAGTGTGCTAATATAAAAGACTCGGAGGGAGTATATAAGAGCAAGTCCAACAGTTTTGGTATAATAGCAAATTTGCTCAAATATGGAGAATTTGAGCCTTTTTTGAACTCCATAATAGGAAAATTGAAGAGAGAGAAGGTTTGCTTCTCCAAATTTAGAGAATGAGGGAGAAGATTTGGAGAACCAAAATTTAATGCTATCTGCGTTGTTTTTTGTTATTTCACTCATTAATTGTTTCTTTTCAATAATTTTAAATGATAATATCTTAAAATAATTACAATAAAATTTTATCAAAAATACATATTCTAAAAATATGCATAAAGACGATCGTAACAAGATCTCATATGACTATTTTTTACATGTATATATCTATTGATATTTAATAATCAAATATAATCTATTTTCCAATATAAATTTACTAAATTTTAAGGTTATAGATATATTTATTTTGACGTTTTATATAAGTCATAACGTTTAAATTTAAATTTTTTACTAAACATTTTATTTCTTATGGTTGAAAATAATAACTTGTAACAAAAAATTAAAAAGAGATGAGTCTAATTATTCATAATACATTAAAAAATAGTTATATTGTAACTCAGGATGTGTTATTTTTATAAAATGCAATTTTATCATTTTATAAGTTAGAGTAAGTAATTCCTTTCAAAAAAAAAAAGTTAGAGTAAGTAATTTCAAATATGAAATATTATTGTAATATGTATTTTAAGTTAATTATTTATTTGTTCATCATTATTTGGACTTATTGAATATATGATCAGAAAATAGAAAATAATAGGATAAATGTATAGTAATAAATGTCAATAAATTATAGGGAATGGAAAATGGAGAAACTGTTGGAGTTGAGGTAAAAAAATATGGGGAATATGGGATTTGCTTCCCTATTATGGAGAATGTGAGTAGATAATCTGTTGGACTTGCTCGAATGAATGTAGTCTCCTTGATTCTCTCTCGACTCAAGTTTGCTTCTCTCTCTCTCTCTCTCTCTCTCTCTCTCTCTCGGAGGGAGTCCAACAGCATTGCTATAATAACAAATTTGCTCAAATATGGAGAATTTGGTCATTTTTTAAACTCCAACAGATTCCATATCCCATTCTCTTCCATAATGGGGAAATGGGGAAATTGAAGAGAGAGAATATTTGGTTCCCAAATTTGGAGAATGAGAAGAAGTTTTTGGAGAAGCAAAATTTAATGCTACTTGCATTGTTTTTTGTTATTTCATTCATTAATTGTTTATCTTCAATAATTTTAAATGATAATATCTCAAAATAATTATAAATTATTTTATCAAAAATACATATTCTAAAAATATGCATAAAGACGATTGTAATAAGATCTCATATGACTATTTTACATGTATATATATATATATATATATATATATATAGATATTTAATATTAATCAAATCTAATCTACTTTCCAATATAAATCTACTAAATTTTAGGGCCATAAATAAATTTATTTTGACGTTTTTTATAAGTCATAGTTGAAACTAAAGTTTTTTTTATTAAACATTTTATTTCTAATGGTTGAAAAAAATAACTTGTAATAAATAATTGAAAAGAAATAAGTCTAGTTATTCGTAACACGTTACAAAAATAATAATATTGTAATTTGTAATGTGTTATTTTTATAAAAATATATTTTAATAATTTTATATTATGGAGTAAGTAATGTCAAATATGAAATGTTATTGTAACTTTTATTATAAGTTCATTATTTGCTTTTTCATTATTATGTGGACTTATTGAATATATGGTTTTAAATAGAAGAAAATTTGATAAATGTGTAAATTTTAGGGAATGAAAAATGGAGAAACTGTTGAGTTTGAGGTGAAAATATATGGGGATGAGGTTTGCTTCTCTATTATGAAGAATGTGAATGGAAAAACTGTTTGACTTGCTCTCAGTATATCTCCCTCACGGACTGGTCCCTTAACATTCCTATTATGAATCGGATGGGAATAGGAAACATTATTCTAATTGAAACATGAATATTATTGTTACCCTATTATGAATCGGAATGAATATTTGAATAATTAATCCCAAATGGATACAAAGAAAAATTATAGCTAGCTATATATTTCAAACTTACCATATTAACTGAACTGAACTGAACTGTCATACTTTCATAGTTCAATTGTTCTTTGGAAACATAAATAGTTAGTTCCTCTCTGTATCTCGGTTTGTTTGGACGTCATCAGGTTCCAAGTCAAATTCAGATCATTAATGAATTTAGTTCAATTGAGGTTATAAATTGATCATATATATGTTAGGTCTGATAAGAAAATTTTATTATCTCTTTTATCACTTCTTTCTAATTTAGTTCAATTGAGGTGGAGGGCCGGAAATTGCACTGGAAATCTTGGAAGCGGGTCTGTCAATCAAACTTGAATGGTGGCCTAGGTCTGCGATCGTCTCAGGGTATGAATGAGGCTCTCTTGGCTAAGCATGCGTGGGTTATTATATCAGATAAGAATTCTTTGCTTCAAAGAGTATACCGAACAAAATATCTCAGGCATGAGGATATCTTAGAGGTAAAACCAAAGGTTGGAGAATCGTGGGGATGGCGCTCAGTGCTGTGGGCCAGAGAATTGGTGGCTACAAACCTTACATGGAGAGTGGCGAATGGGAAGAAAATACGGGTGTCTGATAAGTGGATTCCAACAGCTCACAACCCAGTACAAATCTCAAAGTAGAACACTTGATAGATCAAGCTCATGGATACTGGAGGCTTCCTTTATTTCGGATTATTTTTCCTGCGGATATGATTCCACATATTCAAGCCATGCACCCAGTAGTATTTGACTCTGATAAACCTTTCTGGAAATGGACTAAAGATGGTCAGTATACTGCTAAAACATGTTATGATGTTGTTGTCATGGCTACATTGCAGGCAGGAAATTCAGGAGATTCTCAATTAAGTGAGGAAGCCAGAAAGTTTTGGAGGATGATATGGAGCTTGAACTTTCCCCAGAAGCTTCTAATCTTTATATGGAGAGCATTGACAGGATGTCTTCCAACTGCGATTAATCGCGAGAAACGCAAGCTGGATCAGCTTGCGACATATATGCCCAAGATGTGGTACATGTGATGAAGACGAATTCCACCTATTTTTGACATTCTCAAATTCAAGACAAGTCTGGATGTTAGTGGGACTGCATACCTACTCTGCCGCCATCAGGTGGCTTCTCACAGTGGTTCTTCACAATAATCATAGTGAATGTACAGGAGGAGCTTCTCATTCATCTAATTTTCATGATGTGGGAGATTTGGAAGAAACGGAATCTTTGACAATATCATAGTCAGGCCAGAGTTGTGCTCAGAGCAGGCAAAGAACGGATTTTTGATGCATTCACACCAAAATCATCGAAGTTAGTTTATGACCAGATGGGAGATTCCTTTCCAGAAGAAGGGACAAGACAAGAAATCTCCTTGTACTTGATCAAAAAAAGGAGATGTTGAGGAAGCTGTCAAAGAGGCATGTGTTATTAGTTTTGACGGCTCTTTTCGAAAATCCATGTTGCTTGGCACAGGAGGGTGGAGAATTTGGAAACCATACTGGCATTTTGATATTTCTATTACAGGTACAGATTTCTTCCCTGTTGTCACACCACTGCAGGCATAAGCAGAAACCTGTTGGAGAGCACTCAAAGCAGCAAAAAGAATGGGAATACTGAGGGCATCTCTAGTATCGAACTCAGCGGTCCTGGTTTCTTCAATCAAAAACCCAACCAATGGAGATAAAAGGGGTTGTCTCTAATATTAGGCGTCTGTCAGACTCTTTCATATATTTTTCAGTTATCAAGGTCAAACGTGCCTTCTTGAATAAGGAGCAAAATATGACCTCTAATTTTGATATGAATATTAGTAATTTTATGACTCGTTTGTTTTAACTTATATATAAGTTTTTCCTCAAAAACAATTGATTTGAAAAAACCACAGTACTCAAACCACATACAGGTTGATTTTATATTAGCCAAATTGATTTACCCAACGCAATCTTTTTAGTGCCTTTCTTTCTTTTGACTTTTTCATTCAATTCTTTATTATGGAAAGCTATAAATACTAAATAATTTATTAAAAATAATTTATAAACCAAAAATAATAATGAATTATAGGGGTGTTTGGGAGTTAACTGTTATATGCTGGCTGTTAGATGGTTTGACTAACTGCTTGTAATACCTGATTTGACTAGTTAATTGTACAAAAGATTCTGGTAAAATTAGTTGATAGTTAATAGTTATTTGATTAATCTACATAGTTAGCATACTTTATCAGTTAATAAATTTATAACACTTGTGTAAGGCGGCCTTATGGTAAGACAATGAAAAATAATTTTAATTCATATGATTTATAAACTTTATAAAATATCTCATGCATTAGAAGTATCATAAAAAATTAATGTTGATTTTGAAATAGTTATTTTTTTTGCTAAATTTCAATTAAAATAAACTATCATTAATTTATTAAAATACTTAATTAACTAACATAATTATTAATCATTAAATTATTAGTAAAATGAAAATAAAATTTGTCTTTTAATTTAGTATTAATATAGATACTTATATGTGAAATGCATGTTCACGTAAATGAAGAAAAATAGAGTTAGACTATTGGAATGGAGTAAGACAAGTAAAATTGTAAATATGCATGTTCACGTAAATAAAAACAAACAAAGTGAGGCTACAACAATTGAGTAAGACGAGTAAAAGATGGGTAAATATATAACACACTTCCAAAATTAGTTTTTTGAATCCAATCAACTCTTATAATAAAGTAATTACCAAACACAGCTAATCAGTGTTTTGTGCCTAGTCAAACATTTAACGAGCTCCAAAAAGCTAATTTTGATAGGCCCATTAATATTTTTGGTCCATTTCAATTTTTTTGTCCACTTTAGGTCCATTAGGGCCCTATAATACAAATAAAGGAATCAAATCCACTCTAGGTCCATTAGGGTTTGAACATCCTATATAACCCTTTAAACCCTAGGCGGCAAGGTTTGTTTAGATTCGGAACATCCTACAGAGGTAATCAATCTGTTCCCGATTCTTGTGAATTTTAAGGTTCTGTTGTGTATGCTTCATCGGAACACCGCAGGTTGATTGTTTTCTGATTTGTATGGTTTGCAGGGAATACGAGGAAGAGCCCAGAATATTAGTCATCTGTCCGAACAAGGTGCCGACGCCGATCAACACCAGTTAAGGCGGCCTCATCGGCGACCATTAACGGTGAAAAAAAGTCAAGCAAGGCGCGCGGCGATGGCTGTCAACCGGCGATGGATCTTCCCTCCGGCAATGGCTCCTCCGGGGCTCCTCCTAGACAGGTTCATTTCTTCAATTGTTTTTGATTGCTCTTAGAAAGATCATCTGACCAATTGACCATTGTTCTTGTTTGATTCTTCAATTAATTATGTGTCTGTGTGTGAATTTGAATTTGTTCTTAGAAAGATCATCTGACCAATTGACCATCGTTCTTGTCTGATTCTTCAATTAATTAAGTGTCTGTGTGTGAATCTGAATGTAGCTGCTGTCTCGTTTATTGCTGTCTCGTTTAGGCTCGTTTATTTCTGTCTCGTTTGCTGCTGATTCTCGTTCATTGATCATCTCGTTTATTGCTGTCTCGTTTATTGCTGTCTCGTTTGCTGCTGATTCTCGTTCATTGATCATCTCGTTTATTACTGTCTCGTTTGCTGCTGATTCTCGTTCATTGATCATCTCGTTTATTACTGTCTCGTTTATGGTTGTCTCGTTTATTGCAGTCTCGTTTAGGTTGGTTTGATTGGTTTGACGAGACAGCAATAAACAAGACAGTGGTGTTTTAGACATTTAACCATATTTTGAACCTGCATAATTTGTTTGAAGCTACACCTTAAATTCCTGTTTTTGTTATGTGTTTTTCTTTGGGAAATTCTCGAGTTTTAATAAATATTTCAAACTTTACTTTGTCAGGATGAATGCCGAACTATATAAAGATTTCGAACGTCGCTTCCAGGTAATAAATATTTATTTGATTTATTATTAGTGTTTATTATTTGAGCTCGGCCTCACCTCTCAGATTGTTTTTCCACAGAACTTGCAGCTCCATGAAGGCAAGGTATGGACAGTGACATCATTTGACCGGGAATGGGTTTTCCGGTTCGATTCTGACCTCCACACGCGACCATCTGTCCTAGGTTGGACCCTAGATTGAGCAAGAACCCTAGGACAGGGAAGTTCGAGAACAGGAGAATTTGCGTGAGGGCATTTTGTAGCGATACATGGAGTGAAATGATTGGTGTTTCGCTTATGTCGTGGATTGTTGAGAGTAGGTACTGGAGGCTACCAGATGAAGATGAGGATGCAGAGCAAATGAGAGTCGATCGGTTTGTATACAGATTTCAAGAAGCAGAAGGATTTTTCATAAAATTTGTACTTTTAGACCTAAAGTCCAAAATGATCTTTAATGAACTATATATTTAGATTCTCTTATTTCATAGCTTCTTTCCAACTAAATGTAATTAGATCAGACAGTTAAATGAAACTGAAACCATCAAACATCAACAAGAATTAATGTAGAAATTATGTGAAATCATGTTACATCGCGGAAATTGACATCAAATATTTTAAATTAATTTTGATGCTAAATTATTATAAAATGTAGCCCTTGATCTAGGATTTAGCAGCGTTTTTGTTTTTGAACCCTGCACAATATACGAATCAAATAATTTAGTAAATAACTTATTAAATTTTGGTTGATTGTTTGTAATTTTCGCTAAGAAAAATCATTATGTATACCATTTTTCGCGAATCCGCCAAAATCATTCACAATATCTGCAACTCTCCGATTTGCAGCCTTATCATATGATCAAGAAAGAAGTTATATCAGAGATATATAAAACAGAAAAGAACGAGCTAGCGATTTTAGCCCTAAATATATTGAAGACTCACCAAAACACGTCCATGCTCCTTAAGACATTCTGATACATCTCTCAACACCATAGATATAGCTTCCACTGCGCATCTTTATCTCCAATATTAATGAGCCCCGATACCAAACCCCCGGCTCTAATAAGCTTCTTGAGAGCTTCTAATGTTAAACTTTCAGCTTCTAAAAGAGTCGCTTCCATTTTAGCCCTAGCTCCACGCCCACGCTCGTGCAGACATTTTGATGCTAGATTTATAGCCTTATGAGAGATTCTGATATGAGCGCTTGAGCTTCTGTTATCGCCTCATTTAGAGCTTGAGTTCCGACCAAGTTAAGACCTTCTGATAAAAATGCTAGATGTTGTGTCAGATTGTGTTTGAGATATTTTGTTGCCAAATTCCGCGCTTTTGTCAGTGCCTCTTTTGCAGTTTGAGCTCCATTCTGATGAACTGATTCAAAAGCTAAAATTAGAGCTTCCTTTACAGCTTCACCTGCAGCAATCATGGCCTCGGATTTTCCTGTTTAATTAGAGAATGAAATTTGTCTCAAATTAGGCCTATTTATGTTTGATACTATGTGTATATAAAAGAGAACTATTGCTTCGGAATTTTTGGTTTAATAATCAATTCACTTACCTTGCGCCTCGTCCATAAATGTGATTGATCTGTGTTCTACTCCATGTAGCTCTTGATCAGAAGATTTATATGCATAATTGATCGAGTCTGTATGTTAAAAAAACAACGAATCAAAAGTACAGTTAACCTAAAATCAAATTGAATGAAATTGAATGATATTTTACTCACGGATTTCACGATGTGTGCATTGCAGACTCCAATTCCTGGATCTTTCATAAATGCCTATCTGCAAAAAGTGAACTATGATGAATGATAATAATATTGAAAGCAATAGAGAGAGATTTGGGAGAACCCAATTCTTGAAAGATAAGAGAATGAATGACAAAGAGTTACATATGAGGGTTTATAGAGAGACCATCAAAATGACTAAACTATCCTTCAACTATATAAATATATATACATTAACATCCCCCCTCAAACTCACGATACTACAGCAAGAAGCATTGAGAGTTTGTCTGATAAGAAGCGGAAGCGAGCAGTTGAATGAGCCTTCGTAAAGAAGTCAGCAAGCTGGAGAGATGATGGAACAATTGGCAATGAGATCGTACCAATCTGCAAATGATGGCGAGTGAAGTGGCAATCAATCTCAATGTGTTTGGTTCGCTCATGAAACACTGCATTACGGGCAATGTAGATCGCACTCTGATTATCACAGTGTAATGGAGTGGGACCTGGAAGTTTGATTCCAAAATCAGATAGCAACCAGCGCAACCAAACAATCTCAGCGGTGGTAGAAGCCATGTGACGATACTCAGCTTCTGTAGAAGAGCGAGAAATGACATCTTGTTTCGTGCTCTTCCAAGAAATGAGAGAGTCGCCGAGAAAGATGCAAAATCCAGTAGTGGACTTGCGATCCTCAGGATCCCCAGCCCAATCAGCATCGGAATAAGCACGCAAATCCAAGGATGCCGAAGAAGAGAATAGGAGACAACGAAACTGGGTACCTCGAAGATACCTGAGAATACGAAGAACAGCAGCCCAGTGAACTGAAGTAGGAGCAGTGACAAACTGACTGACAACATGAACAGCATGCGCAATATCTGGGCGAGTAACTGTGAGATAAACCAAGCTGCCAACAACTGTACGATATAGGGTGTCATCTGACAAAGGAATCTCATCTGTAGAAGAATAGCGAGCATGAGGCTCAAGAGGAGTGTCTACCGTCTTATTGTCTGTAAGACGGGCACGCTCAAAAAGATCGGCTATATACTTCGACTGAGATAGCAGATAACCCTTAGGAGAAGAGGCAACCTCAATACCCAAAAAATACCTGAGCACGCCCAAATCTTTCATAGCAAAGCAATGAGTCAAATCCTTCTTCAACAAGTCAATCCCCTCACAGTCATCACCAGTAATAATCATGTCATCAACATACAAAGAGGAGAATCTGACCCTTACTTGTATGTTTGACAAACAAGGCAGAGTCATAAAGACTGGGACGAAAGCCAAGAGAATAAATCACAGTGGAGAACTTCTCAAACCAAACTCGAGGAGCTTGTTTGAGACCATACAGAGATCTGCGAAGTCTACAGACATGCCCTGGCTCATGTGCTACACCGGGAGGAGGAGTCATATAGACCTCCTCATGAAGATCACCATACAAGAAGGCATTCTTAACATCCATCTGCCAAATCTTCCACTGGCGAACAGAGGCAACCGCAATCATAGTACGAACAGTAGTCATCTTGGCAACAGGAGCAAAGGTCTTATCATAGTCCATCCCATACTCCTGTGAATAACCCTTTGCAACAAGGCGAGCTTTGTATCGCTCAACCGAACCATCAGACTTGGTCTTAATCTTATAGACCCGACGAGAACCAATGGTGTGTTTTCCTGAAGGCAAGGGTACCAAATCCCAAGTGTGAGTCTGATGCAAAGCAGCAAGCTCCTCAGCCATCGCAGTCTGCCAAAGGGGATCACAAATAGCCTCTCTATAGGACGTAGGCTCAGACAGAGAATGAATGGACACAAGAAAGGAAGTGAAAGGAGGAGAGTATAGGGAATAAGCAAAATCAGGTTTCTGAGTAGACTTACGTGGACGAGTGGACTGGCGAAGAGGAGGATGAACCGCAATCTCAGAAGATGATGGAACAGGGATGGGAGGCAATGGAGAAGGAGGATGAGAGACCAAAGGAGTGTCTGGTGCAGGATCACCCGTGTCCGGGGTAGGAGAACCTGTGTCTGGATCAGGAGTATCAGAATCTGGCAGCAGAGCAACATCGGTGGCAACATCAAAGGGATCGATGCTAGTGAGATCTGACTGAGTCAACTGATGGGAAGTGGATGGAATAGAGTAAAATGGAATATGCTCCAAAAACACAACGTGACGAGAGACATACAATCTCTGACTGACTGGATCAAAACAACGATACCCCTTCTGACCACTACCATAACCCAAAAAGACACACACAGCCGATTTGGAAGAAAACTTAGAGCGCTCAACATGTGGTTTAAGAACAAAGCAAGTAAAACCAAAAACTCGCAAGGAAGAATAATCAGGGGGACTACCATACAACCTCTCAAAAGGTGACAAACCTGAATTGTGAGAGGTGGGAATTCGATTAATCACATGGACAGCCGTGAGAATGGCTTCCCCCCAAAAAATCCTCGGCACATCAGCTGACAACAAGAATGAGCGAGCTGTCTCAACCAGATGACGGTGTTTCCTTTCGGCAACACCGTTCTGCTGAGGGGTATCTGTACAAGAAGTCTGACAGATGGTTCCATCAGAAGAAAGAAGCTGGCAAAAAGCATTAGAGGTGTATTCACCTCCCAAATCACACCTAAAACACTTAATGACAGAAGAATGTTGTGTCATAACAAGAGCTCTAAATTCACGATAAATATCCAGAAAGTCGGATCTATGTTTCATAAGAAAAACCCAAGTATAACGAGTAAAATCATCAATAAAGGAAACATAATATCTGGAACCCCCTTTCGTAAGCACGGGAGAGGGTCCCCACACATCAGAATGCACAAGATCAAAAGGAGCAAAAGATGATGAAACACTGTTCTGAAAAGGCAAAGCAGAGAACTTTGCAAGTTTACAACCACTACAATCAGAAATGTCATGAGAGTTCAGTGGTCCTAAAGCTCCCGTAGAGGTTAAGAACCTTAAACGGGGGGCTGAAACATGACCAAACGAGAATGCCACAAATAAAAGGGTGAGGAGCTACTCAAACGAAATGACGACAAATCCACACTAGAGGCGGCAAAAACATCTGATGCCCCGACCTGGTCCAACACATAGAGTCTCCCCTGCCTAAGCCCTGTCCCAATCACCATCTGAGATCGACGATCCTGAATAAGACAATGGGAATCGGAAAACCAAACATTTAGACCGGAATCACACAATTGACCAACAGAGCATAAGTTAAGGGCAAGACTAGGTATATAGTAAACATGATCAAGAGAGATGGAAGACGTAACAACAGGACCAATACCCTCCAATGGCATAGAGGTGCCATCAGCAGTGATAATGGGAAGAGACAAGTGAGGAGATAGGGACTCAAAAGACTCAAGAATAGGAGATATGTGGTGAGAGGCACCCGAATCTATGATCCATATACCTGAAGCAGATGATGATGGCAAACCTGGGGAGGGAGAAGCAGACATGGCATGAGGCTGTGAGATGAGGAACTCCTAAAACTTCTCCATCAACTGAGAATCCAGGGTAGGCGCAGCAGCCAGCGCATTAGGAGGAGGACGAGGTGCCCAAGGAGCAGTGGGCCTGACTGGGGGACGAGGTGCCCAAGGAGCATGTGGCCGATAAGGAGGTCGTTGCTGCTGTGAATTCCTTGCCAACAACAGAGGACAACTGCTCTTCCAATGACCTTTCTCATGGCAAAACCTACACGTATCAGAAGATGCATGTGCAGGAGGAGCAGATCTGCCACCGAAAGGAGGCCTATAAGGGGCAACCAAAACAGATGGCATAGGGAGAAGAGGGGCCTCCCTTTCAGCCTTAGTAGTCTTGAGGCGAGTCTCCTCCGCAAGCAACTCACTGACCACAGAATCAACCGAAGGGAGGGGAGTACGATGGAGAATAGCCCCACGCAAGCCCTCAAACTCGCTACGAAGAGCCATCAGAAACTGGACCAAACGTTGTGCTTCCCTCCAAGCAATATAGGGTGCAAAAGCTGTCAACTCAGGGGATTCAGTCAAGGCCAACTGATCCCACAACTTACACATGGCAGTATAGAAATCCTGAATGCTCAAATCATTCTGACGAAGTGCACGAATATCCATCTCCAACTGATACTGTGCAGCAAAGTTAGACTAAGTATAGAGCCTTTGCAAGTGATCACAAACCTCCTTGGCCATTTCATACTTAGTCAACTGAGCACCAATGGACTGATCAATCGAGTTGTGAATCCAAGTAACAATCTTAGCATTATCAGCCTCCCAAGTCTCAAACGATTTCTCATACCCCCCACAACTGAGAGTAGGCTTCACCTTCACACCATTAACATAGCCCCACAAAGACTTACCCTTCAGAAAAGTTTTCATAACACTACTCCAATGCGAATAATTCTTACCATCCAACCGAACACTAATGGTTTGGATAGAATCACCACCACCCGCCATGACTAACACAAAGCAAAACCCAACAAACAAAGGGCACAAATCTGTCCACTACAATGAACCCGAATGACACCAAAAGCACCAATCCGAAAATAACTACAATTCCGAAACCAAACAATTCAAACCCACGTACAATTCCAAAAGCTCACAATCTCCAACTCAACAAATCCCCAAATTAACAAACCCTAACAAGTTTAACCCACAAGCACATCCAAATAACCACAAATCGATGAATACGAGTACCCATACGCCAATAGCATCAACCCATACACCAATAGTATCAACCAAGCAAGGAAATCGGCCGAAATTACCTTCACGAAAACGGATCCGAAAAAACCAAAACAGACCGGCGCGGAGTGGGTTTTGGATTTCAATCGGTTTCCAATTTACAAAACCAAACTCTAGATACCATATTGAAAGCAATAGAGAGAGGGATTTGGGAGAACCCAATTCTTGAAAGATTAGAGAATGAATGACAAAGAGTTACATACGAGGGTTTATAGAGAGACCATCAAAATGACTAAACTATCCTTCAACTATATAAATATATATACATTAACAAATAAAAGTTTGATACGCATTAGAATCTAAAGCAGAAAAATTAAAAGCTTTCACTGTATATGAACTCTTATCAGCTGATTTTAAAAGCACTCAATGGAACTAAAACAGACCTTGCAGACAGCGGAGGAAAGCCGAAGCGGAAGCACCCGAGGTATTGGCCGGAGTTTCTCCGGCGCCAACCCTATGCCGGCGCCAACGCTATGCCGGAGAACAGGGACAGGGAATTCATATTAATTAACTGAGTCGATTGTGATTTGTTTTTTTGAAAAAGAGAAGAAATCTAACGATTGAAATTGCGCTACAGTTCATATCAGTAGGTTTTAGTATTCGGCAAAAATCTTTTGGTGTTGTAATTCGTTTCTTCTTCTAATTCTTCTTTTACTCTTCTTCTAATTCTCTTCTAAAAATTTGTATTATGAATATTCGTATTAAAAATTGGTATACCAAGATTCATTCCAGTAATTTCTCTCTCTTGTCAATCTCAGGTATTTCTATACACGAAAAATCATGCACCAATTAATCATCCCAGTCTAATTTATATTTTCTCATGAGTTCATTAATTGTTTTGGTTTGTTTCTTTAAAATAAAAATAAAAAATAGATGTGATTTGTATTTTTTTGTGAAGATCAGCAATGATAATGAAGAACAGAAACATCGCATTCAATGGGTAATTGATAGTCCTGATCTAATCTACTCTTTTAATTCATAAATTGTTTGCTATTTTAGTGCTGATTCATTTTTGTTGATTCATATAATGTAATAGATTTTTATCAATATTATTGATGCTGAATTTTTAGATGTTGAATTTCACAGAGATATCAAACTTGAGATGAGATATCAGTCAGTTCTTTTCCTTTTTGAAAAATCAGCTTAAATTCAACGTGAATCAGAATCAAAGCGAGACAAATTGATGGAAAACTTTTCTGTAGAATTTAAAGTATTTGAATTGCATCTTGAAGCTTGATAATCATCATCGCATATTTCATTACTAGCTTGATAATCATGATCAGGTATGTTTGAATATTTGGATATTACCCAATCATTGAAAAGTATTTCTATCATGAACACAATCAAAATTCGGTTTTTCTAACGAGTGCCCAAGAAAATTATATTCCATATTAATCTGTGCGGTATTTAACTCTTCTTTCCTTCTACATTAATTTATGCGTTAATGCAGTAATCTCACCATTACTTTCTTTTCTTCGTCTGTGTTATAATTATCTCCCAAAAATATGGTAGATATCCACAAATATTTTCATACTTATCTCTTTAAAATTATCATGCTACTTTTTTTTTTAAGGAAAATAAAATAATCTTGCTACTAAAGTAAAGATTTAGTAGAAATTTCAATATAAGTTATATTTTATAACTACTAAAATTTTGAAATTGTTCATAAATTAAAGATATAAACATAGATCATCATATTTATTATTGTCAAAATAATTTAATAAGGTATATATACGCATTAATGTTTTATAAAATAATTTTGAAAAACGAAGAAGTTGGCATCAATATTCAAATTCTAGGACAAGCCACCATGTTTATTATGTTAAAATTATACTTCACTTTAATAAACAAAATAATTTCCCTTTTCATAAATATTAGTTTCTTACTAACTTTAATATTATACCTTCCTCAAAAGAAATTATACAAATATTATTTTAACAAAAAATGAATTATATATGAAATTATTCAGACTTGAATAATAAAATATCACAACTATAAATTTAAAAAAATCACGAATTTAGATAAGTCACAAATTTTCTTCAGAAAAAAATAAAAAGAATAAAAGGATAAGCCTCGGCTATTATAGATAAGTCTTTGCAAATTTGTAGCATTTGATTTTGGTAACGTTGCGTTGTAATAATTAAACATTAGCGTCTTTATGGCCATCGATATCGTCAACATTAACTCGAAATATGGGATAATAATGGTAACTTGAAGTTAATACGTATTTTGAGGGTAAAATATTAATTACTGCACAGATTAATATGGAATCTAATTTGCTTAACGGTTTTAAAAACCGATCAAAATTTTAGATCTAGAAATATGGACATATAGAAGAGGAGAGAGAAGATGAAGAGAGAGAAGATGAGGGAGAGAGAGAAGATGAAGAGAGAGAAGATGAGGGGGAGAGAGAGAAGATGATGGAGAGAGAGAAGATGAAGAGAGAGAAGATGAGGTGAGAGAGAGACAGTCACTTTAATCATTAGACAAGTCACTTAAATTTCATCTAACAATACAATGCTAAATCACAAGTCAAGCTATAAATAAGAGGCCTAACTAGTTTTGCTATGAGAAGCATGTGAACCAGATCCCAGCACATCATCTTGTGATCATAAGATCAATGAATATCCCAGCGGAAAAGTTCCACGGCCTCGACTAAACTATCAAAATGGCCTAAATGGACACAGCCCTCCATCTTCTTGTTTTTTTTTACAATCCCCTCCCCATCTCCCTCAAACTATTTATTCTCGCACCGTAGGTTTATGAAGAGCTTGGCTTATAAACATACCGTGCGAGAACAAATACATTGGTTGAGAAGGAAGAGGACTGTAAAAGTATGATATATCCTTAGTAGCAAGTACAGCTCCCAGATTCAAAATAATATCCTAACACCTATACAAAAGAAAAATTCATTGTCATTCATGTGAAGTGATAAAATTTATTGGAAAAGAAACTGTCAATGTTAGCAAGAACTCTTAGCAATCTTCCATGTATGATTTGCCAGTTTAATCTTCCATGTATAGATACAGAAACCCGTATTTGACAGTAGATAGCAAAACATGATGAAAACATGTGCAATAGATATGCAAATTGAACAGCTAACACAATTTGACCAAATATATATGCAAATTGAAATCTTTTGGTAAGCTATCTATAGCTCATAATCTGTGTGTAAAACAAGAAACAATGCAAATCATAAAAAAGCACAATATACACATCATAAACATCAAGACATATACACATCTAGGCACAACAATATATACACATGAAGACCAAATCTATATATTCTTCAATTTAAATTTGAATCCAAAAGAAGAGGAAAAAATGTTACAGATCTAAAGAGTTTGTAGCTTCCATCAAATAAATAATAAACAAGTCATATACACATCAAGTCACCACAATAGCAAGACATTGGGCACGCAATTTGTACCTGCATGGGGTGCTTTGGTGGTAGCCGGAGCAGATGCGGGAGGCGCCGTAGCCCTGGCTCCAAGGGATACAGTACCTAAAACAAGTAAGAAAATTTATTGGAAAAGAAACTGTCATTATTAGCAAGAACTCTTAGCAATTTTCCATGTATGATCTGCCAGTTCAAACAAGCACCTTTTCTTGAAAACTTTATAGATACAGAAACCCGTATTTGACAGTAGATGGCAAAACACGATGAAAACATGTGCCATTGATATGCAAATTGAACAGCTAACACAATTTGACCAAATATATATATGCACGTAATAATATAACAGAACAATATACACGTAATAATAACATCTAGTCAATACACATCTAGGCACATCAATATATAGCAAGTCATAAATTACACCTTCATATATACACATGAAAACCAAATCTATATTCTTTAATTTAAATTTGAATCTAAAAGAAGAGGAAAAAATGTTACAGATCTAAGGAGTTTGTAGCTTCCATCAAATAAATAACAACAAACAAGTCATATACACATCAAGTCACCACAATAACAACACATAATTTACACCTTTCATACACATGAAAACCAGTCTAGGATGAAGAAAATAAATGAATAATTACCGCGGGCATGGGGACGAGTAGGAGCCAAAGCGCAGAATAGTGCCTACATATAAAACGATTCAAACATATGAAAGGTAAGTATCTGCAAACTTAACCAGTTTTAAGGTTAATAATATCAGCAGCCCAAAACCTTGATCATACTCGTTAGAAAGTGACATGTTTTCTGTTTGACTTCTAGGGACTATATTAAGATGAAAACAATATCATTCTCAAACAGATGACCATAAATAAATAGTCGTAGATTTCAGGTTCTTGACATAAGTAGTTTAATCTGTCTAAACCTATATATGGCGATTATAAGAGCGAAAACATTAGGCGAGTGATTTGTACCTGCATGGGGTTCGCTGGTGGTAGCCAGAGCAGATGCACGAATAAATGATTAGCCAGAGCCCTGGTACCAAAGGGATAGAGTACCTAAAAAAAAGTTACAAAACGAATGAATAACCTGATATCAGAAAATACAGTTAAAAAAAATGAATGAATAATTACTGTGGGCATGGGGACGAGTAGACGCAGTAGCAGGTGGAGGCACCGCATCGAACCGCAGATTAGTGCCTATAAAGCGATTCATACATATAAAAGGTTAATATATCTGCAAACTTGATATGTATAAGAGGTGTGAGAGAAAAATAAGGTTAAAATATATACACTACAAAGTTATCACTCTGAATATGCAACATATTCTCAAGACACTTCCTTTTTCTTGATATATATATATATATATATATATATAAAAGTAGTCTCTAATCTTTATAAACTTCTATAAATGACAATTTTAACATTAATAAAGATTAGGCACGTGATTAATTTGTACCTGGCCGGAACAACTGCAGGAGGCGCCGGAGCAGCTGCAGGAGGCGCCGGAGCAGCTGCAGGAGGCGCCGGAGCTCCGGCAGCAGGGGATAGGGTACCTAAACAAAGTTACAAAACGGATGAATAGCATGATTTTGTACAAACCTACCTAAGATGGGATAAAAGATATTCAACCCAAAAGAGAATCATGTAAATCGATGTCTAAAGAGTCTATAGCTAGCTTCCATCAAATAGACAACAACAAACACACAACATCGCGATTCATATACACATCAAGTCACAACAATAGCAAGTCATAAATTACCCCTTTCATACACATGAAAACCAGATCTAGGTTACTTCAGTTTCTCCATAAATCATAATCAAATGCTCCATAACATAAATAATTTGCTAAAATAACATGCTCCTCCATAAATCATAATCAAAAGCCCCATCTATTTCAGTAAACATGCTCAAACCTCGATATCTCCCATGGAGTTCGGCGCTTCATCATCGAGCGATGATGTTCTTGGACGAGGAGGAGGCAAGGTTTGCTAACAACGTTGGCAGCGGAAGCAACGGCAGGTGCGACATCATGGACTTCTTCGACCCGGCCCGGTCTCACGAGGGGTTGCACGAGCAAGGCCCGCCACCATTCCCGAGGAAAACGTATGAAATGGTCAACCCGGAGTCCGATCCGGTCAATTCCTTGGACACCCACAAATATTCGCAGGATCTTCAAACACAGCAATTTATTGATTATCAAATGATTTTGAATATATACGATTTTGAATCAAAAACAAATCAGTAAACTAGGCAGAGATGATGGGTAAAGATTGATTGCCTGAAATCTTTTTACAAATCGTTTGACGGGACAGCTCTCACCGGAAACGTTCCAACCTGGTCGGAAATGAAACCCCTTAGGTATCCTCATATCTGGTTCGGTTGAGAGACGATGGAGGTTGAGGGCTTAGGAGCAGATAAAGGGAACGAAGAAGAGCCCTAATGGGCCTAATGGGTTTTAATTAGGTTTTTCAAACGGGTGGGTTTGGTGTCATGATTGGGCTTAGTTAATAAGGATAGATTAGTCTTTTCCATTAGCTAAGTCAGTTAGTTAGCAAGTTAGTTAGCTGAGTTGTTAGCTGAACGGCCAGAGCAGTTAGAGGGTGGTGATTTGGGGTAGAAATAGCATGATCCGGGAGAAGGGGGAGGTTATCAGATTGTTGGAATCTCGATCACTGATCTAACTCTCATCCCTATTCTCTCTCTTTCTCATCTAAAAAGGGGTTTATCCCCCATTCTGTAAATCAGGCTAATAAGCCATTTCTCAATCAAATTACTGTTTTGTGCAAAGCTTGTTCTTTGTTCCTGTCATTTGGGCGGACTTAGATTGGGTAAAATGAGTTGGGTTTAAATGGGTTGGGTTATTGGGTACCACTATGCCTAAGTACTAAAATTATAATATTGAATTTATAAATACTAAAATTTGAAACGTAGTTTTAGGTCCCTGTATGTAAATAATATAAATTTTCTCTTGTTTAATTTAATAGATTTTTTTGAATTTGATATCATGTTTCAAACAAAAGTTTTGAGTTTTTAGGGTAATTCATGTACCAAAGAGATGGGTTTAATGGTACCCGATGGGTATTCTAAACCCGTTTAAAACATATGGGCTAATACCCGCCCGTAACCCATTAAGTTGATGGACGGGTATTTTAGGAAAATTACTCTATGGATTTGGGCGGGCAAATATCGTGGGCCAAATTGCCACCCTATCCCAGATCCAACAATAAATCATGATTACTTTAGCAATAATATTGTTATTTTCAAACATTAATTTTTATTTCAATTTAATTCAATTCAGTTCAGTTTGAAAATTTTAATTTAGTTCAATTCGTTCAACAAAGATAAGTTACAAATAATTCGGTTTAAGGACCTGTTTGGTGGAGTTTATCCACAAAGTAATTTAGTTCAATTTAGTATATTTTATTTTTTTCAGTTTAGTTCAATATATATTTCTTTCGGTTCATTTCAATATTTGTTTTCTATTGTTTTCAGTTCAGTATATTTATATAATTTTTTCCAATTCAATTCAGATAAATATATTTATATTATCTTCCATTTCAGTTCAAATAAATATATTTATACTTTATACTTCAATTCAGTTCAGTTCAAATAAACATATTTATATTTTTTAAATTCAGTTCAGTTCAGATAAATAAATTAATAATTTTTCCAATTTAGTACAATTCCTCGATATTTTTTAATAAAGTTCTCTATAAATTTTTAAGTTCAGTTCAATTTTAATCAGATCAGTAAATTTAATTAATAAAATATGTGATTTGATGCTATCCAAATTAGTTTAGTCATATTGTTTTCAGTATATTTTTATTTTTAGTTCATTTTAGTTTATAAAGATCATTGATGATATGCAACCAAATCAAAATGTAGGTGTTTATTACTATTTTTGTACATTTACTTCTAAATCAACATATTTGGTTCAATCAACTTAATTTCGTTCAGTTCAAATCAGACCAGTTAAAATTTTTAAATACAATGAAATCATATTCATCTTAATTTAGAAGTACTATTAATCTTTTTCGTACCTATAATATTTACTCAATTTAGCTTAGTTTAAATCATATCAAATCAGTTCCAAAGTAGAACGAGATAATGACTAAATTCAAATTCAAAAATGGAAATTAGTTCATAATGGGGAGAATAACTTCATTATAATTATGAACAAATGTAATTTGATTAATTTCAATTATATATATATTTTTTTTCCAAGCTAGTTAAATATTTTTACATTTTTCAGTTCAATTCAGTTCAATATATATATACATACATATATATATATATATGTATGTATATATATATATACATTTCTTCAGTTCAATTCAATGTATGTATTTACTTTTACAGCTTAGTTCAACATATTTTTATTTTTTTGCAGTTTAATTCAGTATATTTTTATTTTTCCAGTTTAATTCAGTTTAGCAAAAATTAATCTCAAGCAAACATGGCCTAATATGAAAATTTATAAGACCCCCTATTAGTTGGATCTGGACCTCATTAGGCCCATTAGGGTTATTGTGTTTATCTACACACTTTAATCTCTATATAAACTTGTCTATTCCCCTTTCAAAAAAAAAATATAAACTTTTCTATTCCTAAACCCTAGACAGTCGTTATCCCATCGTTTCTCAACATATACCGAAACAGCTATGAAAATATCAGAAGGGTTTGAGTTTCGAACTGGTTGGAACGAGGTATTCCGGGGAGGTGTCGTAAGGATCGTTCCGTCTGCCGGTTTGTAAAAAGATTTCAGGTAATATCAATCTTTGTCCATGATCATCCCGATCAAATTTATAGTATTTTTTCGTGAGTTTTTGGTTGATTATATTGTATATTGTGTTGATGGATTCAAACTGTTATTTTATGTATAAAAAAAATTGTAGATCTGTTTTCCATGTGTATGAAAGGTGTAATTTATGAATTGATATTGTTGTAACTTGATGTGTATATCATGACCTGATGTTGTATGTTTGTTGTGATTTTTTGGATGAAATCTTCAAATTCGTTATCTCTGTACCATTTTTCTTCTTCTTTTGTATTCAATTTTTTAAAGAATATAGATCTGGTTTTCATGTGTATGAAAGGTGTAAGTTACGATTTGCTATTGTTGTGACTTGCTGTGTATATTTGTGGTTATTTATTTGATGGAAACATCTACAACTCTCTTTAGATTTGTAATTTATTTTTATTCTTTGGAAAAGATTTATGATTTAGGTGTTAATTATGATTTGAACTAGAAGAAACTGATAATGAACTTCCCTTTCAGAGACCATGAATGCAAGGGGCTAGGTATTATAGCAAAGCATCGACCTACTACCGATCTTCTGGTTGACAGTGGTGCAGATGTTATCAAATGTAAACGTTCTCAGTGAAACCCCATTGCCAAAAGGGCTACAATGTTAATGCAACTTGAGAAAATGAGAGAGGACACCCGAGACAATGGACTTAGTGCAATGGTGAAGCCATGTCAATGAGATTGCTAACACAATCAAAGAAGCTATCAGACTAAGGTAAGAAATCCTAACTTTATTTTATCTCTATTGCTCCATCATTATATATATTTTGCTTATGTTTATGAAAAATCAGCAAGCAAATGTATATCTTTGTTTGTGCAGGATTTCCTGAACAGGATTACGAGGGAACATTGATTCGTTGATCTAGAATGGCCAAGCGACATTGAACCGTATCAGATCAAGTATGTAGTTTATACATGCTTACATTATTATATGTTATCAATTGTTGCCTTGTTTAACAAGATCCTAATATTATTATTGCAGGGAATTCCTATTAATCCTAGAGGGCTTAGGAATCAAAAGTATGGAGCTTCTGTTTCCATTCACTTTTCTCATTTCCACCCCGACGCTTTATGTACCTTTGCCGGTTCTCTATTTTGTGGCTGGATAATACAAAGTATTCACTTATATTTTACATGGATGAATTAGACAGAGATTTGATGTCGCTTTGTATAGGGATTTCATGAGTTGTAAAGAGAATTATGCAGCTTTGTCCTTTAAGTTTATTATCATTGAATATGTAATTGATCATCCTGAACTGGGAAATTTGCTTGACTGCAACTGATGCAGTTAATTATAGTATTTTCTTGTCAGCTAATATTACATGTTTGGATTTTAGGCAGGTTTAAGAAATGAAAATTGCTGTTATCTAAGACATGCCATTATTACTTTTGAGTAACTTTTAAAAGTTTGTGATTTCTGTCCTAAGAACTATTTTCTATGATCACCTATATATACTTGCATCTAATTTATTTTGTAGACATATTAGTGTATAGACCCCAAGTATAAAAGTCATTATTTGTCAAAAACAACTATTATCTGACGAACATGGACATTTTTTAGAGTAAAAAAATCATGAAAATTGTGCTTAATTGTCTGGTTCGAAAATCATGAAATTATGTGAATTAATATGTCACATTTGTAAATTGACTACCATTATGGTGGGGTAAAATAGTTTTACCAGCTGAATAATTTTTTAAAAGCATTTTACCAGAAACATTGAGTTGGTCTCTGGAGTGACCGTCTATATTATGGCTATAATATAGACCAGGGACTACACTAATATAGCAAAATGAGTAAATTCTCGCGGGTCAAAATTCGGGTAGGAACCGGTTTATAACAGGCCCACAAGTGATGTTCACACACCATATATATAGACGCCAAAAGCAGAAACAACGCAGAAACCCAGAACCTCCAACTTTCCCCCAATTCCACACGCCCTTCAGTTTTCTCCCAAATCATAGAAACGCAAAACGAGAGATCAAAACGCGTTCGATTGAGTTGATTTCACGGATCAAAACGCGATCGATTCTGCTAGGAGCATGGATTTGAATTTGAGGCAAAAAGCTGAATTAAACTGTGGTTTAAACTAGGGGCATGGAGATCCAAAACAAGGTGAGTTCCCGATTGAATTTAGTTTCGATCAGTTTCGATGTATACAATATTAATCTGATGCATCGAATCCTCGCTAAGTGGAAAAAGAAAAACTTTTTCAATGCATGTTTATGAAAAGGTGGTTGTTTAGGTTGGAAACTAATGTGTTTACGATGGTTGAAATCTGATGTCTTTAGGTTAGAAACATGTGTGATGGTTGAAATCTGATGTCTTTAGGTTAGAAACAAGTGTATTTGTTTTGAAAATTGTTGTATTTATAACTAGTGAATATAGGTTGTTTAAAATAGAAACTAGCATGTTTAAAAATATGAATGCTAAAGTGTTTAGTTTAAAAACTGATGACTTTTGTTTCTTGTATTAAAACTCTTTTGTTAAAACTGAGAAGAAAGAGTCTACTAGTTGAAATCTGATGTCTTTAGGTTAGAAACAGGTGTATTTGTTTTGAAAACTGTTGTATTTACAACTAGTGAAAATGGGCTGTTTAGAATAGAAACTAGCATGTTTAAAAATATGAATGCTGAAGTGTTTAGTTTAAAACTGATGACTTTTGTTTCTTGTATTAAAATTCTTTTGTTAAAACTGAGAAGAAAGAGCTACTGGTTGAAATCGACGTCTTTAGGTTAGAAACATGTGTGTTTGTTTAGAAAACTGTTGTATTTACAACTAGTGAAAAAATGGGTTGTTTAGAATAGAAACTAGCATGTTTAAAAATATGAATGTTGAAGTGTTTAGTTTAAAACTGATGACTTTTGTTTCTTGTATTAAAACTCTTTTGTTAAAACTGAGAAGAAAAAGTCTACTGGTTGTAATTTGATGTCTTTAGGTTAGAAACAAGTGTGTTTGTTTTGAAAACGGTTGTATTTACAAAAGGTCTTGCAGGTAATGTTATGGTGACAATCACAACATCTCCAATTGAAGAAGATGACGATTATTGATGGGCCCCACCAGTTTGTTCATGGCAATTTGCATTGTGCCCAGGCGCCCGAGTAATACAAAACATGCAGGTATCTTTGACGCGCGCGTGTAAAGCGCGTGAAATAATAAATATAAATAAGTTTTGAAAATTGCAGTATAAGGACCTCCTTCCCAATATTATTTATAATTTCATCCTTCCTTCCTAATTTTCTTTGAAACTAGGTCCGGTCTATATTATAAGTATAATACAGACGGTTTATTTCAAGACTAATTAAGAAACATTTGGTCTAATTCCCACTCTTATCTTATTCTAATTCCCTGTTCTTTCTACGATTTCCTATTATGAAAAACTAATTGTAAATACTACACAATTTAATTAATTTATTAAAAAATTTAAACGAGATGTTCTTCCAAAAATTCGCCTTTCCTAAATTTCATATTGGATCTTTTCAAGTTAGGCTGAAAATCAGGGCCGGCCCTAGGTATTTAAGAGTATCTTCAACGGTAAGCTACAATACATTGTAGCTTACATTAATTCAAGCTAATTAGCTAGCAAATTACAAGTATCTCCAATGGTATTTAATATCATAAATTAGCTTGTATGATCTCATTCATTTTTAATACACATCTAAATACATTGAATTATTGATGTGGGGCCTACTCAAACTAGTTGCTTGCCAAAGCTAGTTGCTTGTGAAATTAGTGCTTGTAAAGGGTAAAACAATGGTAAGCTAGTGCTAAATATTTTTAAAAAATTGCCAAGCAAGTCCAAAAATGCAACCATTAGAGATGCTCTAAGGGCATGAATAGAATATTTTTTTAAGGGTTCTAACGGAACTTGAATTCTTAAAATATTTTTAAAATATTAGTTAAAATAATAGATTTCTATAAAATCGGGAGCCTTATTTTGGCCCATTTCTAAAAATATAGTGGGTTAAAGAACAAGTTTTTTAAAAAGTACACTATATTTGAATTTCTTTTTAAAAATGGGGCCCTATTTTAGCCCATGTTTTGGTGGCCTGAAGCGCAGGCTTCACTTGTTTCATGGGTTGTGCCGGCCGGGCCTGCTGAAAATGAATTAAATTGAATTGACTTGTTGAAAATGAATTGAATTGAGTACGCCTCATTAGGCCCGTTATATTTCTTGTTATTTAATCCCCGAAACCCTAGCTGCCGCGCCATCCCAAAACCCTAGCCGCCGTGCGTCGATCGATCGGAATGAGGGCTGGTGAGGAAACGAGGGCGGATTTTAAATTTTTTAGAAAGAAACCTGTTCGGAAGAAGTCCTCGCCGAACTGTATAGAGATTTCGATCCTTTGGTATATTCATTCCCCGTTTATGTTTATTTTGTGTTCTTTTGTTATTTTTTTTGTTCTGATCTGTGATTTGTGTGTTAAATTTAGGCTCTTGTTTGCGGATGTTGCTGATACCATCAGATCTACACTCTGCGTCGAGGCCATTGCTCCACTAGGGTTTGTGATTTTGAATGTTTTTCTTAATTTTCGCCATTTTAAATATTTTGAACTACTCAATTTAATAAATGTTTCATCTTTAGTGTCCCCGCTGATGCCCACTAATGGATTCAGAGGAGAAGCCATCAACCAGCGGCTCGACCGCCATACAATGCTACAATGAGACGAAGGCATTCACGTGCAACGGCCGAGAATGAAAAGATACCAGAAATGAACCAGGCTCGACAGCTGTTGTTGCACTCAGGAAGGTCTGAATTTCTATCATATATTTTTCCACTATTCTTGACATATATATAATCTTTAGTTAATCTCTGCTGTGTACTGATCAGGTTCGTCGTCCACAAATGGGCATTCCTCTTGAAATGGCACAACAGACTGTTTTTGTTAACGCTAAGCGGTATCATGGGATAATGAGACGAAGGCAGTCACGTGCAAAGGCCGAGAATGGGAAGAAACAGACAAGAACGCAAGATTGAGACCGATGGGGCTAGAATTAAGAGAATGAGTTCAAAAGGACAGAAGAATCTGACTGAGATAACAGAATTGAACCAAGCTGGGAGAAACACCGATGATGAATTGCATGGAGAATCTAGTCTCGGCCTTGGTCCCGCAAGGAAATAGCTGATCAAGGTCAAGGATTGTTTTGTTATTCGTTTTTTTTATTTTAAGTTTCATGATTCACTTTTAATGGTTTGATAAAAATCTAATTGTTGTTTGCAGAATCTGAAAGACAGTACTTTTCCATCTTCTCTGTCTCCATCAATCTATTCCTTCTCGCACGGTATGCTTATCAGAAAAATTCTTTATGAACATACGGTGCGAGAAAAGATAGATTGGGAGAGATGGAGAATATGGATTGTATTAGCTTGATGAGAAGAGGAGTGAAAATCTTGCTACTTTGCCTCTTATTTGGGTACATAGTTGAACTTATTTCCAATTAGACCATTTTACAAGTACAAGATGACTAAAACTAGGAACTAACCAATTTTTTTATTATTCAGATAGTCTTACAGGCGTTGAGAGATGCGAGTATGTGCTGAGATGGATTTCAGGTTTACCTGACGAAAAAGATGGCGTTTGTGACATCAAGAAAGGTGTCCATTTATTGCTTGTCAGTACTTCAGATGCGCCAGCCAAGTATGTTATCTCATTTTAGTTTTGTATTTTATCTTCAGAAAAAGAGATGAATTCAGCCTAGTTTTGTAGGTTTTCTTCAGAAAAAAGAGAGGAATTCAACCACCTTTCCTATTTGACACTAGGCTTTAAGTGGTCTAATTTATTGTAGATTTAGGAGATTAAAATGTGGCTGCTATCCTAACTATGACTTAAACGTAATGTTTGTGATCTGTGGAAAGTTCGTTGTTTCTCTTTCATGACGATCTTGGACTCTTGGCTTTAACGCGTGTTAAATCTACATGGACCAATCTTGTTGCATCTAAGTTGGCTTTCTTGATTAAGTGTATGAAAATTTTATCTGGATCTTCTTTCTGCTTATAATTTACGGCTCATTATGTTTCAGTTGTAAAATGAAGAGAAGGTCAGAAGAGATAGAGAAACAATTGATAAAGGGAGGAGAAGAATGGTCAAGAGAATCATGTCGCCCATTTATTTTACACCCATTGAGTAAGTAATTGACAATCCTGAACTAATTTAATATTTTGATTTGTATATTTTTTGCTATTTAAGCGTGTTTGTAGCTTTTTTATTGGACCTGTTTGATTTTTGGAGTCTTTACTTGATTCAGTTTAGGTTGTTTGTAGCTCGGTTCTAATTTCTTTTCCATTTAAGTGTGTTTGTAGCTATATATGTTTGCTAGTTAAATTTAACTTCTGTTCACTTTTGGAGAGCATGCATTTACCATTTGAATTTCTCTCAACCACACTCTTCTCTTTTATCTGATTTCTCTGCAATTTGTTAGTGATCTGACAAGGCAACTTGTAAACATGTAAGTCTCCATGTAAATGATTGGATTTCTCAATTTGAGCAAAAAAATTTCATTTTTTGATGTTTATTTTTGGATGATTTCGGCGTTTTGCAGTTTTTTCATTGGAAACCAAATCTCCGGGCCAATACTGAGAGAATTCGGAAACATCAGTACTGGCCTAAATTGACCATATTCTATGAATGGAGAAGGCAGGCGGCTTAGTGATATAACCAATTGAATGGAAGCATACCAAGCTTTTTACAGAACTGGGCTAATCTTCAAAGACTGTAAGACAGTAAACCAATTGAATGGAAGCATACCAAGCTTTATACAGAACTGGCCTAATCTTCAAAGACTGTAAGACAGTAAAACAAACTCCAACTTCAGAATTTCCTGTCAGCTACTAATATGTTGTGTTGCTTATTGCAGTTATATTCAAGCGATTGTCACTAACAAGATGACGTTGGTGATGCAAGGGCGGTGTCCATTATTATACTTAAATACTTCAGGTACGCCAGCCAAGTAATATACATAAATTTGCGGTTATTTTATCATCATGGTATTTGTGTGCAGAAAAAAGCTAGGAATTGAGCCACCTTTCCTATTTGTCACTAGGCTTTAAGTGGCCTAATTTATGGTAGATTTAGGAGATGAAAATGGCCGATATCCTAACTATGACTTAAACGTAAAGTTTGTTTCTCTTTTATGATTGTCTTGGTTAAAGCTTGTTAAATCTACATGGATCGATCTTGTTGTATCTAGGTTTCCATAGAAACTATGTTGTTTTGTTACAATATTCTACTGTAAGCTCTATCTATAACATCATCGATGGCAGATACTCTGGAATATCCTTTGATATAACATCATCGGTGTGAAAATTTGATTGCAGAAACCTTATTTTACGCAGCACAAAAGTAATCTACTAACTCTTCTGCTACATATATGATTCTTACAGTTTAATCTGTAGTATAATTTCTGATATATTTTCTGTACATAACTTTGCAGCCCGAATTACGATCCAAGTAGCGCACATGGGGCCTTCTGCAAGGGTTGCTACACTGGTTCGGAGCGTTTTTGCAAAGGTTGCTTCAGTGTATATGGTTTGGATTGTAGAATGTACGTAGGTCAAAGTACTGTTTTTAACATTATTGGACAGGAAGGTATGCATACAGTGTTATTGTTAAGATCTCTTAATTTTCTAAAGCAAAACAGTTAGCATAAACAACTAAGAATCAATAGCAGTGAAATGAAACAGTCACATGTTTTAACCTTTATCATTTTAGATGACTATTATTTTAAAATTTACAAAATATATACGATTCAAAATCAAAACTTTTCCGACCACCACCACTAAAATTTTTCCGACCATTATGATTGTTTCTCGACCAATCCAAGTTGTATGTTTTTCCGAAAAATTCAAGAATTGGGGTAAAAAATTAAGAGAAATTCTTTGGTGTTGCCCAACTTATGTGATAAAAAACACTTTCCTGAGTCAATTTTTGTACCTGCCATTCATTTTCTAATTTTTATTTCTTTTGCAATTTCCTATTATGAAAATTCATTATAAATTCTAAATAACTTGATTAATTTATTACAAAATTTAATAAACCTAAAAATAGAAGCAGTTGAATCTAGGTACCTCATAGGCCCATTAAAGGTTTTGGGTTTAATTAAAAATTTTATAAAACAAAAAAGAATCAAATATTATCTGGATTCTGGATCCACCTCTCTCATCTAGGCCCATTAGTGCTTTGCCCTTTTCTCTATATATACTTTATTACTCTTAAACCCTAAGGAGGCAGCTATTCCAGAACCTCGATTCGGTCGCCGTCATCGGACAATGAAAGTAGCAGTAGGGTTTCAGTTTAGAATAGGTTGGAAATGCAGTAGGGTTTCAGTTTAGAATAGGTTGGAAGGATGATTTCAGGTTGGAAGGTCGTTTTGTATAAAGATTTCAGGTAATAAATCTTCATTCGAGCATTATTCATCTCATTTCATGAGTATTTTTTGTTCCATTGATGCTGGTTGGGTGTTTTCAAAAAAATTGGATCTGATTTTCATGTTTCAGATCATTTGATATAAACAGCCACGAAAGGGGTAATTAGTTGATCCTATTTGTTTATGATTTAGTTTTGTATGAAAGGATGTGTTATTTATGATCTGGAAGAAACTGATATCGGAAAAAACTGTTTGCAGCCATGTGAGAGGACACCGGAGACAATCTTTTCTTGGACTCGAAAAGAGTAAGATTCTTATTGAAAATCCTACTTATTGAAAATAAATTAATCAAATGTGGGCATAAATGACACAAATTTAAATCTCTCTTTGTGCAGGAATTTCTGATCAGCAGCGCGAGGGATCTTGGAAGTCTTGATTTAGAACACGGGATGCCGAACTAGATCAGGCCATGTATGTGCAGTTTGTAAATGCTATTTATTAATATGTTATCAGTTGCTGTGTTGTTTAACATGCCCATTTTATTATTATGGCAGGAGATTTCTATTACTACTCGCATTGCACGTTACCCAGAAAGATTGCGGCAAAATTAGATGCTGAATCAAAGGAAGCCAGACATGGACTTCACGGTGTAGCAATAGAATATGTTGTTTATTCTCTGGTTTGATTGTACTAGGTTTGGGACGTGCTCTCAAACAAAGAAGTCGTGATCAATAAGGTTTGGGACGTGCTCTCAAACAAAGAAGTCGTGATCAATATCGCAGCTTCAGATCTTGGAAGTCCACATACCTAACAATCAAGCGTGAGGATTGCTCGTGTTTGCCTCTTTCGGACATAGATAAAAATAATGACAGCGGTTTGTATAGGGATTTCAAAAGTGTTGAGTAAACGGAGGGTTTTGTATTTAAGAGGGTCATATAAATCAGTATAGCTTCTATGGTGTAATGCATTTTCAGTAATAATTAAGATTAGGTGTTATATCTTGTAGTATATGTATCAATGTTTTGGATCTCTTCTAAATTTGTAAACCTTGAATATTAAGAACCAAATAATATGCATCTACTTAATTAATTGAGAACCATATGTATTAGGATGAATCTAGTCTCTGAATTCTAATTACCTTGTCATATTCGATTAAATCGCAAATAGAGTAAAGCTAATATATAGGATGCAATCAAAATCATCATCATATGATCTTATTATAGTCCTTGATATAGTAGCATAGATATAAATATTTCTGGAAATTTACATGTAAAGGATTGATGCTCTCTTACAGTTTTCAGCTGTTATATCAAAGCTGTTGATGACAATCTAATAGTCCCAGATCAAGATGCAGTTAGTTGCCCCAAATTATCTGAAATCTCACCCGAAATCGCTGATCATCGTGATGTTACCTTATCAACCCTTGCAATGGAACATGATAATCAGGAGGAAGGAGTTGTTGTCACTGTGAGTTTCATTTCATGGTTTTTTCCTGCGATATTCGATGCCAAGATGCAGTGATTGGGAAAATCATTGTCCAAATTTTAGCCTTTTCAGGATGTACTCTTCTCTGAAAATGACAATAAAGAAAGCTATGCTGAAGAATAAGATGGTTGTTGAAGAACAATTGAATGCAGTGAGAAAATTTGCAGAATGCCTACTGGAGTCTCTTGATGAACTCAATGCTATTGATCCCTAGATCCAAATGGTGCATGCAGAAATTTCCATTTCCTTTAACTATATTTATTTCCTTTATAAATGATGGATGCAGAACAATTGTAAGATGAAATTGTTGTTGAGTTTTTTAATATCTTAATAATCAGAATTTGGAAGGCAGTATTATAATCAATGATGATTATTTTTTTAAGATTTTCATATCAAACAAGTTCAAGTCACAATTTTCATTGCAAGACTTAAAAAGTGCGACTAAAAGTATTAGCCACATAATTGAAAATATGGTGCAAAAAAGTATGTCCGTGATTGGTAAATGAGCGATCAAGAAAAATTGATGCTCCTCCCCACCCCCAATATATGCTCTATAACAGTGGGGGATCCATAAATTTATTTTAGTATGGTTAGAACCAATATTTGTTATAGTTGCGATTTTATAAATTGAAATAGGTAAAACTTTTCCCATCTCAAAAATAATCCCCCACTCTATTACTTTTTTTATATGGCTCCGTAGCGGATTAATAAGGTGAAATAACTACAAATATCAATAGGCTACTCTTAGGGCCGGCCTAGGTATTTGGGGGGCTGAACAGAAAATTATTAAAAATATCTTAAAAAAAAGAGTTCGCTAAATTCAATTTTGTGTTGACGGTGAAATTTAATTTGGAAGAGAATTTTTGATACGCAAGAAAGAAATAGAATTAAGATAAATTAAAATGATGAGTTCTTTTAATTATTATAATTAAGGCCTTTATTTTGGCCCATATTTTAAATAAATGAGACATTTAAAGAAAAAATATTTTTTAATATATAAAATCTGATCTTTTTAAAAAAATGGAGCACTATTTTAGCCCATTATTTGGGAACTTTAAGCGCAAGTTTCACACGTCTCAAATTTGGGCCGGGCCTGGCTACTCCGTCAATTTTTTATATTGCTGGAGCCATAACGGTGTACTATGTAGATCCACCAATGCTCTATAAAAAAAAGTTAATTTTAATTAATCAATTACAAAGACCATGTTATCTTGAGATTATAATCCATTGAACTGAAAAATTTGTTATTCTGAACTGGATTAAAATTGAGCTGAACTGAAGTAACATTTAATTTATAAAATAGTAGTAGTATCAACAAATAATTTAGATTAATTAAATCATATAAAATGTCATTAAATGAATCATCCACGTTAGTTGGTTACAACTGAAGTTGATTATGATCTAATGTATTAATACGTCATTTATCTGATTTGAATTGAAATGAATTAATTTGATTGAACAAGGTATTTTGAAAGAAAATTAATATGCCAGCTACATTAGGTTGAGTAACATGAACGATTTTTTTCTTTAAAAAATAATTAATTTGAAATGAACTGAATTCATGATCTGAACTAAACTAATTTAAGTAAAATGATATATACTTGAAATAGTATGACGAAATTAATTTGAATAGTATCAAATCACATTTAAAATAAAATTAACATGACTGATCTGATATGAATTAAATTAAATTTATCTGCATTAAACTGCACTGAAAACAAAAATTGTGGAGATCCTTAATTAAAAAGTATAGACGAAATGCACTGACTGAACTAAACTGAAAGTATAAATAAATTTAACTAAACTGAACATAAAGTAATACAAATATAACTAAACTAAACTGATGGGTAGAAAACTACAAAGAACGGGCCCAAGTTTTCACAAACAACTGATGAGGAAACATAGTCCATTAGGCGTATTAGGGTTCCTATTACGTTTGACCTATAAATATACACTTTATCAGTTCATTCATCGATCTTCTCAATATTCCCAAACCCTAAGCAGCCGCATCTTATCCTATCGGAAGGTTTTCTGGTGTATCGGAATGGGGGCTACGTCAGACGGATATCAGCATCGGAAGAAAGATATCGAAGTCGATTTGTATAAAGAGGAGGAATGGAATGAGTTTATTTGCTGCTTCAGTATAATGTAGTCCGTCCCAGGTTATGTACTTTGAAGGGTCAGTGCAGGATTTCGTTCCTTCGTCACCACAAAAGAATGATGAATTCCAATTGTAAGGGCCTCCCGCTCCACAACACGATCTCAATTTGGGATACTTTTTCAACCAATTAAAAGAAAGTTTGAGTCTAATTAGAAGATGATTATGTCACTTTAAGACTATTAATTATCACTAATAAAAACATTTTACTGAAAAATATGAGTTTTAAGTAGTCGAACTAAGAGCATCTCCAATGGATAAAATAGATGATGGTTCTGAAAACTTCTTTGTTATAAAAAGTTTTTTCAACTCTGAAATTTAATTTTTACTATAATTATTATAATATTGATTTTCAATCAACGCCATATACTTCTGCTCTTTAGGAATATGATGCAACCTTATAGATGAAAATGATTTTACTCACACTACAAGAAAATTGGTGATTAGTGACAGGCTGATTTTCGTCACTAAATTGCGAATTTCGTCACTAAAGACTTTAGGTGACCAAATTTAGTGGGTCACCAGTTGGTCACTGAAGCTCGGTCACAAATAATCTGAGTGACGAAATTTTGCTGTTGGTCACGAGAGTTACATTTAGTGACGAAATATTTTGGTCATCTACGCCAGTGACGAAACATTTTCGTCGCCGATTTTAGTCACTAATGATGGCAAAACGGTCACTAATTTTAAAATTCATGACCAAATAATTTTGGTCATCCGAATTATTCGTGACAAAAACCCTTTCGTCTCCATTATATTTCCTGACCAATATTTCTAGTCACTAAAATATTGGGTGACTAAATTCTAGGGGTCATTATTATATTTAATGACCAAATATTGTAGTCACTAACATACTTGTGACCAAAAAAAATCTGGTCACTCCAAAATTATGACGAATTAGATCTCGTCTCTAAAATATTTAGTGATGAGTATATTTCGTCACTGTTATTTTACACAGTGACCAAACTTTAAACATTCGAATTATGGTCCGTAGTCTACGGCATCCCCACTAACGTCTACACAGTTGCATGCGGTCTTAAATCCTCAAAGACAGTTGCCAGGATGAGTTTCTGCATGACAGAAGTATACACTTTTAGTTTATGACAAATTTCTAAATAAAAATACTGATAAACATAATTTGAAGAATAACAAGCATTTACCTCATGGTTGATGGAATGCAGGGTAGACAGAGTACGCATCATGCTTCAACGAGCTCACACCAATTTCCACAACTGTATCATGCAAGCAAGTTAAAGTTAACTCTTCTAGTGAATAGATGAACAAGTTATCCTAACAGAAACTCTAACACCAATAAAATTTGGACCAACTATTTAAGATGTGCTCATACATACCAAACATGCAGTTGCGGCTGTCAAGTATCCATGAGTGGCTATCAAGTATCCATGAGCGATTACCTTGAAATACAACGTGGATTTCACAGACCCGACATTTTGCCTCTTTTCAGTACTTTCCTGACAGAAGGAGAAACGGATAAACCATCATGAACACACAGAGCTCTTAAGTTATAGAAGGAAAAACGCATTGAGAAAATTATAATATGCAAGGTAAGAAAAAAAAATCCATTTACCTTCTCTGTTCCCTACGTTCACTTAATTCTTATACTGCTCTAATCTAGTCTGCCGGTATTCGTATCTTATACAATCCCTGGATCACCTTTCCACTCAGAGCTTGAGCAGTAGATGTTCTGCACCAAACCAACAAAGACTAAAATCTAGTTTTATCAAAAAATCTTGAACTTGCATATCTTTTGATTCACAACTAAATCACACAGGCAAATGTACAAATAGGCATCTGATTTTCAGATTAGCTATTATATATACAAGCTATCGAGCATGCTGCAATATCCCCAAAGCTACAAATATTAATCTACGTACTCTAGCCTAAACGGTAGAAAAGAAATAAGCCACAAAGTGGGATATCACATTTATAGGTAGAACACTTTTGCAATTAAAAGGTGGCAGCAAAAAGTATAATTAGCAGGATCTTACTCAAATCAAAAGAAAAAACACAGGAGCATACAATAGATCCAATTCGCAGTTGATATAAACATTACCATGCAATGTGTTAGATTCAACACTATCTCTTTCAATTGACTCCACTGATCTAAAAGTACTCTCAGTTGCATAGTCACCACTATCAGGTAATCAAAATGAAGCATCAGCACTCCTCTAACTGTCAAATCCAAACTTGCAAACCCTACCCATCTTCCACTCCTACAGATTGTATCAAGAGCTACTACAGGTTAAAATTAAGCAAAATGCAAACGTTTACTGTAAATGAAGAACATAATTTTATAGGGAAACAACACACCTTAGCTAAACTCCTTAGAGTAGGCAACGTGCACACCCCGCATCCAATTTTTCCAGCACTTCCAGCAAGACGGAGCCAGGGCCCACGCTGGCGCCAGGCCAAGAAACCCTAGAGCTCTGGGAAGAGGTTAGAAGGCACTCGTTTATCGAGTTAGATCCGATGGAGCGGCTGAGAAGGCTCATCGGCCCCGAGGGAGTTATCGGAGACATGGGCGGAGACTCGGACGGCAGCAACCCGGAATCCGGCGAAGACATGAACTGAAGCAGACGCGGTGGCGGCCGTCCTTGCACAGCTGGGTGCGGTAGCGGGCGCGCGGGGTGAAAGCCATCACTCGAAGAAGCCGTGTGTGAACTTGCAGGCGTCGCACAGCTGGTGACGGTGGATCGGATTTTGGGATCTCGAAGGTGCGAAATAGAGAAGCAGTAAAAGGAGAGGCGATGGGAGATGGAAAAGGAAGCGTCTGTATACATATGTAAGGTTAGGGCTAAATAAACGGTTTGGATTCGTTGATGAAAATATTAACGGTGTAGATTATGGAATAATAAAATACTGTATAAGTTTTACATAAAAAAGAGTATATAGCTTCAAAGTTTGCTGTTTTATTTTATCCTCTTTATTATTAATAATAATTTTTTCTCCTTTTTTAAGAAAGATTGAGGATTAAATTTGTTTCTTCTGATAAAATATCTTTAAAAATAAATTGAGTATATTTTAAGATTTTGTTTATGTAAAGGAAATTTCATACCGGAATATATTATTAATTTTGGAATAAATATATTTCGAGTTTTTTGTAATAAGTAATTTATCAAAAAATCAGTTTTCTAATGTAATTAGGTTTTCTAACATTTTTGTAAAAGCAATACTTTAACATATCATTTGTACAAAATATATATTGTAGGAGTTGACTTTCGATTACTGTAAGTGAGATCAATTAAGTAATAATTTTAAGTGTTCATAAAAAATAAGTAAGATTTGATTTTTAATTAGTTAAACTTAATTCAGTTGTTAGTGTGTAGAATGTCAAGTCGGGGTTCACCTTTCATTAGTTAAATTTAATATTTTAGACAGTATGTTAAAATTAAGTAATAATTAACTTTTAATTAGTTGGGTAGTTATCATAATAAGTGTTTATATAGGAGTTGGGATTTTTTCTTCTGAACTTATTAGTAGATCAGTTGGGTTTGATTTAATTCAGTTTGGTTAAGTATCAAAACTGAAAATTTGATTAAATTTAAGTAAATTTAGTTATACTAATTCTATTTTTCAAATTAATTTAGTATTATAAGAAAACAACCTCACGATAACAAAGGTTAAGTAAATTTCGACTTTTGATTATTTGAATTCAATTTAGTTATAAGTTGTATAGAGAAGTAACAGTTGACCTTTTGTTATCACTTAAGTGAGAACAAAAATTGCGTTGGACTGATTATAACTCGAATTGTGATCATTCGTACATTTAGCCATGTATAGTACAATTTATTCTCAATTATGCACTTTCAGTAGTAAGAAACAATATCATGAGAACAAGGCGTGATCATTCGTACATTAAATTCATGTCTACCTGGCTAATCTGTTTAATCTCGAATCTTATTACTTTCAGTTCAGCTCAACTAGACATGGTCTACAATGTTTGAACAATAAATTTCGTTTTTAAATTATAATTTCTATGTATAATTTTTCCCATTAATTATATTATGCTCTTTTGAATATCAGTTTGGTTCAATTCAGTTCGACTAGTAAAAATATAATTCGATAAAATTCGGTATTAGTCAGGGTATGTTTATTTAACTTATTTTTACTAACTAAACTGAATTAGAAGATATTGAATTGCATTGAAATTCACAAATCAATATATAGAAAATAACAAGGATATGGTTAAATTAACTAAATTTATCAAATCATATTTTACCAAATTAAAATTAAGCTAAACTAAAAGTACCGAATTGATTTCAACTAAACTGAATTGAAATAGTTTATATAAAAATAGACCATTAGTCTGATGGACAAGGAGATGCCTAAAACTGAATATTAACTAAAGTAACATAAAACTTTTTCTTTAAAATGTTCAAATTTATTTATGTTTTCGCAAGGAGGGAATTTTCCCTCCAAAAGTAAAATGCACTTTGGAGTTTGTGGTAATATTTTTAAGCAAAGGCGGGAGATCACTATTTTCACAAGGCGGGAGTATGTTTACATCTATTTTCGCTCAATTTTATTACTCATAATGATCTCCGTAAGAGTTATTATTATTATTTAAAGTATTATTAATCTAAGAAGAGAAAATAAAATTTTATATAATTTATTGAGTTTTTAGGTCATTATTATATGCAGTCTGTATTTATTCATGAAGTGACATTAATATCCTCAATATTTATTTAATAGTAAATGTGGTTCTCATACATGAGGGTACATCAGGTACTTTAAATACAAATACAGACTGCATAAGTAATGTTGGACTACATCTATCGATTATCAATTTTTACTATAGTTGTTATTATTTTATATATTTTTTATACTTTTTATAATATATAATATTTATCCCATCCAAGAATTACAGTTAGACAAAAATAATTTGTTTTTATTGTTTGATGGCTAATCATATGAGTTAACATGGAATAGGCTAGTCTTATGGCCTACTCTCCCTAAATTATTCAATTCAGTATTGTTCTACTAAGACAAATAATTATATAAGGTGACCGTATGGATAGGCACGACTGAATGAGTCTATTTACTAATTTGAAGCTAAAACACGAATAATTAGACTATTGGATTACCATCAATCAGTATTACACAAGTGTTTCTCTAGTGAAATTGTAATTTAACTAAATTCAATTTAATTTAGTTAGTATAATATTCAATACTTAATTCAGGAAAATATTTTATAAGTAAAAAATGTTTAAATGTACGTGAAAATTGACTTTTACCATTATAACTAAAATGCATTTTTTTTAATCGGAGTTGTATTTAGATCCTTTATTAATAAACTAGGAACTAAATATATATTATAGTTGCAAGTGCATATGAATGTGCCCAGAGCCCATTCTTCTTAACTCACATGAATATATGACTTGTTGAATTGAACTTAATTGAAGTAAATTAAATTAAAAATAATTAAAATGAAAGCTAATGTATTAAAAATAACAATCAACATAATTAAATTTAGCTTAATTTTGTCAAATTATATTTTTGTTAAACTGAGGTGAGCTACATAATTTAAAATTGATGGCTTAAACTTTAATTCCGCCTACCTAATTTAAATATGGGCTACATATGTACAATAATAGTATTGTCGTTAATTAATTTGGCCCAATCTCCATACCCTTAAAAGCCAATCATTTATGGGCTAATTAAACTTTTGACCATCAATGTGAGGCACTAGTTTTTCTCTTTAGACCTTGTTCTTTTGATCTTATTAGTAGATCATTTTAGACTAAATTCCAAAAAATAACCCTAACATTGGTAGAAATGTCAATTTTAGGACCCTACATTTAAAAGTGTCAATATTTGGTACCCAACATTCTGAGAATGTCAATTTTAGGACCCAACATTTAAAATGGTCAATATTTGATACCCAATATTCTGAAAATGTTAATTTTTGGACTTTCATAAAATTCACCTATTAGATCTATTAATTTCATGGGCATTTTGGTAATTTTCATAATAAATTAAAAATTAAAATTTATAAATCCACCAAAATCACCAACTCATCTTCCCAAAAAATCTCAATTGACATTTTCGACTAACACTCTTTGTAACTCCACCGCTAGCCATGTGCCCGCATTACCTCGTCACTACCGAAGCCTAGTAACAGTACCATTTTTTACCCACATCTTTATCCTATCCATCAAGACGAAAATGAAACGTTTGTCATAAATTCAAATCTATGAATTCAGGTATCGTCTAACTATAAGATGCGCCAATGGTGGTGTACATTTTTGACACTGATATACTCCTGGATATTTTAGTAGAGGAAAATGACAAAAATGCCCTTGAAATTAATAGATCTAACATGTGAATTTTATGAAAGTCCAAAAATTGTACATTTTCAGAATGTTGGGTACCAAATATTGACCATTTTGAATGTTGGGTCCTAAATTTGACATTTTCAGAATGTTGGGTACCAAATATTAACACTTTTGAATGTTGGGTCCTAAAATTGACATTTCTACCAATGTTAGGGTCATTTTTTGGAATTCAGTCATCATTTTAGTTTAGTTCAGCTTAATTATATGTAGTTAATTGTAGTTCAATTCAAATTAAAATTCTAATAAAATTCGTTGTTTTGCTTTCGTTTTTCAATGTATTAATTTTCACATCATTCAGTAAATATGAACTCAGGAGAACTGATTTAAATATGATAGATACACCAGTTATAAATAAAAATTGAAAGAATTGTACTCAACATGACACGATAGTATTATTAAGTAAATCTTATATTACATATTAGGTAAATTTTAGATTAAGCAAAATGAAACTTTTGAAATTTAGAGGTGGGAAATTTAATTATACCATTATAGAAATTATGTGAAAATTAAATCCCATTTCTCCATTTCAAAAGCTTTATTGGAATTAATAAAGATTTCCTTTTAGGTAAGAATTAAGGGTTGTGTTTAAGATTATAGTGACTGATAATGAAACTTACGTGCCATATTCAATGTATCAAATAGTATTTCACGCCAAAAAAGGGTGACCATATATTAGAGTCACTAATTTAAGAAATATGGTGACCATCAATTTCGTCACTAAAAATAATCTAGTGACTTTATATTATAGTCACTAATTTTAAGAAATTTGGTGACTATCAATTTGGTCACTAATAATAATTTAGTGACTATGTAAAATTTGGTCAGTAGGATTTGGTCACCAAAAATCAGCAAATTGGTTGACTCCTCTGCCACACAAGAATCCGTGACCAATTTTATGACGCCAATTTTTACGGGGTCACGAAGAAAACTTTAGTGACCAAAATTTAAGGGCCAAGAAAATTGGTCACTAATTGTAATAAGGGTGACCAAATAATTTGTGGTCACGGGATTTTGGTCACTAATGACCATTTTTCTTGTAGTGTCATTTGGGATAAAAGGTATGAGTCCCTGTTTTTGTAACCATTAAAATTGTCATTTATTAATCATTTTTTATAAGTATGTACCACTAAACCATTAATGAATACTACTGTTTAATAAGAAGGTTAAACATGGTGGGAAATAAATACCGAATTTCTCTGGAGTGCGAAAAAACTGGATGACAGAGTTGTAGAGATCTGCATAGATGAGAAAGTCTTTGAAACTCCTGACTTTTCATGAAAATCTTTATACGTTTTAACTTATATAGTGCATCTTTTAAGTTGAACTGTAAATTATGTAACTTAAAATATTTTAATTTTTATATAAAATTTCTTGAATTTTTGCATTAAAACATGTTTTTAACATATGTTTATTTTAAAATGATCAATGTTTTAACACAAAAAAGTATCATTCGAGTTTAAATACATAATGGTAATTCCACAACATTTAGGAAAGTTGGACTTTCAAGAGAGTTTGTCTGCATAGATTATAGGGATCGAAAATTTTGAAGCTCAATTTGGAGTTGACCATTATGGTACATATGGATCTCATTAGCAATTTCACGCAGCCAGTAGACTCATCGAAATCGTTGTCATTGCCAATAGTTAGAGATGTGCTACGATATTCACAATTGCACTACCGACTGGGGAATTTCCAGCAACAATGAATGTCACAACTTGCTGATTAATCAATTAATCAATAACCGATTCAATTCAATTTGGATAAATTTCACAATTCATATTTGTACTTCATTGATTTATTTTAGGTTAAATTCATTGAAAAGATGAGAGCATAATCAACGACAAAAAGTTGAAAATATATAATTCACGAGTTCTTAGTCCTTAATTAAACACGCAACAAGTAAAATTGGTTTAGCATTATTATTACAGAGAAAAACATAATATGACTTTTGTGGCTAATTGTTTGCAAGCACGACTTAAATCATGCCCAACAGTTACTCTATAATAGAGTTTTTAGTCAAATTTACCCTATTTGCCTATATTATGGCTTCCAACAGCTACTCTATCCCATACTCTAAAATAGAGATATGGTAAAACTGGAAGATTGAAAAGACATATGGGCATACTTCTTTCATACTCTAAAATTTAATTTTATCATTGATTCCTATCTCTTCTTTCCTTTTTTTTACTCTATACTTTCTTAATCATTCATATCTTTACACACATAAATATATTAAAATCATAAATTTGCAAATAAAATTAATACTTTGTTTGCCGGATCTTATAAATAGAGAATTTAATTAGTTTAATTCAATTCAGTGCAATTTAGTTTAATTCAGTTCAATAAAATATAATCTGATCGAATTCAAGTAAATTTGATCATAAATAATTTGATTATTTCTGATTCTAATTTTCAGAACATGAATTTCACTTCAGTTCAGTTCAATTCAGTTCAATTCAGATTGGTAAGAAATAAGCTCAGACAGACCCTAATTGTGTGCTTTTAGAAGTCTCAAACAGAATTAAATATAGCTATTAATATTTATGGCAATAAATTTATGGAATGGTAAAATAGAGCAACTGTTGGATGATGACAAAATGATTATGGAGTTTTTGAAATTTATTACTCTATTATAGAGATTGCTTTGGAGTAGCTTGTTGGGCTTGCTCTTACACATAGTCAATCCTAGCTAGCCCACTAAACCTTATATGGTTTGTATTTTAAGCAAGTCAGATTTTTTTGTTATGATTTTACAGTATCAAGTTACACAAATTTTTTTATCGACACAAAAAAGACAATAATAAAAGGAATGCAACTCACGTAGTTACAAATCAGGTCCTTAAACTAAGAACTAAATTGCTAAATATCTCCTTGACTCATATTTCTCCTTTCTAACATACTAGGTGAGGAGAGTTTGCACTTTGTGCAACCCAGACCGGATTTTAGGCAACCTAACCTCGTTCTTTTAGAGATTTTTTGTACTTGTCCTGTTGAATATCAGCAGTTCAACGCTGCCATTGTGAACGACGAATTTAAAGATATGCCAATGTTTTACCATGCTCGGGAAAGGAGAGCAAAAACTATCTAGCATCTAGCATGTACATAGACTTCCTCAAGCGGTAAATATAATCAACATGCATAGAGCTTGCTGAACTTGATGATTAGTGAGGCCTTTCTTTATATTTACGTTTTTACAACTAAAATATACCTAAATATTATCATGTTGAAACTAATTGAGGTGGCATGCTGCCAGTTACTTCAACCAGGCTTGTAGACAAGGTCTCCAGGAGTGTACTGGATGTGTGATGACGAGGATTCTGGGGTTATTGTGCACACAACTTTTTGCTGATGATCTGTAAGATTGTAGGCTGAAATCGCTATCTTCTAGCAATTCATGCATTAGCAGAAACAACCAAGTAGAGTTCCTCAAGATCTAAATCTTTAATGGGGAAAAAATATCTAGATGTTGTCATAACCATATCAAGAGTATAGAAAAAGCAGACATTGTATCTTCAGCAATCTAAGGTATCTAACATAACACATCCAAAGTGTTGACACTAAATTTTGTTCATTTAATATCATATGTTGAAACATATAAGCTCAAAGGTGTATTGACTTCTGTGTTAAGCTGAATTACCTGAGATACAAGAACATTAGCCCAGCATGTCGTTGTCCCAACCAAATTTATTACTGTTGTCCTCAGCTCCCAATGTTTTACCGTTTTTCTGTATGTAACTGAGATAGTAGTCACCTTGAGTTGCCTTCCTCAACACTGCTGCACCCCACAGCAACTCAGCCTACCAAATCCCCAAAACCGGAATTAGTATTAAATTTAATCATGATAAATGTAGTTCGATCATGACGAATGGTGGTGATTATGAATTGGAAATTCCTTGCTTGCCTGATATCCATCAAAGTCACAGTAGTACGGCTCTTGCAATTTTATCGTTGAAGCTATAATTTAGACTCATCAACGTTTGCTGGCAACACTGTAAATGTTCATATTTTCAAATCAAACTCATGAAAATTAAGAATGAAAGACTAAATAAAAGAGCTGAGATATGTTAACACTTATAGAACATCTTAATTATATGATAAAAAGTACAACTCAAAAGATGTATTCAAACTAACTGCAAACCCAAAACAAATTGTTTCCATTTAAGCACCGAAGCAAGTTTTCGCCTATAATGCGCCTTTTTCCCGAGAGTGCATGTGAGCATGCTTTTATCTGAGTAGAGTACAAGCACATCATATCAGAAATTTAGTTAAGCAAAAAAAGACGATGTTTCTTGAACCTTGAATAATATTTGTAAGTCATCGCATTAATGTCTGTACTATGACCCACAGAATATGCAAGCAACTATAAATATGAGAGCAACTAAAAAATATCTGATTTTTAGGGTACTACATACATATTATACGCATCCCTGATTAGAGCTCAGTAATCCAGTGTAAGTGCTTGACCGTCACAACAAGACCAGATAAACATGCAAGTCTCCAACAAAGGTCTAGCAGAAGTGATTTCTTTATGCAAGTGCGGTGATCTAGCAAACAGACATCTGGCAAGAGAATGGAGGTATTAAGCCTTTGTGTGGCATAGCAAACGATAAAAACAAGAGGCTACTAAAATATACCTAAAAATGCATTTAATTGTCAAAGGAATTGATGCATTTATACTAAACTTGGAAGATCGACGTTGAAAGAACATGGTCTAAACATTTGAGGGATTTGGTTTTGGTGCAGAGTGCAGACATTGATAAGTCTGAAATTAAATGCTCGCTACATTCAGAATTATCAATGAAACCCGCATTTTTACCTGCTCTTACGAATATTGGTGTCATTTTCTTCTGTCCTGCATTTCAAGCAATTAAAGAATGATTGAGGCATCATAAAAACAAAATAAACTGGAGAATTGATTTTTCTAAGAAAATCTGAAAGCGTCAATAATACTAAATAAAAAGACCTAAATTAAATGTATCGACTCATCAAGAGTTTATCAAGAGCTTACCTGTACATACACTTCGATAAGGCCTATCACGACAAAAGAACTGAAACAGAACAGTAATCTGGTTGAATCCACATCTCGCACTACTTTCTGCACATTTATCGCAGGCAGTTGCAAGGCACAGGAAAGACATTCAAAATATAAGACTTCTCAGCAGACAAATGTACAAAACATATAGAATCAAGCACAGGTCACTAATATTAGCTAAACTTCCACATTAATAATTTTTACAGGTTTTTTGAGAAACTTAGGCAGAAAAAAACACAAGAAGCATGTAAATGCAGAAAAGGCGAAAAAATATATGAAATTTTAAGCTCTACCTCATAAGGCTGTTGATTAGGAAAGGGAGATTCTTGATAATCAATGCGCTTGGAGGTCGATATAGAACTGGAAACAGAACTATTGGCGGTAGTGGAAAAAATCGAACCAAAGTCATCCTCCATTCACTGCACCATTTCTTTTGACAGTCCCTCCATTTTCCTTCTCATTATTTCCACCTGAACATCGCACAATTCACCATTATAATACAACAAAATAACATCAAAACAGAGAGTAAAAATTCCCAATACAACCCATTTTCTGGACCAATATTAAGATTGATAACATAAACTAACCAAGAGCATCTCCAACTGTGTGATTTAAAGACAGATACATTACCTCAGCCGATTCATGTTCAGTCCTCGGCCCCAAAGCACAGACCCTTCTATCAATTTCGATATTCAAGTTCATAGACAAGCTTGAATCGGCTAAATCCTGCAACTCCTTGATATAATCCTAGTCTGACATACTTCCAACCTTCTTCAGCCGACGCTGCAAAAGGCAAGTCTTCTTATCAAAGTTGCTGCACTTCCTGAACTCTTGGTTGTCCTTATAGCCAGAACCCCTCTGCAACTCCACCAATTTGGATGCTAAATCCTCAATTCCCTCTTCCAATACTCCCCCCACATCCTCCCCGTCATATACTTTCTTCCTTCCCTAAATTACCACAAGAAATTCACATAAATCAAGCAGAAAACAATGTAATACTCCATCCATATAAATTAAGATTCGCTATGACAATTCATTAGACATATATCACCACATAAATCCATATAAATTCTTAAGTAAATTCTGTAACAGTCCATCCATTCAGATTCAAGATTAACTAACACTATATAGATAAGTAGCATGTCTAACCTTGACCTCAAATGTCTCCACAAATTACCCAAAAAGCAAGCTCATTTTAGGACACACTCAGTTTAATTCAGCTACAAATCATTCACCACAAAAAAAAAAAAAACTTTCTCGCCGGAAAATCACAAAATAACCAAAAATCAAGCTCATTTCACAATATTTCCTCAAATCCCAATAAGAAATCAATCACTAAATGCAATCCTAAGCTGATTTTAATACTGATCAAAAGCACAAAATGGGCAAGAAACATAAGAAGGTTAATAAAGTCGCCTGCGTGGGTGCTTACGTTAACAAAGATGAGAAATTGGGGGATCGGAAAAGGTTATCCTTGAAGAAGGGAGCCGGAGAAATTGAGCAGAGAGGAAGCTGTGGTGTGGGAAGGAGAGTGGAGTGCGTGAGTGTGTGCGAGTGAGAGTCAAATGTGAGGAGTGCATGAAGGGCCGCCCAGATCATAAGGGAGATCATAAGGGTGTGTTTGGTTCACAAGATTTTTGAGAGTCTGGATTTTGTTTTGGGATTTTGAGAATTTGTGTTTTTGTTTGGGATTTTGAGAGTCTGGTTTTGCAAAATCCTTGTTTGGTTGGGTTGGATTTTGTGAGTATGAAACAAAATCTTTGATTGGTTTTTAGGATTTTGCAAGTCTGGATTTTGGGAAATTTGGTGAACCAAACAAGATTTTACAAAATTGGACTTGGATAGTCCAAGTTTTGCAAAAACTTGCCCAACCAAACACACCCTAATTTACTGAAATCTGCAGTTTGAGGAGTGACCTCGCACCGGCTGCGGAGGTGTAGAAAACGACGGGCTACGGTGGAAAAGATGCGAAAGGAATAAAAAATTAAGGAAGAAAAGACGAAAAGGAAAACTTGAAACTGGGGATATACTGGCCATTCCTTGAACATTCACGCTTTCATTATATGATAGATAAACAAAATCAAAAGGCACAAAGGTAATCCGAGCAAAAGAGGAATCGTTGGAGAAACAAGGAATATGCAGATAAAGAATCACCTAACTTAGTATCCAAACAAAAACCAATAAAATGCAAATGTGATAAAATCTTGTGTGAGGCAACCTAAATTTTTGAGAGGGGCAACTATGCAATTTATGGAAATATCATTTTCAAAAAAAGTTATAACGAAGTTTATAGGGCCAAATTGCAATTTTTTGTAAATTAGTTCGGGGTCAACATTCGATACATTTGTTGACAATTGACTGGAAGTTGACCATAATTGACCAGGCTGACTGGCTGTTGATCAATAATTGACCGGTCTTTAACCGATCGTTGACCAACATGACCGGGCCTTGATCATAGTTGATCGACGGTTGATCGGGCATTGATTTTCAGAATTTCGAATTAAACTGTTCACTGAAGCTAAATACTTTAAGCCTTGTTCAATCCAAATTATTGCAGCACATTTTATGTAATTAGATCCTTTACCATTACTGCTTTACTGATGGCCTCAACAACCACAGGGATAAAAGTCACGACCTCTTCCATGTTTCGCCGGCTATCAAAGTAAGCGTGAAAGTAATCGTTGCCGCCGATGTTAAGGTATGCCAACGAGTGTTGTAAATAATGGAAGTAATCTGTTTTGTCATCTAAAAAGAAAAGCATTTTTAACGTCGTTATTTAATCTACACATAGAAAATAATCAACAAGTATTTGATGAAGAGTCTTCATCGACTCAGGGACAAATTTAATGCATTATTGAAGACGTTTAATTAGCTTATATAATGGATGCAAAATTAACTCTTCATTGAATTAGGGACAAATTTAACTTTGAACTAAAATTATTATGTATAATTTTAACTCAAAGAGATCGGTCGTTCATCAAGTTAAATTTATTTTAACTCACCAGATTCTGTGTTGCATAAATGCGGCAATAGTGTAAACAATATCTGATTGACTGATTAGAATAAAGCAGTACATCACCTGTAAGGGCCTAAAGCTAATTAATAACAAGTTAGCTAAACTCTAGGCACATAAGTGCAATATATAAAGTACTAAACATAATTAATATATCAGTCCTCCAACTATTCTATTGTCACACCCCCTTCAAGCGAAGCGTCGGATTGATCGAAACGCGAAGTTTGGACCGAAAGAAGTCAAACAGCGCACTGTTGAGCCCCTTAGTTAAGATGTCCGCAACCTGTAATGAGGTCGGAACATGACCGACTCGAAACTTGCCAGCACTTACAAGTTCCCTCACAAAATGGTAGTCAATGTGCTTAGCTCTCTTGTGAGCAAGTGGGTTCTCAGCAAGAAACATAGCACTGTTATTGTCACAAAGGAGCACCGGAGATCCCTGGAGTGGAAAGCGAAGATCCCGAAGAATGTGTAACAGCCAATTTACCTCCGAAACTGTATTCGCAAGAGCTCTGTACTCCGATTCAGAGTTTGAGCGAGAATAGGTTGCTTCTTTGCACTCCACGAGACCAAGTTGCCACCAAGAAAAACAGCATACCCATAAGTAGAGCGACGTGTCTCCAAGCAGCGCGCCCAGTCAGCATCAGAATAGGCGAGTACCTCCGAAACACCATCAGCAGTAAAGGTCAACCCACAATATTGCGTGCCACGAACATATCTGAGTATGCGAGTAACTGCAGCAAAATGATCATCCCGTGGATTCTGAAGGTATTGGCTCACAGAGTTGACAGCGAATGACTGATCAGGACGAGTGATGGTAAGGTATCGTAGAGCACCAACAAGAGACCGATACAACTTCGGATTATGAAACGGTCCACTGGTGCTGCTGTGCAACTAGGACAATGGGAGAAACGGTGTAGAGACTAGTGTAGCATCCTCCATTCCAGCTCTCTGAAGAATATCCCCAGCATACTTGGCTTGACCCAAGAACAACCCTGTAGAGGTGGGTGTAACCTCCAAACTAAGAAAATAGCTGAGGTGTCCAAGATCCTTGACAGAAAACTCCCGATCAGCATGAGCTATGAAATTGCGAATAGCAACCCTATCATTCCCGGTAAGAATGATAAAATCAACGTAGATGAGAAGGTATAGGATAACTGAGCCACGGGTGAACATGAATAGTGAAGGATCCGACAAACTGCCAACAAAGCCAAGTCCTTTAACAAAGGCACTGAAGCGATCATACCATGCCCTAGGAGCTTACTTAAGACCATAGATGGCTTTTCGCAGAAGACAAACATGATCAGGACGTACAGAATCCTGATACCCATCCGGTTGCGCCATGTAAACTGGACTGTCAAGAACGCCATTCAGAAATGCATTCTTGACATCTAGCTGATGAAGTGGCCATCTCTTCATAGTGGAAATGGAAATCACTGTTTGGACAATAGCAGCCTTGATAACTGGACTGAAGGTATGATCGAAATCAAAACCCGGAACCTGTGAGAAGCCCTGAGCCACCAGACGTGCTTTATCTCTCAATAGAGCCATCCTGTTTGTACTTGAATCAATAGACCCATTTGGAACCACCCACATTAACATGTGGAGGACAAGGAACCAACTGCCATGTTTGTTGCCGTTGGAGTGCATCAATCTCCTCATCCATAGCAGTAACCCAACGTGAGTCCTTTGCTGCATCTTTGAAGTTTCTCGGTTCCTTCTATACCAGCAACTCAGCAACCAATCTTGTAGCCACAAAATCAGGTCCAAGGCTGCGAGCTACCCTTGTTCCATCCTGATGACGAGTGAAATGGCGCTCCTCAGCAACAAAATTTCCAACAAAGGGACATTCATACTCAAAAGAATGATGGAGCAAGTTCATCAGGGCTAACTCTACAGCAGAAAGAGCAAACTTGGGTTAAAGTTGCAAACAAACTCCATGAGGAAAAGAGGATGGTTGTATACAAACCACAGAGAAGGGAGCCCCTTTTTGTGGGTTTAACAAAGCCTCAATTATCTGTCTACTCACTAGATGAACTTGATTTAGCTAGCCAGAAAAAGATGCTGAAGCTTCACAGCCACACACACACCAAACACACACAAACCTTTCTTCACACTCCCTCCCCTACCCAGAAATCCCACCAAAAAAATGCACTCAGCATAGTCCCATATAAACCAATAGAACTGTCAAATTCTTTTGATATTTTGCAGGAACAATCCAGTGATGATAGCTCAGAAGATTCATTTGATGATACTCAGGAACACACTGGATGGAATTCAGACTCACAACTCAGCCTGATTGACAAACAAACCTCTTCACCTCTCAGAGATGATCTACAAATACAAGTATCTGAGACCAACTCAGATTCAGGTAACACTCACTTCACCACTGCAACAAAGAACCTCACTGATAGCTTCAGTAGAATTCTTAGACCAAAACAAAAAATTAACTAATTTAAATGAATAGCTTCAAGACTAATATGCTAGTTTGGAACATTAGGGGTTATGGCACCTCTATTGATAGACTAAGAACAATTATGTTGTCGCATAATATATTAATCGTTTGCATCATAGAGCCAATGCATGATAGAAATGAAATTTTCAAGTTACAGCATGATATAGGTTTTCAGCATTGTATTACAGCTAATTCAGCAAAAAATTGGCTTTTTTATAGAGACCACTTCCACATTGATGTTCTTTCTGAATCTGATCAGTATATACAGGTTAAGATCACAGAAAATAACTCAATGTTGAACTGGTGCTCAACTTTTATTTATGCACAAGTCACTAGAGTACCTAGGTTATAGCTCCGGTCTGATTTGCTTAGTCTACCTAGACAACCAACAATATATGCTGGGGACTTCAACAAAGTCGCATCTGTGTTGGAGAGAAAAGGTAGACATAGACCACCTTTAAAGAGCATCAGAGAGTTTAGGGCCTTCATAGATGCATTACAGCTTCGGGATGTTCCAACTGTTGGGAATCAATATACTTGGACCAATAACAGAATTAGAGGTGATAGGCTACTCCAGAAGGTGGATAGAGGTCTGTGTTCCTTTGACTGGTCAGCGAATTTCCCCCACTCATCCATCCAAGTACTGAACAGAACCACCTTTGATCATAACCCCCTCCTAATCACCATCCAAAATTCCACCCAATATGCACCAAAACCCTTTAGATTTCAGGAAATGTGGCTAAATAAAAGTGAATTTATAGATTTGGTTAGAACCAACTGGGATGAGCCAAGCCAATATAGTGGGATGTACAACATGGTCTACAAAATGAAAAGGTTGAAATCTGCCTTAATCTCCTGAAACAAGAATATATTTGGAAATGTGCTCCAGAACCTACAGCTTGCAGAAGAAAGGGTCTCAGTGCTTGAAGAAATTTATCAGCAGTCATGCTCAGATCAAGACCTCTTGGAACTTAATGAATCTAGGGCTACACTTATTAATGCTGAAAATGAACGTACAGCCTTTTAGAGACAGAAGGCAAAAATTAAATGGATGCAGGATGGGGATGCAAATTCAAAGTTCTTCCACAATTCAGTAAAGGAGAAAAGGTGCAGAGCCAAGATCACAAACATAAAAAAACTGTCAAGGTTTATGGACTACTGATACATCAGAGATTCAGGAGGAAGCAGTTAAATTCTATACACAGCTACTGAATGAGGATATGGGGGGGGGGCAGATCTTTCTGGGCAGTACATGAAATATTTTTTATTTGTCATCCCCAGACTTATTACAGACAGTGACAATGCTGAACTCCTGAAAGATATAAGCATGGAAGAACTCAAAACAACCACTTTTGGTCTAAATAAAGACAGTGCAGCTGGATCAGATGGATACTCAGGCCTATTTTTTACAAGCTGTTGGGAGATAATTAAAAGGGATCTATTTGATGCAGCACAACAGTTTATGTCAGGAGAAAGGATTCCAAGAGATTTCAAGTAACTGGTTAGCATTGATCCCAAAAAAACCTAACCCTAGCTCCTTTGGAGAGTATAGGCCAATCAGTCTCTCTAATTTTCTGAACAAGATATTTTCAAAGATACTAATGGAGAGATTGAAAAAGCTCATGCCAGCCATAATTTCTGAAGAGCAGTCAGGCTTTATGGAAGGGAAAGATATCTCAGATAACATACTCCAGATGATAGAAATGGCAAGATTGCTTCCCAAAAATTAGAAATATGGCAACATGATAGTTAAGTTGGACATGCAAAAAGCTTTTGATAGAGTTACACGGGCTTTTCTCAACTCAGTCATGATTCAGTTTGGATTTCATGGTACTTTTGTCAGACTAATTATGCAGAACATTGAGAGTGCTTGGTTCTCAGTCATTGTAAATGGGATTGTAACAAGTTTTTCCCCTTCAAATAGAGGGATTAAACAAGGGGATCCCATCTCACCCTTCCTTTATAATATTGTCACAGAAGCCTTCTCAAGGGGTATAAAAAAGCTCTTCTCAGTTAATTACCTAGACCACTTCATCATGCCAAGAAATGTTCCTACAGTCTCCCATCTGATGTATGCTGATGATACAACCATATTCTTGAATGGAAAGAACAGAAATATGAGAAGGTTGAAACACTTCCTATTTGCTTATGAGGCAGTATCTGGACAAAAAATAAGCTATGAAAAATCTGAGTTTTATGTGCACCCACACACAGTCCAAGCCAGAAGAAATATTATGAAGAGGATTTTAGGAATGAAAAATGGATCTTTGCCTTTTTTATACGTGGGAGCTCCTATTTTTTATGGAAGAAATCTGGTTGTCACAAGGAGAAGGCTCTCTCAAACTGGAAAAATCAATGGTTGTCACAAGCAGGTAGACTGGTGCTTATCAACCATGTTTTGATGGCAATTCCCACCCACATTTTCTCAGTACTACAACCCCCTAAACTGATACTAAAAAGGATGGAAAGATTGGCCTCAAATTTCTTCTGGGGTTCCACAGATATGGGGCAGAAGAAGATCTGGAGGAGATGGTCAAATTTGGCATTGCCTACTGAAGAAAATGGAGTAGGGCTGGGGGATATAAGAGCTGTGGTACAAGAATTTTCATGCAAGCTATGGTGGAAGTTGCAGAACAATAGTACACTGTGGACCAGACACCTTTGGGCACTTCCTGATTCTTATAAAAATTCCCCTACATGGCAAAGGATATGTGCAATTACAGAACATGCAAATTCTCAGTCCCAAGTAATATGTGGAAAGGGTGGAAGCTCATTTTGGAATGCCAACTGGCTGGGAGTAGGAGCATTATATTATCACTGGAACCATCACACAATCCCCTTCCCTAACCTCACAGTTACACAATTTCTAACTAGTAAACATTTCTATATTAATCATCTGGAGCAATTTTTTGCTACCAACATCTATTCATTTTTGCAGGACTCTGAAGTCACCTCAAATCATCAAGACAGGTTGATATGGAAGCCAGGCTGGGATGGGAATTTTTAATATCCTCAGCTTACAAATCTCTGAGAAATGCAGGAACAGTCAATCAAAACTTCCAACAAGTTTGAAAGTCAAAAATACCTGGGAAGATTGCCATTTTTTTTATGGAGGATGAAAAATAAACTTTTACCTTTTGATGATATCCTCACAAAATTTGGTTTTAATTTTCCCTCAAAATGTCTGTTTTGTGACAACTGTGATACTTTGAATCATTTTTTTAATGAATGTCCAAGTAGCTTGCAGGTCTGGGAGACAATGCACACCAAATTGCTCATGCAGGTACCTAATTTTAGGAGTATCAATAGTAGATTGAGTTTTTACTTATCATACAATGGTTTTTCCAAAATCTATACTGAGGTGATCAGAATCACCATGATGGTCACTTTCTGGCAGTTATGGATTAGCAGAAATAAACTATTATATGATGAGCAAAAACTCTCTACTGGAGACACATGCACTATGACCACCACTCAGACTGCCCTGATATTTACTGTTAAGCCTTTAAAAGGAAACAGGGACAGAAACCTATTCTTGATCAGTACTAGACTAATTCCATTCATTAGGATCAAGAGACCTAAATTGATTAAAGTTACTAAATGGTACCCCCTGAGGTTGGTTTTAAAATTAATATAGATGCATCTTTCAAAAATGGGAACTGTGGCATTGGTGTGATCATAAGAAATACTAGAGGTTCAGTTATCTGCATTAAAATGTTTTACACCTCCTCAGTATCAGCCCTCTAGTCAGAACTCCTTGCTATTAAATTTGGTATATCTGTAGCATTGGAATTAGACCTCCAAAATGTTATAGTTGAATCAGATTGTAGTCAGGCAGTTAGGATCAAATAATCCCTACAGATGTGAGTGGAAATTTTTTTCACTATGCACACAGATCCAGGATTCTATATCCAATTTTCTCCAGATCAAACACATTTATAGAGAGGCTAATAATTAGCCTGCAGATTTTAGGCAAAATTTTGTCTGACTCAAACTAGGGATGCTACTCTTGATCTAAATAATGCACCAGTTACACTGAGAGGGCTAATTACCCTTGACAGGATAGGGGTAGCAAACATTAGAGCCAATGCTTAAACAATCATGCTGGAACAGGCTCACTTGTTTTATTTTTTCATGCCTTCACAGATCACAGACTGCAATCTTGCTCAGGCCATACAGTCAAGGCAAGGTGAAATCTACTCAGACCCGCATCAGATGGATCTGCTCAGGCCATACAGTCAAGGCAAGTTGAAATATCTGCACATGCCATGATCAGATGGTTCTGCTCAGGCCAGAAGGAAACTCAATTTTTATAATTAATCTAGGCATTTTTTATTTTCTCTGCTTAGTCCAGATGAAAACTATACTACTTTGGCCATTTTTTGAACCATTTTTATGATTTTTTTTGGGCCTGTAAATATACTAGTTTGGACATTTCTATGTTTTTCAAATCTAAGAGTTGCTAAATTGTGCTTCGGTATTTGTTTACTCGATCACTAAATTGATCCTCTTTTGAGATTTGGAACATCAGATCTTCATAGCCAGCTAGTCACTAGGTTATCTTTACAATTTTGAGAAGTTTAGTTGCTTCTAAAGGTGAATCCCTTTCTTTGTAACAAACTTTAGGCAAGGCCTAATTTTGGTTTGGGGTACCAAATAAATTCTCCAACCTATGGTGGTTAATTTTTTTTAAAAAAAATACTCATATTTGTGTGGAAGATTTTGTAATCACATTACAAGATTTTGCTGATGAAATGTGTACATCATAAATATTACGTGCGTGGAAAAAAAAGAGATAGCACTATCTCTTTATTATTTATAAATAAGGCTACCACAAATTTGTGATGTTCCGCATAATTAATTTATCCTTTTGGAATTCATTGCAAAATTAGTCTGCACTTTATACATTATGATATTTAAAGTTAATATAGTCATTGTTAGTATGTTTTAAACATTGTAATAGTTGCTACTTAATAGTATGGGATTCACTTTTAGAAGGTAAAGGAGGAGAGTACTCCTGCTGTAGTGGGTCAGAGCTGGTGTTGGAGGAGGATTCAGAAGGTAAAGGAGAGAGTATGGAAGCTATTGCCTCAGTGTTTGGATAAGGCTGGTTGGTTTAAAGCCAAACTGGTCTATACATTGCTGAAAGGGACCTCTATAGATAGCTGGGCACCATTGATATGGGATTCAGCTGTGCAACCAAAGCATTGCATCTTCTTATGGATGTTGTTGAAAGGAAAACTTCATGTTGCTGCCAGATTGCAAGAGCTAGGGGTTCTAAGGAATCCAAGTCTGCTATGTAGCTTGTGTGGAGAGCAAGGGGAGACTATAGCACATTTGTTTACTACATGTGCTTACACTAAGGAACTCTATGAATTGTTGCAGTTAAGGGGGATCACTTCTATAAGGGAATTGAGAAGAAGATTACAAAAATGGAGGGCCAGGAGGTATGGGAGCATAAAGATGAAGATGGTGGCTGCTGTCTACTTAATCTGGTTGGAGAGAAATCAAAGGCTATTTCAAAGCAGAAACAAAGGGGTACTATATTTGAAGAAAAGAATTGAAGAGGAGTGCCAAGGCAGGAAAAAACATGCAGTTTCATAGTTTGCTAATTGAGAGTGATGTTGCATAGTTTTATTTTTGCAAATAGACAAGTACAGTAGCTGGAGAGAAAGCTGCTAAAAGTGTAAAACTATTGTTTTGGTTGTTTTAATATGAAAATCGTTTCTCAAAAAAAAAAAAAAGGGATTTTGTTAAAATTGTGTTTTCGCGCCCAATGATTAGAGTTTAGTAAAGAGCATGCGTCTTCACTGAATTACGCTATCTTTAAACAAGGATTATCTGCATTGCCTGTTATGAAAGGTGTTATCAAAGTAATTCTCTGGGCTCCTTCATAATTAAGTAACTGCGTGCTAGATGGAGAAACGTTGGAAATGGTATCATTAATAATTTTTAAAAAGTATTTTACAAAAGTATCTTGAATAAAATAAAAAGGGAGATTTTATAAGGCTTGAAATACATGGTCGTTTGCTTCTTTCACGTTGGATGAAATGTCCTGATCGAGATCAACAGCCTCATTAATTTATGACCTATCAAACATTTTTGTTTCACCACATGTACATTAAGAAAGAAATGGGTGATGAGATTTCTCCATCATTTATAAAATTCTAATAATAATGGCTGCATCTATAATATGAAACGTTATTCTACATCATACTTCCCCACATAAATTAGAAGGAAAACATCCACCACTAAAAATAGCAATCTCCAAGAAAAGAAAATATGTTGATAATATATATATACATCATTTGACACTTATGAAATTAAATCCTATCATTTATTAACCCATGTATTTGAGATATTGGGGAATATAAAATGGTAAAATATGGATGCTGAGATTTGTAAAGGACAATTTTCTAATAGTAACTAGTAGAAAGGCCAGGGCAAATAGTAGTTTGTAGAGAAGGAACCGAGTACGGGCCTTCTAGTAAACTTTCAAAAATAAGTTTATTTGCAGTTTCAGTATAATGAAGTCCGTCCCATATTATGTATTTTGAAGGATCAGTGCATGATTTCGTTCCTGAATCGCCACAACTCAATGGTGGAATGTAATTGTAAGGGCCGAATCCTGCTCCACAACATCGTCTTAATTTATACTTTTGAAATCCTACAAGTTAAAATGTCAACCAAGTTTAAATAAGACAATTATGCATAAACTATCAAGAGACCTATGGGAACCAATTACAAAAAATAGAAATATAATCGTTTGGATTGTTATAGATTAACTCTTGATATTATTATTAGCAATTTGGTCACGGCATAAAAAAACCATTGATTATCTCTACATTAACCCCCAATTCAACTATAATTGTTAGACTATAAGATATTATTTGTTCTTAAACAAGATCATTATGTAATTATATATACGACTAAACACTTAATTAATACTACTATGAAACATTGTGAACAATATTAAATAAGAAAGTTACTTACCAAAACGCTCTGGAGTGCGAAAAAATTGGATGGCAGAGTTGTAGAAATCAACATAACTTATAGTGGCATGAGGATGACGCTTTCTCAGATGATTAAGCTCAATTTGGAGTTGATCGTTATGATATCTATATAAATCATTAGACGATTTCACGCAGCCAGTAGACTCATCAAAATCGCTGTCGTCGCCCGTGGCTAGATGCCTTGTAATGTCTAGAGTCTCACAACCGGCGGGGAAGCTTCCAGGAATTAATAATGTCACGACTCCTAGTTCGATCAAAGTCTGCATCAACAATTGAGTAAACGAATACCCGTTCTCAGAAATTTGTAATACATAGAGTTTTGTTTGAAGATATCAGAATCAATATTACTAATTCAACATCAATATTTAAGAATTAGATAAACTAAAATATATAGGTAAACTAAGTTAAATTAGATAAACTAGAAGAAACTTTAACAGTAATAAAGTTTTATGTGATAAACTTCTTACCGTTATTGCTTTACTGATGGCCTGAATGACCACAGGAACAAAAGTCACGACCTCTTCCATACTTCGCTGATCAGTTACCAGAGCGTTAATGTAATCGTCGCCGCCGATTTCAAGGTATACCAACGAGCTTTTTAAATACTGCAAGCAATCTGTTTTTTTTTCGAGCAAAAAATATGCTATTTTAATTAAGTTATTATTTTAATATACACATACAAAGTAAATACCAAGTATTCGTTCAATGCAAACTCTTCATTTTAACTTTGAACTGAAACTACAATCTGTACAATTTTAACTCAAAATAAACGTAGGTAGATCTAGATCTGGATCTAGTTAAAATTTTACTGACCGAATTTTGTTTCACACAAAGATGGCAATAGTTTCTTGAACCAATCTACTTGAATTTCCAAAGATACATTTGTAGTTGTGTATCCGATTCCCCTTTCCCTGTAAAATGAGGTGTTTACAGCTCTTGATCCGGCCACTGCGAAATTCACGCCAGTTCTGTAGAGTTTTGATCCGAGGTGCTTCTTTTCAATAGCAAGATATGGTGGTGGAATCGGAAGACCAAAATTCTGAGCTGAAACATTGTGTAAAGTAAATATATTAGGAAAGAGCCTTCAAAAAAATATATTAGGAAAGTTTGCTGAATAATTGTGAATATTTAATAAGAAAAAAAATCTAATAATCATAAGAACTTTTTAAGGGTGTTTTTTCTTTTTTTATTGACAAATTTTTAGGGTGTTTTTTGGAAGATAAGCATCAACTTTTGAACCAGTTTGCCACTGAGATCCTGTCAAATTCAATTTATTGCAGCACATTTCAACACAACACATTACTGATCAGCACATCATGACAACACTCATCATCATTGATCAGAACAACACAACACAATACTTATCAGCAAAGTACAACACTTATCAGCTCAACACATTTAAAGTTTAATGAAGACTAATTTTTATGTTTTGTAAAAATAATATTAACTAAGTAATTTTTTTGAGTAATAAATATTATTATTTTTCTTCAACTCAAATAAACACTATTCAACACTTTCAGCACTATTCATCATAAGATCAGCACATCACATCACTGATTAGCACAACACAGCACTGATCGGCACAGCTCACCACTCATTAGCACATCACAGTACTGATCAGCACAGCACAGCTCAGCACTACACCATATTGAACTAGAGAGGGCCTTATCATGTGCATAGTGTTATTATATCAAATTTAATCAATATCATTAGAATGTTCCCGTTAACTAGGGCTTAGTGAAAAAACACTTGCGTAATAAGACAGGTTTATGATAAGACAATATTGGTCTAATTCTTCTTATTTTGGACTCAAATTAGTAATTAGGACCGTTTTTTAATACACAATAAGTCACGACTTACTGTAAGGCTGCCTTATCTGATTGTTTGTCAGCTAATGACAAATATAATTTTTACACAGCAAAAAAATGATAAATTACAGGATGCATAGCTATAAGATCCATCAGATAACTTCCATAAATGGAAAGAAAAGATAGAATATTTTGCATGCACCTAGGAAATCAATTATAAGACGACCGTCGCAACATCTGCAAGTAGGATGGCCGAAGTAGGTTTCTCCATTGGGCAGTCGATCCTGATGTATGATCTTCGGAGCTGACTGAGCACAAAGGTTTCCGTTATCGGAAAGTGAGTCTCCAAAAGAGAATATTGATGTGTAGCAACTCTGGCTGGATGCAGAATTCTCCACACAATAACACAGCAAAATGAAAATGATAATGCAGATGTTGAAATAATGATTCATGTTGCAGAGAAAAGGGCGATGAATAACAAAATAATCAGAATTGTGTTATTTTAATGATGTCCATGCGGAAATTTAAGGATAACTTATAATGATAAAAATCACTTCCCTCCTAGATCTATTATTGGTTTGTTAACCTGTGGATCTGAATCAACCTTAAGACGATAAGGTCGAAATCAGAGTAGTTGATATTGGCAAGTAATGGACCGTAACCTTAATTCCAATCTAACATCACATTAATCACGCGAGTGAGACTACTAAAGATGTTATTTGTTATGTATAAGATTATTTTTTAAAAAATTCTATTTTGTATTTTATTAGTTTTTTAAAATTTCATTTGAATTATAATTAAATGTAATTTATGAAATTAAATTTCATTTTTTCATAGTATTATTATAAATAAATTTTAATTTAATATGAACACGTGGGGTATAATCAAGGTATGGCGTTGAAAAGTCGTCCAACGAGTAGGGTCCTGGCGCCCTAAAAGTTTTGCCATGACAGATCGGCTCGCCGGAAAATTGGTTTGACTCGCCGGAAAATTCCATAAAAATGTTAAGATAAACATTATAATTACTAATCGTCCTGCGCTATTTGGTGAGCGCCGCGTCGTAAAAGGCACGGTGAGTAATGACTATCTTGGGTATTATTTATTTTTTTGAACACATGAACACGTGGGGTATTAATTATTTAGTATGTGTTATTTTCTTCTTCTTTCAAAATCAGTGAAAGGCAAGGTAATATATCAACATTCCGCGTTAATTAGTGACGGTCTTTCATTTTCTCATATTCCGTGTACGTCTTTTACACATTGCAAAATTTCAAAATATACTCCACCGTCCTGTCTAATTATTAATAAGTTGACAAGATTGAATTTAAGTAAAGTTAATGAAATGAGTGGAAAAAGATGGGCGCGATTTTCTTAAATAAAACTAACGTACAATTTAAGATTAGACAATGAAAGTGTACGTATAATTTAGGACATAGCTTAGGAAAGGAGTATAATTTTAGAATTCGTTTGGTTGGAGGTAAAAGATGTGGGAATTTGAAAAACCCATGAATTAAAATCCTACATATTGTTTGGTTGACAAAAAACATGGAAGTTTCAACTTTCTAGGAAATTCAAATTCCCACACAATTGTGAAATTTTCTTACCTAGATCCTCCTAGGTAGTTAGAAATTCCCATGAATTTTCTTCTCCCACATCTCAACCAAACAATAATTTCAAAATCATGGGAATTTACAATTGTCTAGGAATTCCATTTATATTAGTCTTGGAATAGACCGTCTATATTATAGCAATAATATAGACAGTCTCTTTTTGCAATTAAATCTGAACGCGGCTCCTTATTTGCAATTTATATTTGAGCGGGTCCTTATTATGTAAATTTCAAAACTTACCTCACAAATATATATAACTATTTTCTTTTATTTTCTGGCCCACTTCGTTCCAGAACCCCAATCCCAATCTGCTCTCAAAATTTTCCCCCAATTCATTCCAAAACCCCATCTGCGATCCAATTTTCGTCCCCCCAACCGTCATTATTCCGGCGATCTCCGGCGCAATCCGACGTTCCAGTTCTCCACCGTAGGCGTACTTCACCTGCTCGTTGCTGAGATAGTAATCGTTCCAATTGCTCCGGCCAACTTCCGGGTCCTCGCTGACTCGAATCTGGAGCTCCAGACCCGCCAGCATCTCCATTGAGATCACCATCGATTCCACCGCCACGTCGACCAGATCTATAAGATTTTGAATGATCAGGCGGAGATTGACCGGGGAGTAGTTCATCGGAAGGCCGTTATCGCGATGGTTATTCATTCCGACGAAGGTGATATCCGGGTCGGATAGAAACCGGTGGAGCGAATCCGGCGCGTGGGAGAGCTTGAAGATGAGGCAGTGGTGGCCGATGCAGAGCTGGATTGTCGCCGGTGAGTTCTAATCTGAAAAGTGTGAAGACTGTGGAAACTTGATTATTTAGTTTGAAAGTTATGTGTTTTACTATGAAAACTACACTGTTTAATGTGATGTCTTTCTGCTTATAAAATTTTATGTGTTTATCTTGGAAACTGGAATTTTTAATGTGGATTATGTCGTTTTATGAAATTTTATGTGTTTGCTTGAAAACTAGACTGTTTAATGTGAATTCTGTCTGCATATGAAATTTTATGTGTTTAACTTGAAAATTAGGCTTCTTGATTTGTGTTGAAACTTGATTATTTATTGTGAAAGCTGTGGTGTATGTAAAACTTGATTTTTTAATGTGAAAACTTGGTTATTAAGGTTGAAAACTACAGTGATTGTAGAAACTATATTTTTTAGGCTGAAAACTGTGGTGTTTGTAAAACTTGATTGTTTGTTTTTATTGTGAAAACTTGATTGTTTAGGTTGAAAACTTTGGTGTTTGCGAAACTTGATTATTTATTGTGAAAATTGTGAAAACTTAATTATTTAGGCTGAAAAATAGAGTGATCGTAGAAACTTGATTTTTTAGTCTGAAAACTGTGATTTTTGTGAAATTTGATTGGTTAGTTTGAAAACTGTGATGATTGTAATTTTTTAGGCTGAAAACTTTGGTGAAATTTGACTACACGCAACACAACATTATTTAACCTCACCCTAGTTTTTATGTACCTAAAATCTGATGTTTATAATATGGAAACTTGTCTTTCTAACCTGAATTCTTTTGTGTTTACAAGTGTTTAAAATACAGAATATATATTGACTGATTTGAGTACATATTCTTTGCGTGAACAGTGCCGTGAATAGTGCGCGTGAACAGTGCCGTGAATAGTACTTTTCCCAAATTTTGCAAATAAGGACCTCTTTATTTCCATATTGTAATTTAGTCCTTAGTCTATATTATGCTATAATATAGACGGTCACTCCAGAGACCAACTCATTCCATTTTCCTAAGGAATTAATCTCCCACATTCAACCAAACGACCTCTAAGAGCATCTGCAATGGTGCTAAAAGTGTACCTGCTTGTAATATTTCAATAGTTGTAGCATTACCGCTCACCATTGCACCTTTCCACGTATACTGCTCTCCACGTAGCAGCACTGCTCACCCAACCAGGCATGCTGTCATAAATTCACACGGATTCCATTTTGAAATCATTTACGTACAGCGTTTACTTGATATTACCATTTTTCCAATTCAAATTCACGTCATATACGTATACATCGGACCCTTTCAGAATAAATGATTGATGCTTACCATTGTGGGATATTGTAGTTTGCTAAATCATTTGCTTAAAACGTGACATGGCAATTTAAGCTACACATTCATGTAGCTGGCCATTGCGAATGCTCTAATAGAACAGTGTATTTGCACCGCATCGCAAAATTGAAATCTTTTATCTTAATAACTACTAAAAAGGTCATTTTTTCACGTGATGCTCTCACAAATTTTTCCCACACTTACAAAAAAATTTAAAAAAATATCCTTTTTACAATTACTCTGCCTGTTTGGCGTCCAGATACATCATATCAAGTTTCCCAAATTTATTCTTGGAAAAATCATTCGCACTAGTGGAAATTGGCAGAAGCGCAGCGCAGAAGCACGGCGGGGGGAAGAAAACTTATTTTTCCCGCCGTGCTTCTGGTTTCCGATTTTGTAAACTATCCGAAACCGGGGGTCAACATCAGGTCAGCCGCTGCCTGACGAGAAGGACGGTGGGAAATGGAAAACCCGCCGTGCTGGCCAACGTTTCCGAGGTCGGAAACGTCCTGAACTTTGGCCATGGCACTTGCAAAGCACGTGCCAGTATTTCTGGTTTTAAATACATGCGGGCTTGTTTCCAAAATCGTAAATAGACCTGAGACTGTACTCAGAATTAGTGGCATTATTTACGATATCGGATACTATCCGCATAAAGTTGAAGGCTTGTTTACGAAATCGGAAATAGGTCGGTTTGATGTCGTTTAAAGTTTGGTCTCTGCATTTTTTATGTAGGGAGATAGTTTAGAAAATTTTGAAAAAGGGGAAATTCTTGTCTGTGTGCATTGATTGAAGTTTGCATCGATAAGGTATGTCATCTCATCTTTAAATCTTCCGTTGTTAATCTGTGGAATCGATGTTCTCGATTGTTTTGTTAAGAATGGCATGTGGAGTTTACATTGACATGCATGTCTTTGATGTATGAGAGAAGTTGAAAATGTTGTAATTCAATGAATGGGCTTTATTAATTAGTGATTGATATGGTTGATTAAGTTTGAATTTTGTCAATTTAGGAGTTTGTTTGTAGAGTTTGCATGTTGCAATGGAACGGTCTAGAATTATACAAGAGAATATTAGGACTTCGCATAAATATTTGAATCTCGTGACAGAGTTTGTGAATGCTGCCAGTGAGTATGCAAGAGTACAGAATGAGTCGCTAATTCGATGACCTTGTAGAGATTGTAAGAATGATGTGCGTTTGAGTGTGCGTGATTTAAAGTCCCACTTGATTGTGAGAGGGTTTTCAAGAGCATATAATAGGTGGACATTACATGGAGAGGCTCGTAGTGTCGTCGCAGAAAACCAAGTTTTGATTGAAGAGGAGAGTGTTAATGGTGATATGGATCGTGATTTTGAATACGATGCTTTGGCGGAAGATGTGGCCATGCATTCAAAGGTAGACGTGAGGTGCTGGAGGCGATGTATGAAGATAAAAAGACTCTGCTGTATGAGGGCGCTAGGCACACTGTTCTCAGTTCTGCGCTGATGATGATGAATTTGAAAGCGAAACATGGTTTGACGGAGAAACAAATGACGGAATTTTTGGAATTGTTCAAGGAGTTTCTTCCTAAAGATAATTTGTTGCCAAAAAGTTCCTACGCCGCGAAGAAAATTATTTGTCCAATGGGATTGGAATTGGAAAAAATTCACGCATGCCCTAATGATTGTATGTTATACAGGGGCGAAGATTCTGAAAGGGATACATGTCGCGTTTGCAACGAGTCTAGGTATACGAAACGGTCCAGGTCAATAGGTGTTTGTGCAGAGACGGTGCCTAGAACAAAGAAAAGGAGTCCTGCTAAAGTTGTGTGGTACCTCCCCATCATACCTAGGTTGAGGCGTTTATTCGCTAATAAGGAAGATGCGAAAAATTTAACTTGGCATGCAGATAGGAATCGGCCCGATACGATGTGATTCGCCATACCTCTGATGGTGATCAGTGGAAGCATATTGATGAGTTGTACCCTGAATTTGGTAATGAGCCGGTAACTTGTGGTTAGGTTTGTCGACTGATGGTTTGAATCCCTTTGCATCTGAGCAACACCCACAGTTCTTGGCCCGTGATGGTTGTGATTTACAATTTACCACCTTGGTTAACTATGAAGCGTAAGTACATTCTGCTATCACTTATGATCTCAGGTCCAAAACAACCAGGTAACGACATTGACGTTTATCTTGCTCCCCTAATTGAAGATCTTAGGAAGTTGTGGTATTTTGAGAACTGGACTTATGATGTATATCGGGAAGAGTGGTTTGACATGAGAGCGATGCTATTTTGTACCATTAATGATTTCCCTGCATTAGGTAAATTGGCAGGTTACTCTGTTAAAGGGCATTTTGCTTGCCCGGTTTGTGAGATGAAAACTAGTCACGTTCAACTTAAGCACAGGAGGAAAACAATTTATTTAGGATACAAGAGAGTTCTAAATCACGAGCATGCCCTCTGTAAGTGTAAGAAGTGGTTTGATGGAGCCGTTGATGAGAGGGATGCACCGACGCCTGTGTCTGGTGAGAGTGTGTATGAATCTGTGAAGGACATCTCCAATGATTTTGGACAGAATAGGAAGAAGCCAGTAGTGAATGGTGTATGGAAAAAATCTTCAATCTTTTTCGAGTTGCCTTACTGGAAAGACTTGGAGGTTAGACATTGTTTGGATGTTATGCACATAGAAAAGAATGTTTGCGAGAGTCTGATTGACACATTACTAGACATCACGGGGAAGAGTAAGGATGGCTTGAAAGCTAGGATGGATTTGGAGGAAATGGGTGTTAGACCGGGTTTGGTACCCGTGAAGGAAAATGGCAAGACATATTTGCCGCCGGCCTCTTACACCATGTCTGATTCAGAGAAGAAGAAATTTTGTCAATATCTGAAGGACATTAAAGTACCTAGTACCTACTCGTCCAACATAAGTCGGTGTGTGAATGTTGATGAGGCGAAACTCGAGGGACTCAAATCACACGACTGCCACATCTTGATGCAAGAATTGAATGCCATTGCTCTGCGCACGTCCCTACCTCCACATGTTAGACGCTGCATAAGCCGCTTGTGCATGTTCTTTAAGTCCATCGGCAGCAAGAATATTAGCCGAGCGAGACTAGATAAACTACAAGAAATGGTTGTCGAAGTTTTGTGTCGGATGGAGATGTTCTTCCCGCCCTCATTTTTCGATATAATGGTGCATCTTATAGTTCATCTTATGCGTGAGATCAAGTGTTGTGGTCCTGTGTTTTTGAGATGGATGTACCCTTTCGAGCGCTACATGAAGATTTTTAAGCATTTAGTGAAGAACAGATACAAGCCTGATGCCAGTATAGTTCAGCGTTATGTAACTGAAGAGTCAATAGAATTCTGCACCGCGTACCTCGATGATGTTGAGACTGTTGGTGTCCCGAAGAACAGGCATGCTGACAGGATTGAAGGCCATGCATTTGGTAGTGGAAAATATGTCACGCCCACTACTGCTGAGTTGAAGGTTGCACATCTATATGTGCTTCGTAACCATAAGGTTGTGGTTCCCTATGTTGGCCTTCACATGGATGAAATAAGGAGACTGATGCCGTTTCTAGAACCTGAATATGTCCATGAAGAGCACACGAGGACATTTGCTGAGTGGCTCGGGAAGAAAGTGGAAGTCAGACATCATTCTGAGGAAGTTAAGTGGTTGTCTAGACTACCCATGGGTGCGGTTTTGTCGTACAGGGGATACGATGTGAATGGCTACACATTTAGTACGAAGATAGTTGATGGGCAGCGCATATCGCAGAACAGTGGTGTTTCTTTGATCGCTGATGAGTTAAAGCAGGGCGTGTATGAAGACAACCGGTTATGTGGAACAATCATAGACATATGGGAGTTGAACTATGTGAGACTGAAGGTGGTTGTATTCAAGTGTGACTGGATTGATCCAGGCACGGGATTTGTTCCTGATCCATTAGGCCTAACCATTGTTGACCGGAGGAAAGTTGGTTACAAGTCGGATCCATTCATTCTAGCGACACAGGCTGACCAAGTGTTCTACGTGAAGGACCCTGCTTCTGTTCACCAGGAGATTGTACTGAACGGGAAGAGAGCATTTATTGGTGGAGAGAGTCAAGAAGTATGCTTGAACGATGTGGATACATTTAAAATAGCCTTTGATGGTGAAGACAATATAAACTTACATGAAAGTGCAGCAAATATCACCCGTAACCAGTGCAGGTTGGATCATGAAGAAGGGCAGTGGTTTGATGAGCGGGGGATACCAAAGAAAAAAGAACTACCTAAGGCAAAGGGGTCGAAGAGCAAAAAGATGCGCGTTTTGTAAATGTAAAACAGATCGCTCTAGAGCATTTAATGTGTATTACGTCTAATATTGTAATAGAATTTGTGTTCTTATGTTATTTATCCTTGTAGGGGTACTCCTTGTGTAATTAGAATTGTGAAAACCCAATAAATTGGCGAGTTTCACTTAAGTGACACATTTTCCGTACAATTTCCGAAATCATAAACCACTAAACCGGCCACTTTAAGCTATCGGAAATGGTTTTGTAATCTAATAAATAAATCATATTTCCTGAAATATTATTTAGCTAGCTCCAGTGGATTACCCGGATGCCCTTCCGGCTCGTAAATTTTCTTCTTCCGGATGATTTCCGAACTCGTAAAGGCCTCTTTTTGTTTATGAAAACAATCTATGTTTTCCCATCTCATTTCCGAAATCGGAAATCATTAGACCAGAATTTAATTTGTGCCTTTTTTAAATCCAGTGGATTACCCGGATGGGCTTCCGGCTCGTAAAGTTTTAAAAGTCAGGTAATTTCCGAATTTCGGAAATGGATAGCAAAAAGTGTTCTGTACTGATTCCGACTTTGGAAACCAATCCCGTACTCTTAAAAAAAGGTTGAAAACCAGGAACTTGTATGAGATACTTTTAAAATTGAAATTCATTACAAATTAAAAAACATAATATAACAAAGAATGATCTTAATTGAAAGTAATAACATTGTATCATCGAATTTCAAATGAAAAGATATTTCAAGATAAACTACAATCCAACTACTTAGAAGACGATGTGCTTCATCACATTATTGTCATCTTTGTCTTCAGCAGCCGGATCTTGGTCTCCATGTGCCTCATCTGCCTCGGCACCCGTAACCGGCCTCGATTGTGAGCCGCCCGCTTCACCACCACCCGTTCCCCGCATCATCGCCTCGCACTCGGCTCTATGAATAGCGCGCTCCTGCTTTTCAGCCAACCTCGCTTCCTTGCTCATGTACAAGAAATCAGGGATTTTTGACTTCATTCTCTTGTAAAATTGTTTCCACCCCACATTCTCGTCGATTTCTGCCATAAAAATATCAAAGAATATTAATAACTAAGTAAAAACTAACAACAAATTCAGAAAAACAAACAAATATTAAAGAATATTACCTTGCTTCTCAACATTTTGCATCGTCTTGTTCTTTGTTTTGGGTGGCTTGTTCATCCAAGCTCCATCAAACACCACCATCCCTCTACTGTCAAAATACTTTAGGTCTAACTTCTCCGACCTAATACCCGACGTAGAACTAAATGGGAAAGGCTTCTGGTATGACAACATAAAGCTTCCGGCCAGAAAAAAAGTAATAAAACTACCATAGGGTAGATTATCCCGTGGCTTTTTCCCCTTCACCGCCATTTTCATATGCTCCAAGATGGTGATCCAAGGCTTGTCAATTTGTTCTCTGCAAGATAGAAGAACTCCGTGGCAGTGGTGGTGTTTGGCTCCGTGGAATAACCTGCACTTGGCAGTATGGACTTGTGCATGATCTCATACAAAACACGGTCCTCTAAAGACATGAACTTTGTATTGAACTTGTTGGCTGCAGCTCCAGAGTTGGAGTTGTGGCGCCCAAAGTACTTCTCAGCCAAAGGTACTTTGTTCAGGCCGTGCATCTCATCGGGGTTATCTGGCATATGGCCCTTGTAATGGACATTGTAAGGGCCATCTTCTTTCTGAGGGTGGCATTCTTCAAGTTCCTGATAAGGACAGCCTAAAACCTGGTTTATCATACTCCAACTAACCTCCATTTTCATACCATTCACCCCTGTCGTGCAACTACCATCCTCCAACTCATGCAAATTTCCATAAAACTGACATACCTCCTCAGAATACGTCTCACTACTATTAAACACTAAATCAGTCAGATAGTGTTTACCTAGGGTTTCTACGACATTACCAAGCAACAAATCCTCCACATCATCACGATCAACATAATAACTTTTAAGAATATTGCAGTGATCACGAATGTACTCATACCTCTCTTGGTTTGCCTTGGAGAAAAAGATCGAATCATCATAGTCGTCGTCCGATTCTTCATGGAATGGTGCAGCCTTGGTTTTTGACTTCTTGGGTGCCATGGGTTTTCGATGTCGGAACTAGTAATGTGGTAAAAATCCTAACTTGATGGATTTGGACGGCTGATTGGTGACTATAGGTGGGCGTTGAAGGTGGATATTGAGTTTTGATTTTTCTGATTTGGGACATAAAACTGCAGATAAGTTATTTTTTGTTGTATATGTCTCCCGTTTCCGAAGTCGTAAACCACCCGCAAACACTTTTCAAACACTTTACGGTTTCGGAAACTACACGACAAGATGTTCATTTACTCCCATTCCTATTTCCGGTGTCGTAAAGCACTCGCACTTGGAGAAATTTTTCCCCAATACTATTTACGAAATCGGAAATATAAAATTACTCTTAATCCGGCTAGTTTCCGAAGCCGTAAATGAGTCACATTTATCAACATTAATTTAATCGAAAATTAAATAATTTTAAAAGTAGAGATGCAGTTTATAAACTCAAGACTATTATTTAGCACATGCTCTTTTTTCAGCATGTTTTTTTAAAAAAAGTTCAAATTCAATACTTTCAATTTAGTTTAGTTTGATTTGATGAAATAACGTTTGACGGAATTCAGATTAATGCATCCACACCATTCTTATTTTCAATACATTAATTTTATAATTCGAAGAATAGGCACACCCAACATTTTAGTCAAAGTTGTGTAACACATCTTCCAATTTCATCTAGCTAGTCTGAATTAATAAATTCAAACCCTAGCTCACCTGAGTTGAAGAGATCAGTAGAAATAATTTGGAAAAATGGTCGACCCAAAATTTAATATTTTATAATTCACTTGAGTTGAAGAAATCAGTAGAAATAATTCGGAAAATTGGTCCACCCGAAATTTGTGTCAAAGTTGTGTAAATCTGTAAATGACTACATATCTTCCAATTTCATCTAGCTAGTCTGAATTATTAAAAACTGAACAACCAACTAATTGCTTTTTATTAGATTAAACGCATGCTCAGACTACAACAAGTAGTTTTGAACCTTATGAATTCTGTCTTGCTGGAAACCTGAGAAAAACCAAAGTGATCAGACAATGGACAAGGCGTCGAAGATTTCACGTCCTTCCTTTTTTTAGCTGTTGATGGAGGATTATATCAACCATGGAATTGTAAGTAAATTTCATCCAATAGGTTCTTCCAGTATTTCATCAGTTTTACATTTCAACTAAATTCTATATATTTTTATATGTTTGTTTAGCGAATTCCCCATAGTATTGTAATTGAACTAGAGAAGAGTGAATCTCCTTGTAACTATTCACTCGTCACTGGAGAAAATAGAAGGTCATCCAGCGTCACAGTTTCCCTCTCTTTACTGTTTGATCTCCTTGTAACATAATAAGGAACCAATTCAGCGTCACAGTTTCCCTCTCTTTACTGTTTGATCAGTTTCTACGAGACAGTATGACCAATCAAACTTAGCTTGCTACTAGTAACATAATTAATTCCAAATTTATTCATGTCTTTACTTTCATATGTTCAACTAAAATGTACATTTTATGATTTCAAAAATAGTGTCCAGCGGTCGGTTTACGAGTTTGGAAATGACCCTCATTATTTAGTTCCAGCCAGTGTCCGACATCGTGAACTCTTCTTGACCAAAATTATATAATGCTTTACGCTGTCGGAATAGCTACAGTTTTTGTTATTTGAATAGACTTGTTTCGATAGATTTACGAAATCGTAAACCAGAAGAGATGATCTCCGGCCAGTTTCCGATTTCGGAAACCAGTTGCCTAACCAAAAAAACAAGATCAACTTGATAAAGATGAAAATGAAAATTTAAAATTGAATTGAAGGGGAAAATTGATTTAAAAAGATTGTAATTAATTCATACAATTTGTAACACATGATCAAATTGAAATAGTCTTCAAAGGACACAATGTCTTAAGTAAAATTTAAAACAATATTTCAACAACTTGTAAACCTAGCCATCAAATCCTGGAAAAAACCCATGCTGGGTGAAGTCGTGGTCTTGTGAAATTGAGGGGCCACGGGGAGGTGAGGGGCCTTGTGAAGTTGAGGGGGCTTGTGAGCTCGACGCGGCATTAGAAGTAGAGGTGTTATGTGTGGCATCATGTGTGGCCTCTTCATCGTCACTCACTTGCGCCCACCTATTGAATGTGAAAACATTATAGGGCACCTGTTTAATTTGAGGCCTCAGATGAGTAGAATCAACCCACAGGCACTCTAGCACCTCATTAATCGCAAACTCATCAACGGGCACTAACACACCATTCACCAAAGTCGACATCCTAGTGGTTGTGCATCTACCTAGATTAGCATAAAACTGTCTAACCTCATCTTTGTAGGTAGGCTCATCTAGCATGATTAGGTTATGCAAATAACTAAGACGAAAATAATTAATCGACTCATTAAAACCTAAATCACAAACAGAGTTGGATTTTAGCACCTTTGAGTCGCACATGCCACGTCTAATCCACTTGACGTAGTTCTGCTCGGCCACTGAATCGTAAAAGCGCTGGTTGTGACCTTCCTTCGGCGCTCATCCTTACCTCGCTCATGACGCTGCGCACGCCCGAGCATTACCGGCCTTCTTAGCGGCTCCTCCTCCACCTCATCCTCTTCCACAAATCCCCCACGCTCTCCATGGGTACCCTCAGCCTCCTCCTCACTGCTAGTCTCCAACCCAGCAATCTCATCATAGTCTGACTCAGTTTCAACAGGTAGGGTGGGGGGCTTCTTCGATTTCTGCTTCTTCGGGTTAGGGTTTGGTGGTGGGGATGGTGATTCGGGTGATGTTGGGGCGCCCCTCCTAGCTTCGTGCTTAGGCTTGGCTGGAGGCATGATTATGTCGCCGAAGTTGATTGAATGGGGTGGTAGGGTTTGTGATTTTGTGATTTGGGGCTTTTCTGAATCACAGAAACGCGATTGACTATATATACCATCCACAGTTTACGATTTGGTAAACCACCCGCAAACACATCTTTTCCATTTCCGAAATCGGAAACGGGTCCTGAAATAAATTGAATTGGGGAAAATTGCATTTAACCGGCCACTTTACGAAATCGTAATTTTAAATCTAAAAAAATTAAATGCTGATAATTATAATCCAGTGATAAACCCGGCTACACTTCCGGCTCGTAAACATTTTCCTTTCGGGTGGTTTATGAATTCGTAAATTTAGTGTCCCATCCGAAAAAAAAAATTTACGGCCCATTTACGATTTCGCAATTGATAAGCTGAAAACAAATTAAATTTTGAGAATTTAAATCCAGTGACAAACCCGGCTACACTTCCGACTCGGAAATATTTTTGTTTCGGGTGGTTTACGATTTCGTAAATGTTGTGCCCCATCCGGAAAAGATGCTTATGACCAATATACGATCTCGTAAAGGGAAGATGAAGATGGCTGCAATCTGCCTGATTAAAAAGGTCAACCCGGTCAAATTCCGCCATCGTAAATATTTCGGATAAGTCAGGTTACGATTTCGGAAATCACTCTGTATATAAAAATAGTGACATTTCCGATTTCGTAAACCACCCGTTTCGGCATCAGATCAGACTAAAACCCACCACGTGGGTTCATTCATTCATTATCTTACCAACCCATTTGTCTCTTCCTCATTATTTCTCCTCCTACACCACTCTTCCCTCTCAATATCTTATCAATTGTACAATAACACACTACCCAAATCCAAGAATCCAACTAAAGAACCACACAAAAAGTTGAAATTCTACATTTATTCTACGAGTTCGACTATTTTCAGGGTGTTTCATTCCATAATAGAGGTACAATTGGTTACCTTTATTAACCCATTTTTATTGATTTGTCACGTGCGATGCAAACAAACATATGGGTTATGGGGTAACCAAATATTATCAAATCCAAACCCTAATCTAGTTGATGCATTAATTATCTATTTTAGGATTCATTTATGTTATTGTCTTTTGCTCTGTTAGCTAAATCTTTATACTAATATCTTCTTATTTTGTTAAATGCACCCTAGCTATTTTATTGTCGGTGAAATTGAAATTTTTTAGTTGTTCTTATTTGTAGGTGAATTAGTGGACAAGTGCTTGTATTTGGTATTACTGATTAATTTGTTAATCATGGCTCCTACATGTAAACAAAACAAAAAGAAAATTCCTACGAAGAAGAAGGTCAAGTCATCCACAAAAGAGCAATTCGTTGTAGATACAAAAATTCCTAGAAACTTATGTCGAGAAATACAAAGGCGTTGGGATGCGGGTATTTCCACTCTAATGGAATTCAATAGGTTAGGAATAGCCATAGGGGTAGAGCGTAAATATTGGTCTAGTTGGGTTGGTAAAATCACAAGAACAAGACATGATATTAAATGGTTCGATTGGATCAAAGTACCGATGGAGCGTAACTTAGAATTGTTGGAAGAATGCAAGGTATGATGTGGTTTTTGTAATGGCATTTTACTACATGTTTTACAATCGTGAGGGCATTATAATGTGGATCATACTATCTACAACTAATCATGTGTTTCATTATTTTAGGAGCCGTTCACTATTATCGCCCCCGACATGGTGATGTTAGACAATGTGACTTTGCAAAAGATCTCAAAGTGTGCACGTCAACATAGGTCTATGCTAAGGAATGAGTATATCTACGGAAATAAGAAGAACATCATGCCATGGACGGTGTATAAGGACATCCAACCCGAGAGTTGGGAAATCTTTAAAATCCATGCACAAGAGCTATTGAACGATGTAAGATTTTTTCTCTTCTTTTCAAATTATACTATAGTCTTCGATGTTGCTACTTATGTTGGTTGCTTTTAAAATAGGGCACTCATGAAGATATGGTAGAACTAGCGAAATCAAACAAAATGATTAGTCACTATAGTCGCTCGGGATATTATGGAGCGGGGGAGGACTTCATAGAGGAGGAATATGAAGATGGTGTCAAACAAAAAATGGACAAGGTTATGTCGGAAGAGGAGGCAAGGGATACCACTACTAGGATGAATCCCGACCAAATTGAGAGGTGGGAGTCGTTCCTTAAATTGAGACAAAATCCTAGTGGCGTTCATGAAGCCGACTCTTGAACTTGCCAAAAAATTGTAAGTCAATTAGAAAATGTGTTTGTATGATATGTAGGAGAGAAATGTTTTGTTATCTATCTAATCAAATTATTGTCATGGTTTCAACCACTTTAAAATTAGGCATTGGCTAAACAAGAGGAAGCCGATGGAAAATTCACCCCTACGGAAAGGTGTGACATACTGAACAAGGCGATGGGGGATGATCATGCCGGCACCGTTAGGGGGTATGGTTCTCATGTCCGACCTAAGGATGTGTATGTTAAACATCCTTTAGCCTCGAATAATGCGCAAGATGCCAATTACAAGAAGGTGCGGAAGGAAATTGATTCTATTAAAACAATCATGGAAAATGGTTTTAAGTGGTTCGCTCGCAAACATGGAATCATTTTACCCGCCAATTTTGAGGATGTAGGTGAAGATTGGGAACCCCCCTCATCGGGGTCGCGCAACGAACCTCTACAAGATGACCTTGATGAGCCACTAAATCTGGCTAGTCTGATAAGTCCATGGTTCGTATTCGGACCTCGTTCATACTCGGACCAAGGCCCGAGAAGGGTCATGAGCTCGAGATACGTGGAGGATGGGTCCACGGGTCCATCAATCCTAATCCTTATAATGAATGCGTATATTATGAATGTTCTACAAGGAATATACATCTTTTCAAAGATGGTAATTCAGCTATCCTAAATATGGTAATACAACCATGTCCGAAATATACTTCTATTATACATGGTAATACAATCTCTATTCCCATAAGAGTTGTATTCATACCATAAATACATATCTTGGTGATCTACGGATTGTAGCCATATAAATACCCTAAGAGGTTTGGTAGACCTCTCATCTAATCTCATACTTTATACTTTACGCCTTAAGCAAATATACTGACTTGAGCGTCGGAGTGTCCATCCCCGGGACACCCGGGGCCTTTGTCTTGCAGATCAGTTTGAGAGCCTGGTTTGTCGTCGAAGTATTGGTGTCCGGCATACATCAATTTGGCACTCCCAGTGGAGCCTCTCACACTCATTGACGACGTCGCCGAACCTTGTTTTCGATCTGGTCTAACGCACCCGAAGAAGCAACTTCTCCAACAACATGTCTGAAGCCGAGCAACCCAGACGTAGCGCCCGTGTGCTAGGGCAAAATCCGAAGGAGAATCCAGGAGCAGAACAACTCCAATGTTCCAAACTCATTCGGTGCGAATCCTGTCGTATCCGGAACACCCCTCTCCGGTCCAAATCCTGTTGTGTCAGGAGTACCACTTTCTAGATCGAATCCTGTTGGATCTGAAGCACCGAACTACAGCGAACACGTCAACAATCAAGACGGCCTCGACCCAGAGAATGAGCTTGGATATGACGGACCTGATTCGATCTTCACTTCAGAAGAACAAGCACTAAGAGATCAACAAATCCTCACGGAAAAACAACAGGAGGAGGAAAGACAAAGACGTCTTAGGGAAACCTTGAGCCAGACTGTAGGACATAACCCTCCAGGTTCCGGGCCGACTTATATCAGCCTCGACCCTCCGAGAACGATCCCTGAAGATGTCTGAACGCTGATAAGGAACTTACAGGCCCAATATCCTGATTTTGTCGCATCTTTGATAAACTCCAGTCAACAACTCAATGCGCAGATGCATGAAGCTCGCAACCGAGTATCTGTCTCAGGAGCTCAAACTACACCACCTGCTGATCCTACTCAAGAGCGAAGACTCCTCAACAACTTATCCAAGGATCTACCGCTTTATAATGCTCGAAGCAGTCTGCCACCACCTCCTAATGTATCCAATTATCAGGGCGAAGGTACAAGATTAAGTAGGGAAGAGGTGAGAAGGATGCGTATCCTCAACATAGAAGAAGAGCTCAGACGCGAGAAGAGGGAGCGATCTCGAAGCGAATGGCAAAATAGCGTTGATCGGCCCTACTCACAAGATGGAGCCTACCCTACCCGAGGTAAATACGAAGTTGACCAAGAAATCACACGTATCCTCGGACCCAGAGGACAAGCTGCTCGTTCGCCCTTCTCACGACATATTGTGAATCTCCCCTTCGATAACCACAAGAAGGTCCCAGAGCACCTACCCACATATGACGGCACTAGCGATCCTAGAGAGTTTCTCTCAGTCTTTTTTAAGACCTTAGAAACTAGGAACTTCCATGAATTGGAAATATGTAAGATCGTCCCCAGTTACCTCCGAGGGAAAGCACAGACATGGTTTACCCAGACGAAACCAGAAAGTTTGTTTGATTACTGGGATTTCGCTGAGTTTCTTCTCCATGCTTTCTTCCAGAAGAAGAAGTTCACCAAGTCTCTTGGAGATCAGGGGTATGTGGCCCGCCTCGAAGGAGAGACTGTGATAGAACACTATCATAGATACATGGATCTAGCTACTGAATGCTATGATCGAGATGAACGCCTCCTGATAAATATGTACCGGATGAGCGTGGATGATGATGTTCTAAGGATGAAATTGGCAACCAAAAATCCGACAACCATTCAACACCTTCAGGCCATCATGGAAAAGTACTCTAGCAAATCAAATGCTGTGACAGGCAAAAGACCCCCAGAATTCCTGATGGACAGAAAAGAATCCAGGGCGAAAATACCGAAGGTCTAGAAGACTGATAACGCTCCAAAGCCTACCTTCGAGACATACACTCCTCTGGCGAGATCTCGGGCCGAAATTCTATCTATTCACAGGCACCTTTTGAAGGACCCGCCTGCCATGAAGGAATCAGCCGAACGTCAAAGGTCCCCGAAATACTGCCAATATCACCGAGATCGGGGGCATGACACGGAGGAGTGCTACCAGCTCAAGAATGAGATCGAGAAGCTAATCCGTCATGGAATTGTGCAACAAATCGCACCTTCCATAGCTGGCAATAACCAGGGAACCCAGAGAAGGTATGGGGGAAAGCCCATGCAGAAGAAGAAGGATGGCTACCGCAATAATAACAATAACAACCAGGGCGGCGGAGGCAACAACCCTCAAGATCTTCCTCCACCACCGCCAAACGGAGCCAACCGAGTCATCAACGGCATCAATTGCTACACAGGAGAAGCAATTTCCTTTACCAAGCTGAAAGATAGTGTGCGAGCTATACCCCACACTGAGCCAATCAACAAGAGGCTCCGCCCCAAGGAAACCATTACCTTCTCGGAGGACGCCGTGCCAAATCAGATGCCTCACTCGGATCCTCTCATAGATGATGGGAGTGGGGTAGAAGTAATGTTCCAAGACTGCTTCCAGAAGTTAAGATTTACTAAAAGATGACCTTAAACCTACGGGTCTGATCTCGGGGTTCACAGGAAATCCAGTAATACCTCTCGGGAAAATCACACTCCCCGTCACAGTAGCAGAAGAAGCCATGAGCCTAACCTTGTACTGCACATTTGTGGTAGTAGACACGGTCACACCCTTCAACATTATCCTTAGCAGACCTTGGATGTGCCAATCTAAAGCTGTAAGGTCTCCCTACCACCTGATGCTGAAGTTTCCAACGCCATAAGGAGTAGCTTCAATCAAAGGAGACCAAGGAGTGGCGCGCTCTTGTATGATCACGGCCATCCGTGATGCCAAAAAAGTGAGCAATATCTCGGCCGTCAACACTATAATAGGAGATCTGGTACCCGATCCCGATCTCGAACAACCCATGGTGTTCCATTTTGAAGAAGAGGCCTATAACGAGATGACTGCACTATGGCATAAACGCCGCCACCAAACCTTCCAAGTGGGGGAACTGGTAATGCCAGTTGGCCCGTGGTGCACCAACAAGCTAGGAGGAGCGCTTGGAGTCGAGGACCAAAGGACCATACAAAATCTCCGCAGCACAATCCGGTGGATTCTACCTCTTGCAAACACGCGAAGGAGAGCACTTGGACCCTGTCATTATGGCGCCCTTCCTACACAGGTACCTCGGAGCTAAAACCAAGTAGACCTTCTCCATATAAGGAGAAACTACTTTAATAAGGCCTACGGGCCAAGCTCTTTTTCTTTTCATCTTTTTACATATTTATACCCGAGCTCCTAAACTCGAGGTTGTCTTTTATAATTTTACCGAACTCTCAAGTTCGAAGAATGCAATTTCTTTTCGATATATATCTTCTATTTTATTTTGAAGCAGTCCATACTCTCTAAATACAAAGAGAAACTATGCCTCACAAAGCATAAGTAAAGACTGCTGCCTAAAGATCCATACGCTTATAAGTGTACGATTGATGCTTATCTAATATGAGCTATTTAGACTACGTGTCTGAACTACAATCATCTTAGGCCAAAATAAAATAATATACTTATAAAAAGTATATGGTCAAAGACCAACATGATATGAGTCATGCAAACTCACAAAGTTTGGAACTCGACTCTTCACGTGATACTCCTATTAAGGTACACATCACTATTTATTAAGGCTATTCATAAGCCTAAAAAGTCAATCTTCTCAAGGATTGCGATATAAAGACCTTTATAAAGGCAAAATCAAAAAGTGTTATTATACTACGAAACTTCTTACACCTCGTGAAGGTCTTTAAATATAGGGGTACGACCCCGACCGCGAGAAGAAGTAGAGGCACGACCTCAAACACTCTGGAGGCCACAACCCCAATTACTTTCCTCTGCCACCCTCATCAACTGAGAGGGCGTAGGGGACCCAATTCTATTTTCCACAGGTCGAGCAGGAGAGTCAATAGAGTCACGAGCTCTAGGAGTAGGTGTCACCTCTCTGCCCCTTCCACATGGGAGCCCTCGAGATACACCCCTTTGGGCATGAGGCCTTATCAAAGGTCCTGAATATGGGACACCGGAAGGTCCACCTACTTCCCTCTTTGAAGACCCCGAAGGTATGACAAACACACCTTGAGCCTCTAGTTCCTTTATTTGGAACCTACAAGCGTTAAGCTCGGCCTGGTACATTCTCAACTCATCTATCTTGGAGGCAATCTTGTGATTCACAGTGATAGTCTCATCTCGGAGTCTAGAATTAAGAAGATCCTTCTCATGACTTTCAACCTTGACCTTCATTAAGTCACTCTTGACTTTTCTCCATTCTTGGTCATACTCTTTATTGGTGGCTACGACCTTGTCGTGAGCATCTTCTAGATCTTTATGTCTCTTTTGAAGATCACTCAGCTCCTGATTCAGCTCAGCTCTTCGCTTAAAAGCCTCTTTGAGCCCACCTCGAAGACTCTCACATTCTTCCCGCACAATGCTGAAACAGCCTTTGGAGTCATCCAGATCTTCCTCCAGTTTCTCGTTCTTTTGAAGGACAACTTCATACTTGACCTGCAAATCAGCACATGCGGCAGAGCAACACTGGACATAAAGGAAGGAAAAGACCAATTAATTCCAAAGACAAAACACATGTTCAGAATACATGAAACGCCAAAATTTGGCGAAAAGTGAAAAATCTTGAAGTAAAAGACAAGGCTCTAAGGAGTTACAATCTTCTCCAACTCATCAGAAGTCTTCTCCTGCTCCTTCTTCTCCATCAGGAACGTCAGCTCAGGATACAAACCGGACAGTCTGTTCTGAAACTCCTCCAGAGTTAAAGCCTTCTTCAAAGATTCCAGATTAGACAGTAGACTGGTCTCAAACCTCCCAATCTGGCTAAACTTCGCCCGAAATTCCTTCAAATTCTCTGGTACTTCAGGCCAAGTGTAGGCAGGGGCAAGACATCCTTGAAGCTCTTCGCTGAGAAACCCCTTTAGAGGAATCCACATCTTTGAGAGCTCAGATTAATGGTAGAATTCACCATACTCTTGGCGATGTGCCTCCATCTCTAGACAGTTGAGGCAGAAGTCTATTATCAACCGAACTAACAGGATCAGCATACCGGTCTCTCTCAGCTTCCACCAAAGTCATGTTCCTTTTCAATTCTAAGAAGGAACCATCAAACAGCCTTTTTGCCTTTTCCAAGGCTCGATTCTCCTCTTCTAAGGCTCTTATTTTGTCCTTAGCCCGAGTCAGCTCATTCTGGAGATGCTTCAGCATATCTGAAGGTTCCTTAGACCACTTGGACATCTCCTCCTCCATCAACTCGAGCTCGGACTCATGTCCCCGAGAACGGTCATACAGTGTCCGAAGAGAATTGTGCATATGCCTCATCAGACTTGCAGACTGTAAAAGAAGGCAAAGAGAATTAGATAACTACACAACTAATCCTATCAGAAGCCATGATGAATCATACCTGGTTAATTTCGGGACAGCCCGAGACCACCTCGACCAGAACCTCAGAAAGAGAAGGCGACACATACTTCTCGAACTCTTCCAATGGTCCGAGTTTGAGCCTTGGCTTCTTTGGAGACTTATCTGCAGAAATCCCTGAAGCCTCGAGATCCCTCTTCTTCTCATTACTACTCAATAGCCCCCTTGATTCAGCTATCTGAGACAACAAATTGGCTGCCCTGTTCGTCCTAGAAGCACCAACTGCACATAAAATGAATGAAGTTAGCATAAGAAGCAATGCATACAGTGTGGACGAGAATATAAGACAAGAAGAAATACCCTTTTGCAACGCATCTGATTCTACCACAAAAGTTATCATCATGACCTCATCGACATTTTCGGCCCTGATGGGAAGGACACTAGGGGTCCGAGACATTTCCTTTCTCGGACACCGAACTAAGGCAGAACCCTCATCCTCTTCCTCATCCGATGGATCTAAAGCCACAAGAACAAATAGGCAATCTGCCTCCCCAATCACTTTCAGCTGTGATTGAATTTTCTTGGGTCCTTGAACCAACCTTTTAAACCGACGCCCACGTCGAGAATCTTTCATCAGACCCGAGATTTCCTTATTTACCTCTTTCTCAGATATCTCATCTTGGGCAGCTCTCTCTTCTAATGCTCTATAGGCCTGCAATGCCTAAGCTGCACCACCTGGATCCTGCTCCATAGACAGAAGGGTTTCATACCAGTCCATCTCAACACCTTCTGGCTGATCAAAATGTGACAACTTCAAGAAGCTGCAATTCTGAAGAGTACGGCTGGATAGTTGATTCAACCAGTCATACGTTTCTACAGGCCATTGCCAACCCATTTGATGATCTCTAGATACAAACCTACCCTCCCTAAGTTTGATCTTATCTTTCACCAACTCCCCAGCTATATCCAACAGTTGGCGGGACGACTCCACTTCATGCCAGATCTCATTTTGGACATCTTCATTCCATTCAGGAACTTCATACTTGGTTCGATCAAAGGTTAAATTTACCTTATCCCACTTACCGCGGTTCGCAGGAAGCACAAAAAGTTTGCCTAAAGTGGTGTCACGAGAGGTCAAGGTCACACTTTGTTTAAGAACGGAAACCTTATACATGGTCCGCAACAAGGAGAGACTGGGGTGATAACCTTTACGAGCACACCAAGTTATTAAGGCCATAATGATTACTATAACATTGGCATGTAACTGACCTGGATGAACCCTGTAATGCTGAAGAAAATCATCCAACAATGGGGGAAAAGGGAAGGCTAATCCATGCTGCAGAAATCTCCCATATATGACCCCCTCGGGTCGGAATTACTAACTCAACTGCAGATTTGTCTTCTCCAAAGTACATGAGGTCAGCATCGATAGGAATTGAAATGAGACAACCTTCTGCAAAGATAGCAGCATCAGCACGTGCTTTATCGTCCTTCTTTGACTCTTTGCTACTACCTTCACCATCCATGGATACTATACCTCTGGATGCATGCATAACCACGGGGCTAATCCCCTCTATTTGAGCCCTCCTGGCCATAGCCCTCAACCTCTTCTCTTCCTCAGAGGCTTTCTTCTTCAAAACTACATGTTTTTTCCCACTTGCTACCTCAGCCCTGTAGAGTTCAAGGGAGCTACTCTCCTCAGCCTGAGCCTCTACATACTCTCCCTCATCATGATGGGGGAAGGAAATTGTTCTACTACTATTGCTCACGATTACAGAGAGTATGGAGGAAATACACACACAAGAGATAAAAGGAAAAAACAAACACAAGCAAATATGCAGAGAAAGAAGATAGCACTTACTGGTGATGGAAGCAGAAATTTGGGGCTTCGGAAATTGATGAAGTATTGATGCGCCTTCTGAACTTGGAAAGAAAAAAATTTCGAATAAGAGAAGACAATGGGAATGATTTGGGAAATTTAATCCAAACCCAGACAGCATTGAAGATGAGCAATTACCTCGATTCTGTTTCCAAGGCAAGTAATTGGAGAGGCGGGGGACAGACCGTCTCTGCTTGCCAATGAAGACACGCCACGTGTATCTACCATCTGGATTTCAAAAGAAGCTAATCTCAATCGTCCATATATCTGATGGAATACGAAAAGAATTTGAAGCTAGATATTCAGAAGGGTAAGCCCGAAAGGACAGTCCTAGAAGGACACCCCGAGCTTAATACCTGACAAGTGATTTCCCACGTCGTTAAATGGGACTCCGCGAGATCAAAATACTATTTATAAATCACCTACAACTTCTAACTACTAGAGAGTAGATAGTGGGAAGTAGGGGTCGAACCACAAGAAGAAGGGACTTGTTAGAGTGTTTTAAAGTAGATAATAAGCATACATATATATTATATAGAAAGCAATGTAAACAAGGGGGGGTTTTGAAGTTGGTTTTGATTACACTACGAAAGTAAACTAAACTATCATAAGCTAAGCTAAGGGGAAGACTCTAAGATTATGAGGCCTTGGGAGGCAAATGACTTCACTTTCCATCTGTCGACTTATCACCGGGCAAATGCAATTACAATGGAGTTTAGACCATTTTCCAAGGACGAAAGCATCCTATTCTCTCGAGTGTAGCTAGAGAGGATGATCACACCACTCAAAAGCTCTCATTGTTGATTCACCTAGATGATCACATCATAGATAACTCAACAATGGTATTAAGATTAGAGAGTGACAAACTTACTCACACACCCGTGATCACGAGAGCATACAAATAAGACATTTGATAACTAGGACGAATTAAGACGATGATCACATACAAATCTCAATTCATACTTGCTACTTTGTGTTATTGGAGTAAACGATCACGTTCTACCCACAAATCTAGCTATTCGTTGATAACAATCATACGTTAGAAAGGAATCTTCAACTCAAGTTTACAACCACATATTAGGGGGACCAATAATCACATTAAATCCTTACCTAAACACATAATTGATTAGTCATGCAAGTTCATGAGATTTCCAATTCTAACAACTTATATTTATCATGGCATTCCTTAACTACAATCACACAACAAGGGGAGAATTTGTCATCACTCAACCCCTTCCATAGTCATTAATCTAACAACTAGAGATTACACTACCATTATGCTAGGTCACCATCACTAAACTACCCTAATTAATGACTATGGAGCATGCAATTGATATAAAACACAAAGCCCATAATAAATTAAGCAAGATTGAACAACATTCATGCATAAGAATTCAAGTTCATCAAATGATAATCAAAACCCAAAGTTTAAGCATAAAGAACCCTCAAAGTTTCAAGGGGAAAGTTAATTCAAATGCTCCCAAGGATCAATCTAAGCTAGACTAAAATTCATGGAATCAAACTACTAATCCACTTGAATTAAAAGCAAAGAAATGGAAAGAAGAAGAGGAAAATAGTGTTTCTACATGGTGTTAGCCGTCCTTCAAAAGGGGGAAGAAAAGGGGGTATTTATAGCCCCAAAATTCAGCTCAAGGAGGCCAGGGGGCCGCTATTTTAGCGACACTTTTTAGCGACGCTTTCTTCTGTCACTCTCTTGGCGAAACTTCTGGGCTGCAACGACGCTTCCTTCAAACATCAGTGACGCTTTTCTGGGATTATGCGACACTTTTCTGGGCAGCTTTTACCACCTAAGGAAAGGTGGCCTTCACACCACTTCTATGATCAATTCATCAACTTCTTAGTATCAAATGTTCGACTCTTTGGTATGATCATAGAAGGTCTTCAATTACTTTCATCCTAGTATTTCTTACAAGTGCAAATCAAGGTTAAAATGCATACATTAATTCCTAAACTACCATGGATGATTTAGCTCTAAAGCTCTAGACTTTGGCATAAAATATTACCCAAATTAGTTCTCAAATGCTATAAAACGAGAGTATATTTAGGGCTCATCAATACCCCGAGTTATTCTCCCTCGAGAAGCAAGTCTCTCCTTCAACCTTCGAGATGGAGCACTCTATATTCTGAAGATCTACCTTGGGGCTACTGATAAGTCCATGGTTTGTATTCGGACCTCGTTCATACTCGGACCAGGGCCCGAGAAGGGTCATGAGTTCGAGATACGCGGAGGATGGGTCCACGGGTCCATCAATCCTAATCCTTATAAGGAATGCGTATATTATGAATGTTCTACAAGGAATATACATCTTCTCAAAGATGGTAATTCAGCTATCCTAAACATGGTAATACAACCATGTCCGAAATATACTTCTATTATACATGGTAATACAACCTCTATTCCCATAAGAGTTGTATTCATACCATAAATACATATCTTGGTGATCTACGGATTGTAGCCATATAAATACCCTAAGAGGTTTGGTAGACCTCTCATCTAATCTCATACTTTATACTTTACGCCTTAAGCAAATATACTGACTTGAGCGTCAGAGTGTCTATACCCGGGACACACGGGGACTTTGTCTTGTAGATCAGTTCGAGAGCCTGGTTCATCATCGAAGTGTTGATGTCCGGCATACATCATAGTCCATCCTTTGTCACAACACCCTTGGACGCGGCAAGTGGGGGCGAGACTTCTACTCCCAAAAAGGTTAGTTTTCTTGTGCTTATGTGCCAAGTATTTGCTATTCTTTTCCAATTTTCTACAATTAGATGATTTTAATCTCCGACATATAATCTAGTGTAAAATTAATTGGTATTTCCTCTTACAATTTCAATATCTAGGTAGCTTGTCCATGCAATTTGAACATCGATGTGAGTACCACCCAACCCCCTAAATTAGTAGCCATTGGAAATTATTAGGAGGCCATTAAATTACACCATGGGGAAAAGATTCTAATAGGTTTGGTTAAGGTGTCTATAACAAAAGATATAGATAGTGATACCCACGTCCCGATTCAAAAAGGCCCACCTAAACTAGTTTCCAAATCAAGGGGAGAACTTCTCTTATGGCCTAGGAGATTAGTACAAATTCCTAGTAAAGGCGATAAGGAACCACAAAATCCTTGCCCACCAACTAGAAATGAGAAATCTAAGGTGCCAACCACAATTAAATCTCATAAATTCAAAGGGCCAACCACAATTCCATCTCCTAAATCCAAGGTGCCAACCGAAATACCATCTCCTAAATCCAAGGTGCCAACCACAACTCCATATACTAAATCCAAGGCGCCAACCACAATTCCATCTCCTTCACATCCATTTGAAGATAGCCAATCTTCATCGTCAATCCGCCAACTCTTTGACAAGTTGTCAAAACATCCCCCTCTTAGTACATATAACTTTCCCGCACCAAAAGAGGTTTTTGGTGTTGAAAAATTAGTAGTACTATGCAAGCAAGACTTTGAAGATATATGGCGACCTCAAAGGCTACTCTCCACGATAATGTGCCTCGTTCAACTATAAGTCTTCATTTTCCAAATATAATGATTTTATATTCCAACTACGTTCGAATAGGTAGTAACACTTTCTTTACAATTTATCATAGACAAATGCATCATTTGGCACAAATTCGTTCAATGTCATTTCTCGGCTTCATATGCCCCGACTCCGTACAAGTGGGGACCCACTCAATAGAGGAAAGGCTAGCCTATTTGAAGGTTGCCTTAGGAGATCGTACGAAATACTTCTTCATTTGTCCATACCTTGAAAAGTAAGTAAGTTGTATATATTTCAATGATCTTTTTTGTGTTTACCTAACATTATACTCTCATGTACAAATTTTCTTGTGGATTAGCGAACATTGGCGTTTGGTGACGATAAACACGAACTCCAAAGAAGCATGTTGGATAGATCCACTTAACCGTCCTCCAATCCACTCATTTAATGATATTATCAAGGAAGCCGTGAATTTCGTAAATCCTAAACCATCCAAATTTAGGTTCTACCAAATTAAGGTAATCTATTCTTATTATTCCTCAAATTTGAACCTTATTAGGACCTAAATTGTGTATCTTTTGTCACTATTAGTACAAGGTCCAAGATAATGATTGGATATGCGGTTACTACACGATGATGTTTGCATGGAGGGTGGTTGCACGTGCAAGGCTTTCACACTTTAACATTCATAGTGTGAGCTTACTCTTCCATTCCTTATTTGATTTAATGTAACTCCTTGTAATTTGTTACCAACATGCTCTACTTTTGTAAAACGCAGGTTTTCGACGATGATTCTACCCCCTACACCTTGCAAGAGTTGAAGGCAGCAAGGAGTGCATTGGCAAGCTTCATATTGGATGAGTGTGCTTCATGCATAGAGCACCCGGCTACAACGATAGAATTGTGAGTCGTCGTAGCTGCGTAAGTTATAATTGTGCACTAGATAGTATTATCAACTACTAGGTGTATACATTTTGCTATGAAGCATTTTTTGGCTCGTTAAAGCCAATAATGAAGGATTAGGTTCATTATTATGGTTATTATATCTAATTTCAACTAGACGCTCATCGATCGCGTAAAGCAAATTCAAAATTGGAATTTTTTTGGCACGCCCCGACTCAAAATTGGAATTTTTTTGGCACGCCCCAGCTCATTTACGAGTTCAAAAACCAAAAGAAAATTCTACAACTTTTTCCGGGTGGTTTCCGATATCGTAAGAAGTGTGGTTTTCTCTATATAAAAAAAACAGTGGTAAATCCGGCACGTCGTCCGGCTCGTAAACAGACCACCATATTGGTCTCCAGCAACAACATTTACAATTTCAGAAAGTTTGTCCGGAAATGTATTTCCATAACTATTTCCGTCATCGTAAACAAGAAAACAACATCAATACAGGCATCTATTTACGGTATCGGAAACTGATTTAGAGAACATTTGAAACTAACGTTTACGAGCCCGGAAAGTTTACCGAAACATGATTTTCGGCCTACATTTATGATATCGAATATTTGTCCGCCCAAAGTCATTTCCGACACCGTAAACTCTTTTCTCAAAACAATTTCCTATACCGTATCCATTAGCTCACGGCCAAAGATTCATCTTTACGATTTCGGGAAGGACATCACAAATCAAAACCTAAAACTATATTTACGACTTCGGAAATGTTTATTTCATGATGAGGCTAGACATTTTCGAAATCGGAAATGAGTAGCACAACGGGGGTTTCCCGCCATGCTTCGCCACGGCGAAGCACCGCGGCCCAAGTAACGGTGGGACAACCCCGCCGTGCTAACCCCATTTCCCCGCCCTCCTTCCTGGTTGCCTCCACTAGTGTCGTATGCAATACTCCTCACAATTACTCTTCCTAAATCTGACGTTTCAATTCTCCCTTCATCTTCAGTGCTCATCGCTAATTATTGTTTCACTAAATTATCGTCCGTCGTCCCTCTGATAACTCCCCTTCCACCGCTGCTATCGACGCCGTGGAGGAGGTGGCCAGCGCTAATTCAGCGCACGGTGCTGAACAACGGCGGCGTTGCTCGCCGGAGAGGCTTACCGGGTGATGAGTTGGATGGGGTGGTGACAAGTCCAATCAATGTTGATTATGTTATTCCGCTAGGCCAACCTGCTGAAGGTATATACTTTATCGCCGGAATATATGTAAAGTTGTGTTGTTGTAATAGTCAAAGTTGATGTTGGAGTGTTTTGATCACCTGTGTTTTGGAACTTGGGATTGTCGATTAATATTTTTCTGAAAAGGAAGTGCAGAGGACTGGAGCGGGAGCGGTGATGGCTGTGAAAGCCTGAAAGGCGGCGGTGCTCTGACGAAGAAGGTGTTCGTGTGTGATGGCCGGCTGTGGAGATCTCATTGAAGAAAATCCGAGATTGATATGCATATTTGTGCAGGTAAATCGTTGATAAACCCTCTAGGTTTTCTCAACAAGCTTTTGTTGTATCTAATTTCCATCTCCTTTGTAGGATCAGGTTAACATTCGTACTCAATGCCCCATAACCATTTGATAATATTCCTGTGTGAATAATGTAAGTTACCCTTTTCCATTATTGTTTGATTTTATCTGACAATGCTCATGGAAATACTGAATCTTTATGTGAGTCCAGTTTATGCAGTGTAATGTTATCTCTACGACAGCAAGTTAGTTACTCTCAATGATTAATTTAGTATGATAACAATTTTTAACTCGCTGGAATCTGTTTGAATCTTTTAAAAGACTTTGTTTGAAGCTTAAACTCCATTAATGAAGCTTTGATTTGTATAAATACAGATGATTTAGTTACTCTAAAATGAATGGTGCCTAAGTTTGGTTTTTATTGGATTATGTTATTTGATTGTCTTTAGGTACACTTTGGTGCAGAAATGTTGGATTTTGATGGAGATGCAAGATGCGAGATTGGATTTTCATGAGTGCGGAGAAAGTGATTCTGGTCAAAGAAGGATTTAGATGACCAGCAAGAGGTAAGAGAGATTTTGCTTCGGCAAGCAATTCCACTTCTTTTTTTCCCTTTCATCTTCACAAATCATCACCCTTGCAGTTGATATATGGTTTTTGTTTTGCTGTTTTTTCTTCTTTATTCTATTTCCTTCCAGAATTTTAAAAACAAATCATTTTTGATTGATGGCTTTGTAGAATAAGCTTGAGCATTTGATTCAAAATTGAGCATTTGAACACATTTACTTCTCACTGTGTTCAGAAGACCAGTTTACTAATCCCGGCGAGCATTCAAAGTAATCCTCGCCACAGAAGCTCCGGTGAATTGTGAGGTGGTTTTCGCTGTTCCGGATTCTGGTTTGGTTACTGCTTTAAGTTATACTGAGAAGGCTGGTGTTCCATTTCAGCAAGGGCTAATCTGTTCACACTATGTCGGAAGGACCTTCACTGAACCATCTCAAGAAGGTTAGGGATTTTTTAGGTGAAGCTGAAGCTCTCTCCAGTGAAGTCGGTCCTCGAGGGAAAGCGGGTTGTGGTGGTGGATGATTCGATTGTGCGAGGTACTACGAGCTCGAAGATTAAAGAGTACGAGGCTGATTAAAGAGTCTGGTGTTCATCTGAGGATTGCGAGCCCTCCCATTGTGGCGTCGTGTTACTGTGGTGTAGATACTCTGGTGTCTGAGGAGCTGATTTCAAACAGGTTGGGGGTGGAGGAGATCAGGGAGTTCATCGGAGTGGATTATTTGGCGTTTTCGTCTATTGAAAGCTGGCATAAGTTTCTCGGAGGGGATTATAGCAACTTCTGCTATGCTTTCTTTTCTGGGAACTACCCTGCCTCACCCAAGGAGAAGGTGAGGGTGTTGTTTAAGGATGGTTTGAATTTTCGCTTGGGTCTTTTGTTTCTTTTGAGTTAGTTTGAAAACATTTCGAGGATATTTTATTACCACAATTTTGTCTTTCTTAATGTGTTTAGGTAGCACTTCAGTAACTAATTGATTTTACTTTTGTTTTCTTACTTTGGTAGGTTGCTATACAGTGTTTTATGTATGGATTGATTGAGCCTACATGATCTTGTGAAGAAATTAGTTGCAGGTAAATTATGTTGAAAATTTCTGATACACTCTCTACATATTTCTGGGATATGCAACTTGAATATCTTTTCATACTGACTCTAGGCTTAGGTTAACTGAGTGAGTTTAACCCGCAACGTATAGAGAAAAATAACATGAAGGAAATGGTGGAAGCTAATAACCAGGTTTGTCAAATTTAAACATGTATATTTTGTTGCTGAATTAGAACCTGAGTATGCCATATTTGCTGCTGAATTAAAAGTTTATCTTTTCTGTTAAAGTAGAGCCTGATTAGGTTGCTACTTTGCTGAATTTGATGTTCTCTTTTTGCTGCTGAAACTAATCCCTATTAGGCTAATTTTTATACTGAAAATGAAGTTGTTTTTGCTGCTTTCATGAAGCCTGTTTTAATGTTGAAATTGAATTTGATATTCACTACTACACATTGAAGCTAATTTGCTGTTGAACAGTAACTAATTGATTTTTCTTTTGTTTTCTTACTTTTGCGGGTCGAAGAGAAAACGAGGATCATTGTGAGCGGGTATGACAAGTCTGCAATTGGTCAGTTTGCTGCTTTTATCAGGAAGTGGAGGCCTCCTGAGCCTTACAAGGGAAAGGCCGAAAGGGTATCAAGTATGTTGATGATGAGATTATCAGAAGAAAGGAAGGCAATCTAAGGCAAGAACAAACAGTCATTGTTGCTGGTGCTGTTGCTTTCAGATTCTCTAGATTTACTTTCCAGGAAAATCATGGTTTCATGTTGTTGTTTATGCAAATGATCCTGACTTCATGTTCCCAGTAAATTTCTTAGTCAATTATTCTCAACAGGCAAACCTCATTCTTTTAATCCACGCTCTTTTGTAAGAATGGTACTGCACTAAAATTAATTTAATTTAATTGAACTTATGGGAAATTTAATAATGTACTTATTTAAAAAATGTATAACTAAATAGCTAGATTAATATTTGTGTTTTTAAATTATATTAAATTAAACTGAATTGAACTAAACTAATCATCTATGGTGCAGAGTTACATGTATTTTCCGTGCAAAGGCACGGGGTTTATCTAGTTTGTGTACTAAATTAAGTCAAGTATAGTTTACCAAAATCAATAATAAACTGAAACGTAATAAAATAAATATGCAGTAAATATTGTAATGATAGTGGGAAATTTAACTAAAATTTACTGATCTCAAACTATAGTTGAACTTGTTAGTAGAGAGACAGTCATTTATAGTACCCAATTAATCTAAATACAAAGGTCATGTCTTTTTCTTGATCTGATTTATATGATGTGTTTAGTTCTTTGATCTAGTACTTTATGGATCGTGTATCCATTTATGATTAATTTATGTCTTTCCGGATGTTATTGGCTTTGAGTACAGTATTACAATTTCATTAAATTTCCAGATCGATAATAATGTAGATGATATCATAGTTTTTATGTACTTCAGCTACTCTAATAATGGATAAAGTAATTAAATTGGTTATCAATTCCTGCATAAACCCCAATATCCCACATCATAATCACCCTAGAAATATACACTGATCTCATTTGTCTTCAACAACATAAATAATAAGTCAACAACTACCCCTCTTCTCTTCCATGATGATATCGTGGGATGAATAGTGACGCCGAAGCTAAAACAATGCCTTATCAACGGAGAATAGGTTAATGAGCACGTATATGTTCTAATCGTCCAAAAAGACTATGCATTACTGAAATTAATATATCTAAATGTATACAAAATATTTTATTGTGCATATTACTTCTACGATTATCACATATGATGGAATAAATAAATTGGGTAACAAACTAATCAACTGGATCCCTATAAAATTTGCCTTGCTTATAATATATTCTGGACAGAAATCAAGCACATGATATCTATATAGTACAACTAGCATTCATGAACTATTAGAAATCAAACTCAATTTTTAGAGTATGAAACTAAGAAATTTTCACCATTATTTAGTGTTAGATGAGATATCTTTATCATTTGTAGAAATTTTTTTTTTGAAAAGGATCGTATGTAGAATTTGATCACGAACTAATTACTCCCGCCTAGATTTTTAGATATTCATTGCCACCGGTGATTAGAACTAACGATTTTATCAGAGAATAAATTTCTGGAAAAAAAAAAGAATCACGACTTCAAAAATAATCGTATAATTAAATCGATCAATATAATTAATCACCGTAGAAACCAGAAAGTGAGCGCAGAAGATCATAAATCTTATTATGACATATAATATACAGCAAAAAATGCAATTATAATTTACTTCAAGGCGTCGGCTACAGGACGCAGGGTCTGGAAAAGATTGTAATAAACAGTTTGAGTTGGGTGAACCGAATCCCAGAAAACATATTTGGAAGCATCCGAGCAAGTAACCGTCACCGGATTGCACAGAGGTCCGGCTTCAAAGAGTCCACTCCCACAGCAACCATTATTTGTGTGCGTGAAACCTAATCTCAATTCAAATGAAGAACATAACTTTATAGATTCAACTGAAATCTGCTGAAATATTTTTATTTTTTAAACAAATCTCATCTCTGTTACCATATTTTCTGGGATTGTTTATCATGTCCAACAACGGAGTATATATGTCGGCGTAAATGAGTTTGACGTCGGGCAGCCGGAGCCGATTCAGTAGTTTCTGAAGGCCGTCGTTGAAGTTTATTGCTGCTGAAGATAACTGGGAAATGCACTGGCGGTTGAGAACGGTGGAATCTGAGAACAAGGTTATTTCCAACGGCAGGCAACCTATCGGAGGAAGGCTTGTGATGGCGATCCTTTTCGCACCCTCTGCTACTGTATCCTGGTGTGTTTAATTATAGTACTTGTTCAGCTACTAATTAACTGATTAGTAGTAAAATAGGTGAGAAATTAACTGGGCAAAACCTGAATGAATTGTTCCACATTCTTTAGCAGAAATTCCTGGTATTCGGGAACGGAGAAATTATTTTGCCTAAGCTTAGTGTCGAAATAAGTGAAATCGTAATCGTTAGTCCCTGCACTTATAAGGAAAATCGCCTTATCAATATGATCTTTTGTTTTCTCATCCCCGATTTCTTTTCTTATTCTGTTTTTGTATTCTCTAAAATACTTGACTTGATCTTGCATTGGTATCACCCCCTGAAAGAAAAATGAAAGAAATCAAACAAAAAGTAGTATATGCACAAATTTACACATTCAAAAATTTATGGTGCGACCAGTTTCATTAGAATGTATGTTACTCAGACGTGTGTCTTGTTTTATCCTAATATCTGACACATGAACATGAAAATTTTAAAATAATATAGACAAATTAGCACTAAACAGAGATGTCATATTTTGTGTCATATCTTGTCTGACATATATCCGACAAAGACACGGCACTAAATTGCCATGTTGGAGTAACATAGATCCAAAAATATTTGAATAAACGGAAATGCCATAAATAACAGTGCAGAGAAAATAATGAATTGAAGATCATAACGTTACAGTTAACTGAGGGGTGAGAGGGTCGTAGCCGGAGACCGCAGAAGCAAAGCTAACTCCGGTGATCAGATCTTGGATGCTCAGTGCGGGATCCAGATATGGAGGTATGGCTTCCTTCAACCCTACATATTCAGCTGTGGCCAAAAAATAATACATATATAAAGCCCAGGAACATGTTTCATGTAAACAACTAGCCCTAGAAACAAAAAACTTATAGTTCATGGTACCGACGAAATCAGTGACGAGCTTGCCATTAGTAAACCTCCCCTGGGGAATGTGGGCAGGCAAATCTCTTCCATAAGGTTCAAAATTGCTATTGAAAATGGTGCCGATGAAATTGTTGTTTCCTGGATCAACTGTTGAATCACCGAAAACAAGAAGAGAAGAGATATTTGATGAATGGTTTAAGGGTTTAGCAGCCTCAGAAGTCACAGAGAAAAACAGTACTGCTAAAACTTGGTAAAATGTAACGTACGCTATGAAAGCTTTTTCTTCCATAGCACTGTTTCATCTATGAAAAATTACAGTACAAGATGACGTTTCTTAATATATTACGTGAATAAATACGGTGCTTAATGAACCTCATTAAGATATATACATTAAATGGCTGGCTTTTTATTGTCATTAAGCACATTCAGAAGCTCAGAAATTGTCATGTTCATTCACTTCATTGATTCATATTTGTTGATATATATCGATTACGGTCAAGAGTTTTCTCCCTTGAAACCTGGCACTAACAATTATAGGGGAGGTTCTTCTGATTCTCAAAAAGTATATATATTTACAACTTGAGCTAATTACTAGAATCCGTTTTATTTTTTCAATTTATTTATGATAAAATCATATATACAGTAATTAAGATTAATTTAATCATACTTTGCTGAAATGAAATAAATTGGATATTAATTAAAATTGCAAATATTATGGCCAAATTAACCTGAATTTCATCAAATTATATTTTGGTGATATGGGCCTCACCCCATATCCTGGTCCAGCGGATATACTGGTAAAGGAGAAGAAAGGGTTAAACCCAGCAGTGGTCCTCCCATGACATCAGATATCTTGGACACACCCGGGGTTGCGGCAGGAGGAGGACCACTTAGCCTAAACCCTCTCTGATCCTCTCCATTATAAATAGAGGAGTGACCAACAATAATAGGAATGTTTTATCAGACTTAAATACTCTCAGTATTTCTTCATATTCTCTCTCCTCTGCAAAAAGCCCTATCTTCATCATCACGCCGGAGCGTCTACCCTCGGGTGACCCCGGGGGCTTTGTTTTGCAGGACTTAGGTGAGAGATTGGCCGCGGGCTAGGATTCTAGCTCTCCCCGGATTACCCTGTACCGGAGCTGGTATCCCGGAGCTTACTGGTAGCATCAGTTGGCACGCCCAGTGGGATCTTGCTTCGTCATGCCCCGCGGCAGACCTAAAAAGACAGGGGACGAACCCCCTTCCAAAACTAATCAGGCAGAAGGCGGTCCTAAGACCAAAAGGGCCGCGGCTGCCCAGGCGGCGCAGAAAGCGGCCGAGGAGAAGGAGCGGACGCGCAAGGAGACTGCCCGTGCGGCCGCTGAGAAGCGCCAAGGAAAGAAGAAGGTGCCGGAACGTACCCTCAGGGAGATGCAGAAGGAGCAGAGGGATAAGGCCCGGCAAGAAAAGGAGAGACAGGACCAGGAGGCGTTCGGAGAAGGTGGTGAATCCGAACCGGAGTATTTCGATTCCGGGGAAGAGGATCCGGAGCGCAGAGATCCAGAAACAATTCATACCAATGCAGAGGAATTCGGAGAATTTCGAGCCTGGAAAGCAGCTAAGGCAGCAGCCCCTAACAAGGTACCCGAAGTAGTGGACCTGGAAAAGGATGGGAGAAGGGGTCCTGGATATCAGCAGATGCCCCCGGGTCAGCAGATGCCTCCAGGACAGCAGATACCTCCGGGTCAGCAGATATTTCCGGGATAGCAGCAGTACCCGGATCAGCAATTTCCAGGAGGCTTAAAGCTGCAAGCTCAACCATTTTATGGTGGATACAACACCCCGTTTAACAACGGGTCCATTGAAGATCGTTTGACCAGGCTTATTGGTAGGCGGGGGATGGTTCCTCATTCCCCGTGGGTTCCAGAGGTGCTAAACTACAAACGGCCGGTAGGTACCAAAGCGCCAGATGGAGTTCCGACATACAATGGGGACGGGGATCCAGAGGAGTTTGTTCACACCTACCTCAGTGTCATGGGTGCCCGGGACATTGATGAGCCGTTGCAGTGCAAGTTGTTGCCTTCCTATCTCCGGGGAAACTGCTTGAGTTGGTTCAAAAGTCTTCCACAAGGCTCCTTGAAGACTTTCTGGGATTTTTGCTACGGTCCTGGTCCACAGATATGCAGCAATGAAGACCAACTTTGTCAACCTAGCCACGGTCTTGGCTATGCGGCAGTTGGAGACGGAGTCTACTTGGCAATATTATGTCCGGTATATTGCTGAGTCTATGAAGGTCCAGGATAGGCATCTGCATGAGAAGGCCCTTATCGGCAACTTTGTGAATGGGTTGAGAGACGAGATGTTCTACATTGAGTTGATGAAGAATATGCCAGGAACTTTCTACCATCTCAAGTTGACAGTTGAAATGCATTGCACTGTGCATGAAGCTAACCATACCCGGATGAACACGGTCGGTTTCTTTGAGCAGCGGGTGATTACGGCCACAGCAACCCAAACAACTACACTCCGGGCCACTCCTCACCAGGGGGCCCGCCCGGAGGCAGCAAGACGCCCCCCGGCCCAGGGTGCAGCACCCGCACCAGGGGGCAGACGTTGGTGGTCAGACCGACATATACTCCACTCTCCAAGAAAAAAACGGAGATTTTGGCCATTCACCGGGGTCTCTTCACGGATCCCCCAGTTATTCAAGGGGTCCCGGCCCCGGCCAATGCCCAAAAATGGTGTGAGTTTCACAAGTCCTATGGTCACACTACAGAAGGCTGTCGTGTCTTGCGCACGGATATTCAGAAGTTGGTGGAGCGGGGTCAGCTCCGGGACTGTGTGGACGGCGAAGCACACCCGGCGGCTGCACCGGCAGGACAGGAGAGGAAACGAAATTGGAGAAACAACCGAGGTCAAGGCGGCAATCGCCCTGCGGAAACCAACGTGGCTCCTAACCCCGCCCCACAAGCACCTAGACAGGGAGTTCCGGGACCCGGAGCACCCCGGATGATAAACGTGATCAATGGGATAGTGGGAGACGGAGCGCAGACACTGTCAGCGGTGAAGGCCAAGAGTAGGTATGTTCCCCCGGGGGAGATCCAGGGAAAGAGGTTTAAACATGACGAGACGATCACTTTTTCAGAGAAGGATGCAGTTCCGGCCCAAGTGCCTCACTCTGACCCGATGGTGATCTATGCTGAGGTAGAAGGGGTGGTGATAAAGCGAGTTTTTATGGACGATGGGAGTAGCGTAGAAGTTATGTTTGCTGATTGTTTCGATCAATTGAACATTGGTCGACAGAATTTGAAGCCATGCCTGTCCCCGCTATCAGGTTTTACGGGTCGCACAGTCCACCCGTTAGGTGTTATAGCGCTACGGGTGACCCTTGTTGATCATCTGGACATTAACAAGAGGTGCACTGTCATGTGTAACTTTGCGGTCATAAACGCTTCTTCCCCGTACAAGATGATCATAGGTCGCCCCTGGTTGACGCAGGCTCGGGCGATATGTTCACCCTACCATCTAACCATGAAGTTCCCGACGGATCAAGGAATTGCTTCGATTATTGGCAATCAAACGACCGCCCGCAGCTGCATGCTCACCGCAATAAAGGAGGCCAAGAATGGAGGTTCAGAAAGAATAAACACATCAGAGCCCGGGGAGTGTTACGGGAAGAATAGCACAGTGGGAGCCGTGCATGGTGACCTGGCTTCCTTTGAAGTGGAGGATATGGAGGTAGGATCCCGGGGGAAGGTGAGTGTTGGGAAGCATCTCCCGGTGAATGTGAAAGATGAGCTCCGGAATTTGTTGAAGGAGTATGAAGATGTATTCTCGTGGGGAACGGAAGACTTGACGGGGATACTAGAAGAGTTCGCCATACACCGGTTGAATGTCTACCCGGATTTGAAGCCTATAAGGCAAAAGAAAAGAGCCTTGGCAGCAGATCGGGTAGAATTCGTCTGGGCGGAGGTGAGGAGAATGCTGGACGCGGGGATGGTAGAAGAGATCACTTACCCGGAGTGGATTGCCAACCCGGTCCTAGTGAAAAAGTATGACGGGTCCTGGAGGATGTGTATCGATTTTACAGAATTAAATAAGTGCTGCCCTAAAGACAGTTACCCATTACCCTCCATTGACCAGCTGGTGGAAGCCATAACAGGCTACCAGCTTCTAGCCTTTTTCGACGCGCACCAGGGTTATCACCAGATCGTCATGGCCCCGGAAGATCGACCAAAAACCTCTTTTATCACTGATTTTGGTACTTTTTGTTAAAGGAAAATGTCATTCGGTCTTAAAAATGCAGGAGCAACATACCAGCGCATGGTGGACCGGGTGTTCAAGAACCAGCTGGGAAGGATCATGGAAGTCTATGTGGATGATATGGTGATCAAAAGCAGGACATATGACGCTTTTCTGGATGACCTCCGGGAGCTTTTCGTTGTGTTAAGAGAGGTAAACCTGAAGTTGAGCCCGGAGAAGAGTACCATCGGAGTGGCGGCCGGCAAGTTTTTAGGGTATATGGTGTCAAACCGGGGTATCGACGTAAACCCGGAAAAGGTTGGGGCAATCCTGAGCATGCCTTCCCCGAACAAGGTGAAGGATGTACAACGTTTAACCGGATCCCTGGCGGCGTTGAGCAGGTTCCTGTCCCGGGGAGCAGAGAAGCAGCTGCCTTTCTTTAACATTTTGAGGCGAGAGAAGAAGTTCGAGTGGACTCCCGAGTGTGAGCAAGCTTTCAAGGAGTTGAAGGAGCACCTGGGAAAACTCCCTACCCTGTCCAAGCCAGTCCCGGGGGAGGAGTTGTTCTTGTATCTGGCAGCCACGGATCAAGCAATAAGTGCGGCTTTGGTTCGAGGGTCCGGGAGAGCGCAGAGCCCGGTGTATTTTGTAAGTAGGGCTCTCCAAGGACCGGAGACGCGTTATTCTTCACTAGAACGTTTGCTGCTGGCACTAGTGCATGCGTCCCGGAGACTTCGCCCATACTTTCAAGGTCACCCTATCACAGTTCTCACAAATCACCCCCTTCAGCAAGTCATGATGAAACCAGAAGCATTTGGCCGGATGATGAAGTGGGCGATTGAGTTGGGAGAGCACGAGATCACTTATCAGGCGAGGAAATCTATCAAGGGGCAGGCTTTGGCTGACTTCCTGGTTGAGATGGCTGATAACGCTGTCAAAGACCCGGGGGAAGGTGAACCGGAGTGGAAGTTGCACGTGGATGGCTCCTCCCATGCTGGGGGGAGCGGGGCCGGGGTCGTGCTGGTCAGTCCCGGAGGCAAGGAATATCGGTATGCGCTGCAGTTTGAGTTTAAAACCACCAACAATGAAGCCGAGTATGAAGCCCTCCTTGCCGGGTTACGCCTGGCCCGGGAGACGGGTGCCAAAGTTGTACAAGCCTATGGTGACTCGGCTATTGTGGTCCAGCAAGTCAATGGGGAGTATGAGGCAAAAGAAAGAAGTCTGCAGAAATATTTGGAGGCAGTAAAGTTGATGATGCAGGGTTTCCTCCGGGTGACAATAACACAGGTTCCCCGAGAGGAAAACTGTAAGGCGGATGCGTTAAGTAAGTTGGCCTCTTCAGAGCTCAAGCTGAGTCGAGAACGGAATCTGTACATGGAAATGATAACCACCCGAGGATATGAGCAGCCCAGCCAAGTAGCAGCGGTGCGAGAAGCCGAGTCCTGGATCACACCCCTCCTGGAGTACTTGGAGAATGGAACGCTGCCGGATGACAAGATAAAAGGCCGGAAAATCCGGGTCAAAGCACCCCGGTATGCCGTCTTGGACGGGGAGTTAATCCGGAGGGGATATCTTCAACCTTGGCTGAAGTGTGTGGATGGAGAGGAAGCACGCCACCTTTTGAAAGAGGTGCATGAGGGTCCCAACGGAAGTCACCAAGGGGCCCGGACTGTGGCTCGGAAGATCATGTGCACGGGGTACTACTGGCCAACGCTGTTTGAGGATGCCCAAAAAGCAGTCCGCTCCTGCGAGCAGTGCCAGAAGTTCGCACCCCTGATCCATGTGCCGCAGGGGGAGATGATCGGTATATCTGGAACTTGGCCTTTCATCCGTTGGGGTTTGGACCTGGTAGGCCTTTTTCCGACCGCCCCGGGGGGATTCAATTATTTGATAGTGGCAGTTGACTATTTCAGCAAATGGGTAGAAGCTGCTCCCCTGACAAACATTAGGGGAAGTACGTGTGTAAAATTCTGCTGGAAAAACATCATTTGTCGCTACGGAATTCCCCGGCATAGTGACAGATAACGGGGCACAGTTCGAGAATGATCCTTTCAAATCCTGGTGCAAGGAGTACGGGATTGAACAGAAGTTGACCTCGGTCTACCACCCACAGGCTAACGGGCAAGTTGAAGTGACCAACAGGACCCTCGTCAACGGGATCAAAACACGGCTCCAAGGGGCAAGAGGAAATTGGGTTGATGAACTCCCGAGTGTCTTATGGGCAAGCAGAACGACGGAGAGCTCCGCCACGGGCGAGTCCCCCTATAGCTTGGTTTATGAGGGGAGGCGGTCATCCCGGCAGAAGTTGGAGTTCCCAGTCTCCGGTCGAAGTCCCCGGATGAGCAGGCAAACCAGAACGACCGGCTCCTGGATTTGGACCTACTGGAGGAGAAAAGAGAAAAAGCAGCCCTGCATGAGGCTCGGGTGAAGGAACGAGTTAAGAAATACCACGACAGAAGGGTGCGTAAGGAACAGTTCATCCCCGGGGAGTGGGTGATGCGCCGGAACGATAAAAGCCAGCAGGTTGCACGCGGGAAGTTAGATCCCAACTGGGAAGGGCTTTACAAGGTGATAGCAGCCCACCCCGGTGGAAGTTATGAATTGCAAGACAAGGCCGGGAAGAAGGTCCCGAGGCACTAGAACATTGCAAACTTACGTAGGTACTATGCCTAGATCACTTTATGTATTCACCCCTCTGGCATGGATTATGCCTAGGATGGTAGCATGAAAGCGGCACGGGAACCTCTGGCCAGGATTGAGCTTAGGTTGTCCCGTGGCCCGCAGTCGAATTTTCTTATTTTGCTTATGGAGATTATTTTTCGAGTTAACATTTTCTCATAAGTATAGTCGATCCGGGACCGCTTGAACAAGCGCCCGGGGGGCTAGGGCAAGTCGATCCGGGGTCGCTTGAACAAGCGCCCAGCGGGCTAGGGCAAGAATATACGGGAAGCTTGAACAAGCACCCGGAAGACAACCCGGGCACGCTTGAATAAGCGACCCGGGGGAACAGTTGGAATAAATATTTGAACAAGTATAGAGGAAAAATATAACACGCATATCATTAACCTATGATTGGTAATTACAAAATTTACAACGTTGGAATAAATTTACAACTTTGAAACTTTCATTAAGCTAACAAAGGGAAGGGGGACCATCCCAGCTAATAGGAGAGTCCGGGTCATCTTGAGCGCCAGGGTGACTTGGTTGATTGTTAGCGGCAGGAGGGCTTGGTGGGTTGGCAGCAGTTGTATCCCTCGGGACATTGGGCTCCGCAGCCGGACGAGAACCGGACGGACCAGCCCCCGAGGGACCAGCCCCCGAAGGACCAGCTTCAGCATATGGATCAAAGTCGTCATCTGAGGATGAAATCTCAGGAGATGGCGTCCTATGGGGAGCTCCAATAATAACGGGTCCTTGAACACGGGGAGACTTCTTCCTCTTCGTGGCAACAACTTTACTTTTCCCTTTGCCTCTTTCCCGGGCCAAACGCCTTTCTTCTTTAGCGGCGTCTTCGGCAGCGATAAATGCACGGATCTTGACAGCATCTTCGCGGAGTCTAGACACTCTCCGGGCAGATTCTTCCGGATCGACCGAAACACGGAACCCGAGATACCTTTCAACAGTAAAGTCTAGGGAAATCCGACTTGGAAGGAGTACCAAGGACGGGGGGATATATTGCCCCTCTCTTTGACGCTGCCACCAAGCGGCAGCTTCCTCGAAAGCAGGCCGATATCGAGACTCGGGGTCATTCCAGCCCATGCGAAACATGCGTACTAACAATGCCCCGACCTCCCGGGGAAAGTTAGTGTAGAGGGGGGGAGAAACCCGACCCAGACGCAACCCTGTCAAGTGGTAGGTAAGTTGTAGGGTGACCAAGTTCTCCCGGAGGGTGAGGTTCCGGGCCGCCAGCTCCCGGTTCTCCCTTTCTAGCATTAGATTCCTCCTGAGGGGATCGCCCCTTCTCTCCAACCATTTAAGCTTGTCACAATAGAATGGAAGTTCAGACCACACCAAGTCAAACTCCTCCTTAAGACGGGCCTTAAAGGCGTCGTGTTCAGCTTGCAGCATAGAAATGGTCTGGTCTGCATCCAGAACGGCGTTCACCCGGTCTCGAGCCAGGGATTGACACCGGGAAAGGGATCCAAATTGATTCGATATTTCTCTAAGTTTTGTTACCAACGAAGTGACGTCCGGGAACTCATCGATCACTGACCCAATCCCGGATTGAACAATAAGATATCGGGTCTGAATACCATCTAATTGCCAGCGACCCAATTGTTCTTCTAACTCCTCACACCGGGGGCACGGTTTTTCGTTATCTGAAGCCGCCCCGGAGGGAACTGTACCCGGAGGATCATCCCAGGGCTACATAAGTAAAAAGATTGAGGTTTGAAGTTAGAATAAGGCATGAATGGGAGCAAGTCATAACAAAACGATAAACCCATAAAAGAGAAAAGAAAATATCAAATATATAGATAATGTTACAATTACAAAAGCAAGGAGAGAGACTCTTACATCATTGGAGTCATCGCTCTCATCCCCGGAGCTACTTTCTCCTCCCTGAATTACAAAAGGGAACGGTTCAGGGAAGGAGCCCGGGGGAAATTAAAAACAGAATTAAAAGACAAAAGAAGAATGAGAAGACTAAGTAACTATGTTTACTTCATGATCGGTGTCCTCATCATCCTCATTCCCGGGAGACTGCTCTTCTTCTTGAGCCTTGCCTTTCTCCGGGGACAGCTCCTCCTCCTCCTCTCCTTCCTGCTCCGGCTGGAATTCCTGCTCCTGGACAGGGGACTTAGCATTTTCATCATCTGAATCCCCACCCTCTCCTTCCGAGGTCACCGGGTTCTCGATGGCAGCGAGATTGGCCAAGTCGTCTGGCCCGGGATCTGCCCTATCCTCAGCAAGCTTTGCGGCATCCCCGGCATAAGCAATGATGTCCTGGGGATCGACACTTCGAGCCCCCTCAAAGAATTCGAGCACTCCGGGGACAATCCCGTCGAGGCCGTCTTTCATCAGCCGGTCTGCCGCATAGTTGAAGCGATCGTCTTCCTTGGGGCGATACCAGGATTCTCTGAACGCCGCCCGGTTCTCCCGGGGGATGTACTCCTGGACGGCTGAATAGGCGGCGTGCAGGGCAGCTTCGTTGGAGACGTCGCAAAGGGACATCATCTTCGCCTCGAAGGAGCGACTCTTGAGGACCCGGTTGGTGAAGGCCCGGCAAAGAGCCTCTTGCGCCGGGGCCATGCCGCGCTTGCTGTCCTTTTTCACCCAGGACAACTCCTTGTGAGCTTCGGACAGCTCCTTGTAGAGAGAGGCTTTTTCCAACCTTAACTGGTCGACCTCCCGGGACAAATTCTCAGATAGAGAGTTGCAAGCCTGGTTAACCAGTTCTCGCAACCCGGAGAACTCTAACAATTTGGAGGCATTATCCTACAAAAATATAAACACTTAGAATAAAAATAACATATAAAGAATTGAAATACTAAGGGTGAAGAGACACACACCCGTGGGCCATCCAGTATCAGGGGCTAGGATGAGGAGCCGTCCGGAATCTCCTTTATAGGTTGGAGGCGGCTATCGGCAGTAGAGTTTTCCTCCTTCCGGGGAATCCGGGACGAGCCTTCGGAGTGAGGCTCTGTCTTCTTCTTCTTGTGCGGGTGGCCCCCGGACGGAGGAATGGTGAATGCTAGCCGACGGTTGCCGACCGGAGGGACCACCGTAGAACCGGTTTCCTTCTCTCCCGACCTACTTTCCCCGGACTTCCTCTTCTTTGTTTCCTTGACCGCTTTCTCGATCTCAGACTTGTTTTTCTTTGGCCTCTCAGTGCCTTTAGCACTCCCATCGCCGGACTTCGACCCTGTTGGGACTATCGCTGGCCGGGGAGATATGGCTGAAACAAGAAAAGTAATGAACTTAGCCAAAAATCAGAAAAACCAACAAAAGAAAAACCAACACAAGAAATAAGTTAAACGAAGATTACTGAGGCTCCGCTTGGCATATAGGCGGCGGCACGAGAACACCTCTGCAGGATACGCCTCTCGGGGGAATTCGTAACCCCTCGGCCTCTGGTAATCCTTCAACTGGACGAAGAATTTAGCAATCTTGTCATGATCCTCGGATACCTGCCGAAACTGGGCTGGGGGTAGAGCCGCCTTTGTTTCAGCAACCCTCTGCTGATTCCATGTTGGGACTGAGTACTTCTCCTCATTGAAGGTGAAGTAGCTGTTCATCCAGTCGTTGGTCTTCACGGATTCCAGCCTCCCGAAGCAGATGACCGGGGTCTTTTTCCAGCGCAGAGCATTAAAAAATCCCGGGACAGAGGTTGCCGCCAGGTAGTAGAAACTGCGGAATATCTCCACAGTCCCAGTAATCCTCGCCCGCTTGCAAGACAGGAGGAAGGCGATCATCACACTAACGGCGTTCGGATGTACCTGGGCCGGAGAGATGTTGTAGTACTTCAGATAGGCAGTGTAAAGCGGGGGCAGAGGAAAGGTGAGCCCGTGCAGAAAATGGTACCGGGGGATGCACACCCGGGTTTGCATATCTCCGGAGTATGGCTCCAGTCCTGCGTCATAGGATAATGGCACATACATTTTCTTCACCAGTTCTTCGACCGCTTCACTCACCGGGGTCATACCGGGATCTTTTGGGTCCACAGGTTCCGGGGCGTCATATTCAACCTTAGCCTTGGACGTCATTAGTCCTTTTCCACCGGATGGAGGAGGGAGAGGAGAATTGTATATGTCCAAGGAATGGTCGTCTGCCGGGTTAAGGACTTTGTTGCTCATCTCAGATGGGTAGAAAAGAAAGAGTGGTAAACGAAAGCAAAAAGGACAAAGAGGGAGAAAGCGACAGCGCTAAGTTGATGAAAAATGAAAGTGAAATTTTTTGATGAGGTATTTATAGGGAAGGATAAAAGGAATTTCTCGAAGTTGGGAAAAGTAAGCCCAGCATTTGAGAAAAAGTAATAATGAGCATTTATTGGTGCGCGAACGGCGAAAAGGCGCGCATGGAAAAAACACACGCTTGGCGCGTGATGATACGGCCCCGCATAAGCTGCGACCCATTGACCTCCTTTTAGAGACCCAGCCTACCGGGCCAAACCCCGGAAGCCAGGGTCTCGGGGGGCTAGTGGTGATATGGGTCTCAGCCCATATCTTGGTCCAGCGGATATACTGGTAAAGGAGAAGAAAGGGTTAAGCCCAACAGTGGTCCTCCCATGACATCTGCTATCTTGGACACACCCGGGGTTGCGGCAGGAGGAGGACAACTTAGCCTAAGCCCTCTCTGATCCTCTCCATTATAAATAGAGGAGTGACCAACAGTAATAGGTATGTTTTATCAGACTTAAATACTCTCAGTATTTCTTCATATTCTCTCTCCTCTGCAAAAAGCCCTATCTTCATCATCACGCCGGAGCGTCTACCCTCGGGTGACCCCGGGGGCTTTGTTTTGTAGGACTTAGGTGAGAGATTGGCCGCGGGCTAGGATTCCAGCTCTCCCCGGATTACCCTGTACCGGAGCTGGTATCCCGGAGCTTACTGGTAGCATCATATTTCAATAAAAACTAAACTTAGCTAAAAAATACCGAACTAAACTTTTTTTAATAAGATGGGGAGCCAGTCCCTTATTCAATAATAAAAACTAGAAAATGGGAATGAAGATAAAAGAATAGAAGAGGGGGTTTAAAGTAATAACAAATATTTTTGAAGAAAAAATATTAATATTTCATTAATCACTTTCATGGTTCTGCCCAATTCATTATCAAAAAATTAGGAGGAAATATACCTATACATTAAAAAACAAGGGCTATGAGATACAAAATTTTCATCTCTATAGGAATCTAAAATAATTTAACTATTGTATCATCATCACACCATTAATCGATTTTGAAAATGGTCAGACGACATTCAAATGAATATTGTGCACCACCTGTAACCGTGTTTAACACATGTAAGCATCCCACGATATCAACTTTCTGCAAACCCAAATCTTTTGCAAAGATGAGAGATTATTCTAGAACTACGCCTCCACCACTACATAGTCCTTTATGTGTGGAATTTTCTTCTAGGAAGCTCTTGAGAAAGTATCATCTTGGCTCTAACAAGCCCTCCAACTCTGAGGGCTTCTTTAGAAATTCTAGCATCATATCATATCCTTTGGAATATCGACAACTGTCCTTAATAGATGTTGCGGTAGAAGCAAGGAACGTGTAATATCTTTCCATCATTGATCTCGTCTAAATATGTCCAGAATTCACAATCAATGACGTTGTCATATCTATAGGATTGTAGTGGTTCTGCTTACGCCTTAAATAGGTTTCAGTTGAATTAGAATTACAGTCCATCACACAACATAATCAACAACGTACTCGTTACTTTATCGTTCTCTTTCAATAGTCTTCCAAACCAGTTAAATAGAGCTTGGAACATATACAAATTAAACAATTTAAGAATTTAAAAGTTTTGGGATATGTTTTCCCTATCTTCATGATTACTAGGTAAGGGAATGCCACACTCTGTGTGTGGCCCTACCCGGATGAATTGTGGAATATGCATTTCAAAAACTTAATTATACCGTACCCTACAAATCCTATCCAACAATGGCCAGTCTATTCGTAATTAATCTTAATTCTAATGGAGAGTATGAATATGGAGACTATACCTGGAGCCCACAATTAAATAAAAAGAACCTCACAAGTCACAAGTCACAAGTCACAAGCAGAAGAATTCCAACTATGAATTCCAATTCTGAAAATAAATGTGGGAGCAGAAAACCATCCCGGTCAAATCTAGGAATGAAAACATCATCATCAACACATACTCCATAATCTACAACCTCTAAAAAAGTAATGAAGTCCAATAAACTATGAACGATCAATTTATTGGCAGATTCAGTATAATGAAGTCCATCCCATATTATGTACCTTGAAGGATCACCACAATAGGCTGATGGACTCCAATTGTAATCCTCCCACATCTGGAATCTCTTCCAGTTTCAGAGCTGCTCCTACGAATCTGCGATGACTCCAGGAAAAGGAATCCTTGACAAGTACCGCCACATTACTCTCCGTCAATTTCGTGAAGAGATAACCAAGGCTGATCCGAACGAGTCTCCCCTAAACCTGCTCCTTAAGATCACGTTTTACGGTGAGAAGTCAATCAAGGCCGCTTTGGCATACCTGAAGATCCGCAACATGGAGGTGCTCCAAGGACATCATTTGAAGATGGAGAGCCTCTTCAATTTCCCGTCTTTCAAGAAACTAAAACTTGTCACCAAGGAGGAGAAGATCGCATTAGAAGAGACAAGGGAGATGATGATGATCCTCTTTGCTCCTTGAACATTCCAGGGGCTAAACAATGAGATGCGTGGAACAATGAGAATCATGTTTGTAGTATGAAACGTGTGTAGTTTCTAGAATTGTTGTAGTTTGAGAGACTGTTGAGATTGTGGTCGCTTTCTGGATTTAAAAAAAAGAGACTCCAATTGTAAGGATACTCTTCCCCTCCACAACATACCATCAGTTTATTCCTTCTAAATCGTACACACACAAAAATCAACACTTAACTTAGATCTTTTCAGTTTGAAATTAGTAACTAAACTTGAAGATACGGTTATGCATAAGTTGTGGGGAGACTTTTCAGACAAGATCAGAAGTACTACAAAATTTATCCCACAAAAATATTGAACCAAAAAGATAAATATGTTAAATGGGGAAATTACCGAATTTTTCGGGAGTGTGAAAAAACCGGATTGCAGAATTGTAGAAATCACCATAGCTTAGAGTGACATGACGATGTTTTTTTTTTGAGCTTATGAAGCTCAATTTGCAGGAAATCATTATGGAACACTATAAGTTCATTAGAAGGTATAACACATCCAGTAAAATCGTCAAAATCAGTGTCCCTGCCAGTCGTTTGGTGATCTACAACGTATCGAGTCTTACAACCGTTAGGGAAGTTTCCAAGAATAATGAAGGTCATAACACCTAATTCAATCATAGTCTGCATCCCAATTATATATATATATATATATATATATATATATATGTGTGTGTGTGTGTGTGTGTGTGTGTTTAGAGTAATGTTTAGCAGTATTTCAGAATCAACATGTCGTAAAGATTATTGTACAACATTCTTAATCTTTAGTGAATGTCTTTATATGATATTGTTTAAATTGTGTATGTGTTTCTAAAACTATATATTGTTTTGAAAAGGCATGTTTATGGAATACATAGTTTTAGAAAAACATACACTACTTAGACTATATCATCTTTTACTAGGTATATATATAAAAGCAGAAAGTGGCGGCGTAAATATAAATAAAAAAGAAAATACACCGCCGGACTTTCACAATTTAATGTATACATAGTTAAAACTACGTAGTATTATAGCGGTATTGTGATTTTCCGGTGATAATTTTTTATTAGGAAAATAAATATTAAAACACGGTATGTAAACAAGGGTATAATTAAAATTTATGTATGGAATGAACCACCTAGATTGCTTAAATATGTAAACGTTTACGTAATAAGTATATATTCTTATGTGATATATTCCATATATTTTATGGAATTTGCGTGCATAAGTATATATTTTAGGAATCTTCTCTACGGAAGACATTAGCATCTTTTATTTTAGGCTTGCCATGTTTCTAACAAACTATAATTATTGTTACGGCATTATTTGCCACCGTTACCGTTTAATTAAATATGGATGTTATTCCACAATATATTCCTACCAAAAAATAAAAAAATCTTAATATATATATTCTATCCCAAAACAAATTAAAAGGTATGGTTTAGTAAAAAAAGATGTAAGGGTTCTTCGGATTGTTTAAATCATGCGCCGTCTTGCATTATCTGGATGTCTACGATAAAGAGAATATTGTTTTGGATTTGCACATGATGGTTTTCCGAAAGTATGCATCTTTGCAGCAGGAATCTGTACAATTTTAATGTGGAAGAAGACTCTGGTGTAGCGATCCGACAAGTCTGGGCAAAATATCATAAGCTTTGTATGACCAATTTCAAAACACGAGAATACTGCGCATCAAGAGAAAGTTATGGCTCTATTCTAAACAAAATTTTGGAAGAAGGTACTCTACCTAGAGTGGCCTCTATCCGACTTATGTGTTTTTCGTGTTTAAAATTTGTATCATTGTTGTCTGTTGATAGACTCTGGTGTAGCCACAGACATGAGATATTTCAATTCCAGCGATGAATTGATAATTTCGACGCTGCTGAGTGAATATTATCGCACAAGGATTTTCTTTTAATCTTCCTGCCACATCAAAGCTTAACAACTGTGGTTGAGCATGGTGAATCTGGTGATGTCGTACTTGCAGTTCTCGACGGAGCTCGAGAGACAGTGACATACAACTCTTATTGGTCTTTCTGGTTAGGGAGAATAAGGGTGGTTGGTGTAGTGTTTTCACTGTTTTGTGTTATGCAAACATATTAATTGTCTGGTTGTTTTCAATTTGTTCGGAGTCTTAAAGATACGATTAATATTAAAATCTTCTGTTATGACAAAAAAACGTACCTTCTTAAACTTAGTTCGCCGATCATTTATTTGGTTAACTTGAAGACATATATGTATGGGTCCTTTTTGTTTAGCAAAATCTCCAAGATTTAGCACATCAAATCTTTGAAATCACTTTTAACATTAGTCTTTTATTCTTCATTATCACTTATCAAGTGATTAATTTTTATATCAAGAGCATATAAAATTGCTAGGAGATTTAAGAATATTTTGACATATATTGCTATACCAATTGCCATAATATGAAATCACGTCAGTAAATTTGATTGGTTTGTTCCTAATATTTGACACTAAATTACATAATAATGGCATAAAGTATATATTTCTATTTAAATAACTTTTATTACTTTTATAATAAGTAATTAATTAACATTACCATAACTAATATCTCGAATATTACTAATTTTAGATTTTAGATATAAAAAAATTAAATTAAAAAAATTAATCATAGGAAAATACTCATTCATCTCATTAGGGTATTCTTTGACGTTTTACAAAAAAAATCAGTAGGTCCGAATGTATATCATGTTTAATAGACCATTTCATCAAATAATAATACGAATCAATGCAACCCCGATTTATCAGTAATTATTAATTTATATTTCTGTTTGAGTTCAAAAGAAATCAAATCATAATCGAAATATAAAAGGGGAGAGAAACCAAATTATAATCGAAATAGAAAAAAAAGAGAAGTAGAATCATAATCGAAACCAAATTAAACTCAAAAAGGTGCGAAGGGGAAAAATATTAAGGGTAAAAAGGTAAAACATTAGACGAAGTATTGAACCAAAAAATTGAACGTAAGTTTGGACAAGCAAAAAGAGAGAATCACACAACTTTCATCTTCAAGAGATCGAATTGACAAATCTATTAAATTTGAGATTAGGGTTTTAATTAATAACCATTCGCCAGCTTATACTTTTATATTGTTATTATATTTAGAGTTTTTAGTCTGTTGACCATTATTTGAACCCAATCAATATAAAATCACAAGTTTTTGAATTTCGTTTTGCAAGAAACTTGCTCTATGTTTGAGTAGTTTGCTTGCTTGGTAAAAAAATCCAAAATTTCTCCCATCACTTGCCATTGTTTAATTTGAATCCATTTTCGAATTCTGTGATGATATATTACTAATCACACATATCACAAATCCTTCAAAGACTACTGGAGCCTCCCAAGCCTCCTATTAGGAAAAGTTTTAACATGTTGTACACAAATGGCTAGAATATTGACAGTCTAAAAAATTACAATGATACAGCTACGAATGAACAAAACTACAAAGATCACAGATACTCAAATATAAGAATACATTGAAATCGATTCTGATGTAAATAGGGAACCAAACGCAACATTTTACATTAATTATTGTAATTTAGTTCTTTTCAATTACTTTTATTTTTTGAGATTTTTATAGCACAAACAATTATTCAATTTACATCATTTATTATTTTACAATACTATTTACAAGATATTTACTTTGTATTGACATATTCATTATCATTATTTTAAAATTACATCATAAAACCGCGCAACGCGCGGTCCAGTTAGCCTAGTATAATTAAAGACATTCACTAAAGAATAATAACCTCCCGCTTACCTTTATAAAAATATACAAATTTGGTTTGGTATGCAACGTACGTAAAGGGTGGACGTACGAAACAGTGTAGTGCTGAATAGGTTTACTGCAAAGGTTACTTTTCTCATTGATTATTGACGTATATAAATACAGGGATAGTCTAACTATAATCCTATAATATCTCTAACTTGATACAGCAGGATTACTACGTATATTCTGAAAATATTCTACGATTTTGTACAACTGAAAATATCTTTACTAAGTCAGAGACAGTAAAGGAGGAAGTTTACGGTAAATAGGATTTACACTTTAATACCCTCCCACAAGCTCATGTTCGGGCACGAACAAGAAGCTTGGAACACAAGTCTTTGAACTGGGAAGTACCAACAGCCTTAGTAAACACGTCAGCCACTTGATTGGCAGAGCTAACATGCCGAACAAGAAGAGAGCCATCCTGAACCTGCTCACGAACGAAATGAAAATCCAGCTTGATGTGCTTAGAGCGGTGGTGAAGAACGGGATTAGCAGTGAGAAAGGTGGCACTCAGGTTGTCACATAAAACGGTGGGAGGACCAGGCTGAGGTATGTTCATTTCTTTGAGCAGTTGCTGGAGCCATATCAATTCAGCAGCAGCAAAAGCGATGGCCCTGTATTCTGCTTCAGTGCTGGAGCGAGCCACAGCCCCTTGCTTCTTGGACGACCAGCTGATCAAATTGCCACCAAAATAAACGCAGAAACCATGCTGGGAACGGCAGTCATCCGGATCAAAAATCCAGCCGGCGTCGGTATAGCAGACAAGGCGTGTATCCTGTGACGGGCGAAAGTATAGACTAGCAGCAATGGTGCCCTTGAGATAGCGGAGAATGCGCTTGACCGCGAGCTAGTGAGTAGTGGTTGGCCTATGCATAAACTGACAAACCCGATTTACAGCATACGAGATGTCAGGTCTGGTGATGGTAGCATATTGCAGCGCACCTACGATGCTCCTGTACAGGTGCTGATCCGGAAAATCAGTACCAACAGCTGTGAGCCGCGACCCTGGAGTGGCAGGTGAAGAAATCGGTTTGGCTCCAACCATGTCGCTGCGATCCAATAGATCCAAGATGTATTTCTTCTGGCAGAGAAGTAGACCAGATGGAAGATGCTGAACCTCGATGCCAAGGAAGAAATTCAGACAGCCTAGATCCTTCAAGGAGAAGACCGAGTTCAGATAGTGAACGAACTCATCGATAAACTTGGAGTTTGAGCCAGTGATAATCAAGTCGTCAACATAAACCAAGACATAGATTACATCTCGGCCATGAGACTTGATGTAGAGAGAAGTGTCAGAGATACACTGTCTGAATCCATGCCGCAATAAAGCTTGACTGAGCTTTTGAAACCATGCACGCGGAGCCTGTTTAAGGCCATAAATGGCCTTCTTGAGTTTGCAAACAAAACCGGGAGTGGAAGAGGACACAAATCCTGGTGGTTGTTGCATGTAAACAGTCTCCGCTAGGTCACCGTTAAGAAAAGCATTGTTGATGTCAACCTGGCGAAGAGGCCATTGCCTGGTGACAGCAATGCTAAGAACCAGACGAATAGTAGTGGGTTTGATGACAGGGCTGAATGTGTCAAAGTAGTCCACACCCTCTTCTTGGTTAAAGCCTTTTGCCACAAGACGAGCTTTGTACCGCTCCACGGTGCCATCCGCCTTCTTTTTGACCCTGAAAATCCACTTGCAACCAACAATATTAGCAGTATAGGGCTTTGGAACCAAGTCCCAAGTCTCATTAGTCAATAAAGCATCATACTCTAACTGCATGGCTTGTTGCCAATGAGGGTGTTTAGTAGCTTGAGCAAAAGTTTTTGGTTCAGGGTGAGAGGAGTCGCGAGCGACGGGATATTTAGTGGCAAGAAGGGCTTTAGGAGTGAGTGAGTTGGTTGCAGCCCGAGTGACCATAGGATGTTGAGATAAATCAGATGGTCTGAAGGAAGAAGGGGCTTGAGGATATGGAACAATGGACAAAGAAGGTGTAGAATTTGTGGACTGAGGCTCAGGCGAGGATTCGACAGAGTCAACCGGAAGGCTATTAGTGGAATGAGGAGTGGACTGAGACAGAGAGTCAGACAAAACCTGTCCAGATGAGGGAAATGACTGACCCGAGGGAGTGGGACTAGGGGGAAGGCTGTCAGACGAGAGGATGGGCTGGAGGGGACTAAGGGGACCTGGCTGGAGGGGACTAGGAGGACCAGGAGGACCCTGCTGGAGGGGACCAGTGGGGACCAGCTGAAGAGGACCAGAAGGACCATGCTGGTGGGGACCAGAGGGACCAGCGCTGGCAGACATATGGTGGGTGGTGGGGTCAGGCGGCTGGACAGAAATGGTGGGTGCAGTATCAGTTTGGGAGACATAAGGATGTGAGTTGGTGGGACCAGATGAAACTGACTGAGAGTGGTCAGGAACTGGATGCGCAGACTGCACCGAGATAGGAGACACAAGATTGGACTGAGATGAATGTCCATCCAGTAAACACAAGTCATAAACTGGAGGATTTGCAGAAGGAGATTGAGCAATATATTTGGGATACGGGAACTGAGACTCATCAAACACTACATGACGAGCTATGTAGGTACGAGAGGTCGGAACGTGAAAACACAAGTATCCTTTGTGTTTTGCACTGTAACCTAGAAAGATACAAGCGACCGACCTAAACTCAAGTTTATTTGTGTTGTATGGTCTTAGATAGGGGTAGCATAAACACCCGAAAGATTTTAAAAAATTATAATCAGGATGTCGCTTGTAGAGACAAGAATATGGTGATTTGTGAAGAAGAGTAGGAGTGATAGATGGCTGTATGAAACGCTTATTCCCAAAATTCTATAGGAAGATGGGAATGAGCTAACAAAGCCAGACCTTTCTCAACAACAATTCGGTTTCGTCTTTCAACGGCACCGTTTTGTTCTGGTGTATGAGGACAAGAGACACGATGTAAAATACCATGAGTTTGAAGAAAAGTAGAGATGTTTCGATACTCACCACCCCAGTCAGACTGAAAAGCTTTAATTTTTGTGGAAAATTGTGTTTCGACCATTGCTTTAAAAAGTGTGAATGCATTAAAAACCTGTGCTTTGGTTGGTAAAAAATAGATCCAGGTAAATTTAGTGCAGTCATCAATAAATAACACAAAATAGTGATTACCATTCAAAGAAGGAACATAAGAGGGTCCCCAAACATCCGAATAAATCAAATCAAATGGATTACTAGATGACACATGGGAAGATGACAAGTGCAGACGACAACTTTTGCCTAATTGACAAGCACTATATACAGGCAAAGCTTTATTATCAGAAGTTGGTAAATGGAAATCAGCTAGTTGACGACGAAGGACAGACTCATGAGGGTGAGCGAATCGATGATGCCAACAAGTCACAGATGCACGTTCACTGAGGAAGACTCTAAGACTGGAGTATGACGATGAAGCTGGCAGACGGTACAGACCATCTTCAACTACCCCTCTTAGGATTGGCTGACCCTGGAGACTCTTAACAAAACAATGATCAGCATGCAATTCAACATAAACATTGTTGTCTTTGCACAATTTTGAGACACTAATAAGATTCTTGGAAATTTTAGGCACAACAAGAACCTCTTGAAGAGTGAGATTATTATTAGCAACATGCGATGTAGAAAGAGCATGAGTACCGACATGAGTAATGGGTAGGGACTCACCATTGCCGACGACTAAGTTGTCGTTGCCAGTGTATGCAGCCTGAAGATTGAGAGCTCCGAGATCCGATGTGACGTGATTAGAAGCACCAGAGTCCACGATCCACGGATCAGTGAGGGCAGAAGGGCTGGTGTAGGCCACGTGTGCCTGCTTGCGAGCTGGATTACGCTGCTTCTGACGTTCCGCTGATCGACGATTGGTAGGTGGATAGTCCACATCGTTGAAGCGGTTGTGGCAGTTCCTAGCAGAGTGATAGGGCTTGTCGCAGATTTGGGAAAAAGTGCGAGGTGGATCACCTCCATCAGCAGGTAGCTCAGACATCTGAGCACGAGTAGGGCCAGAGCGGCGATGAGCCACGTGAGCCGAAGGAGAGATCGAATCACATTATTCAAGAATACGTTGCTCTTCTTGAAGGAGGAGACCAAGGAGTTCGTCAGAAGAGACAGAGTCTCGCATGCTGATGGCGGTCTTGAAGGCGGCATACTCAGCACCCAAGCCAAAGAGGACGTATGAGACGAAGTCATCGTCGGAGATAGTGGAGAGGCATTCCGCCAGGGAATCGGAGATGCCACGTTTCTTCTCGACGTATTCCATGATGGACATGGAGCCCTTGGTGAGAGACTGCAGCTGCTGTTTGAGATGGTTTTGGCCTGCACGGGTTTGAGACTGGAACATCTGAGACAGCATGAACCAGACATCAGCGGCGGTGGTGGCACGAGCGACATGGCCAAGTAACGGAACTGTGAGTGTGGTTCGAAGCCATAGGAGGACGAAATTATCATTTCTTTTCCAGGCTTTGTACTCAGGATTGGCCTTCGGTGTAACCGAATCAAAGAGGAGTTACCGACCGAGGCAACAGTCTTGGCCGGGGTCTGATCGGAGAGAAGATGGCCTTCGAGCTCAAAGGCTTCAAGAGCCGAGCGAACGGTGCCTTTCCACAAGGAGTAATTTGTGTGGTCTAGACGAATTGAAAGAGCGGGGAGCTGGAGGGTAGGGGTTGTTCCGCCAGCGGCCGCGAGTAGGATTTGTGAGGAAGCGGAAGACGTATGTGAAGCCATCGATAGGTAAGGATCGTTTGGCTAGGCTGATACCATATAAAAATATACAAATTTGGTTTGGTATGCAACGTACGTAAAGTGTGGACGTACGAAACAGTGTAGTGCTGAATAGGTTTACTGCAAAGGTTACTTTTCTCATTGATTATTGACGTATATAAATACAGGGATAGTCTAACTATAATCCTATAATATCTCTAACTTGATACAGCAGGATTACTACGTATATTCTGAAAATATTCTACGATTTTGTACAACTGAAAATATCTTTACTAAGTCAGAGACAGTAAAGGAGGAAGTTTACGGTAAATAGGATTTACACTTTAATAACCTTACATATCAAGCAACAAAAAATAATGTTTACACCTAAACAATTTGCATGCAAGAATTAATGTCTACAACAACAAAATATAATATAATCAAGTCAATTATTCGAACATATTGCGAATCAGGTCTTGAATAGCCTTGTGAGATGATCCTCCTTCCTTCACACTTGCTCTACTCTTTTCACTCATCTCCCCAACCCTTCTCCTAACTCCATTCCCACTCTCCATCAACTTCCTCAACCCATTTTCGATGACGTCAGCAGTAATCAGAGGCTGGTCTTCATTCCTGCATGAGAAATCCATCGTAATCTCAACGGACAAACCCAGATCAGTTACCATTTGAAACGCGTTCAGCTGCTGCTCGGCATTGACCGGCCACGTGGCGATCGGGACACCACACCAGACGCTCTCCAGCGTGGAATTCCAGCCGCAGTGAGAAACAAACCCGCCGACAGCGCCGTGTGACAAGACATCCAGCTGTGGTGCCCACCCAACCACCCTTCCGCAGCCGCGCGTTCGCTCCAGGAATCCCTCGGGCAAGATCGACGCCAAGTCATCGCCATACTCCGTCGGAAATCCCACCGCTGCTTTCCTCGGCGCCGGCTTGCGCAGAACCCATAAGAATCTGTAGCCGCTGCATTCGAGCCCAGTTGCTAGCTCTCTCACTTGCTCGATCTCCAAGCCTCCTAAGCTGCCAAATGATATGTAAACCACTGAGTTTAATGGCTGCTTGTCAAGCCATTTCATGATGCTGTGGTGTGCATCTGGTGTGGTGTTCGGTATGTGGTTCATGATTGGGCCAACAGAGTAAACGTTAACATTGTTTGGAAGTTGCCGGTGAAGATAATCTATGGCGTGCGATTCAAAGTCGGAGAATGTGTTCACCACAATCCCTCTAGCCCTCGGGTAATCGCGGGCGTAGTGGATGTATCTCTTTGACCAGAGTTGCCTGTCTGTTATGAGGGAAGGCAGTACTGACGGTGGGACTGGATTGACAAAACTCGGAAAGGTTAGGTTTTTATCCGAGTTCTTGAGATCACATACGTCCGTACCTGTTGAGATTAAGGATAATAAAGTATGCATAAATATTGGTTTTATTAACACTAATATTTTTAGCTTAGGACTAGAATGTCCGTACAAGCATAAGAAATGTGTGTATATATAATCATTATATATATTCTAGTGTAACAATGACACTAGTGTAACAAATCAGTATGACCATGGTAAAGAATAAACCAGATTTTATATAGGACTTGTTTTTGTTTTCATCATAGCTTAATATTCAATTACAATCAATTCAGTTCAATGTAGATTCGATGAACTATCATTTGAGGAAACCATCATGCCTTTAGTGATGCAAATGGAAATTACCATAGGTAAAAATGACACTAGTAAAAATTAATTAGATTTAAAGTTACAGAACTATTAGGTAAAATTCTCATACATAGTAGGTGAAAATTGAATCTAATAAAAAGAAATTTCAGTGTTGCATATGGAAATTGTCGTGTCTATTAGGCTAAAATCGAGCTTGAAGGTAATTTTGATAACAAATCCAGTACTTTGTTGAAGTGTCATTTTCTTAGAGTGAATTTTTGTTGTTGTAAATAAGTACATGACAATTTTTTTTTATTTTTTTTTGAGTGGAAGTACATAACAAGTCTAATAGGTAGTTAAAGTGTAATTTTCTTGTAATAATGTCTTCTTTTCTATTATATTTATAACGAGAATTCATATATTTCTTGTGACAATTATTTTATCGAGAATCATATAGTATCATTTTATTATAACCGATCACTAGTCGATGATAATATAGATAGCTGTTTGTCAAACTTCAAAGTTACTTAATATGACTTACATTGTATGTGCTCTACATATTTATATATACTTCTACCGTCATAATTTATTTTTCACACATTTTACAATTATACTTCAATCATATATTTAAATAGATGTATAAGTATAAATATTATTACATGTAATATAATTAGATTCATCTCAACATAGATATTAAATATTTATTTGAATATTAATATACATAATTAAAGATTTTTATAGTCTGGAGTGTGAAAAATACTTCTACAGAATAAGATATATGGGACATGCATGAAATTAAATTCAGACGATACAACAAGGGCTGGAGGGAGTATTTTTTAAAGTACCTTTCTCATCTTGTTGCTCCTGAAAATCGAGCATCATGCCCAGAAACGCAGCTCCTGAGGTGAAGAAGACGTAGCTGGGGAGACCGACTTCCTCTGCAACCTCAATCATCGAAGTGGAGCACATGTCCACCACCATTGCAAGGAGGCGTGGCCCACCATCCTTCCGCCATTGCTGAATGAGCTTCTTGACATGCGGTTTCTGGCTCTCCACCAGCTTCTGGATGAGGTAGCCGCGGCTCAGGGAAGTCCATTCCGGCGGGGGAGGATCGGAGGCGGGGAGAGCTGTGAAGCTGAGGTCCGGCGCTGTGCAGGCGGCTATCAGAGAGTCCACCAGGGCATTGCTGGCGGGATCAATGGATTCCGGCAGCCTGGTGATGATGATCTTGATGGACAGATTATTGTCTGATCGGCTGAGGAGGAGCTTTGTGAACTCCACTAGCTGTCCCAAGTGCCCCATCATCGGCCATGGAACAAACACTACTTCACCTTTGCTTTTCTCCATTGATAATTCTAATCAAAACACGGTGTGCAACATACAAGTTCAGTCGTGTCTTTTATATAGGGCATCCATGTGAAGCTTTTATCATTTTGTATCTTAATTATGACAATTATTGTACTCCTAAGTCCTATCAGGGACAAGAAAACGTGTATATATGAAGTACAGACGATTCCAGCGCGGCCCACACCATTTCATGCATGTTTCTCAATCTTGTGAGCATTTGCCTGTCACGGACATTGCAAGAACACGGAGGTACGTTATCTGGGTTGAAATATATGGTTGAGGTTTGTTGATTTCTCAGAGTTTTACGGTGCAGCACGTTCCAAAAACTGCCCCTGTTTGATATTGTAAGCCTTTGAATATGGTTTGTGTCGGTGATTGAAGTTTCGGTGTTTCGATAGATGATGATTTGTGTCCACTCAAACCTCTGTAATTATAAAATGAGCATCACATGTGAAATCAGTAGCGGATCGACCTATCAGTAGCATCAAAACGTTAATTTATCAGATAAATATTGATCTCTAAAATTCTAATGTTTTGCAATTAGTAAGATATTTATTATATTGCTTTTACAGCATCAAATCATTTATCTGACGCGACACAAGCAAACTAATGGAAGATAATTAGTTTGTGATCACATCCTGATGAGTCTCATTAAACTTTATTTGTTTCTCTTCTCGAATGCAGTAAGAGATTTTTTAAATTGTTTCTACCTATAAGCAATGACTAACCAACATGTTCTGTCTACAAATCTGATATACAGACCTACAAGAAGTAAGTATTTGAAATGGTTTGACTCGAATTTCTTATTTTCGTACAAGCGCGCGCGGGTTAGTACAGAATCGCAAAATTTTCCTTTGTTGACATACCGCTACAAATTAGATTTGAAACAAAACACAATTTAACCAACTAGTGACTCGAATAAAAACTAGTGTTGTCAGATAAAACTCTAGAACTATATCTTATCAAAACCCAATTTAGCACAAACCGGTTATTTAGAAGAAAATAATAAAAAGAAAATGAACAAAATTTTGATCGACAGTTACTCCAGTATGGCAAAAATCACTGACCGTCTATCTACACCGATTTTTCTTAACACAAACCTCAGATGACCTCGCCCCTGCCCAACTCCTACTGACTGCAATTCGCGGTGAATCTAAAACAGCTGGAAATCACCCTCTTGGTGGCGAACTGAGAAAATATGCTTGACGTGATTGGAGATCTACGGTGAGGTCATGAGTTGACTCCGTGCACATCTTCTTGATGACAATGGCCAACTGCCAATCGGAATACAACAGAAGTGAGGACATGGCGAATCTCAGAGTGAGCACAATGTCATTAGCCTAGAAACTGCCCTACAGCTCAAGAGATCATGATTGCGATGGAGCAGTCTCGATCAGTAAACCGACTGGTATGTACACTATGGTCTGAAGTTGATCGGAATGGGTTGCTGACAGATGGTGGCAGAATCCAGACGGTGGCGACCTGTTTGGTGGTCCGATATGAGATTTCCACTTCTATCAAGAGAGGCTGCAACTTGTCGACGGCGGAAACGAGAGTCTTAGGTTAAGGATTGAGGGGGGCAATATATATCATATCTAGATTAGTGGTGGAAGGCCATTGGCTGGTGAAAATACTGGCGACCTCCGTTATTCAAAAGAATAGCTAGGGTTTAACAGAGGAGAAAGGTTTAATATATTTATCTAATCTTCAAAAATAATACAAACAACTATATAGGAAAATAAAAAATATAAATTAAAATCATTTTGAAACTGCGGTAAATATATTTTAAAAAGTTTGATTAATTATAACATATATTCAATTCAATGGTGTCTACTGATTTACACATCTTTTTTATCATGAAGAACTTTATTTAAAATATTGGGATATCGGGATTAAAATTTAATCGAATAATACTATTAAATAATAATCACACTAAATGATAATCAGATTAATTTTCATAATACAAATAAAAATTTCATAAAAGTGTAATGTTGTCAGAAATACTATCTAACTGCCTCGAAAGTCATCAACCATTTAACAAGATATCCGCATCCAAGCCTAATCAACCTTATTAGTAAGAGATTTTCAACATCCGCAGCACCACAAACACGTTGACATGTATCGATCAAACGTAATCACCTTGATCCAAAATGTAGACATATCAAAAATATGAAATCAAGCATCCAAAAACGAGATCTAATAAGAATAATTAAATTTAAAGGGTTTCAATCTAATTATAGATTAAGTCAGAATTTCTATCAAAAAGATCATCTCTAGAATAAAATAACTTACTTATAACCTCAGATTTAAAAGATCTAAAGGCTCCATGAATATTTTACACTTATTCACATACAAAAATAAAAAACAATCAAAAGAATGTTTTCCCATCTCCTCCAAAGCTATTCGGGAAGAAGATGAAGGTAAATAGGGTTTAGGGACAAAATATGCCGATTTACACATTAGAGATAGGATAACGAAAATTTTACGTGAATAGAGAAAGGAACTTTAAATTAGCGGAAGAAATTAATAAAAGATATCTTAATTTTTGGCTTGAATTGGTTTCAATAGAAAATTGTATAAGTAGAGTGGCGTAAATAAAATCACCCGTTTATAAAGTGATTGTTATTTATTTATTCAAAGTCTGGAACCGTTGTATATTTTTAGGCATGTTCTGCAAAGTTTATCTATGTATCTTTTAAGTTTTATTCAATTTAGTTTAATTTAACTCTATTGGATTATAAGTCCTTTTGTAAAGTGATTGTTACTTAATTATTCAAAATCTGGAACCATTGTGTACTTTAGGCATGTTCGGTAAAGTTTATCTATGTATTTTTTTAAGTTTTGTTCAATTTAACTCAATTTAATTATATTATATTATGTGTAAAATAAATTTAGTAAAACTTAATCATATTTTTTTCAACCTAAAATTTTTCCTTCAATTCTAAGTTGGAGTATCCAACAAACAGGGGCGGATGTACCTTGGAGCATGGGGTAAGTAACACTTACCCCATGGTAAAAAAGGGGGCTGATAAGTGCAGGTCTATAATTATTATGCAAGTCCGAAAAAGTCCCAATTGCCCTTAGGGCACAAATATGATTTTCGAAGGACTTATCGGCAATTTGTTGCCGAGGACTGAGCTGCAAATCTCAAAAAGAAAGAAGATTGAAACCAGGACCCCAAGTTGAAAATATTAAAATTCTTCCCTCTTCTTGTGAGAAATCCACCCCCACTCTTCCCAAATCCCTCACTGTTTAAATCGAAGACCCAAACACGACAAATTCCCCGCAAAGGGCTATAGGCGGATTGAACCCATTTGAGAAAGATTGGATGCAAAGACGAGAAATAAAAACCTTGAAAGATTGGATGCAAAGATTGGTATTTCTGAAGTTCTATCAATGGATTGAACGTACGGTGAACTCGAAAGTGTCAGTTTCCATTGATGCCTTGAACGTGCGGTGAACTCGAAAGTGCCGTCCTTGAACGCCGTGATCACGACCGCCATCGGGCTTGAATTTCTGGGTCCGAGTGTGGAGGTCCCCGTAGAAGGCCATCAGATTCAGACAGTGTTACCCCAGCGCGGGGTCCACCGGAGGCGCCGCCGGCGGGGACGGTTAGCCGAATGGTGGTCGGCACCGGCCGGCGAGTCAGGATCTCTTTCAGGGAAGTGATGGATGGCTGACTTCCATGGAGGCGGTGGATGCGAGGGCCCCGTTAGGGCCTGCTCGTCGGGGTTCTGGTAGGAGAGGTGGTGGCGCGGTGGTGGTCTCCGGCGGCAGCTGGCGAGCACCGCCCAGGAATAGGTGGTGGAATTTACAGGCTCTGCTGCTATGCTCTGGCCTTTGGAGCCTGTCAATATCTAAATATTTGTTTATCATGGGATTGCTGACCCCATCTCACACATCATCGCCAAGTCAGCGCCATCTCAACAGAGCACATGCTTTTGATTTGTTGGCTGCCCAACTTGCATATCATTTGTCCCATATAAAATGTGCATGTTCTATATTACCCTCGTATTATTTCTTCCTAATTCCATCCCATTGCTATACTCTTTTGCCCTTCAATTCTTTCACATTCCATCTAACCTTCCGATATTTAAAAAAATCAGTTTTAAGTTTCCATTATAAAAAATTACTTTTCTAAAATATATTATTTTTAAGTTTATTTATGAATGTAAAATTTTGAGTTTCCTATTATTATCTTATTCTGATATTTGAATCTCTCATTTCCAACTTATTTTTGTAAATTCAATTAAACTAAATTAAATTAAAAGATAATTATTAGACTAAATTAAAATTAATGTTAGTTATCGAATTATATATAATTAAAAGTGAATTTAATTAAACTCAATTTGAAAAACATCACGTACAACTGACAAGTTTAACCCCTCTTTTTTGTAATCATTATTCTTTTGTATTAATCCAACTATCGTGACTAGTTTTTCTGTTTTCAATTGTTTCATCCATCAATTATACATTAATATTTAGCCTTAACAATTCATACGTCAAATCTTCCTCTTTGTATATTCAATAATGAAATTAATCAATTAAACTAATCAAATGACTATACTTGGCTTTCTATAAAATGCAATCAAAGTAAAATATAATGACAACTATTATATGACTTTCTTACCAACACTACTAACTACAGCTAATGAATAAGATATCAAATCATATCTAACTCTTTATGCAAAATTACTGAATCCACTCTTAACCAATAAACATCGATCCTTACTCTTTATATAAATATTCCCTGATGAAAGTGATCAGTTTAACTAATTAAATGACTATACTCGACTTTCTATGTTATGTAACTAAATTAAAATGCAATGACAACTATTATACGACTTTCTTAGTTACACTTCTAAATACAGCTAATGCATAACATATCAAATCCTATCCGACATCCACTCTTAACCAATCAAACATCAATCCCTACTCTTTATATAATCACTAGTGAAACTGATCAGATTAACTAATCGAATGACCATACTTGACTTTCTATAAAATGTAATGAGAACTATTGTACGAATTTCTTACTAACACCACTAAATACAACTAATGAATAAGATATCAAATCTTATCCGACTGTTTATACAAAGTTACCGATTCCAATCTTAACCAATAAAATGTCGATCCTTACTCTCTATATATTCACTAATGAAATTGATCAGTTTAACTAATCAAATGTCCATACTTGACTTTCTGTAAAATGTAATGAGAACTATTATACGATCTTCTTAATAACACTACTAAATACAGCTAATGAATAAGATATCAAATCCTATCCGACTCTTTATACAAAGTTACTGAATCCGCTCTTAACCAATTGATGAGATGTATTTATACATCTAATTAATATGGTTGTATACGTTTATTTTCCCACTTGATATGCACGAAAGTGTGTTATTTTGTAGTAAAACATAGAAAATATGGAGGAGGAGATTAATGAAGTTTTGCTAGAAAGAGAGCAATTTGATGTTGTTTTGAAGACGAAGGGGAGCTATACACTACACTCTTTTTTTCATACGGATTTTTAATGAGGTAGTGTGCTCCAACGGAGATAATAGATTGTCGTTATTCTATTATCCCGGCACTGTAGAGGTGAAGAGTAAGAAGAAATGAGATGAAAGCAAATTCTAGTACTAACTACTACCCCTGTCTCACATGAATCAGCACAGTTGACTTTTCACACTATCCAACACACATATTTGACCAACTGTATATTTATTTACTTATATTATCGAAAAATAAAAATTTGATATTTGAATACTTTATGTAGCGACTAATCTAATGATACCTAATATGATAATTCATGATTATATATCTATCTAAATAAGCAGTCAAAGTTTAAAAGCAAATAGTGTCAAAAAGTCAGTGCACATTAGGCTGAGATGGAGGGAGTACTAATTTATCTACGGGCGGCTAAATTGTGTTTCGCGGATCGATCACTAATCAGCTATACGTTTTGGAAAATTAATAGTGGGCTATATTTGCTACCGGCTGAATTAGTATTTAAGCAAGCTAACAGCTCAAGGTCCAGGAAAATTACAGTGAATAATATGTACTGCCAGGAGTATGATTGCATTGAAGAAATAGGCCCATGATTTTTTTTGAGGAAAAATAGGCCCATGATTTTGAATTCATGCGTGTGTGAAGTTCTGCTTGATTTTGGCCTTTTTGTCCTTAGCTAATATTAATAAGGCATGTTTGTTTTCAAAAAATAAAAAATAAGGCATGTTTTACCACATAGATTAATTTGTTTTAGGGAATATTATATAGAGCCTTTTGTATTATTATTTGGGAGATCTCCCTCGGCCACGCACGCAGGCCACATTGTTTTTCTTAATTTATACTTGATTTTCTATAAATACAATTGAATTAAAATGTAATGAGAACTGTTATACGATTTTCTTACTAACACTACAAAATACACCTAGTGAATAAGATATCAAATCATAATTGACTCTTTATACAAAGTTACTGATTCATTCCGATCCAATCAAACATCAATCCCTACTTTATATATTCACTAATGAAACTGATCTGTTTAACTAATTGAATGACCATACTTGAATTATATAAAATGTAACTAAATTAAAATGTAATGAGAACTATTATACAACATTCTTACTAACACTACTAAATACATCTAATGAATAAGATATCAAATCCCACCCGACTCTTTATACAAAGTTACTGAATCCACTCTTAACCAATCAAACATCAATCTTTACTCTTTATATATTCACTAATGAAATTGATCAGATTAACTAATCGAATGATCATACTTGACTGTCTATAAATACATCTGAATTAAAATGTAATGAGAACTGTTATACGACTTTCTTACTAACACTACTACATACAACTAATGAATAAGATATCAAATCATAATTGACTTTTTATACAAAATTACTGATTCATTCTTAACCAATCAAACATCAATCCCTGCTCTTTATATATTCACAAACAAAACTGATCAGTTTAACTAATCGAATGACCATACTTGAATTCTATAAAAGTAACTATATTAAAATGTAATGATAACTGCTAAACGACTTTCTTACTAACACTACTAAATACATCTAATGAATAAGATATCAAATCTCACCGACTCTTTATACAAAGTTACTAAATCCACTCTTAACCAATCAAACATCAATCTTTACTCTTTATATATTCACTAATGAAATTGATCAGATTAACTAATCGAATGATCATACTTGATTGTCTTTAAATACATCTGAATTAATATGTAATGAGAACTGTTATACGACTTCCTCACTAACTCTATTAAATACATCTAATGAAAAAGATATCAAATCTTATCAGACTTTTTATACAAAGTTACTGATTCATTCTTAACCAATCAAACATCAATCCCTGCTCTTTATATATTCACAAATGAAACTGATCAGTTTAACTAATCGAATGACCATACTTGAATTCTTTAAAATGTAACTATATTAAAATGTAATGATAACTGTTATACCACTTTCTTACTAACACTACTAAATACATCTAATGAATAAGATATCAAATCCTACACGACTCTTTATACAAAGTTACTCAATCCACTCTTAACCAATCAAACATCAATCCATAATATTTATATATTCACTAATGAAATTGATAAGATTAACTAATCGAATGATCATACTTGACTGTCTATAAATATAACTGAATTAATATGTAATGAGAACTGTTATACGACTTCCTCACTAACACTATTAAATACAGCTAACGAAAAAGATATCAAATCTTATCAGACTCTTTATACAAAGTTAATGATTCCAATATTAACCAGTAAAATGTCAATCCTTACTCTCTATATATCACTAATGAAACTAATCAGTTTAACTAGGTCACCGAATCCCTTTAACTAATCGAATGACCATACTTGACTTTCTATAAAATTTAATGAGAACTATTATACGACTTTCTAACTAACACTACTAGATGCAGCTAATGAATAAGATATCAAATCATATCCGACTCTTTATATAGAGGTATTGAATATACTCTTAACCAGTAAAATGTCAAACCTTACTCTTAATATATTTACTAATGAAACTGATCAGTTTAACTAATCAAATGACTTTATACTCAATTTTCTATAAAATATTACTAAATTAAAATGTAATGACAACTGTTATACGACTTTCTTACTAACACTACTAAATACAACTAATGAATAAAAGATATCAAATCCAATATGACTCTTTATATAAAGTTACCCAATCCACCTCTAAGGATTGAACACGTCAATCCTTACTCTTAATATATTCACTGATTAAACTGATTAGTTCAACTAAACTAATGACATCCCTTCAAAAAAAAACTAAGGACAAATCTTACTTGATTTTCTATAAATTGTAACTAAATCGATGCTCATAGGCTCTGTTTGATAACCCAATTAAGTGGTTAACTTAATGATTAAGTACTTAATTAAAATTTTGGTTGTTTGATAATGCTAAAAATAGAATCTGAATGTAAAAGTGGATCTGAATTACCTAGTACAAATGAACCCTCTCAAATAAGTGATTTGGTTTTCACTTATTCACTTAATACATAAAATGTTACTATTTTTAGAAAATTTAGTTTATTTCTCTCATTCAGACTTTAGATTCAGACATATGAATTTAATATTTTTAGTTTTTCAATATTCAACACTTATTCGTTCAGACTTCAGATTTCAGACTTCAGTTTTATCAAACGGAGACTAAGTTCTTATATAACTTTTGTTAAACACTAAACAAACTGTGTTTAACTTATAAAAGGTCAATCCTTGTTTTACATCTTGTAGACACTAATCATAGTTAGTTAAGTAATCGAAAGTTAAACTTTGCCTCCACATGTATAAACGCTGACGAAATTGCCTAAGCCTTTCTTAACTATCTAAATCTTGTTTATTTAATAAAATTTCAAACTGTACTAAAAAAAAAAATTCAAACCTCACTAGATTTTAGTTACACATTAACTAAGTACTAATCAAATAGCATGCCTTCCATGTATTTGCATATATTTAATAATTAGGATTGATATAGTTTGATCTAAATATTTTCAGTTTAATTCATTTAATGTCAATTTAATATGTTTTAGCATTTTCAATTTAATTTTAATGAATTCAGCTTAAATTAGTTATATTATTATTTCAATTTAATTCGAAGAAAATGTGTAACCAAAATATTATTTTGGAGGGATAGTAAATTAGGCCGTAAATCCAAGATGATAATTTGAATGAAAAGAATACAAAAACTTGAAAACTAATAGGCGCCAACCTGAACTTTTCATTGGCGCCAAAGTAGACATCTTATTTTCATTCAGGCGCCACATATTTTGGAGACCCACTTTTATCATCCCCTCTAAATATATTTTCTCTCATCCATCCATCTTCCATTCTTCCTGTCTAAATATCTTAGCTGGCGACCAATTTACAGCACCGGAGAAGTATAAAAAACAAGGGATCGATTTACTTTTCATCACAGCCTTGGTATAAACTAAACCCACTCTATAAAAGATGGTCATGCATCTGATTTTAATTTCTCTATTTTGGTATTTTGTATGTTTTAGGGAATCTCTGGGCCGAGAAAGACTGAAGACACTGGGTTCTTCACAATCAAGTTAAGCTTGTGAAATCTATGAAGAAAGAGCCAAAATAGGTTTGATGGTTGCTTGCTCTTGAATGCCCAGACAAAGTTTGAATAAGTAATTACTTTCGGTGAGTATTCTGTACAGCCACTTAGGGTACCCATTTAGCTCAGAATGAACAACAGAGAGTTGCTATTATTGAACTTAAATTGTGAAACAGATTAAAAAACTTGAAGTTCAAACATTGAATTATCTCTAGACCCTCATTTAGGAACTTCTCTACCACGACAGTTGCCTCTGTTGGAAGTAACGGTGGACTGAAGCAGCTTGTTAATGGCGGGCCTCATGCGCAGAAATTAGTCGGATTGTGGCTCTTTGGTTCCGCGGCTTGGGTGTTTAGTATGGTTGTGCTAGGTGGCATGACACGGTTAACCAGACCAGGACTTTCAATGACTGACTGGAAGTTCATTGGCGGCCTTCCTCCTCTATCAGATCAAGACTGGTTGGTCGAGTTTGAAATATATAAACAATCACCTGAATACAAACGGTATGTTCAGGAATTTTTAATGCTTTATATTGTTCATATATCTTATCAGCAGGCTGGTTTTTATAAGTGACGTTATGATGTTTGTGGTTTCATAGGATGAATAAAGGTATGAGTGTTGAAGACTTCAAGTTCATATACTGGATGGAGTATGCACATCGAATGTGGGGAAGGGCACTAGGTGTCCTGTTTGCCCTTTCATTTTCAATTTTTCTTCGTAAAGGTTATATCTTGGAGTCAGACTATCTGGATTATTTGCTCTTGGTGCTGGACAGGGACTTATAGGTCGGTGGATGGTTAAGAGTGGCTTAGAGGTATAAAAGTACTTGTATTTCAGATGCACTTTGGGGAAAAAAAGGCGCGTACTTTATCTGAAATTCTTATTTCTTTCATAGGAGCCCCCATCCGAACATGCTGAACCAAGAGTTAGCCCCTACCACCTTGCTGCCCATCTTACTTTTGGACTGCTTTTTCTGTTGTCATGCCTGAACCTCCTGCCGAATCTCTCACCTGGGTTAAAGGCGCTGCAAAAGTTAAGCGAATAGTGCTTCCTGTGAGCATCCTTGTTGGGATCACTGCTTTCTCAGGAGCATTTGTTGCTGGAAATGATGCTGTGAGTTTCATATGCTGCGAACAGCCATAATTAAGATTTGTTCAATGTACTCAGAATTTTAAATTTTGATTTGCATGAAAATTTTCAGGGTCGTGTTTTTAACACTTTTCCAAAGATGGGTGATTACTGGATTCCAGAAGATATTCCTAGCATGAAACCGCTTTTCAGGAACTTTTTCAAAAATACAGCAACTGTGCAGGTAACTGACCACTACCCCATCTTTTTATAGCTCATTTTCTTATCATATGTTAGGATGTTAGTGCTATTATTGGAGATGTAACCATTTTAGCGAATCACTCTGAAGAGGTGGATTTCACACATCCATTTGATGAGTCAGGGTTGTCTGTGATAGTGAAAGTGAAACAGGATAGGCACAAGGCTTGGATGTTTTTGAAGCCTTTCACCAAAAACATGTGGCTTGCAACGTTTTCGATCATGTTCTACTCCATGTTTGTTGTTTGATTCATGGAGCACCAATCCAACCTTGACTTCAAGGGACCTTGGAAAGACCAGCTTGGAACTACAATGTGGTTCGCCTTCTCCTCTCTCTTCTTTGCTCACAGTAAGTATTTCACAATTTTGTATCACTGCACAGAATTGAGTTCATTGTATTCATCAGAAATGCTTTTTTCCTTGTCAACAGGAGAGGACATACAAAGCAATTACAGTAAAGCAGTGTTGGTGGTGTGGCTATTTCTGGCATTTACACTTACCTCGTTTTTGTACATTTGCAAGAATGAGTTGACACTATTGTTGAGGACAGGTGTGCTTGTCATGTGCAGGGATATTTTGACGAAAGAAACTCTTGGCGATTGGACACATCCATTATGTAGTTCCTGCATATCACCGCTCAAAACAACTCAACAAATAATCGAATATGTTTGTTATATAAGCCATTCAAAATCAACTGTAATCTTCACCCGAGAATGAGCAAAGGATACTATTGTTGGGAATTTAATCCCCTTTCTCCAGCAACAATTCCAATCGTCAGAAATTAGTACTACCGCAGCGGAACAGGATCAACGAACACTTACAATAACGATAAATAAATAAGCATAAAACACCAATTTAACGTGGTTCGACCAAATCCAGTCTACATCCACCAGAGAATCCACTAGTATAATTCTAGAGACTATTACAGTGTAAACCCACTCATCCCAATAACTCTCTATACTAATTATCTTCTCTCCCAAGAACACTCACCAGAAAACACCCTAAACCCTAGCCACACAATTCCCTTATGACTACATTGTGCTCTGTGTCTTGTTTCTTGTGTTTGACAGATAAACAAACCCTGACTATTTATAACAATAGAATGATATTCTATTCTGAATAGACAATATTCTATCCAAAATAGACAATATCGGGTTACCAAGTTTATCTAATTACCAACTCAGAAATGTATATTATTTCCAAGTTCAGCACTAATTGAAATCTGAGACAATTTTCAACAACTATATATCTCAATAATCTGTTCAGTATAAAAGTTCATCAATACACCGTAAAAAATTTAGTTAAGGAATAAAGTGTGCATGAACTTTGATCTGATAAACACATACGAAATGAAACAAAAGGGACATCAATCATAAGTCATAACTGCGAAGGTTTCCCATTTCCCAATAATCCAAAGAAAATAATAATGTTGAAATTGCTGAAACAAATTCCAAGATAGAGCATTTCTCTGTAATTATTTCCTAGTGAAAAGCCAAATCTATCATTCACCACGTGTTCTGCATTTTGATGCAATTCATACCTGGAAATATTACAAGTCCTAGTCTTTACCAAATCACATTATTCACTGATGTCTGAATCCTAAACACCATGTGTACTAAGTGAATATTGAAACTAAAAAGAGGGCAACTTCAGATCAAAAGAAATCAATTTAGCAGAAGCAATTGTGGATGTTTCTTGTTCATCTAAGAGGAAAGAGAAACACATTTTTTTCTATGACTTATTGCTTCGCTAAAAATAATAATTTCCTTTTCAAAGCTGTTACAAATCAACATTTTCCGATTATCATTCTGACAGTGACGAGTGCGAACAAACTAAAGACTATCCTCATTCTGGTGGAAGATGCCAAATTGCCAATATTACCGATTTACCAGATATTAAGCCGGTGAAGGTTTGGTAAGGAGATCGATGAAAAGAGAAGAATTTAAAGTAATGAGTCAAGGGTATTTTAGAACATTGCTTATTCAGTGGAATGCCAACAAGTCAGTAGGCTCGTGCCTTGCTGAGCCAACGTGGAGATGACGTGGAGGCCGAGGTCAACATCCAATGGTCAAATTTGACAGCCTCCGTTGGAAGAGATGAGGTGGCAGATTCTGATTGGCCCTACCACGTATTACCCACCATTTTCGCCAAAGAACATAAAAAATCCAATAGAATTGTGTCTATTAATCAACTACCCAGACTGCGGCGTGGCGGGGTAGCACCACCACACCCAGAAATTCTTCCTCCTCGGCGCCGCCTCAAGCTGCATCTTCCTCATCCTCTCGCTCCGCCTCATCCCCTCGCTGCCCGGGTTCATGCTCATCTCCTCCACGTCCTCACCATTGCCGATGCCGTCTCCGGCTGCAGCGCCACTGCCGGAGGGTCCAACAAGTGGCACATGATCGCCACCGTCCTCACTGCAATCTTCCATGGCTCTGTCTCTGTGCTCATCTTTACCACCACCGATAAGTTACTCGGCACGCTGAAATCGTACGTGTGGGAGGACGGGAGGACGACGCCGTGGGTTGTTGGTTGCGATCTTCTGCCTCGAGTGGGTGGTTCTGGTGATGGTGGCGATCTCGACAATTGCGATGAGACATTTGGGCATCGATCGGGATGATGCCGACGTCGCTAGCTTTCCGGGCAGAATATTCCGGCAAGATCTCATGCTTTCCGACGGGCTTGGCGCTCATAAGATTGTAGAGGGCCAAATTCTACAATTCTAAGTTTTAGTTTTATTGTAATGAGGAACCATACACAATTACGGATATATGTTGGGTTACTTTGCAAATTGGTGTTTCAAAACTAAGGTAAGGGTATTCCAGACTTTTTCCCTCTGATTTGGACCTGCATAATAATTTTGGACCTGCATATAAAATGCCCCTAAAAAAATTTGCCTAGTATTAGTATGTATGTTACCCCATATAAAAAATTACTACCCTTAATAAAAAACAAAAATTAATTTAAGTAAAAATAAAAAATAAATTAGACGCACACCACCGTCACAGACGTACGGGACAGAAGCATCATACATCTAAAACAAATATAACTCTTCTATTAATAGACTAGAGTTGATTTAATCAGATATCAATAACCTATTAATAGAAAAGTAAATTTAATTTAACTAAAAACAAAGCAACAGAGCCCAGACGCATCAAACATAGTTGGCGCTCTTTCTTCAGCATATTTGGTCAATTTTTCTTCAACAAATTAATACTCCATTGATTTGTATTATGTATATATAAGTTTATTATGTATCTAATTTAGGATTTAAATTGGGGATTTGGAATTCGGAAGCTTTAGGGTTGAATTGGGGATTTTTTAGAGTTTTGATTCTAAAAGAGTTTTATTAATTTCGTGATTTGTGATGTTGATTTGAAAAAGCAGAGCTCGGGGTAATCATCTGTGCTAGAAAAATTTTGCCTTTGTTGGTGGTGTACAATGTAAGTGCTCTGTTTTGCTTTCTTCTTTGCTGTATTTGTGTGAATTGTGATGAATTCTAATATGTTTTAGAATAATTTCAGAATGACTAAAAGGAATTTTATCCTAGTGAGTTCAAGTTCAGATTTGAATCACCTTGGTATGAGTTTGAGAACTTCATAGTTGATGTTCGAAATGATGTGAGAGGTTCTCTAAGATCAAGAACTTGAATGACCTTTCTGTGAAACTTGTTGAGACGAAGAAGAATCGTTTACATTCAAAAGTGTATCTATTGTTGAAACTGGTCCTACTACTTCCTGTGGCAATGACAAGCGTAGAAAGAAAATTTCTGGCAATGAAGTTCATTAAAAATAAGTTACGGAATAGTATGGGTGATCAATTGTTGAATGCTTGCTTAGTTACTTTTGTAGAGCGAGACTTATTTGTAACTGTGACTGATGAAGATGTTATAGAAAATTTTGAGATTATGAAACCTCGCCGACAGTATGTGTCGAAAAAAGTATTGTAATAAGACATTGAATTATTTATTAAGTTAATGTAACTTTTGTGTTCAATGTTCTTACCCCATGCTTATATTTCTGGATTCGCCTCTGCCCACAAACTTCGAGGAAATTGTGGGCGGAAGAAAAAAACAAGCACCAACTGCACCACCGCAATTTATATCGTACATCGTGTGTACGTACCCCGAAACCCGCATTAGTAAATAAAAATAAGTATTCGAGTAAACTTCCGTTCGTTTTTAACCAAGATTAAATTACGTTGAATATTAACCGCATTATCCACGTTTATTTCACGTTGAATATTAACTGCATTACCCACATTTATTTCACGTTGAATATTAAATGACCCACGTTTATTTCTGATATTTTTCAATACAATATCTGGCCAGGGAGGGATGGAGTGGTGTACTTAAATACCTATGCACATTCCATCAACACACGATGCACATACAGTTGATTTGGAATGCACAATCATACATTTTAAATATGCCTATCGTTCTTCAAAAATAATTACTACAATCAAAATCAAAATTTACATCTTATGTTCAATCAAACTACAATAAGTAACATAATTAATATTCTATGAACATAGTTCACATACGTGATTTAGAATTCACATAACAGTATACTGGAATACGCCCACTTAAGATTAGGATGCACAATATTTTTCAATAAATATACAAAGCACAGTCGATGGGTACTTAAATAGCTATGCACATTCCATCAACATATAATGCACATCCATTAGATTTGGAATGCACAATCGTATTTTTAAATGAACATGTTTTTTATATAAAACATACAGAAAATCGTAGGAAGTGGTAATTAATTAATTATGCACATTCTATCCACATATAATGCACTTAGATTAGATTTGAACTGCACATCCATATATTTTATTAATGCACATGTCTTACAATTGTACACTCATCTAGCCATATCTAACCACCAAACATTACAACATCATCCGCAGCCTACCAAAATCACAAAATTGCTAAGAAAAACGCCAAAAAACTACATTATTTACGCCGCCGGAATGACTACACATGAATCAGCAAAATCCTCGTTCTCCATCACTAAACTTGGTATAACTATTAACAATTTAACTTGCCATCAATATAAACAAAAGATTTACCATTAAATCAACACATAATGTTTTTAGTTTTGAATTACCACGATATCTAAAACCTTACCCACAATAACAGATCATCTGCTTCCATAAATCTCTTGGTATATCACCTAATCCAATACTATCGCGTTCTTGTAGATATAATCTGTTTGATACATCACCCAATCCAGTAACAGCGGCGTGCAGGTGGGTTTAGATTGGTACGTGGATGTGCAGTTTAAATGATATTATCAGCAAATGATGCGGCGGTTACGATTTGGTGGGGAAGTGGACAGTGATTTAGTCTCGCACGTAACATATATCTACTATTTATAAAAATGTACACTTATTGCATATAGGAGATTCGGATACGTAAACTCGTGATAGCATTTACTTACTGCTGCACCACAACTAAATTTATACATAGAAGTGTCATTATGGAAAGTTTCAATAATCCCCTCTCAAAAATCCCTAACCATATTCATCTTCATTCCTATCCCCTAGATATATAATATTTATAATTAATTTATGTTCCAAAATAGGCGTGGAATCTCCATGCGGAAACTTTAGATCATTAATGTCTCAAGTTTTTAATAAGTTAATTTTTGTTTTCTATCTATCTTTCTGATCGAAACTAACTAAAACTTGAAATACTTTAGATTCGATTATGTTAACTGAATTTGATCAATGAATGCTTAATTTCGTATTTTCAATATGTCTACAATTTAAATCATCATGTTTGAACTTGTGTTCTTCACATGTTGAGAATCCCTAACTAATAAACAAGATTGATTAGGTTTAAATATTAAACGGTTCATAACTTTTGGCATAAAGTTGTTAACTGTAAATATTACAGAAATTTATTAATATTCATGATGACAATATTACAATCTTTTGGCTATCTTATTTGTAATTATACCATTACTCTGATTACCATCTAATTCGAATATGTTTTGATCAGATCTTTAGATATTAATTCCAATTATTAATGTTATCGTTATTATTCAAAGAAGAAGTGAACTTTAATATCAATGAACGGATCGAAGTAATTAGGAAATTGATTGGTGTAGTTCAACATTATTTTTACAGTCCGTATTTGTATTTAAAGTAGCTAATATATTCTGAAATATGAAAATCACATTTACTTTTGAATAAATGTTGAGTATATTAATGTCACCAGGGGCGGAGCCAGGAAAAAGTAATGGCGGGGGCTAATGTGAAAAAAGAAAAAACTTCCAATGAAACGTCATAGTTTTTATATTTTAAAAAATTTTAATTATCAATTTAATGTGGTACATATTAAAATTTAATTGAAATAATAATTAAAACAGTGACAATAATATTTGATGGAAGATTCTGTAAACTATATATTGAAGAAAATTGATGATATTTATTATAAGTTCAGTGTGTAGTGTTTTTTTATATAGTATTTATATAATATTCCTTTAAAATTTTAAAAATAAGAAATATTTGAAGAAATTGTTGGGTATGTCATGATATTTTCAAAATTTAAGATATATACTAACTATTATTAAGAATATAAATTTTGTGACACATATGTTATTTGATTTTCAAAATTTTAAAATTATTCAACTTTCATTTCATTTTAGAAAAACATTTATATTTCTCATTTTAAATTGCGTATCTTTAAAATTTAAATCAAATATTTAAATTTTAAAAAGTATACATAAACCTATATTTCTGTAAGTAGTCTAAATAATTAATTATCAAGAGGGTGTTAAATATTAGAGATGAGGGAATGGGTTTAAAAAATAAATAATGAGAGTATTTTTCTTTTTGAAAATGAGAGTATTTATGAAATAAGAAAGGTGGGGAGTACAAGAGTGACAAAAGTCAATATGGAAAAATGCTATTCTCAAATTAAAAAACGAAATTGATGCGAACATCTCTGACCACGAAAAGTATTAACTAATTTTAAATTAAAAAAAGGAGGTTCACTAATTCGAACGACGTCGTCTCGTTCATGATCGAATTTATTAAGAATAAAACAGAAAATAAGACTCTTCTTCTCCAGGAACTGCACGCTCGGCGGGGGATGAAACTACCGAAAAAAATGGTGAAGCTAAAAACTACCGCTACAATTCGGGGTTTCCGGTGACTTTGGCGGGGGCTTCAGTCCCCGCCAGACCATGTCTGGATCCGTCCCTGAATGTCACTTCAAGAATAAATACGGAGTACATAATTAAATATTGGATTGCATGTAATAATGCGTAGTTTTCATTATGAGAAACAAAAACAAGTACTACTATAGAAAAGCGTAATCACCATTGGCCATTGGCTTAATTACATGAATCATGTCATTGCGTAAATTACTTATACATGTAATTGTAAAACCAAAGAAATGAATTGGGTTCAAAGTGAAGTCGAAATGGTATCAATGAGAGAACGCAAGGCATTAAAAAGATAGTCATATGCGGATTGAGTTGGGTGAACCGAATCAAAGAAGACATATTTGGATTCATCGGGGCAGACCGGCGATGCCGGATTACACAAAGGCCCGACCTCAAGTAATCCCGTCCCACAACAACCATTATATGAGTCCATGAAACCTGCAAAACAAATTCCACATTTTATTTCCCAAGTTTGATCAAACTGTACTTGAGATCCAGAAAATATTCTTAATGGGTTGAAAATATGCTTATATAACTTTGTGACTGAATTTAGTGCTAATTTTAATAAAAATGTTTCAGGTAAAATATAATTATATTTGTAAAAAAAAATCATCCTAATTATGTGGCAAATAGAGGCTTGAGAACCCACAAACCCCACATGAATCCGCCCTTGCTTGTATGTTCAGACTTATTTCTTAAGTTTTAATTACTTCCGAAACGGTATCAAAGTTACAACTAAGATCGGTCTATTTATTCATACTACGTACAAGTGAAAAGTGTTTTAGGGCAAGAGATATATGTTTAACGAATTGAATTAAATATATTGAATTGAACTGATATAAAAAATAATGTATTAGAAAGTGGCACTGACCATAATTAGTTGGATTTGAGAAAAAGTGATAAAGAAGCTTATTTTGGAGCACTTTCTCTCTCTAAAACCAGAGAGTAGTTTTCTGTCTATTTTCAATCAAATCAATACCGATCTGATTGATCTTTGCATAAAAGTTTAGGGTTTTGTCTTTTCAAACTGTCAGAAACACTGTGGTGGTCTTTGATTGCACATGCATAGTGGTTTCCAATAGGGTTTTTCACGTGTTTGCTGGCTCTCAAATATTTGGCGTTATATAAATTGAAAGAATCTCCGATCTCATTGACCGGAGGAGGTTTCAAGGATTGGCTGTAAGGAAAGGAGGGTGTCGCTGTTGTCTGAAAATTAGAGTTTTCGTGTGGCAGTAAATTCTCAGTTTCCCGATGCATCAGAAAGCACGAAGTTAGTGGTGTTTCAATTTTCTTATTGGGTTTTAAATTTAATTACACATAGACACATCCATCGATTCTGTGAACTGTTCATGAGGGTTGGAATTCCCACAAAAAAGATGAATTCAGACGAATTTAGGCGTCAAGAAGCTGAAAAGATGTTATGGAGGAAAGGTTCTATAAATACCTTGGGTGATAATTATTCCTTTCCTCAGAAATACACACCACCACCTTTAAGATCTCATAAACACATTACAACACTTTCTGTTATATCCTCTTCCTCAAAAAGTGATTCTACTTACAAAATGGGGGATAGTCAGTCATTAACATCGACTGAGCGAGTCCTTTCTCCAAGAGGTTCTAAACATTCTGAGGAGAGAAGGGAACCAGTTTCGGCAGGAGTAGATTTTGATACCTTTGCAATACCAATGCGCATGGGAGGGGTTCTATCACTGACGAGAGTAGACATTGAGGAGTCGGTATAGGTGGAACAGAATTGTCTCCTAGCCTACTGGCTGGATAACAGACGTTTCACAAAGGATGATCTTGACGCGTATTTCAGGATGTACTGGTCAATCACTGCGGAGGTAATTCACAGCCATGATAATTTCTTTGTTGTTAAGTTTGATTCCCGTGAAGAGGTTTTAGCGGTACTTCACCGCAGCCCTTATGCTATGGCGGGGGGTCTACTGGCATTTAGAAGGTGGGGATCGGGTATTGTACTGAGAGATGTGCAGGTGGAAAAATTTAAGGTCAACGTGCAATTACATGGTCTTCCGGCGGAGGCTTTTGCTCCAATGGCGGCGATCAAGGTGGCTAATATGGCTGGAGATGTCATAGATGTGGAGATCGAACCACCGCCGGCGAGGAATGTCAACTATCCGAGGGCGACGATGTGGATATATAGTGCCGGGGGAACCTTTGGTCACATGATTCTATGTTGATTTGGAGTATGTCAATTCGCCTCAGAACAGAAGAATTTGGATAATTGTACAATATGAGCATTTGTTCAGATTCTGTAGAAGGTTTGGAGTGGTGGGTCATCCCATGAACAGATGCCCAATTGTCAATGATGAGGTGTTGGATGAATTTATTGAGAACAAGGTGAGATCCCATTTTGCGCAAAGAGGTGTAGGTATAATCTATGATCCGAGTCGCCAAATGTATGCTGGAGATGTTAGAGCATATAATCACAGGAGGCGTCATAGGAATACTAACATCCCGGCTGATTACATGGACTCAAGGTGTCTCAGATATAGACAATTGCCTAACAAGAAGGTGCGGGAAGGTTTTTTTATATCTATGACGGTGGAGGCAGGTTTTAATAGAAGGTTGACTATTGGAGATAGACTCGATGGTAATCCGTTCCAACCAAGGAATCAAACTTTTGATCCTTACTTTGGGGAACAAGTGGGAAATGTGCATCAGGTCCCACAACAAGTCAATTCTTCACCTTCAGACATGTTAGTGGATGAGGAAGAATACATTCCTCAGATGTAGAGTTCAGAGCAATAGAATCTGGGAGAATGGGTAAGGAATTAGGTAGGTTTGGAGGAAGCGATGAGGGTGGAGATGGAAAGAGTCACGGTGGATCTAAGAAACCTGGAGGCGGCAGAGGAGGCACTTACTGCAATCATATGAACTCTTCTTCAAGCTAATCCGGATATGTTGCAGCTAAGAGTTAATATTAGTGGCGCTTCTGCAATTCCGAGTTGGGGTGGATTGATCTCAGAAATTCCTCCTCCTTCATAGCAGATAGAGCAAAAGAGGATCAGACTCAAGGGGGAAATGAACAAGACACGGAGCTCATTGTCATCTCTTCGGATGATAGTGACACAAACTCCTCAGATGACGAGTCTTACTCATCCAGATCCACTAGAGGGTCTGCAATTGTTATTGGAGGACAACACAGACAGAAGAGAACTAGGCATGAGCAAGAGACTGGTGAAGGCAGAGATAAGAAGAAAATGAAGATGACTGAAATCAGGAGTAGAAGGAAGAACAGGCACACAAGATTTATGATCAGAAGGAGAAGGCCAAATTTTGAGATGGGTCAGTCTTCAAGGCCAATGGCAGGTCCATCTGTGTTGCAACAACCTCAGGAGGGGACTGAAGAAACTTATGACAGACAAAGTTAGGAGGTATTAGCTGGATTACAAGAGAATCCTCAGGTGGAGGATAAAAAAATGGCAGTGGACCTAACTTTCAATTGGAATGTGACGGGATTCCATAGGGATTCATCAGAGCCAATAACACAGACCTCCCTAAAAAGTGAAGAAAAGAGCTTGGTCTGCAAATGACGATAGTATGGAGGGCAAGCCCATCTCTGAGCTACACTCACCAAAGAGAAGAAAGACTGTACTGAGTCATGTCATCAGAAAGGTAGCTGAGCATGGGATAGCTGAAACTGAAGAAGTGAAGTCTGAGGGGGAGAAGGATCAAGCTAGTGCAGCGCTTGTGTTGAGTGGAAGTATAGTGGTACTGTCATCTGATTCAACCACTTCTCTAGAGGGGCAGGCCACACAATCTGATGAGATACAAGAGGATCAAGTGGAGGACATACTGGAACTGGTAAAGGATGATGACGAAGAGTCTTCAACCAGCACTGGAGAGGAAGAGGTGTCTTCTAGAAGGCCACCAATGTTGCAGCGGGCGGAGGAGAGGTCCGCATTGAAGGTTTTCCGGTGCTTGAACCAAATCAACCACCCAATCAGTCATGAGGGGAATAGTGTGGAACTGTAGGGGCTACAACAGCGCCTCTACGATGATAGCGATCAACCAGCTGCTTAGTAAGTTTAGCCCTAGTATATTGTGTCTGCTAGAAACAAAAGCCAGTGAGGATCATTTTGTCCGCTGGCAAGAAAACTCATTTTTAGTAGGTCTAATAAAATAAATGCAGCTGGTAGATCAGGGGATTTGGCTTTGTTTTGGTCTGAACAGGTAGATTTGGTAGTAGATCAGATTACTAGCAATTATATAGTTTGTGTAGTGTCAGCTGCAACTGGTCCAAAATGGTGCCTTTTACTAGTTTACGGGCCACCATCTGTTGCAGCTAGGTCATCCTTTTGGAATGCATTATCTGGTTTACCTTATTTTTCTCTGCTCCCTACTGTTTTAGTGGGAGACTATAATCAGGTGCTAAGTCAACAAGATAAAAGAGGAGGATCTCCAATGCCTTCTGATCTAAGGACAGAGTTGCACCATCTTCTGCAAACTCATCACATGGAGGAAGTGGCATCATCAGGTTTATGGTACACTTGGACCAACAATCAGAATCCTCCGATTACAATAGTAGAAAGACTGGACAGAGCATTTGCAAATACAGCTTGGAAGTCATTGTGGCCATATGCCAAGGTGAATAACTTGCCTTTTTCTGTATCTGATCACAGTCCAATTCTACTTGATCTAAGGCCTCAACAGAAAAGACTGAGAGGTATAAGAAGATGAAACAATGTGGGTGAACATGGAGCCTCCTCAACAGATAATCTCAAGAGTAGCACAGAATGTCTTGGTAATAACAATGCTACAGGACCTGCTCATCAACTTTCAGAAAGGCTTAATGTATCTTTGTTACATCTAAACAATTGGCACAGACAGGCCTTTGGTCAAATGGATAAAAAGTTGGAGCAAATAACAAAGGAGTTGGAAAGAGCAGAGAGGGATATGACTTTTCAACAATCAGATGCAGATACAAAGGCTTATATCTCAGAAGCAGGAGCTAGAACCGAGACAGGCTGAATATTGGCAACAAAGAAGAAAGCTAAATTGGATGAGCTTTGGTGAAATAAATACAAAGTTTTTTTCACCATTGGGCAACCAGAAGGAAGCAAGCCAATACTATACAAAAAATTATGGATCATAATGGAGTCTGGAGAGATGAACATGCACAAATTATACAAATCCTAAACGAACACATCAAAGAGGTGTTTGTGTATCAGCAAAATGAGGAACATAATATCTCAGGACAGACTTCTGTACCTATCCAACATATCCTGCAAGCAAATACTCAAATATTATCAGCTGAGCAAATACAGGAATTACAAGCTCCCTTTACTAAAGCACATGTCTGGGAAGCAGTTAATCATATGAAACCTTGGGGGCACTAGGAGAAGATGGAATTCTAGCTGGCTTTTATAAACACTATTGGAACCTAGTTGGAGATTCATTGTCCTCGGCCATCTTGCATATCACACAAGGTAACTCCTTCCCTGTTGAATGGAATTGCACACAGATTATTTTGATCCCTAAAGTGAAATTGCCAAAAACACCATCAGATTTTAGGTCTGTATCATTATGCAATGTTAAATACAAAGTCATTGCAAAAATGATAGCTAATAGACTGAAAAGACATATATGCATGTTAATATCTGATAATCAACATGGATTTGTTCCTGGAAGGAATATCTCTGAGAGTGTGTTGTTGGCACATGAGGTAGTTGAGTATACCAGGAAATATAAAGGGAGCAGGACAGGCCTTGCAGCTATAAAGGTGGATATGAGTAAAGCATGTGATAGGGTTTCCTGGAATATCTTAGAAAAGGCATTGTTACATATGAGATTTCCTCAATCTTTGGTTGACCTGATCATGCTTTGTGTACAGACTGTGTCATATCAGATAAAAGTGAATGGTGAAATTGGACAATCTTTCTCTCCTAATAAAGGACTCAGACAAGACTGTCCTTTATCACCATATCTGTTCATTATATGTCAGCAGTACCTAACTTCATGGTTGGAGCAAAAGCTTCCAGGAAATAGGAACTTAGGGGTTCAAGTATCAAGAGGAGGGCCAATAATCTCACATATAATGTATGCAGATGACTGCATATTATTCACTAAATGCACAGAGGAAGCAGTCATTGAATATTCAGATCTTCTGCAGACATATGTTCAATTTTCTGGTCAGATTCTGAACCATGCTAAGTGCTCAATAAAATTCAGCCCTAACACAACACCTCAGCTGTAACAGTTTGTAAGATCTAGGCTGAATATACAAGGAGAATGTATAGGAGGCAAACATCTGGGCACCACAATCATTTTTGACCAAAGGAAGTCACAAATCTTTCAGAATTTGGTACAGAAAGTCAACTAGAAATATGAGTCTTGGAAGGTGAAATTGCTGAATTTCTCTGGGAGATTAACATTAGCAAAGCATGTACTGCAGTCCATGGCAGTGTATCCTCTAGGCATTTTCAGAATCCCCACAAATATTCTAAAGAGATTAGATGCTATGACAGCAAAGTTCTTATGGGGAGGTTCAATGGACAAAAGACCTCTGTATTGGAAATCTTGAAGTTTTATCTCAAGATCTAAGTTGGAAGGTGGTCTTGGACTCAGATCTACTGGGGCTTTAAACAAATCACTCCTTGCTAAACATTCTTGGAATTTGTTTAAAGGTGGATCTTCTTTATTGTATAAAGTCTATAAGGCCAAATACCTCAGAAATGAATCTATGAGTCAGTAACAGTCAAGGCAGGAGATAGTTGGGGCTGGAAATCTGTGGTTTGGGCCTCTGAGCTGATAAAACAGAACTTACATTGGAAAGTGGCAAATGGTAAGGATATCAAGATACATGATCATTAGATTCCTACAGCTTAGAATCCTATTCAGAATACTGCAGTGGTTTCCACACATACAAACCTCAAAGTAGAGCATTTGATTGATCAGCAGAATAAAACTTGGAGGACTTCATTACTGAGATGCATTTTTCCTCCTGAGATAATACCACACATCACCTCCTTACATATAGATCCTACAACTTCAGATACACCTCTCTGGAGATGGTCAAGGACAGGGAAATATTCTGCAAAGACTGGGTATCATATTGCTGCTAATTCAATAGGGACAGATTCTCAGAACATTAGGCTGTCAACACAGGCAAGAAAGTTTTGGGCAAAACTTTGGAATGTTAATGTTCCTTACAAAATGTCCACTTTCTTATGGAAAGCAACCAATGGATGTTTACCAAAACAGTTGAACATGTATAAGAGGAAGCTCACAGATTCCATTATGTGTAGCAGATGTAATTTGGCAGCTGAGGATGAATCTCATATGTTCCTAAATTGTATAGAGTCAGTGAGGATCTGGTCAGTAGCAGGAATGACTCAACATCATCCAAATATGGACTTCACCTCTTAATTGTTCCAATTAATTATGGGCACAGCAGAAGAGGACCACGTTGTTAAATTTAAAGCCATCTTATGGGAGATTTGGAAGCAGAGAAATCACAAAGTTTTTCATCAAGAACTTCTACAAACCCAATGGTGCGTGAAGAATGCGGAATCAGAATTCAAAATAATGCTCAGCAGGAAGAAACCAAAGCCGGGGAGGATGCAAAATCAAGATATTCAGGAGAATATAGGCAGCAATGTTGACATAGGGCTGGATCAAATTAAGAAAGGGGAATGTCAACAACTGCTTCCTAAGGCTTGCCTACTAAGTTTTGATGGTTCTTTTAGGAAGTCAGAATTGCTGGGAAATGGTGGTTGGAGGATATGTAAATCAGGTTGGCCAATTGACAAATGTATCAAGAGATCTGATTTCTTCACGGCGGTGACTCCATTACAAGTTTAAGCGGAAACTTGTTGGAGAGCGTTGAAATCATCATTCAGAAATGGTTGTCGCAGATTAAATGTGGTAACATATTCAATCATTTTGGCAGAATCGATACAAAATCCACATAAGACGTCATTGGAGATCAATTCAATCTTATCAAGCATATGTAATATTTTGAAATCCTTTCTAGATTTTAAGATAATTAAGATTAGCAGAAACTATCTAGTAGAGGAACATAGGTTAGCTACTAGTCTAAGCAGAAGACTTTGTAATATTTCTTTCCGTTCTAATTTTTTTGAAGGAGAAAAAGATATCATAACCATGTTACTAGAAAACGTCCAGAATCGTTTGACAAGAAAAATGTGAGAGGAGTATTCCACTGTAGTCGATTAGCTGTTTGTTCCCTAGCATATCCGGCTAATGAAACGGCCAAATTATTGCTGTTTCTTGGAATCCAACATGGGAAATCCTTGTCTCCACAATCTTCCTCTTCAGCTCTTCGACTAAATTATGGCACGTCGCTGTAGGTGGTTCCATGTCCCTCACCATGCGCACTAGGTTCAGGCAATCTCCCGCGATTGTTCTGCAATCCATTGCTAGCTCGTTAGCCAAGTCAAACGCCAAGCTCAAAGCCATTGCTTCCGCAAAAAGCGGGTCTGATATTTCGGGGACATTCGACGATAGTGTTTTGATGAAACTGCCATCCTCCTCCAGTGCAACCGCCGCTAACCCTTCTTTGCCATCCTTTACGCTAGAGTCAAATAAAACTCGAGAGCCTCCATGTAGCGGACTCAGTAATGAAACTTCTGCGAGGTCGTCTGACGTTCTCTCAGGCCAGGAATTAGCCGCTTGGAAACGCCGTAAATTTGCAGCCACTGAAACCGCTATAAATTCTGCCTCCATGGTTTTATCAGTAAAGATACGTTGGTTCCTTTGTGTCCATAGTGCATCACACATCATCAACATGAGCTCCGCGGTATTAGTCTCGTTCACTAACAAGATGTGCTTGAACCACAGCTCCCCTCGATTAAATTGAGTAGCTTGTACAAGGTCTAGTAGGCCTGCCGCAGTCCGCATCTTAACAGCAAACACGAAGGTGAAAAATAGTTGAGTTGAAGTGCCGTTTTCCTCGTTGCAAAGGGGACATGTCTGAGAATTCCGCATTGTTCTGACAAGTAAATTGGCACTTGTAGGTAGCGAGTGTATAACAAATCTCCATGCAAAGTGCTTCGCTCGTTGTGGTACTCCAAACTTCCATAGGCGGCTCCAAACCTCTTATTAGGTGTATCCGAGTCATCATTATGGTAGAGATCCGAATTTGGAGTCTCAACAAGCAAGTGGTACGTAGTCTTAACTGTGAATTTACCAGAGCTCGAGTAGTGCCACCACCAATGATCTGGCCTTCTCTTTCCGCCAGCCGAATGGTTAGGATCTTCTCTGCGTCCTCTCTCTCGAAGTGTTGATGTAGCAGGGTCGAGTTCCACCACCGTGTGTCTGGGTCCATCAAATCTGCTACGACTCTTAAGTGATCAGGAATGCGATCAGGTTCCTTGACGTGGAAACCTTCAGAGGATGGAATCCAGGGGTCATAACAAATCCTCGTTGTCAGGCCAGATTGGATTTGCTTTCTTGCTCCTTTACTTAGTACCTCAACTCCTTTTAAGATGCTCCTCCATGACCAAGAGATGTCACTCTCTGGGTATGCCTCCATAATCGAGGATCCAAGAAAGTACATGTCTCTGAAAATTCGTGCTACGAGTGAATGCGACTGAGTGAGGAAGCGCCATGCTTGCTTACCAAATAAAGCTAAGATTGTCGCCTTGAGTTCACGGAACCCTAACCCTCCATTGCCTTTCGCCCTCATCATCCTTGGCCATGCAACCCAATGCATCTTCCTTTTTGTATCCGTGTCTCCCCACCAGAAATTTCTTACCATGGTCCCTATATCATCAAGAACATTTCCTGATATTTCAAAACAAGTCATAGAGTAGTTAGGAATAGTTTGCACTACCGATTTTATTAACAGTTCCTTTCCGGCTCTTGAGGGTTTCGTTCGGTCCATCCATCTATCCTCTATCTGTCTTTATCCTTCAGCGGCTGATAAACCTCTGACTTGTTTCTACTACGGATGGAAGTCCTAGGCACATTCCATGAGATTCAACCTCCGACACCTTAAACAGTTCGCATATTCTGCTTCGAGCCTCCGTGCTTGTGTTCGGACTGAACAAAACACCAGACTTTTCCGTTGTTGATCCGCTGCCCTGATATTCCTTCATACAGTGAGATAGCCTATAGGTTGCCTCCCCGAATAGAAGTGTATCATCTGCGAAAAAGAGATGTGACAATTTCGGCCCATAGGTTGTGGCACCAATTCCATTTAACTTGTTCACTTGCATCAAATTCGTCAGTATATTCGAGAAGACCTCCGAGCATATGATGAAAAAAAAATTTAGTTGGATTTGTGATCATGTCATAGAGAGGGTTATAAGTGTCAGTGTAAACTAATTGCGGGTTTGGGCGCTGCAATTTAGCCAATCATTTTTGAAGGCCTTCATTATATTGCTTTGCCGCCGAACAAATTTTGTCCACGCATTCACGGTTCAGGCCGATCGGTTTATCGTACAAAGTTATCAGAACCGGCTCACAGCCAATCGGCGGGAGTCCTGTAATCGCAATTCTCTGGGCTCCCTCTGCAATCAAGTCCTGAAGTTGTATAACATATATTAAAAAACAGTTTAATATATATCAGGATCATCCTGATATTGGCAATATCAGGCACCAATTAAATTACGACACATCATCTTTAATTAATTTATAATTGGGCCACGTGTTCAATCATTACCCAGACGGGTTTAGGCATTCTAAATTAGGGTTTTAGAACTTTACTAAAAATATTCTAACCAATTAAAACATTACAATTGTACACGTGTCATTATTTTATTAGTGCCTGATAAGCATATATCAGGATCATCCGGATGAATGTTATTATTCTAAAAAAAATATTAGTACATGTTTGTTTGTATGTTTCGTTACGCAGAATATAACCAGAAATAAAATAATGTTTGTGAAGAGAATTAATTATTTGCCGCATAATTAGAAATGTAGCTCAGATATCAGCATCAAAAAATTAGTAATCGGCAAAGTTGGTTAGGTTTTGGAAAATTAATTTCTCTGGTCAATCAAATGATCTTGACTAATCAATTTATCATTTCTAAATATACTAGTTTGATTAAATAATTAAAACAAATTGAGTGATAACCATATCCGGCCCATGTGCCCGTCATTTTCTGCAAATAATGTTTTCATAATTTATTTAAAGTGAAATACATATAATTAAATCACATATATTTTTTGTATTTACCTGGAGAAACTGATGCACATTGATTAGTAACAATTGGTTGTACTGTGAAATTGAGTATTTTAATCCATTGGTAAGGATGGGAGGTTCTATGCTTATCAAAGCCACAAGGTGGGTTTAGGAGTTTATTCAAGCGATGTTAGCCAAACTAGCATGGAAGCTGGTCAAGGGCAAACATTCATTATTCAGTAAATTTTCTCTCAGAAATGCAGCAGGGATAAATCCATTTTGTAGGTGGAGGGAAAGCATAATGCTTCATGGGCCTGGAAGTCCTTACTGTAGGGTGCTAAATTGTTTCAGGGAAAGGTGAAATGGCAAGTGGTACATGGTCGAAATATTTTTTTAAAAAATTAAAACCACACTATGGTGGGGTGAAATATATGGGCTCACCACACCCTGGAATATATCCATGAAGTACCAATTATCTCCTAATATGGAGGCAATTTGTGATTAGGTGGAGTATCCCTTCTCTATACCCTGTTTGAGTGATTACAGAGCATTCCATAATACTCTGCATCAATGGCGGTAACACCATGTCTAACCAATCGGTAATGACTTGTCTACCCTAATACTAGAAAATGGGGTCTAATAAGATCAAGGTTGTAACCAGCAGCGCTTTCAGAAGTCCCAGTCAGACATACCAACTGCATGCTGGTTACAGCACTTGAACGACATCTCTAACAACATGGTCATTCCCTAGTCAGCCTCAGGCCTATGGGACTTTCTAGTTTCCTCACATATTATCAGAATACCAGTGAGTTGCCTATCTGCATCAAGAATTTATGTCATAGACATATCTGCTTGTACAGACTATAAATCTGATTAAGATAGAGTCGTCATAGGGATAGTCAAAACTTCCCTTGACTCGGATTTCACCTGTCTATCCTATTAATCAGATCAAAAGCCAGTCTATTTTTCCAAACAATGACCGGTTAGAAAAATAGACTGGCAGACAAAAACACCCTACCAGTACTCCATCAAAAACCAATTCAAAGCATGTGCCCCTTACTAAAAGAAATCTAAAAAATATATAAAAAAAATAAATAAAGAAAATAAAAAGAAAGGGAATCAAATCTTGCAGATGACTCCAGATCTGTTGGAGAGTGACTGTCGGTGATGAGACGTGCTGCAGGTAGGTGGCGCGTGGGCGGCGCGTGCATTACACGCGCCCCCGAATAGGCGCGTGGGGAGACTCGCGCGCGTGCCCGCGCGTCTGACAAAGTTCTCTCCTTCCCGTGTCGTCGTCGTGGCGCATCGTCACACCTCTGCACATCTAATTGGTCCGGGCCTTCAGATCTGGGAGAGACTGAGTCGAGTCGTTCTTCTCTGGGTTTATCACAGCTCCGCCGGCGTGCGGAGCTAGCTGCTGCTTGAATAGTTGGGACTGACATCACGTCCCGGGCTTTACGAACGCCGACGCTGGATGGAGTCGCCGGAATCCACCGGCGCCGAGCAGCGGTGACCGAGTTCGAAGCTGGTTCAACTGGATCTGCAATGTTGCCAGAAAAGAGAGGTCTGTAGTTTTGCAATGTGATTTAATTTCCGGGGTAGGGGGGAGGCGATCTGCTCGGCGGCGAAATCGCCGGCTGGCGATCCCTCCCCAAGATTCAGATTTGGGGCGTTGACTTTGACGAGAGAAAAAAAGGGAGGAAAGGGTGATATTTCTTAATAAAAATGGTCGAAATATAAACATTGATGAGGATAGGATTCCTGGTGCATCAAATCCTCTAGTTTTGAGTAACTCTTGGTCGAATCAGTCCTCAATGAAAGTGGAACACTTGATTGATGAAAATAGTCAGTGGAGAGAAAGTCTAGTCCGCACCATTTTCCCTCTACAAGTGTCAAACCAAATTTTAAAAATTCACATCCCATGGCTTGGAACAAATGTCCATTGTGACAATGTGGTCTGGACCGGGTCCTCATCTGGAGACTACACAGTGAAAAGAGGCTATAAATTCGCTAGTGATATCAAAAGAGCGAGGATACCTCAGACATCTATGGATGCAGCATGATCCGACTTGGAAGAAATTGCGGTTCTCTAAAATACCACAACGCATCATCATGATGGTTTGGAGGATTCTAGCCAAAGCATTGCCGTCTGCAGGTGAGTTATTTAAAAAAGGAGGGACACAGAACCCTCTGTGTAGAGTTTGTTGTCAATGCATTGAAACAACTTCCCATATTTTCGCAGGTTGTGAGACAGCTAAAAGAGTATGGAGAATAAATCCTTTAGGCTTTGATTTTAGATCCACCCAGGGATCCTTTGTAGATTGGCTCAGGAAATGGATCCTGGAAGCACCAGACAAGGAAGCTTTACAACTATCCTTTTGTATTCTATGACAAATTTGGAAATACAAAAATGAGATTGTTTGGAATCACAAGGATGTTTCTCCAGGTGCTGATCCAGGGAGGATATGGAGCCTTGCAAGGCAGCAGATGAGTGATTTCACTTGTTTAAGAATGGCAGATAGGATTAACGAACTCACCGCATCAATGCATGTGAGTCAAGAGTTGAATCTTGGACAAAAAGTGAATTTGAGGCCTCTTGCGGAAGCTGTAATTATTACAGATGGTGCATTTGACACAGCTCGAAATAGGGGAGTAGCTGCTTGGTGTTTCAGTTTCGCTCGTGGCAAAGCAGAAGATTGCAATTTCAAGATTCTCCAAACCTTTTTGTCAACAGAAGTGGAGTTTATGGCGGTCAACCAAGTTTTGATGCAAGCCTGCAAAGTTAGTTTCAAAAGTGTTTTGGTTTGGACAGACTCCTTAGTTCTGGACCAAATCCTTTCAGGTTCAGGGAATGCAGACTCAAATCTGAATCCTTTGTTTGTATAATTTACCTGTTTAAAATTTCTTTTTCTTAGTTTTGTTATTAGGAGAGTAGATAGGACAGTTGTAGAGCCTGCTCACAATTTGATCGTTGTGATATTAATAATATAATGTATGTTTTAACAAAAAAAAAAAAAAAAAAACCGTTGCGGTCCAATGGCATAGTAGTTTACGATATAATCACCACTCCCACAGCTTATCAGAAAAAACGTCTTTTCCATCAGCCTTTTTGCTTCCATCTTTCCAAGTCCCAACTGATGTTCCGACTCTTGCTTTGTATTATCTGTAGCAATTTAGTTGCTGTTGCAGTGGAATAACATTCTGCAATTTCCCACCAAAAAGAAATGAACAAATTAAAACATAAACGTTTTGTACGAAAATTACAGATGCAAAATGTACTATAGTGAGCGTTATATATTATATAAATTAACTTTGAAATGATGTTAAAAAATTATTCAATGATAAATAAAGAAAAGTTCGGGAAGTTTTCATTGAACGATTTTCTAACATCGTATGAAATCAAAGTTAATTATAAAAAGTGATTTCTGAAAGAAATAAAACCCACATGGCCAGTTTTGAAACTTTTAAATTTTCCTGTTAAGAAATTAAGTGCTAATCAATCACACACTACATATAATTAGTTTCTGAGAGCTACCAATATCTCCCATCTGATTATAATCTTTAATGCATGGGCTATATGTATTAAAATTTACGGAACAATAATTTATAATTTGAAAGCATATTCAATCATTACATATACGGGTTTAATTATTTAGAAGTAAGATTTTAGAATTTATTCGTAAAAACTAATAAACTAATAAATGGTAATTATAATATTTTTCCATTTCCGTTAGATTGAACCTCCACACATCAAACCCAAAGATTGAGATTAATAGGAACCTTCCCCTCAAAAAAAAAGATTAAAAGGAACTTAAAACATCACAAGACAAGTTAATGCACGATTACTTCTATGAAGCATCTATCATTACATTGTTAGTATGTATTTGGCTACATGTACGTAGTTGGCATTTTTTTTATACTTGTTCAACCATCATTGTCATTCGCATTATAAAATATGTACCTTTAATAGTTTTGTATTATATATATATACTTTAAATGATATATTTACTTGTTGCCGATCAATTTTTCAATATCCGAATGGAGGGTCCTACATCCTTCGATAATATGCCCGTACGACTTGTGCAGGAAGTCGCACTATTTCTCTGCGTTTGCTGGTGTCGGAGCTTTCGGAAGGACGGGCGGATCACTAAACAATCCCCGGTGAACTGTAAAGATCTCAGTGCGGGTCTTGGTCAGAGACTGTGAGATATTCTAATCATCTTTCTTTTCCTTGTTTGTTTATTTTCTGCAGCTATTTCTAGAAAATAAAGATGCCAATTAGCATCCGTAGGAAGTAGATATTTTCCTTTCCTTTTTCCGTAGGAATTAGATTATTACGTTTCTTTCTTCCGTAGAAATTAGATTATTTAGTTTCCTTATTCCGTAGAAGTAGATTATTTCGTATTCCTTTTTTCTTTCAAAGTTTGTGTATATAAAGGATGATATGAATAGAAAAGCAGTATCAAGTTTTCTGCACAACATCATTGTTCTTCTTTCTCCTTTTCTCAGCTTATCTCTGTGAAAGCTAACAAGTGGTATCAGAGCTTCAACGATCCTATGGCGGACGCATCGAGATATCCGGCACGAACGGAACCACGGAGAGGACGAGGACGCAGCAGGCCACGGCGCGGCAACGGCGGCGAAGTTGTCATCCATGAACGTGTCATCCAAGAACGTACCAACCTTGGCGCCAACATTGTGTACCCCACGTTGACGGCAACGAACTACATCGAATGGGCCCTCGTGATGAAGATAAACCTACGGGCACAAGGTTTATGGGAGGCCACTTCCGGCGTTGAAGATCCATCCGAACGGGAAGACATGGCGGCCCTCTCGGCTTTGATTCGGGCGGTGCCACCGGAGATGGTACCGGCGCTAGCTGTCAAAACATCAGCACACGAAGCCTGAGAGGCAATCCAGATGATGCGAGTCGGCGTGGATCGAGTGCGCGAGGCCACGGCACAGCGTCTACGCAAGGAGTTCGAGCAAATTGCCTTCAAGGACGGGGAGTCCCTCGACGCCTTTGGCATGCGGATTACAGGTATCGTCAATAACTTTCGTTCTTTAGGTGAATCTCTAGAAGAGATCAAAGTGGTCCAAAAGTTCTTGCGGGAGGTGCCGAGCCAGTACGCCCAGATCGCTTGCTCGATCGAAACGTTGCTCGATCTGAACGGCATGACAGTGGAGGAACTCATCGGCAGGCTTAGGTCAGCAGCAGATCGGTGCTCCATCAACACCACGAACAACTCCAACGGTCAAGTTTTACTCACGGAGCAAGAGTGGATCGCACGAGGATGGAGCTCTAGCTCCGGGAACAAAGGCAAAGGTAAGGGTTTTCAGAAAGGGAAGAAACCGAGCCACAAGGGAGACGGCAGCCAACGGGCGGTGAGCGGTGACAGAGACTTGACGAATTTGAAGTGTTACAATTGTAACAAATACGCCGGCCACATCTCCAAGGACTGCCCCGAGCCACGGCGCGAACGAAAGGGACGTGCCAACCTCGTGCAAGCTGAAGTGGACGAACAGACGCTCCTCGTAGCAAGGCTTCACTCACTCACGATCGGGAACTCAGCCACCAAGGAGCACGTCCTGCTCAACGAGACGCGATCTAAAGCACGGTCAACGAAAGATCCCGGGCAGAGTGACACGGCATGGTTCCTTGACTCCGGTGCGAGTGCCCACATGTGCGGAAGACGGGAGTTCTTCTCCGAGCTAGACACAGATGTACGAGGCTCGGTCAAACTGGGAGACGACACCTCCGTGGAAATAGAAGACACTGGCACGATCCTTTTTACGTGCCGGAACGGCGAGCACCTAAAGTTGAACGATGTGTACTACATACCTCGGCTCCACATCGGCATCATCTCCCTCGGTCAGCTGGACAAGGACGGATACGACACGAGAATCCAGCACGGGTGGCTCACGTTATGGGATCAAGGCGGGCGCTTGCTCACACGGGTGCCAAGAGGCCAAGGGCGCCTTTACCTCCTTCATCTGAATTTGGCACGACCAGTGTACCTTGCAGTGCATGGGTGCGAGGATGGGTGGCGATGGCACGCGAGATACGGCCACATGAACTTCGAGGCCCTTTAACGCATGGCCAGGAACAAGATGGTGGACAGACTCCCGCTGCTCGATGACCTTGAGCGCTTGTGTGACGCTAGCCTGGCCGGGAAGCAGAAACACAGCTCGTTCCCAAGCCAAGCCAAGAACCGAGCGACCGAACGCTTTGGGCTCGTGCAAGCCGATCTGTGCGGACCCATCGATGCACAAACTCCCGGAGGTAAACGATACTTTCTACTAATGGTAGATGATCTTAGTAAATATATGTGGATAGTCTTGTTGACCTCGAAGGATCAAGCGGTGGAAGCCATCAAAAGGACCGTGACAGCAACCGAACGACAAAGCGGGTGCAAGTTGAAGACGCTGCGGACCGACCGCGGAGAAGAGTTCACGTCTCAAGAACTCGGAGAGTACTTTGCCGACCACGGTGTGCATCGACAAACAACGGCGCCATACTCGCCCCAGCAAAACGGCGTGGTCGAACGACGAAATCAAACGGTGGTTAGCATGGCACGTTGCCTCTTGAAGGCCAAAGGCATGCCGATGAGATTCTGGGGAGAAGCAGTGACAACGACGGTCTACCTTCTGAACTTGGGAATCACGAAGAGCGTCAGCGGCAAGACACCCTAAGAAGCATGGCACGGGCGCCGGCCGAGCGTGAGCCATCTCCGGGTGTTTGGGTGTGTCGCCCACGTCAAGGCCACATAGTCAGAGCTGAAGAAACTAGAGGACCGGAGCAAGCCGATGGTGCTACTTGGGTATGAAACTGGAACTGTGGCGTACCGCGTCTACGACCCTGCCACAGACTGGGTGAAAGTATCACGAGACATCGTCTTTGATGAAGACACGGCATGGGACTGGACCACATCGACACAGCAACAAAACCACGGGCATGGTGAGGTATCCAACTTCGACCGTTTTGTCTCTTTTGGTGTAGATAGCGAACCAGCCCAGAAAATCCTTCGTTCAGACGATGAGAATTTCACCAGAAGCAGGCCTAGAAGTGAAGTTTCGGTATCAAGTCCACGAACCCCAAGTACATAACCACCACCCAACGTGGAATTTGTGTCACCTCCGGCAAACGCATCGGAACCACCCTCCGGAGTTGAGGCACAACGACGGTATTGAACCATGAAGGACCTTGTCAACGCCACCGAGAAGATTGAAGCTGAGGATGAGGAGCTTTGTCTTCTCACAATCGATGAACCAACGAGCCTAGCTGAAGCCGAGAAGGACGAAGGATGGCGAACGGCGATGACGGAGGAACTTGCAAGCATCGAGGCAAACCAGACTTGGCGCCTCACCGATCTACCACCGGAACACCGTGCCATCGGACTTAAGTGGGTCTTCAAGCTCAAGAAGGACGCGAACGGGGAGAGGGTGAAACGAAAGGCGCGGTTAGTGGCAAAGGGCTACGTGCAGCATTAGGGGGTGGACTACGAGGAAGTGTTCGCTCCAGTTGCGCGAATGGAGACGGTGCGGGTTCTGATCGCGCTCGCTGCACACCACGGGTGGCCAATCCACCACATGGACGTCAAGACCGCGTTCCTCAACGGTGATCTGATTGAGGAAGTTCATGTCAAGCAACCGCCGGGTTTCAAAATTCAAGGCAACGAAGGCAAGGTTCTTCGGCTTAAGAAGGCTCTCTACGGACTACGTCAAGCTCCGAGGGCTTGGAATGCCAAACTTGACAAGAGTCTTCGCGACTTGGAGTTTGTACGATGTGAAGCCGAGCACGCGGTATATCGCTGGAGCAACGAGAAGGAGCAACTGCTAGTTGGAGTTTACATTGATGACTTGATCATCACCGGAACTTCAATCGAAGAACTGGCGAAGTTGAAGAAGGAGATGACGAATCTATTTGAGATGAGCGACCTCGGCGAACTAAGTTACTACCTCGGCATCCAAGTGCAACAACGGAAGGGTTTGGTCACTCTTTGCCAATCATCTTATGCAAAGAAACTTTTACAAAAGGCCGGACTGGAAGAGTGCAATCTATGTGCAGCACCAATGGAAGCACGACTCAAACTAAGCAAGACGAGAGACGGGAGACCGGTGGACGCCACGGACTACCGCAGCTTGGTGGGAAGTCTCAGGTACTTAGTTCATACTCGGCCAGACATTACTTTTGCAGTTGGTTATGTTAGCCGATTAATGGAGCAGCCAAGAGTTGAGCATATGGCAGCAGTGAAGCATATTCTACTCTATGTGGCGGGAACTCTAGAGTTTGGAGTTTCATATGGAAAACGTGTTGGACCTTTACTCTTGGCAGGTTATAGTGATGCTGATTTGGGCGGAGACGTCAACGATAGGAAGAGCACGACGGAGCTAGTTTTCTTCCTAGGTCAATCTCCGGTGAGTTGGCAATCACAGAAACAACGGGTGGTGGCACTCTCTTCGTGCGAGTCAGAGTATATTGCAGCTGCCACTGTCGCTTGCAAAGGTGTTTGGCTTAGTAGATTGCTTGGTGAAATGCAAGGTGAACAGCCAGAAGCACCAACGTTACTGGTGGACAACAAATCGGCAATCGATCTAAGCCGAAATCCTGTGTTTCACGATCGAAGTAAACACATTGATATACGTTACCATTTGATTTGAGATTATCTGGAGCAGGGCGATATTGACATCGACTACATCAACACAGAAGCTCAGCTCGCTGATATCCTGACAAAACCTCTCGGACGAGTTCGTTTTCAGGAACTTAGGGGCAGAATCAGAGTTGCAGAGATAAAGTGATGACAAGATTATGGGGGTGATTTGTGAGATATTCTAGTCATCTTTCTTTTCCTTGTTTGTTTATTTTCTGCAGTTATTTCTAGAAAATAAAGATGCCAATTAGCATCCGTAGGAAGTAGGTATTTTCCTTTCCTTTTTCCGTAGGAATTAGATTATTACGTTTCTTTCTTCCGTAGAAATTAGATTATTTAGTTTCCTTCTTCCGTAGAAGTAGATTATTTCGTATTCCTTTTTTCTTTCAGAGTTTGTGTATATAAAGGATGATATGAATAGAAAAGCAGTATCAAGTTTTCTGCACAACATCATTGTTCTTCTTTCTCATTTTCTCAGCTTATCTCTGTGAAAGCTAACAGAGTCATGTATGCTGGTCGGGCCACAATATTCAGTGCAGCTACCGGAGCCACCCCTACCGGGGTTACTGCTCTTCTGTTCTGTTCCGGAAGCACTGGTGCCCCGACCACCATAGTCTGGATCCAGTGGTGGTGATTACACGTTGCTTAAAGAATCTGACCGTACTCATCCGGGTACAATCAGTCTCATGGATCGTGCAGTGCATCTCCCCAACCAACTGGAGTTGGTAGAATAAAGTCGGCATATTTCTATGACATTTTTAATGGAAAATGGAGTACACGCTCAAAGTCTCGTCTATGGCAGTTTTAAATTTTTTAAAAATCTAAAAAAGTATAAAATATTATGTCTTAAAAATCTATTGGGAGGTACTTAGAAGTAAATATCACATGTCAATTAAGTTCACTATCATAGTACATAGTACCTAGTACATAAAATATTAATTCGCGGTTCCATCTGTATTATTTATATCCCACGTGCTTGTTTGTAGAACAGTTAGATCACCATGAAGCATTATTTCAGCTTCTGCATCATTTGCATTTTGTTGATTTTTGGCTTGGTTTCCGGTACCGGACGGAGTTGCTTCAAATCCATATATTCTTTTGGCGATTCGCTTTCCGATAACGGAAACCTTGTTGCCATCGAAGCTCCGAAAATCATTCATCAAAGCTGCCCGCCCAACGGCGAAACCTACTTCGGCCATCCCACTGGCAGATGCTGCGACGGTCGCCTTATAGTTGATATTTTAGGTGCGTGCCCTGACTGAATAATAGTTAATTATGTCTTTAATTAGTATCATTTTCCATGAAACTCACTTCTTTATTTTGGTTGTTTTATAATTTCATTACAAGAAGGTAATAAAGTATTTAATCAGGTTCATCACTTCACGATATTTTTTTAAAAAAATTCTTCTTTTTGAAAACCACGATATTTTTAATTTAAAAAAGTACAATGTAACTTATTTTTGAAGAGAGAGAACATTTCCATAAAATTCTCTTCCCACAACTTTTATGTATATACAGTAGAATTTCGATAAATATGAATATTTTTGGGTCCAAAATAAAATATTTATTTATCAATTAATAAATATAATATTTAGGTACATATAAATGAATAAAAATTCATTCAGGTGATATTTTAGACTTATTTTGTGTAATTATATCATTAGACTAACTGATTTGCACGTTGCGCGCAGTTTAATCAAGTATTTTTAAAAAAGAAATCAATACTTCAAATTCATGTAATGCATATGTGCATATATATAATTAGAATATTGAACTATATATAAAAATGAAATATTTATTCAAAGTTGATGATCACTCCTATATATATGAAAAGAAGTATTACATCTGTCTCAATTTAATCTGCACAATTGAGTTTTCACACTATACAACACACATTTTTGCCAACAATATCTTTATTTATATATATTATCAAAAAAAAAATTGATATTTGAATGTTATACGGTGTGATTAATCTAATGATGTCAGATATGATAATATTAATGATTATTATATATCTATATAAATATTTGGTCAAAGTTTAATAATAAGTAGTGTCAGAGTGCGGATTGAACTGACGCGGAGGGAGTAACACAATTTCTGTTATGTGCTAGAGGTTTTGTATTTCTATTTTTCTCTTCTTATATTTGGGTAGTTGACTTGTGGCAATATCATCTTTAATTAGAGTTAATTTCAATATTTTTTTCTACATGAATATTTATAAATTCAACTGACTAACTAACTTATTAAAAGTTCGTCTTCTTAACCATCAGGTGATCAACATCTCTTTGCATTTTACTTTGCATATGATTGGCTAAGTATTTAGTCCTAAACAAATTTAAAATTTGGAAGATTGAATAACAGGTCCAATCACACGACACATTAACAAAAAACTAATAGTCTAAATGATGAGAAAACATAAAAACATAGGCATTACACACTATTCTTACGTTTTCTATATAAATATAGGCATTGAGCTGGATTAAGCCGAATCCAGGCCGGGCTGGGTCGACCCGATTGAACACCCCTACCACCAAGTTCGTGCTTTCTCTCACCTAAACCCTGCAAAACAAACCCCAGAAAGATGTCGAGAGTATCTACTACGGCGTGATGATGAAAGAGTGACCTTTGAATCGGAGAGAATATGAATAGTTTGAGAGTGTTTAGATATAATAGAACATAACTCCCTCCTTGAGTTGGATACATATATACAAGGGTGAGACAAAGGGAGTCCAGCCAAGGGTCTCATGCAGGGACCGGTTGTTATCACGTCCCTATGATCCTCCCAGATTGGCCTTTGCCCATATATCACCAGTTTCATTTGTAGATTATGCAACATCATAATGATCAAATTCATGCTTGCTACCAAACTTTTGTAAATGCCATTTGGAGAAGTTCTAATTCATTCATTTTGGGACAGTTTCTTCTTCGATGTCAATGAACAACACATGGAAACCATTTAAGAAACCATGGAATCGCTGCTTCCTAACAACGCCCTCATTCGATTCACAAAATCTCAGTTTTTAAAATTGTGATATCTTTTTTACTGAAAAAACTCAGAACTGAATGATTCTTCAAGCATAACAATCATGAGCTCAGTGATGGTTACCACATTTCACTTTAATATTATAGAAAAAACACTACTCCCTTGCCACCTAATTATGATTATTCCTAGATAAGAGCAAAAGAAGCCATCTACATCAATTTCAAATCAATTGCACTGTACCATGACGATAAAAAAAAATATATATCAAATGAAGCATAAATATATGATTCCCCCTACAGAAAAAAAAATTAAGAAACAGCTTATTCAACAAAAATAATAATTCAAGACGCCCAAGGAAATTAATTTACCTCAGTTCACAATATATACCAACATACTTCTCTCAATCACCAGAATAAAAAATAAAAAAAATATGTGTGGCAACGAATACAAATACAACGGGCCACAATGTATTCATAAAAAGATACAGTAACAACAACACAAGTTTGAAATCATATCAAAGATATTAAAAATCAAATACCCTTTTAGTGATATATACACGAAATAAAATTCTGCTAATTCTGCCAAATGAGAGATATGTCGTCACTAAACACCGTGTAAAAACAGCTTCACTAAAAACTGAGTAAACAACTTGTTTTTGTTCTGCAAAATGATCCTACTTGTATCCTTTATGATTATTCCGATCTTATTGTACTCCTTCCAATGGGTCTTCGGTTTCAAGCATAGACAAAGGAAACTGTGTTGTGTGCTCTAACCAAATCTCAGGTTTGGCATTTCTAACTCCGTGCATAAACAAGTTTTGTAAACTGTATTTGATTGCTTGATTAGAATAAGGCAGAAGCATGCCTATATATAGTTACATACAAGGGCCTAAAGCTAAATACTGAAGCTAGCTAAACCCTAGGCACATAAATGCAATATACAAAATACATACATAATTAATAAATCAGTCCTCCAATTCTGATTCTATTGTCACATCCCCCTTCAAGCGAAGCGTCAGATTGACTGAGACGCGAAGCTTGGACCGAAAGAAGTCAAACAACGCACGATTGAGCCCCTTTGTGAAGATATCCGCAACTTGTAAGGATGTCGGAACATGACCAACTCGCAGTTTACCGGCACTAACTAGCTCCCTCACAAAGTGATAGTCGATGTCGATGTGCTTAGCTCTCTTGTGAGCAACTGGATTCTCCGCAAGAAAGATAGCACTATTATTGTCACAAAGAAGCACCGGAGATCCCTGAAGTGGGAAGCGCAGATCCCGAAGAATATGTAACAGCCATACTACCTCCGAAGCAGTGTTCGCAAGAGCTCTGTACTCCGATTCAGAGCTCGACCGAGAGACTGTGGGTTGCTTCTTCGCACTCCATGAGACCAAGTTGCCACCAAGGAAAACTGCATATCCATAAGTAGAGCGACGTGTCTCCAAGCAGCGCGCCCAATCAGCATCAGAGTAGGCTAGTATCTCCGAAACACCATCGGCAGTGAAGGTCAATCCACAATGTTGCGTGCCTCGAACATATCTGAGAATACGAGTAACTGCAGCAAAATGATCATCTCGTGGATCCTGAAGGTATTGACTCACAGAGTTGACAGCAAAGGATAGGTCAGGACGAGTAATGGTAAGATACTGAAGTGCACCTACAAGAGAACGATACAACTTCGGATTGTGAAATGGTCCACTGGTACTGCTGTGTAACTGAAATAACGGAAGAAACGGTGTAGAAACCGACGTAGAATCCAACATCCCAGCTCTCTGAAGAATATCCCCAGCATACTTAGCTTGACCCAAGAACAACCCGGTGGAGGTGGGTGTAACCTCCAAGCCAAGGAAGTAGTTGAGGTATCCGAGATCCTTGACAGAGAATTCCCGATCAGCCCGAGCTATGAAACTCTGCATAGCAACCTTATCATTCCCGGTAAGAATGATATCATCTACATAGATGAGAAGGTAAAGGATGACTGAGCCACGGGTAAACACGAACAGAGATGGATCCGATAGACTGCCAACAAAGCCAAGACCCTTAACAAAGGCACTGAAGCGATCAAACCATGCCCTAGGAGCCTGCTTAAGACCATAGATGGCTTTCCTCAAGAGACATACATGATTAGGACGTGCAGGATCCTGATATCCAGCCGGTTGAGCCATGTAAACTGGACCGTCAAGAACACCATTCAAAAAAGCATTCTTTACATCGAGCTGATGAAGCGGCCATTTCCTCATAGTAGCAATAGCAATCACTGTGCGGACAGTGGCAGCCTTGATAACTGGACTGAAGGTATGATCAAAATCAAACCCCGGAACCTGTGAGAATTCTTGAGCTACCAGATGTGCTTTGTACCTCTCAATAGAGCCATCCTGTTTGTACTTCAATCGATAGACCCACTTGGAACCAACTACATTAACATGTGGAGGGCAAGGCACCAACTGCCATGTCTGTTGCCGCTGTAATGCATCAATCTCCTCATTCATAGTAGTAACCCATCGGGAGTCCTTGACTGCAGCCTTGAAGTTTCTCGGTTCCTTCTGTACCAGTAACTCAGCAACTAAACCCGTGGCCACAAAATCAGGTCCAAGACTGCGAGCTACTCTTGTTCCGTCCTGATGACGAGTGACCATCGAGTGAGCTCTAGGAGCAGGTGGGGCTGCTGGAACCTGTAGAGCTGTGGAAGCAGGATGAGTCAAAGTAACACTTCCAGACGAGACTGAATCACCAGGTGAATCGGAGGAACTCGAGAATACTGGAGAAGGCTCTGGAGTGGCTGGTTCAGGTTCATCGGCGATTGCTGCTGATGTAGTTGAAGAAGGCTCATGACATGCCGTACAAGGCTGCTGTGGTGGAAGGGTCTCGACAGAAGATGTCTCTACATCAGGATCAGTGGGGTCAACAAAGGAAGAGACATCCAAAGAGGAGAAATGAGCCTCTGTGGATGCTCTCGAGAATGGAAAGTGACCCTCATCAAAGCGAGCGTGACGAGACATATAAATACGACCAGAGGCAGGATCCAAGCACTTAAATCCTTTGTAGTGTGCACTGTAGCCCAAAAAGATACATGGCAGACTGCGAGGGGCTAATTTATGTTCAGATGTAGGCTGAACATAGGGAAACACACGGCAACCAAAAGGATGAAAGTTCGAGTAGTCCGGCGAACGTCCAAAAAGTACTTCAAAAGGAGACTTGTTATCAATCACTGGTGTTGGCAACCGGTTGATAGTGAAGACAGCAGCACTAAATGCATCATCCCAGTGAGATAGCGGTAGGTGTGAATGAAACAACATGGAGAGGCCCATCTCCGTGATGTGACTGTGCTTGCGTTCTGCTCTACCATTCTGCTCAGGTGTATATGGGCATGAAACTTGATGATGAATGCCACGAGTTCCAAAGTGAGACTGCAACCTGTTGTTGATGAATTCAGTCCCTCCATCACTCTGGAAAACTTTGATTCGAGATGAGAATTGGTTCTCCACGAATGCCTCAAACAGGAAGTATACATCGACGAAATCTGATTTGCGACGAAGAGGGTAGAACCATGAAAAATGCGAATAATCATCCACAAACAAAGCATAATAAGAGAAACCATTTCCCGAAACAACCGGAGATGGCCCCCACAAATCACAATGAATCAAATCCAAAACATTCTTAGCCCGTCTGGGGTTCTCAACAAAAGACAGTTTGTGGCCTTTAGCCATAGCACACGGTTCACAAATACTAGGTTTTGGAAGTACAGAAGTAAAAGACAAAAGTCCATGTTTGTTCAACAAAGAAAGAGTAGCAGAGGACACATGTCCTAAACGAGCATGCCAAACTTCAAAAGATGCTCTGTTATTGTTCTTCTTCACCACTGAAAGAAGTGCTGTCACACCACGGTCAAAAAACATACAGCCCATTCTCACTGTGTCCCTGCCCCAGGATTGCCCTGCTGAGCTTGTGCTGAATAGTAAAAGACTCGTCATCGAAAGAAATAACAGCACATAGCTCCTTGGTAAGCTTACTAATTGACAACAGGTTTTTAGTAATAGCAGGCACAACCAAGACATCAGATATATGCATAGAAGGGCTAACTCTAGCAACACCAACAGCAGTAATAGGAAGAGAAGCACCATTACCAACAGAAACAGAGATATTACCATTATATGGAGCCAGAGCAGTCAAGTTCGAAGGAGTGGCACTCATATGATTGGTAGCCCCCGAATCAAGATACCAGTCTGAAGCTGTAGGAGCAGTAGCGGGCTGAGTCTGAGGAGCCTGGTAGGGAACGTACTGCGGTGCATACACAGGTGGCTGAGGAGCCACTGCCGCAGGAGCAACAGGAGCGGCATAAGTCTGAGCAACAAGAGCCTGAGGAGCAGATGGAGGCTGTGCCGGCTGAAGAGCATAAGTCTGGTACTGCTGCTGGCCATAAGGCTGTGGTGATGGAGCCACATAACTCTGCGTAGAGTTGTCACAAAACTTAGAGATGTGCCCGAAGCCTCCACATGTGTAACACTGAATCTGAGCACCCAAAACACCAGATCTGGACATACCAGGACCTCCAGGAGCTACCCAGGGACGACGACCGCCACGGCGACCGCCGAAACGGCCGCCAACAGCCGCGCGTGGGCCCCACGCGCCGCCGCCACGCGCGGCCTGTCCAGGCGCGTGAGCCCACGCGCCACCGTCTTGCTGCTGGGCGGCCTGGGCAGTCTCCTGGGCGGTCGCAACCAAAGCTACCGGTCCCACCGGAGCCTGTACCTGCACATTCGTTTTCTCCAAATTCGCCAAAAAAGCCTCATAGCCCTTGGCTTGATCCACAACAGTTATATACGGAGGCAAGGGATCAAGAACAGCAATCGGTGCACTAAAATTTGATTAAGCTTGTCCAAGGGCAGTGAGAAACCACATAAGCTTGTCGCGGTTATCCGCAGGTTGGCCCATAATACTCAATTGATCAAAAATTCTAATCAGAGACAGATGAAGATCATGAATCGTACCAGTCTTGCGAAGGGGATTAGCCTGCTGTCGGAGGCTGAAAACACTAATCGAGGTGCTGTGTTGGTAGGTGCTGGCGAAAGTGTCCCACATCTCCTTACCGGTGGTACACCCAGTGATCTCATTCAACGCATCAGCAGTGCATGAGGAGAGGAGCACACTACAAAGTCTCTGATCATCCACGATCCAGGATTTGTAGGCAGCAAGGGCAGTGTCGTAGGCGGCCTGCTCCTTCTGAAGAACAGCAGAGTCCGGTGGTGAGGAGGAGGAAGAGGCGGCTGTTGGCGGCACGGGAACGGGAGGGCGAGGAGTAGAGCCATCCAGATGGCCAAACAATCCTTGAGGCATGAACACATACTCTACCTGCTTCATCCACCGCAGGTATGTCGAAGCTTCCAACTTGGTATTGAGAAGATGCACCATCGTGTTGATCGTAAGAGAATCATCCCTGGTAGCAGCCATCGTCGTGTGAACAACAAAAAAGAGGGCAGAAAATTTTGAACTGAGAGAGGAAGGCAGAAAAATTATTTGCGTGCGTGTGGGAGAAGGGGAGAGGAGGCGGCGGCCAAAAAAAAAAAGAAGAGAGGGGGAGAGGGTTTAAGAACCCTAGGGTTTAAGGAAAGAGGATCGTCAGGCGACTGATACCATGTAAATTGTATCTGATTTCTTGATTAGAATAAGGCAGAAGCATGCCTATATATAGTTACATACAAGGGCCTAAAGCTAAATACTGAAGCTAGCTAAACCCTAGGCACATAAGTGCAATATACAAAATACATACATAATTAATAAATCAGTCCTCCAATTCTGATTCTATTGTCACAATTTTTAGGATAAAAGGGAGTGTGAGCTCAGTTTTGCTAGAAATTCTGCCATTTTATTATCCTCTCTAAACACATTGGAATCCTTACAGTGGAAATATGAAGGTCATGGCCGAGACTATAATACCAATTGGTCAAATTAATGTGGTTGATATACATTCTTGCAATCAGTTCCTAAGAAAATGTGTTTTATATACTCTGTTCAAGTAGCCGAAGTAATCCAAAATCTCGACAACTTTGTCTGAAATTATTATTTTTATTAATATGGGAAGCACATAAAGATATTTTAGGGGCATTTTATATGCAGGTCCAAAATTATTATACAGGTCCAAAAAAGTTCAGAATACCCTTGAGTAAGTTAGGGTTGAGATGTGTAAAACATAATTGCACATTTGACCCGTGGAATGTGTGTATTTGCGGGGAAGGGCTTAAAAAAGTAGTAATTTTGTCTGAGCCCCCACTTAATAAAAAGTCAAACGAGTCAAGAAAAGTCATGCCTTTGCCAAATCATCTTCAACCTCGGTCTGCAAACACCCAACCCCAATTTCAGAGCCCGACGTTAATTTCAGTCTCCGGCACGCTCGGCGAATCAAACAGGGTTGATCGGAGACGACGCATCACAGCGAGCTGGATCGAACCGGCGACGCATCCGAGACGAGAAGAAGGGATCCCAGTTCTTTCCGACGAATGTCGGAGATTGATCGGAGCACCGCATCACAGACGCATCACAGTTGCCGGAGGAAAGTACCTCCGGTTTTGGTACCCAAATCCAGTTTTGGTACCCAAATCCAGTTTTGGTACCCAAATGGGGCAATCCAAAATGGAAAAAAAATGCAAATCATCGCCCAGTTCACACAGTGAAATCACCGGCGGCGAGCGAGTGATCTTTGGTTGAGTTGTGATTGAATGGATAAGGATGAATGATTTGGTGAGTTGGTGTTGGTTTTATTTTCAGCTTGTTTAGTGTTTGGGTTTGGTCTTTGGGCCGAAAAAACAGATAAGTGGGAATGATTTGGTGACTTGGTGTTGGTTTTATTTTCAGCTTGTTTAGTCTTTGGGTTTGGTGTATGGGCCGGAAAAAACAGTTAAGTGTCATGACTGTGGAAATAAATAAATCAGAAGGACAAAACTGGCTTTGCAATAGCTCAGTCAACATAAGCTAAGACTGGTCAAACCAGTTGCAGATTGGAGGAAGGTCACGAGGCTGAATCAGTTGAAATAGCAGCTGGAAGGAAGTAGTTTAGAATTGGTTTTGGGCTTCAGGCCGAAATAATAGATAAGCCCAACATCACTATTAATAAAACATGGCGGACCGTTTTAAGTAAGAATTCGGGCTGAAATATGTAATAATAAATAAGTTTTCTATTTTCAGGAGCTGAGAAGATATGTTCATGGTTTTGGGCTTAAATAAAGTTTGTATTTGGGCTGAAATATGAAAAAAAAAATGTAGAAATAAGTTAGGTATTTTGAGAAGAAGAAATGTTCTTATTTGTGGTTAATATGTCAATGTTTTTGGTCAAATTTATCCATACAGATAGAGAAATGGGAAAACTTTCATTAGATTGACAAAAGACATGCTACAACAAAATAACGTTTGTTAGACCATAGTTGGGACAGGCTAAAACATATAATTGAAAAAACCATGAACAAAATAACCCCCATCACACTAGTCCTCCAACTAGTGTAGTTTAAAAGACCATCCAACTAGTCCTCCCATCCAAAAGGTCCTCCCATGCAGCTAGTACTCAGCGTAACCGGTAAGGTCGAAGTCAGAATCTTTCAAGTCGCAATAGTCGGAGTCGGAATCATCGTAAAATTCAGAGAGTGGACGAACGGAATACTCGTTTTCTGAGTGCTCGTAAAGGGAATCCTTGTAATCTGAGTCAACGAGCACGTACTGCATCGGGCCATTACCGTCGGCTGATGTGGTAGCGGCGAAGTTGAAGATAGATTTGTAGGGGGTGGGGATGGAGGTCGGCCCGACACTCTTGCCGCCGCGTGGGGAGGCGGTGGAGGTGGTCCTGGCAATCTTGGCCGCTTGTGGGGAGGTGGGGGAGGTCGTGTCGGGATTTCAAACTCCGAATCCGATGAGTCAGCATCGATGATAGGAATATCAGCATCGATGATAGGAATGTCAGCATCCAACTCCTGAACCGTCGGCAGTGATGGCCTAAATTTCTCATAAGCTTTGGCTGTTGGGGTGTAAAACCTCTTGGTCTGTTTGAAGCCACAAGTGCAAACCCTAGGATAGTGGGGTTTGGTCTCGGAAGGCAATTTTTGAACGGATTTTTTAAGCCGGGGGGCGGTGATGGATGCGTTGGTAGGCTTCTTCAAATTCATAGTTGAAGAGAAGAAATAAGACAGGGCGGGTTCAATTTGATTGAGGAAGGTGTGGTGTTGCATTGAGGGAAATTGATGTATTTATAGGACAACATTTCCCTCCAAAATGGTAAACAATAGTAAGAAAAGGCAACAATTTCCCTCCAAAATGGAAAGAGATGGTAGAAAGGCAAATAATTCCCTCCAGAATGGAACAAGATACTCGAATAAGCTAAAATTGTCAATGGTTATGAAATTCAATGAGTTATAAACGGCGTAGAATTATTTAGTTTGCCTCCAATCACATGGTTATAGGTTAATCACACACTACACTAATTTAGTCCTCGATCACTAATGACTTGATTTGTAATAAAACTAGAATTGTGCCTAACTCCTAACTTCTATGTTACACAGATAAAGTAATTATTTTTTAAAAAAACAGAAAAGGTAATTGTTGCTATATTGTATGGGAAGAAATGACTCTAAATTGATACAAGGAAGGGTGAATTAAATTCCATAAATATAATGTTTTTGGAATGCACAGAATTGAAAAAATTATTAAACCTGCATTATTTATTAAGTGATATAAAAATGTTGTGGTTAGGTTTGAGGTCAATTATTTACGTGATTGTGACAAAAAAGAACATAAAATGGGATTCAAGCAAAGTTAGTAGTTAGATTTATAAAATCAATTGGGAACGACGATGTGACCTGACCCTATGATGCCGTGTGATGGGAAAAAAAAGTAGTATTAGTGTAGGTATTGTGCTGCAAATCTTTTGCAGAGCTCTATGCAATCCTTTAAATTGCAGTTCCCCATGCCTCTCGCACAGACAAAAAAAGTGGGTTAAAGTGGTTGAAAATACTAATGCAGGTCATGAAATCTGAAAAGATATGCAATACCTGTTTCCCCTACATCATGCAGCAGCAGTAGGTCCGGCGGAATGAACCTTTCCCACACCACTATGCAGGTCTTGACTTACAAAAACCTTCAGAAAACCAAATTAATAACTTAAATAATGAACATGATACTTTCATTTCAAAAGCTGTATAAATCTTGTGTGCTTCATTTATTTAAAAAGCCGTACTCATAAATGTTGTGTGCTTCATTTTTTAATATCTGGAATTTAAGTTTCTGGAGGAAAACCAAAATCGGAAAATATTGAATGTTGAGGAAAACCAGTACCTTATCACAGAATCAAATTTGCAAAATGCTTGACACCTCTGAGCTGCGTTGAGAATGTTTTAAGAATAGAGTAGATGAATGGTAAATGAATAATCGTAACTAAAGATGTAGAAAACGTTATCGTTGGTGGATTGGAAAAAGCTGGATTTGAGGCAAGGCAGTAAACTAATGGTTTGGAGGTACGAGTAGGATGCAGTAGAGCTGGCGTGCAGGGCACCGGTGACAGCTGTCACCGGAAATAATGGCAGTTTCGTACCAGATCTGGTCGGGGCTGGAGGACTGGTGGACACGAGTAGGAGAGAGATGGGACGGTGGTTTTGGTGTGATGATTTGGCAAGCTTTGTGAGAGGAAGAGGAGAACGTGGTTTTGGAGTATGGTTTGTGGTTTTCAGTTTGTGAGTGAGACATAAACAATTGGCTAAACCACGGTTTTGACTTGTGCTCTAGATTGTTCCCGAGTTGACTTCGATTTTGGAAGGTTTATATTTTTTGTGGGAGATAAAGTGTTGAATTAAATAGCAATATAAATTAGTTGGAAGTTTATGGTGTATTATGGTTTGTTGTAAGAAAATGGTTAGAGAATATTGCGAATTATGAGTATTTTAGAGGTAAAAAATACTCATATCTAATGAATAGAAGAATTTTATTTTTGTTTGGTTTAAAATATGATGTGATACAACATAATTGTGATTGAATTAGAAAAATCGGTTGTTTAGAAAATTTATTTGAAGAATTTTAGTTTAGCTCTAATATATGCTGGTAATATGTCATAATTAGGCAAGTGTAGATATATAATTAGGGGTCCTAGCAATGTGGAAGTATCGTAAATGAACATCCGGTTTAGTATATTGAATCACTGCATCTTATTACAGGGTAGTTCTGACATTACATTATCGGGATAATTAGCGTTATACCAGCCAACCGGATTGTTAGACGATACTATCAGGCAATTACGAAGACGAATGAACTTATCACATCATGATACGTAATAGCATAGCTACTAAATGACTATGATTAACTAGTTTGGAAACTAGAATTGCATATTGTCGATCGTGGTGAATAACCGACAATTATATTATGATTTTGAATTAGAAGTATGAACTAGTGACAACGTCTTAGCGATAAATATGAAAAACTACATTGCTTCTGAATTATTAACGAGAACTCAAAATACTAAACATGTACCTTAAACTCTCATGCACATTTTGTGTTCCATAATGAAACGTACTATAGAATTCGCATGCAGAGGGAACATAGTTGCCAATACATGTATATATTTATATATTTATATATATGTATATAGAATTATCGGGAAAAGGGATTAGTTAGTTTTGACAAGGAATATAGTTTGTATTTGATAAGCAATAAGGTGTTTAACTTTAAACATGGGTCTTATATATGGGTTAAATTTTTAGACCCAATAAGTATGGGTCTAGCATGGGTCTCATGGTTTTAGGGTTTTGGGGTGCTAGTGTTTATTGGATGGATTTAGGGTTTAGGGTATGTTTTCCACTTAATTAATAATGACCCATTTAAGACCCCCGGGACCCAGTAGACCCATCGGGTAATGGTATTAGGGTTGAAACGATTGATGATATCTAATTTGAAAAACGAGTTTAAAATCTCCATCTTAAGAGGTTCATTTATGATATGCATGATCCATTCAGTGTGACATCGATCTGTATATATGGTCATCCTTTTCACCCTAGACTATCTTGACTAATGGAATAAGGTTGATAGATGAATAGAAAATTATTTTAATTGTCGAACGAGTAATGATACAATTCAACAAAATTGTTGAAAACTCCCACCGATTGATCCTTTTCGACCTAATGCATTAACTACAATTCTTCGAAATATTAATATTACGCTCCGCTAAACGCTATGTGGGTTTACATTGTATTGATATACAATTCCAAAGAAGCAAGTGAAACACATCTATCGATCAGTTTCACAAAATTCTTAACTAATCTTTGTATTCTAGCACGTTTGTTTAAACATGAGACAGAGTTTAGACACTGAAAGTAAGAACACAGAATTGGTTACGCAGTTCGGTGCTAAAACACCTACCTCTGCGTTTTCCAGTCTGAAAATCATCCACTAAAATAATTCAGACCATTTACACTGTTCTCCAAACAATTAACTATCTAAAACCTATCTTATTCGTGTGGATTCGTGAGATCCCCTCACTGCCGGTCAGCAACTCCTCGTTGCTGTCTTGACCACTTCCCCTGAAGTATTAAGCCTTGTTGTTTTCAGACTCCTGGCGATGGGGTAGGCCTATTGAACTCCCTTCAATAAGCTGCTCCAACTATTAAGCTATTCTGATCTGCAGAATACTTTCTTGTAAGATGGATACTTGTTGTCGCAGCGTCTTTGTATATTTATAGTCCAAATGTTGTGATGTCGTCTTGATCCTCTCGATCCTTCCATTTCGGCAATGCTGATCTGCTCGTCCAGCTCATCACAGCTACACTTAGTCTTCTAGCTATATTCTATTTCTATAGCTATAGGATAAGAAATATATTCTTTCCTTAATTACGACTAATTCTAAATAGAATACAACTCACAAATATATTCTTTCTTTTTCTAATTAAATCAGAACCGAATCATTCTTCAAATATCATCTTGATTCGTCAGAATATCTCGTTTGATCGCATCTGAGTTGTACTTCACTTCAAAGACGTATTGCTCGGTTTCTGATATTCTTGAGCAAGTGTTTAAACATAAGAGCATGTTTAAACATAGTCAAATTCTACAAAATTGCCAACAAATTCATGCTGAGTCTTCTGGACATAATTATTTAAATAATCAAAATTAAGGGGTATTGGAACATAATAAATGAAAAGCATTATGATTTTTTTAAATCATTATCAAATACAATAATTAACAAAAGATTAACTATCATCAAAAAAATATACAATAGTAATATTTAAATGCAACTTTTTACATAAATATAAATAAAAGTGCATATTACAATCTTAAAAATAGATTCGTCGTAGAAAACAAAAAAAAGAATGTGACAAAAAAATAATGTATCAAACATATGGTAATATTGGGCTCTATTTATAGACAAAATTAAAATATAACCGTTGGGAAAAAAGAAAATAATAATAATAGACATAGGATGATAATATTACCATTAAACCAAAACAAGAAGAAAAAGAAACGTAATGAAAGTGGGAGAAGAAAGGTGGACGTGAAAAAACAAAAAAGAAAAATAATTTTCAGCTGCCACGTGGCGCCACGTAGGCGTGAGGGCGGGTCCGGATGGGGACTTCATGTATCAATTCTCCTCCATGCCATGTGGCATAAAAATGGGCTGAAAAACAACCTTTGGGACTCCCATTGTGGGATTTTAGAGTCCCAATAACTAAAAGGTCTCTCCTTTGGGACTCCATTGTGCATGCTTTCTAGCTATATTCTATTTCTATAGTTATAAATATATTCTTTCCTTAATTACGACTAATTCTAAATAAAATACAACTCACAAATATATTCTTTATCTAATTAAATCAGAACCGAATCATTCTTCAAATATCATCTTGATTCGTCAGAATATCTCGTTTGATCGCATCTGAGTTGTACTTCACTTCAAAGACGTATTGCTCGGTTTCTGATCTTCTTGAGCAAGTGTTTAAACATAAGAGCGTGTTTAAACATAGTCAACTTCTACAAAATTGCCAACAAATTTATGTTGAGTCTTCTGGATTCTTCAGCAAGTAATAGTATCGATAAAAATGATAGGTGAATTAATTATAATTAAAATGAATTGTGAATTTTAACTTTAATATCATGAGTAGTATATAATCAGAATCACAAATATAATAAAAATGAAATGATAATCACAGGAGAATTTATTTTCGGTTGGACCTGCATGAATGAAATTGCAAGTGGGAGGAATGGACTGACAACTAACTTCTGGTTTGATGGGACAAGACCATGAACAAATAATGAGTATAAATGTACTCTACTATTATTTTTTATTTCTGCTTCGGAAGTTGGAACTGGCCACTTCAGATGAATTTGGTAATGCATGTTTCGCGGGAAGTCACAACAGCGCGGGAAATACACGTGGGAAAATATTTGGGCTATATTTCATAATTTTGGAAATAACTATTCATATCTTGGTTAAATGGTGAAAATTACAAATTAGTTTTGATAATTAGTCATTTATGTTGAATAATTTAAACTTGCTCTAAATAATGGTTTTTTAATATGGTTGAACTAATCTGTGTTATCCTATCTAAATTGGTTGAATCTGGTGATGCAATAAAAAGAATAAAAGTTAATGTAATGAAATTATCTTTTAGAATGAAATTGTTCATGTTATAGTTTACCAACTGATTTGAAGTTGATGTTTTTGAAGTGAATTTCAATTCAGTAAATTTTAGTTAATTGAATTTCAATTTACTCATTTCAATTACTGAAGTTTAAGGGATTAGGTTCATATAACTTAGTGTTGTTCATTTTTGTTGTCATTAGCTGAATTCATTTAAGTTTATCCCAATTCACCGAGTCTGCTCGATCTATGATCATTTTGGTTAAGTGAAGTTGAACTCTGGACATTAGGGGTTGTGTAGTTCAATTTGGTTAATAGTAGCAAAGTTCAGGTCTTATATTTTTTAGCTAATCGTAGTTTAATTGTTGTCATCTCAACTAAGTGTAGTTCAATTGTTATCATCTCAGGTAACTGTAGTTCAACTGTTACCATCTCAGTCTCAGCTAAGCGAATCAATGGTCATTTCTAATCTCATCTGAGTGAAGTTCATTTCTTCTCATGTTAGATAACTGAAGTTCAATTCTATCATTTTAGCCAAGTGTAGTTGACTTAGTTTTGACTTGTCGCGGACCCAGTGTCCTGTATGCATCATCGTGGTTATTATAGTGGTTCAATTAAGCTCGTATGAGCTGATAGTAGTTCAATCGTTATTATCTCGGGTTGATTGTAGTTCAACTGTTGCCATGTCAATCTCAACTAAAAAGAAGCGATGGTCATTTGTTTCTTATAATCTCAGCTAAGTGAAGTTCATTTCTTCTCATGTTAGATAACTGAAGTTCAATTCTTATCATTTTAGCCAAGTGTAGCTGACTTAGTTTTAACTTGTCGCAGAGTCAGTGTCCAGTATGCATAGTCGTGGTTAGTAGTGGTTCAATTAAGCTCTTATGAGCTGATAGTAGTTCAATCGTTATCATCTCGGGTTCATTGTAGTTCAATCGTTGTCACCTCCCTCAGTTCAGGTGTAGTTGAACTAAGTTGTTTTAAACGAAGCTTATTGAAATTCATTTCACCGCAGTTCAGTAGTTTTAAACGAAGCTTTGCGAAATTCAATTGAGGTAATGATGAAACCCTTTTAATTTGAGGAAATACTTTTGAATTATGTTATTTTTGATTAGTGATTATCGATTCTGGTCATTCAAGTTGAGTACAGTTCAATTTAGATCCTCTCAATCAAGTGTGGTATACTTTCGATTTTATCAGTTAAGTATAGTAACATCTAGTACAGTTCAGTTGAAGTACTTTTCAATTAAATTCTATCTTATATTCGAATTTACTATGGTTATTGTATTTGCGATTAAACGCAATTTTGTGTAGTGCAATTTAGTTCGGTTAAGTTCAGTTAACTTGAGATTTCAATATAATTTTACAAAATTATGTTATAAAATTGCGTTGACTTAGGGTTGACCCATAGTACGACTAGTATATTTTTATAAAAAGGTTTTAAATTTATTACATGGTGATGTTTTAGAAATATTTTTGGTTTTTGATCCTTAGCACTACACATTTTGAATGTGTCACGAATTCAGTTGGCTAAATTAAGCTGTTTTGGTAGTACATAAATGCCACGTGTATGGTCCGATTTCATACCTACATGCCACGTGTATGGTCCTATCTTTAGTAACGGGACATAAATTAATTAATAAGAATTTTAAAATTCGGAGGCAGCTCCACAAAAGCATTTGAAATTATTTACTAGTTGTCGGGCCATCGAAAAAAAAGAGCGCACTTCCCCACATCAACCTCTTCCCATTCCATTCCTCTCTCCATTTATACGAAAACACAGGTTCAATATAACTGTTCACATTCCAAGTAGAGGGAAAAGTATATTGTTCTTGTGATAATCAGATAGAAAAGGCGCCATGGTCGGTGGGATTCTCGATCTGAGTTCTTCGAACGAGGCCGCCCCTAACGTGGCCTCAGCAACGGCCAGTAGGCAGCTCAGTGTTGCTGCTGCTGCTAATGGACATGAAGGGAGCGCCGGCGGATCTCCACCAGCTGGTAAGATCATCGCCTCTACCCTTGTTTGACAGATCTCTTATTTTTGAACCAGCAATAGTTAGGGTTTTCTGGTTGGAACAGCCACGTGGTTTGGATTAGATAGATCGGTAAAAGTTTTATAAGAATCACAACTGATCCATTAAAGAAGCAAGCTTTCAGACGCAATATGTGCAAAAAATACTTCCCTTTTTTTCGGCAGAATGTTTTGTTTTGTAAATTAACTTTTCTAAAGTGTCAATCCGTACTTGTAAATGTCGAATCTTAATTTATAAAGGTCGAATCTTTCTGTAAAATAAAAGGCCGGTCTTTTGTGCAAGGGTAACTTTTGGTTTCGGATTAAGTTTAATTTAGATCCTCCCCCGTTGGATTTTATCATATTATTTGGGTGTTTTATGACCAATTCATGTCGGTGGAATATTTTTATTCAAGGGTATAGACCCACCTTGTGTTGGGTAACATTAATCGGTCTTCTTATTATCTACACTTTGCAGACACATCTCGAACGATTTCTCAGGCTGTGAAAGTTTATCAGCGAAGAATTCAGTCGGCCAATACTGAACACCGGAAAAAGCCGCGTGGCGGAGGAGCTGGCCCGTCTAGGAGTCTGGGAAAAAGGAAACGGTTGAGCATCAGCAGCGCAGCCAGTGCTCACAGTTCGGATTCAGACGATGGGTTTGAGGAATACTATTTTTACCAGGTGTTTAACCGGAGGAGAGAACGTTTAATCCGTGTTCTTCAGGAGCTTTCCCCGATGCAGCAGGAAGATGTGAGGGACATAGGATTTGGAGGTTTGCTTCACTTCAGCACTGCTGCAGTCCCATATCAGATGAACCAGTGGCTGGTGGATTGCTTTGATCCTGTGAAGAGGTACTTTCATTGTGATGGTCAGATTCGTTTCTCAGTCACGGCAGAGGATGCAAGGATGGTGTTTGGCCTGCCTGTTAATCCTGAGAAGAAGGTGGTGATCCAATCTGCAAATCATGAAGTGAGAATGGTGAAGCAGAGATGGAGAGACTATTACGGTTTGCGCTTCACTACGAGGCTGCATTTGAGAGAAGTTGAAAGCATGATTCTGAAACAACCCCAGGGTGGGGTAGACTTCAAGAGGTTTTTTGTTTTGTACGTGATGAACACGCTGCTGACACCGAAGTTTGGCAAAGAGATAGGCCTTGGACTTCTGAATTGCTTGTGGGATGTGGACAACATAAAGTCCTACGACTGGGCCGGGCATGTGGTGGATCATCTGTGCACTAGGGTGTACAAGTTCAAGGTCAGAGAAGCAAAGGAGGCAAGTTCTTTTGGCAGGGGGTGTGAGGGGTGTCTGATTTTACTCCAGCTAATCTATTTCCACAGCACGATTTGGCCAGGAAAGCCTTTGCCCAACGACCAACCATACATCAAACATTGGGGAGGGGATAGCATTGGGGTTAGGGTGTTTGAAGAGATGCGGTCAATGGGATTTGGGAAGCTTCTATTCAAGGATAAGTGTGCTGGTGAGTTTGACAGTGGTAGGCTTCTTGTGAAACCATTTTGCAATGGAGAGGAAGGATCTAGTGAGGACATTTCAGTTCTGACTGCTGAAGATATTGGTGAATCTCTGAATGAGGTAAGCTTTGCTTGAAATAAATATTGTGAATGCAACTGTCCATGATATGAATATATATATATATATATATATTTTAAAAAATATATATTAATATTTGTTTTAAAAAAAAGAGTATATTTTTTCAAAGGCCTTATATAAATATATGTTTGTATAATGTGCAATATTAGTTGACAAGTAATTTATAAAAGTAGGAAAGTCAAAAAATATTTTTAATATAAGGTAAAATAATTTTCTGTATGAATTTGCTTTATAATATGAGGCTAATATTTTTGACCCATTCTAAAACAGTAAAATTCCCCTTCAATCTCGAAAAACAGGATATCAAGGAATAAAAAGGATAATATATTATTTTTTTTATAAAGAATATCAAGGAATATTCCTTAAGTGCAAATGTTTGTGTTAGGGCTTTATAAATGTAAATAGTACTGTACCTACTGAACATTTAGGCAAAAACAACTGGTTAAAGTGGTTTGACTCAATCTTTGTTGGTACATGAATACTTAAAAGGTTGAAATTGTAATGTGTTGTTTCATATAATATTATATTAAATGCAACTGCAAACATCTCATAAGCATGGCCTATGCCTTTGGGAATAGGGAAACAAAAGGAAGGCTTGGCTCATCCTTAAAGATGTCGATCAGACGCTCGACGAGCATGCCAAGTATATGGACGTCGTAACTCGACCCCTGAAAGCCTGCAGTTTCAAACTGAATCCAGAGGGGAAAGCCAAGTTTGATGTGGGCTTCGGCTACGATACAGTTGTGAGCAAATTGCACACACTGTGCAATGGACTCTCCAACGAGGTTGGGATAGGCAGGCCGTCGCCCCTTCAACATACCCTCTATGGTCAGCCCAACCCTGTCGTTGAGCCTCTGGATGAGCGATTCCCCCATGATCAGATGAGCAACTGTCCGTGGACGACATGGACCTTCAATTACCCTCCCACCTACATTAACTACTCTGTGCAGAGCCTATGCACAATCAGCCACAAGTTCGAGCCGTACAAGATGGAGATTGCCGATTACTGCTTAGGAGATGGTCAACCAGCGTAAGGATACCTTTACCTTCATTTCAGTAGCTTGTTTTATTAAATGGTTCATTGGATTAATGATGTCTTTGTTTTTTTGTTGGCAGGGAGATTCTATTTGTGAAGAAAGGAGAAGATCAGTGGTTGAGAACCGAGTTGTGCAGGGCTGATATGTGGTCCATGGGTGCATACAGAAACATCTCTGTGGAGGTAGTTAATGTCTTTGCCATGTTGCTGAACAGGTTCTGGGATTCCCAAAGATGGGAGAAAAGAATATGTCTCCGCGCAGTTCGGATGGTAAGCATTATATGTAAATGTGTGCTATAAGCATTTCAACAATAGAATGGATTTTCTGATTTTTTATGTTTCCAGGACAAGGACATGTTTGACCCAATTATGGTGGTGGATCAGTGGCTTAGGTGGTTGCGTACGTGGGAGCTTGACATTCCAAGTGCTTCCTTTGTAAGTGTTTCTTGATCCAGCTTGCTTGAACTCATTAACAACTATTAATGTTGGATTCATTTTGAACAAACACTATGTTTAATTGTAGGTGTACATACCGATACTTCACGATGGCAATTACTACCTGGTGGTTATCAACACCGTGGAGGGCCAGATTCAACTGATCGAGACTACAAGGGAAGCTCCAGAAGATGGATAGATTGAGAAGCTGGGTCGTGCAGTTGTAAGTAATAGTGAATTTCGTATAAGTGTTGGCTGTTGATGTTGGCTGTTGATAGTAAAGAAATGTAACGATTCCAAACTCACTTTGAATGTGTAGGGGACGTGTTTCTGGCGCCTGCTTGAGGTTAAGAAGCACAAGGCTGTTCTTGAGGCGTACCGTTCTTTCTCCTTCCATGTGCTATACCCCCTCTGGAGGAATAGTCTGCTTTATTCCGATAGGGGTGAGTGCGTCATGTGCATGATGGAGAATTTCACTGGTTCAATACCATCTCTCGATAGTCTCAGATTGGATGTGGTAAGTGGTTTTTGGTTTTTTTCTTGATGGTGTGTGGATTATTCACTATATGCTCATAAAATCAATTAATAATCATCCAAATGTGTTGCAGAAAAGCAAAAGGCTGCAGCTGCGCTTGTCATATTTGTGCTTTATTCTTCTATCAGATTCAAACGCAAAAAGAAAGGCACTGCTTGATCGAATTCCAGGTTTCATCGAAAGCAAAGCTGCCATAGTGTGAGGAGGTGGTGATTTGTGGGGTTCAGTCCGTACTGAATGTTGACTTTTTCATTTTTGCCCCCGGACTGAGTTTACCTTTTTGTATTTGGGCATGTTGGGCCCTGCTTTTGGATTTTATTGAATTCGTGTGTAAATTGTTGCTATTTAGGACATTAGCGTGCGTGCTGATGCTAAAGCACGTGGATTATTTTGAAATATGCATGTGTTTGCCAGTAAATGCTTCTGTAGTTGCCAAATATACTTTTACTCTCCCATGCATGTTCATATGAAACAGTAAATCGAGGTTAACATTTTCATGAACTTATAAACGTAGACGTAGTCCCGCTTCATTACCAAAATCTATATGTAATGAAGAAGACTAGTTGTCTACAACAAGTGTTTAGAATAATTCAAAAATATTACGTCTTATAAATGAAATGCGACTTTTGCGTAACTTATCTTTGGAGTTAGTAAACTAATTTGAAATGAATTACAAGTTTTTACCAAAAATAAATAATAGCTAGTTCCGTCGATTTTTTGTATTTTGAGGGCCAAACGCTATTACCTTAACAAGTGCGATATCCAAACAAGTGTTTAGAATAATTCAAAAATATTACGTCTTATAAATGAAATGCGACTTTTGCGTAACTTATCTTTGGAGTTAGTAAACTAATTTGAAATGAATTACAAGTTTTTACCAAATATTTTCTTAGCAATATTTTCACATTAGGTAAGAAGGAATCAAGTGCGTGTTTCAAAGCAAGAGGGGAGGAAGAAAAAGTGAGATGGTGAAGATAGCTAAACCATTGCCAAGAATGGACAGATCAAACATTAAATGAACATCAAAAATCTCATGGTAAGATATAAATAGGTGAACTTAGGGAGTATTTTTTTAATCAATGTTAAATAGATTGACACAATTGATATGCATTATCACCCTTACTTCTCTTGTTTTGACTTGTCCGACGGATTAGTTTGCAATAATGGCTTCACAATTACAAACGTGACTATTGTCGTGTCAGGGACAAAGAGTAAGTGACAAGGCATCAAAACAAGAAAAGATTTGCAACAATTACAATGTGCCACAAAAGTAAACACAAGTTCATTACATTACAGTTCCATGAAGACCCTGATTTGTTGAACCCCTTGATCTTGAAACAGAAATAGTGGAAAACAAGTGACACAAAACATGCAGAATCAAGAAGAAACAACACAAAACACACAGACGCAGGTGCATGCTCATGGAGATCCCAGGATATGAATGACCTCCTGATCGCAGGTGCATGCGTCACAGGAGATGTCCGCCGGATCTACCCTTACCCAGCGGTCGTACCTCACTCTGCGATTGAGAGCAACATGCACATTGCAGCAGATCAGCCTAGTTCGTGGAGCTTGGTTTGTGATGAACCTGAAGTAGTTCCACCAACCCCAAGTGTAAGCCAGACAAGCTTTGACGCGTTGACGAGCAAGCCGGAGGCCAGTCTTGTCCGTCCTCTTCATGGTGGTGATCAGCTGGATGCCTTCCTGCATATCACCGTCAACGATTTTAAAAAGTGCCAACGCATAGGTTGACTCTTGGTGACCCAAGTCAGAGGCTTTCTTTAGCCACCAGAGACACCATTCTGGATTATCTCCACTCACGTACATACGGAGGATGGCTTCGAAGTACACACGAATGAAGATCAACGTCTGGATTTCTGATGGGAGGGCTGTGATGAACAGGGAAATCCATGGGAAGAGATATGCAAACAAAGGGGGGAGAATATTTAGGAAGCTGTGGGAATGGAGGCTCTGATGTGATTTACATGGAGGAGGGGCTGATATATAGGGTAGTAGGGCTGATACATGTGCGAGTCCCCACAAATATATATTTAATGATGCAAATTACTATAGGAAAAGGTAAAGGCTTTTCCATCTTTTCATGGTGACTGTTGCCAACCCCCAAAATAATTTACCCCATAGAAGTTCAAAGGATTTTACTGATGTCTTAGCCGAGGGTAAATTTTCTGAGTTGCATGGCATTAAGGATGAAGGAAAGAAAATACAGTTTTGTTATTTTTGTTGGAAAATAAATATGTCATAAAGGGAACTACAATATATCCTCACATGTATTTTTCCAAGTTTAGTTAATACTGTAACATTTTAGTGTAAAAATAATAAAGATGAAGAATTGTATTTTTATGATGATAAAGAATGATGATGAAATCGTGTTTTTAATGACTACATTGAAGATTTAAATGTTTTAATTATAATTTATAGTTTAGGCACCTTTTTGATCGGGTACGAGATCTATCGGGGTTGAAACTGTCAGTACAGGTTTGGGTATATCAGTGAGATGGGTGATTGACACCCTGACCTTTTGCAAAATTGGTTTGACTAATTTATTGAGTCAAATTAGGGATATTACACCTGTCAAGGCAGTTTGACGCTTTTGTGTCGGTCTTTAAGGAATCTTTCGATTCATGTATTTTTTTAGGTACAACTATCGAAGTGGATACAGAGATACAGAGAAGGTTTAGAATAGCTATATCTTTAGAAACCTCTCTGTAATCTTACAAATTGCCAACCCCCAGAGGAGATCATTGTATTTTATTTTATGTCAATTTAAAGGTTTGGGGATGCCTAATAGAATATCCCTCCACCGGTGGTTTGGCCAAATTAAAAAAAATTAGTGCAATAGTCAGTAATTCAGAATTTGGTTGCAATGATATGAATTAAATTTAATTTCATGAGATTTTGTGAATTGAAAAACACATACTAGTTCTAATAATTTGATAAGTTAGAAATGAAATCAAAATCCAAAAGCTGGAGTACTCACTCTGACTTGTCTATGTCTTCAAAAAGGATCTGGTTTTGTGGAAGAAATGGTGGGTCCCATTTAATGATTACCACGTTTGGCTCCAATGTGTAGTACTCCATGGTACTTCATTTTTGTTTTGTTGGAAGCTAGTGTATGTAGAATGTCTGATTTTGGGCATGTGTCAATTAATTGGAGATGAATGTTTGGGTTTTAGTATTTGATCCATTTGTGTATTCTTTAAATTTGAATAATTATTATTGACACGTATTTGTTTACTTGAAGTACTATTTATGAGTTTGTTGTGTACTCCTACTTGACACACATAAATTATTTATAATTTGGATTGTAATATACTTAAATTTGTACGTGTCTCTTGACTATTTAAGAGTACTATTTAAGATTAGTATTTTGTGTTTTGAAATATACTTGGGGAACTATACACAATAAGCACGAGCTTTTATGTGTCTTTTCATTAATCGATAAATACTGATGAGTTTAAACAGAATATTGTACTACCCTTTTAATTTTCATAATTAAAAAAATCTAATCTTCATATTAAATAAGTATTAATAAAAAAGTACCATGGTATTAAAAAAATATTAATACTACCATGGTAATAAATATAAAAAATAAAATACAGAATCCTTAATTGTTTAGTCAATTCTTTACTATGAAAATCTATATTTATGTGTGTGCTTTACACACTCATAATGAAATTATGAAATACAAACACAATCAATTAACTAGTTCGATATTAAGTAATAAGTACAAATTAACTAGTTAGGTCTAGCTGAAACTAGACTCGAAAACCGTTCGGCTATTGTCGATACCGATTCGAGTTAGTTCAAGTTGATGTATGCCCGAATTGTTACCAAGCCTATATAGAATTATTCTCGAGTTGACGATATCAATTAGCACTCGGAAGACTTGATCAGCGGGTGAAATTTAAATACTACTAATAAAAATGTTGTGCATTTATAAATTACTTACTGATAATCAGATGTATGGGTTAACACATGCTTCAGTACTGATGAAGTAGTTGTAGGGTGATAGTGAGTGTCATTCATTACATACATGATATTCATATTGAATAGGCGTTTGCACTAAGGCATTCATCACAAAACTACATATGCAGTGCTAAGTGATACTCATTGGCCTCCAATACTACTAATCCCATGAATAGGTAATTGGACATAGATAACAGAACTAATCAGTGCTAACCACTTATCTATACTACTAATAGGCATTGATCAAAATGTTTTAGTGCGAACCAACGTTTTTGAAATTAGCTATGATACGGGAAGGATGATGTTTTTACAATGGAAAAAACAAAGATTAAAGTGCAAAATATGGCCCTTAAAAGTTTGAAATGTATTGTTTATGGCCCCTAAATAAAAAGTGCATAGTTTGTGGCCCCTAAAAGTATAAAATGCTTAATTCATAGCCCTCACCCATTTTATTTACAAAATGAATTTTGTCAAGGGTATAATTGAAAATTCACATGTTAAAAAATTAAGAAAAATAAAAAATAAAATGTGATGATCATCTTCTCCCCAACTTCCTATAGATCCGCCGCAGTCCATCAATTCCCAGTCCATCTTCCCCGTGTGCCGGTCACTCCATCTACCGGTTCCACCACTGCCGCCACCTTATTCCACCACCACACCAATTGTACTGAATAATGACCTATCCAATCTCTCAGCAAATAGTTATCTCCAGCGCGCGATGGGAAATTCCCCGTCAATTAATCGTCGACGACGGATTTAAAATTTTTGCAGGTGATGATTGAGATATTATTCAATTGTCGGGTAAAATTTGGTTAACATGATTCGAGTTTTATGTACTCCTCGAATACGGAGGGGACCAGAGTTGAATACTCAGTTGGGATCATTTGGTCGGTTTGTCGATGTTGTATCTGATAAGGTAACAGACATCGTGGAAGAAGGAGGCGGGTGATGCAGATGCAAGATATCACTATCCATCATCATCATGTTTTTTGTTTTTATTATAAAAAGCTGATTAAATGCGAATTGACTAATATACCCTTCTAGAAATTAAATGTTTTTAACATAAATTACCTTGAAGCCATGTATACTACATTTTTATTTTTTAGGGGCCATGAATCATACATTTTATACTTTTAGGTTCCACAAACTATGCAGTTTTTATTTAGGGGCCATAAACAATATATTTCAAACTTTTAAGAGCCATAACCCTTCAAAAATAATCCAAGTAAAATGGTATGTAGTAAAACTCGGGCCGTTATTTTAAAAGGTGGTTTGAAAAGGAAAATGAAAACGGGCTATGAACGGTTTGATACCAAAATGAACGGTTTGATGATTTGGATCCCTGCATGTGCTACACGTGTACGGTGAATACCCAAAATAATTAATAAAAGAAAATTAATTTTCCCATAGCCACATAACTGACCGCGAGAAAAGTTGTGCTGGAAATTATTACTTATTGTCGGGACAACTGAGAGGTCATTCCAACAGATAACATCGAACCTCTCCCATTCCCCCACAAACTGCTTCAGGCAAACCTTCCCCCTCCCCTCAAACTACTAACATATTTCATTCGTATTTTACGGAGACGATGGTCCTGTTAACTCGTCGCGACTCATCCTCCGACGGTGACGAATTCACCGATCTGGCGCCGGAACCTGTCGCTGGGATCCAATCAAGCCCCCCGCGTGGAACGGACACTCTGCCACCATCTTCTCCACCCAGTAGTAAGTAGTTCATCTCAACCTAAAGCGATCTGTATTTTTCGAAGTTAGGGCTTGCATGTTTTTGGTTTATAGTCTCAGTGTGTCAATACGTCTTGATCGGCCGTTTTCGTGTACAGATCTGTAACATATAAGATTGAAATCATACTTTTTAGTTGTTGATTTGTAAATTTTTGTTGGGGTTTGAGTTTGTTTGAATGGAAGATGGACAAGATGACTTCATCTGTAAACTATTCCACTAAAATAACAGTATTCGTGGCTTGAGTTGTGTTTTTGTGTATGGGTTTGACGAAGATGAAGATGATTTGACTTTTAGTTGAAGGAAAATTGGATAATCTGCCTTGCTTTGTAAAATATTCAACTAAAATGACAGTTTTTTTTGGCTTCATTTCAGTTGTTTGGTATGGCTTTGATAAACATTGAGATGAAATGTTTTTTTTTTCTGAGGGAGTATGGATAATATGACTTGAACTATAAAATTAAAAATAAAGATGATGTCTTTAGGGCAAGAAATGTTATTATATTTTTTTGGTTTGACAAAGATGGTGATAAAATTAATTTTATTTAAGAGGGGAAGATGGAAGGCAACTGAATCCGTTTCTTTTATAATAAGAAGGTTCTATTTACGGAGTAAAGACAGAACCTTTATCCATCAATGCTGATGAGAGCCACATTTTTTTGGTTCTGGATTAGTTGAATATTCTAATCCTTGATGTCGGTGTTTTTTTTTGTATTGTACAAAGTACAAATAAGGTACTGTTTTGGCCTTAATCGTAAAAATTTGGGACATTTTTGGGCCGGTGATGTTGGGTCTTGGTTTTCTTTTATACACACAGTTAGGACCATAATTTATGGGAATTGTCGACCTTTTTGGCCCTTCTTACAAGCCTAATTTTGTTGTTTTGGTTTTACTATTATTTTGGACCACAGAATATTCGGTTTTGACTTGTCTTCTCAAGTTTTGGTGGTTGGATAACACTAAGTCTCAACCTTGTTGTATACTTATATATTTTGCAGGGCAACCGAGCCAGTCTTCCAAGACCATCAAAGTCTACACTCGCAGATCCAAATCTGCCAAATCTGGACATCCCGGCGCCGAGCACAGGGAGACGGCCCTAGCCGAGTGTAGTAAATCCAAGGCTGCGGCCAAACGGAAAAGGAGCCCAAGCATCGGCAGCAGCAGCATCAGTGACTGGAGCTATCACTCGGATGATGAGTCCGGGGATTACTCGGATGTGTGCAACAGAAGGTGTTATGTGTTCACCCAGCTGGTTAAGGACCTCTCTCCCCCTCAGGAGGCAGATGTTAGGGAGATCGGATTTGGGGGGCTGCTCCACTTCAGAACCGAATTAGCCGCACATACTATCAACAATTGGTTGGTGGATTGCTTCGATCCAGTGACCAAGTACTTCCATTCTGATGGCCAGATCCGGTTCTCTCTCACAGCTAAGGATGCAAGGAAGGTATTTGGGCTTAATGTGAACCCAAAGAAGGCCGTGGTGGAGGATGCTCGCACCCCTGAAGTGAGCAATGTGAAGGAGGAATGGAGGCAGGTTCACAGGTTGCCGGTGGCGCCGACGATGCCGGCAGTAGATGTGAACTCAATGATTAGGAAACTACGTCAAGGGGGAGATGATTTCAAAATGTTCTTTGTGTTGTATGCAATGCATATGGTGCTCACCCCCACTGCTGGCACAGACATAGACCTGGGCCTCCTCAATTGCCTGTGGGATGTAGACAACATCAAGTCCTACAACTGGCGGACTATGTGGTGGATCACCTTTGCCGTGAATTGCGCAGGTATGTTGAGAGAGAAGGGAATGAGAGGAGTCCTCTGAGCAAGGGGAGCCAGGGCTGTATGCTGCTACTGCTGATCACCTATTTCCATTACACTATCTGGCCAGAACATCCATTATCCGATGACGAACCATATATCAAGCAATGAGGAGGTGACAGTATCATGTTGAGGGTTCAGCAAGAGATGCAGGCAAAGGGGTTTGGGCAGCTGCTGTTCAAGAATCTTGGTGCTCCTTGCAACTGCTCGAGGGCTCGATCTGCTGCTCTACTAGGACCAGCTGTGGAGGGTGTGTCTGGATCCAGTAACCAGAGGGCTGAGATGGAATTGCCCACGGCAGAAGATGTAGAAGCTTCTCTGTCTGAGGTGAGCTTGCCTTCTGGTCCATTAAATCTCTGCCTGTTACACTTTTATGCTTTTATATCTACATAACCGATTTTGATTTACACTTGCATTAACGTAAATCATGTAGTAAGGAACAATTTAGTTGGAAAATCATATGAATTAAAACAATTACAATGCTTGATACTAGTGAATCATCCATTTTTTGACAAATTGCTTGACAAATTTATACAAAATGCTAATTTTAATCCATGAGCACTTGGCTTGCTTGAACGAGGTGCTGAATTTCCAAATGAATTGTTCCTGGATCATGTTAATCTTGCAAAAATTTTGAAGGTGTCAGTAATTAATTATATTCATTAATGTGTTGACATGTATATTATTTGATCACACGGTATATCAACATCTTCTAATTTTTTCATTTGAACAAGGTCTCAAAAAGAAGACTTGGCAAATCTTGAATGACATTGACCACAGACTGAAGGATTATGCATCAAGTTTGGACATACCGACAAGACCCCTCAAGGAGAGCTGCTTCAGGCTGAAGAGCGACGGCACACTCAAGTTCGATGTCGGATATGCTTATGACATCATGGTGAGCAACCTGTACGAAGTGTGTGATACGCTCTCGCCCGAGATTGGGAGAGCCCGGCCTTCACTCCTTGATGCTGCTATTCATGGTGGGCCCAACCCTGTCATTGAGCCAATTGATGAGGACTTCCCGCTTCAGCAGATGATGAACAGCCCTTGGCGAACATGGACCTTCCCCTACCCTCCGAACTACAATAGCTTAACTGTGAAGAAGTTGTGCATGCATAGCCATAATTTCGAGCAGCACAGGTTGGAGATCGCTGACTACTGCTTACAATCACATCCAGATAGGTAAGGCCACTAGTAAATTTGCTTTGCTTCTGATTTGTCATTTTGCATTCTGTGTTTGAAGTATGTTTATATTTTATTCACTTCAGCGGTGAGGTGCTGTTTGCCACCAAGGGGGGAGATGTGATGCCGGGAGTATCGTTGGCCAGGGGTAAACTGTTGTCAATTGATCGTTTAAGGACCGTTGACATTGATGTTGTCAATGTGCTGTCGATGCTGTTGAACTCCTACTGGGACAGGAAAATGTGGACTTCTAGAGTGTGCATGCTTGGAGTGAAGATGGTAAGACTTGGTTAAACTGTTGAAATATGTTAGATATTTATTATGAGATTTTTAGTGGACAGGAAGTTTGTGAATTTAAGCGTAATGACAATTAAAATGCTACAGGATGAGAGCAGTTTTAACCCAGCTGTGGTTGTGGACCGCTGGCTGCTCTGGTTGGAGGCTTGTGAGCTCGACCTCTCTGTTGCAGCGTTTGTAAGCAATCGGAGTTTTGTTTTTATGCATGCATGCACTGTGAGGTCTGGATTCAATGTGTAACACTTAACTCTTTTATTTGGTTGTTTCAAGGTATTCGTGCCAATCATCTACAAGAACGAGTACTCACTGGTTGTGATCAACTTCATGGAAAAGAGAGTTCAAGCTATCCAACTCAAACAGCCAGAAGCCGGGGACCCTGATTTGGAGAACTTGGGGCGCTTGATTGTAAGTGAAATTATATCAATTTGTGGCAAGGGACCATGATGTCAATGGCCTAAACTTGTGATATGAATCTTTTGCAGGGAACCACATTTTGGCAGCTGCTCGAGGCGAAGAAGTACCATGATGTTCTTGACAAGTACCGTGCATTCAATTACGAGGTGCTCACTCCGAAATGGCGAGATGCGCTTATGTATGCTGATAGGGGGTTGAGTGTCATGTGCATGCTGTAGCATTTCAATGGGTCGCAGGCGCTGCTCGACAGATTAAGACTTGATGTGGTAAGATAGTAAAACCACATTGAATCATATGCCCGTGTGATATAATAAAATGTTATGTATGCTGAATGTGTGCCGTGTAATGTGGTGTAGGAAAAGAAGAGGGTGCAGCTGAGGATATCTTATCTATGCTTCATTGTCATGGCAGAGGAAAACACCAACAGACAGGCGGTGTATGATAGAATTCCACACTTCTTGGCTTCCAAAGGTGCCTTGCCATAATGAAGCTGCTGCCTTCGCCGTGCGTCGAACTGGGCTCATTGTACCGTGTTTGAGCCTCATATGTTGTTATTTTGGATTGATGTGAGCCTGTAATTGGCTTTGGATTGATGTTGTGGTGTTTGTTGGATTTATTTGCTAGACATGTACTATGTTCCGGTCTCAATTTGGTAATATTTCAGGCTAAATCTAGACATTTTCAATTTATTGTATGCTTCAGCTTTAATTGTGGTCTACTGTTTCCATTTTTGTTCAACGTCTGTACAATATTTGCAACGCAAATAAGGGTGTGTTTGGTTCGCAAAGTTTATGAGAGTCGGGATTTTGTTTTGTTTTTGGTTCGCAAGTTTACTTTTGAGGGTCGTCTGGTTTTGCAAAATCCTTATTTGGTTGGGTTGGATTTTGTGAGTATGGAACAAAATCTTTCATTGGTTTTTAGAATTTCGCAAGTCTAGATTTCGGGAAACTTGATGAACCAATCAAGATTTTATAAAAACTGGACTTGGATTGTCCGAGTTTTGCAAAAACTTGCCCAACCAAACACATCCTTAGTATTTTGGAACTACACTAGTTACCGAAGCAAAGAAAAAATATTAAAAGGAAGTAATAAAAGAGAATACAATGTTAGAGACATTTTTTGAGAAGGAGAATAATAATACACCTTAATTAGACGTAAAAATGCATTAGATTATGACTGTAGGGTTCATATATGTTCCCTTTCAGAAAACATGAAATTGAAGTTCAAAGTGATTACCATAGTTTAAAAATAAAAATTAGAGTTAAATATAGAGTAAAATAGAATCACCAGCACGTGAAGTTCAAATATTCTTTATTTAATAGAGTTGAAAAAATAAAAACATCTTATATGCTGAAACTAGGGAATCAAACTCCCAACCAATAGTGGAGGAAACATCAGTCTTACCACAATACCCCATCAATCCTTTTGCTCTATATTCGGGCTACATGGAGATATATATTATACAGGCTTTTGGATTACGGGCCTGGGCTGCCTATTGGTGAGCCCCACTCTGATGTGTATGGCGACAGAATCCCTGAATGGCTCTTTATAATACTCCAAGTAACCAAGCAAGAAAAAAATATTCATTCAAGCTCCATACCCCCTCCTCCCATCAGATATCTTGCTCTCATAGGCCTATCTATACACCATGGCTCAGTCAACCTCTTCTAACTCAGTATCAAACATCAGATCCGACAGGGTTTCATGTCCAAGGTGTGGAAGAATAACTAATCTACTTGTTTCCAGCACGTCTCTTAATCCTGGTCGAGTTTATTATGCATGTCCTGAGCATGGATGGACAAGGTGGTTAGTGGAGTCAGGTACTGGATCTGGTGTAAGGCAGCGGAGTAACCGAAGGGTGGCGCCGTCGGGAGATTTGGTGGAGATCGAAGTTGAGGACATGTCTCTTCTGCCGGATCAGCGGCTGACCATTAGTGAATCAGTGCCATATAATACCTGCCGATGTAGTTCAGTGGTCTGGGCTCTCACTGTCGTTAACATTGTTTCAGTTCTGGCAAATTTGATTGCCATGTTCATCCACTCATTCAAGAGAGGAATGTAGCTCGATGAGAGTCCCCTATTCTAAAATTTTTTTATGAAGTTTTTATTAACGTTTTAATGAAGAATGAAGACATTATCTTAATATGAGGTTGTACAACTAATCATTAAGTTAAGGCAAGGCAATCAGAAAAATGTAAAATACATGTATGTCAATTTAAATGAAATATCCCATATGGCATAGGTATATATGATGTAGTAAAGTAGTATAAGTTCTTTTAAATTTAATATTTTTAAATAATATAATAGTATCATACTTAAAAATTGGAAAGGTGATTAATAAAAAATAGTTAGTTGATAATATTGAATCGTAGGTAGTAGGTTAATAAATTATAAAGTTTAAGAAAGTAAATGATTGCATCAAATAGTTTATAACATAATAATAATAAAGAAATCAATTGAAACCAATATATTTCAATGAATATTTTTTGCATATATATTTTGTACATCAATGATACAGTTACTAGAAAAAAATAAAGTAAGTACATGGCCAACTGAATTTATTTCTTACTATTTAGAACTAAACTCAAATTAATTTGAATAAATATAAATATAAATATTTTCCTTTCACAAACATGTTAATTAGTAGGATGGACTGAAATTACCGTGTAATTACCATGTTCATGAGTTTGTATGTATTGTAAAAATAATAGGCGTGAAAGTTATATGAAATTGGTATATACTGTTGCTAGATTGGTATATACTTTTGATTTTTGTTTCCAATTTTTATATATTCTGTTAGTGATTGACCAAACAATCTTGTAACCTTCATACTATCACAGCCGGGACTGAACATGATCAAAGGGGTCACTACGAGCCTTTTTAGTACAACTTATCTGAATATTTTTCAATTCTGTTAAATTAACTTCAGTATTTTTCACTTCACTTCAGTTTTTTCAGTTCAGCTAAGATCAAATCAGTACAGGCGTATTAAACATTCCCTACATCTATACGAATGTCACAATTTTCAATACAATTAACTTATAAGTGTGACGGTCAATTTCGCTCCCGATAGACTAAATATTTAATATTTAAAAATAACATCTCATGCAGTAATAGAAAACACTGTTTTCTTTAAAAGTGATTAACTAAGACGACGATAAAATAAACCGTTTTAGCAAAAAATATATACTTAAGTATTAACGTTTATATATTTATTCAATTACTCAAGAGTACGGTTTAAATTATATACTTAAGTTTCAATTACATCATTTCCAGAATTTAATGTAATTTAATTTAAATTACAGTATTAATGGATAAATACCAATAATAGAATAATCCCATAAAATCGGATACTAATTATAGTGGCTTAAAAAAACCAAAGTTGCTCACATAGAAATATCAAATCCGTCAGCTCCGAGGGACCGAGGCATGCGAATATTTCTGCATTATTTGCGTGCAGAGTTGGGTAAAAGATCTGATGCTCCACAGTCAATCTAGCACACCTATTTCAGTCCTAGGGTTTAATATTTTTAAAACAAGGACCTGCAAGAATAATAAAACAAGGCCATGTGAAGAAACTGACATTCAGATGACTTGTCCTTTCACCCACAATCCCTGCCATCTACTACATATTTGTTGCTTACTTTCCAAACCAAAAAATAAAACCCCCCATTTTCTTTGTGCAGGAATAAAATATGGCTGCTTTGAACGCGTATCTTAACGAGTTGCGGGCAAACATGGAGGCTGCTATCGCCGCTAGTAGATCCAGAACTTTTGCAGGTATTTTATTTCCGGGTCGTGACTTTCAAAAGTGTGGAGCATGGGTTAATAATATGTTTATCTGAATTTATTATTTAGAGTTGGAATCAATTATGAAGGAATTCGAAGCTGATGCAGGCAACACGGCTAGAGCAGCAGATCGGGTAAAAATTGCAATGTCGACTGAGTTGATGTGTTTCACATGCTATTTTCCTATGTTTCAAATACTAAGTAGTACTCTCACTGATATGTTTTGATGTTCTTTCAGAAAGCGATGGAAGAGATTAGCCAGCGAGTGGTGGCAGCGATGGATGCAATGGAAGCAGACATGCGCAGCGAGCAGGATAAGGGTGAGAGTCGAATTCGGGCATCAGTAGATGAAGATCCGAATGCCACTTTCATTCTGATTGAAGGCGAAGGCACAACTTTCCACGTTGGGGATTATTACGTTCCGCCACCAAGCTTTCCCCCGATGTAGAATTTTAGCTGAAAGGTGCTTTGAATTACCAGGCCAATAAATTGCACCTGAGATTTGAATTCAGAATGTTTTATGTGTCATTTTGGAGTGAAATCTTATGGATTTGATGTCATTTTGGTGTGTTGCATATTATTGTGACATTTGATGGACAATGTTTACTAAAACAGTTGGCATACCTCATAATATCATAACACATTGTGTAATTGCCATTTGCCAGAAAACATTGCCACAATACATAACCTCAAGCTATATGTGCAAATTAAGTTTAACAAAATTCTTGTTTTTCATTATACTATAATGGAACGAAAGTATCAGTAGATGCTAACTTTACTTTTGTGAAGATTGATTGCACCACTTTACTATTTGCGGTCTAATGAAATACTTCTTCTCGATTGATGCAAATCTAAATAACATGAGGGTTCGGGACATGAGATAAATACACCACACCAGCGCATCACATTACAGCAAACATGAAAAAGTGCAGAACATGAAACAAGTCTTTTGAATTCTAATACATGACATCAAACGCAACCATGGAACATACGGGAGGGGAGGGAATCAAGGATCAACTTGGACGAACTCCTTTGCCCTCTTACCGCGCTTAGACGCATTACTGCAAAGTTCTTCGAGGTGCTGATACCGCTGCAAACGCTTGGCATACACGTCCTCCCAAACCCTCAGGCTTCGGTTGCGGATTCGAAACCAAGTCGAGTGGATGCTGGGGAGGGGATTATCAGGCACGTATGAATCATCTACGCAGAAATGTCCCAACACATAGTGCAGCCTTCCCCGCCGGAGAATGAGAGAAATCTCCTGTAGCTCATCATACTCATCAAAGCTGCCCCTCCAGGGTAGCACAGTTGTGCAAGCGAGACCTCCAGCATCGTTGAAGGAGTACAAAGTCGCCACGGCTCTGAAGACTTGAGCCAAAGGAAATAGGTCAGTAGGAGTGCTCATCCAGTGTGTAATGGGGCTTTTCTTTCCCTTCCAGTCGATGCGCCGAGTTGCGGCCTGAACTCCAGGGGTAGGCCCCCTCGCCCTCGCCTTCACTCTAGCATCATCACAACCGTACACCAACTTAAAATATCTTTATAACCATTGATCTCTGCCACCATCAATTGCCTCACCATGACATATGAATCGGGAGATTTTAGGAATCTTAAGGCAGCACATCGGAATCCGCAATTACCATCGCCTTCGACATCTTTTATTGCCACCAAATATTCTCTAACAAAGACTGGCACGTCCTTGCCTCCTCCTCTGTCAAGCTCTTCATCTGTTCACAAATTCACGTTAATTGTGACATAATATTATGCATTTAACTTAAAACATAACATTGAGAGAGAGTTTGAGAAAGTTTTAATGGACTAACCTGCTAGACTTATTCTCACTTCTTCCGCGGTTTGACTATAACCGAAAAGTTTGTCGGTGTGCTCCCACCCCGAAAGCTGCCTGTGAATCTTTGGCTTCTTCTTCGAAGGCCTGCCCTTCTTGGTTTCTTTAGTCACGGGCTCTTCGTAACCGCCATCTTCCAGGTGCATCTCGCCAAAATAAAAATCAATGCAGCGTTGCTGGTCGGACGGGTCCCGTTCTTCCAACTCCCGAATCATCTGAGCGTACCCAAAGGGAGCGGTCTGGGCGGCTGCTTCTGCTCCGTCGTAGGCAAAAGTTGACCAGAACGGATCAACTAAGTCCGGGTCAATATAGTCACCAGTTTGTCGCAGCACTTCCATTTGGCAGCGACATGGCAAGCCGTGAGTTGTCGGCAGGGCATGTGTGCACGCCCCCATCTTGATGCACTCATCCTTCAGCACTAAAAGGCAGGTGTGGGTCACTCGGCGCAACAATGATGAAAACGGTGACACCGCAAAACCATTCAGGTTCCTCGCTCGACTCCACTCGAGCATACATTTGATCTCATCAATTTGAGACTCAACCTCCACATGAGTCTTCTCAAAAAGAGTGTCCAGCCCGGCCCTGCATGAAGACATCCATCCCTTCAAGGTAGAATGTGTGCTCTCTACCCTATTAGTAGTGTTGTTCCCATAATGCCTCACAGCATTCGTCCAAGCGAGCACAATTTTTTCCTTGTGTACAAGCCATGTCCTGTCCATGTACTTCATAAACCCCGGAACCCAGCCATACTTCGACCTTAGCTTCTTCTCATTTTCCACATATTTTTCAACAGTTTCCGAATGAAGCATCACCCTCACAGCCCCATTACAAAGTCTATCGGCATCCTTGCTTGACTTCAGGGACTTCAGTGCCCTAGCTCTAATCATCTTCTTCACGTGCTGCATGCACAGCCAATGATGTGACTCGGGAAACACAGTTGCGATTGGCTCAAAAATTCCAAGCTCTCTATCAGTAACCATGGCACGTGGTTGTACCTCTCCCAATAACTCAACGAAACATCTCATTGCCCACATGTAACTCTCTGTGTCTTCATGTTGGAGAAGAGCCTGTGCGGCAGTGAAGTTTTGATTTGTCGGAGTTGTGCCGATGTACTCGACAAGTGCATAGCCGTACTTGTTCGTGGAGTGAGTAAAGTCAATGCAGAAAACTGAGTTGTACACTCGTGCCATTTGCCTTCCGTGAGGATGTGACCAGAACATGTCTGAAATTATCAATTCATAAATGTCTAAATATTTCATCACATAAGATCACAAGAAGGGTTCAAAACACATTTAAATTAGCTGACAAACAATTACCTTTCATCTTGTTTGTGCCGGCCTCGACGACACACCTAGTGACATAGCCTCTGGCACTTGCAAGCTGCAGGAATTGCATTGCTGGATTTCTCCCAGATGCAGCCTCTTTCTTCAGGCAGGATGTGTAATTATAGACGGCCCTCTTCAAAACATGCTTCGCTTCTTCAGAATACTGCAGAGCTTTTACAATAGCTTTTGGCGTGCAGTGAGCAAACCACATCTCCCTAATTTTCTCCTTGTCAGCGCGGGTTAAACGAGTATACACCATGTTACCCTGCACATAGTAGGTAAGCGGATGGTTGTGGCACCCATCAAACACAGTAACATGATACAATCCATCCTGCTCCTTTCTGATCACTCCACGAAACTTGCAGCCAACTCTCTTCGAGGCTGTCACTCTCTGCCCCTTTTCACGCAGAGTTGAGAATATACTTTTCCTCTTACGATTTTGTTGGCGTTCGACCACAGCAGAATCGGAACGAAATGCGCATTCACAAGTAAATTAATGATGGAATGAACCATCCGACCGCTTTCTTCTAGATGATCTGATAATGTTAAAAAGATTGTCATTTGCCAGCCCTTGTGCCCAATCAAAAGCAGTTTTCTCATCCTCGAACGATAGCCCATTACCCTCACTCGACAATATCGACGTAAAATCAGGCACAGCATCCTGCACATTTCATAAATATTGTGAATTGTGGAGATTTATCTAAACGTCTCTTAAATCATCCTCTCAAACAGCAAATCAAGTATGTCAAAATCGCCATTCATGGATACACATAAAATGCAAAACTATTTTTTAAACGCTTAGAATTAAAAACTAAAAAAACAAATTTTATATATTTAAATTTTGTATTCAAAGTACTTTGCATGAAAATGTAGAAAATAATATTTTTCCACAATGATATTTGCATGAAAAGGCTAATTACTAGTTACTACCAAATGAATTAGTACCAAAAATAATAGGGGGCCTCACAGCTGCAAGCAAGGACTGTCATGAACACTATTGATTTGACATACTTTTACAATTTAATTCACATGGTCCACTTTATTTTTTCCCACCAATTTTTCTCCCCCACTTTATTACATATAACTTCTTCCTTTCAAGATGCACTAGGGAGCCTACATCTATCTTCAACTTTATGCATTACAGCCTTTTAATTTTCCAAAACTAAAAAAAGGCAGCAAAACACTTTACAAACATAGCAGTACTGTATAGCTATACTCAACCTAGAACAACATTCATCATTTAAAATTGGCAATTTCAGCCCCCCACACATTTACAAATACAAGTTTAATTTACACTATTCCTTATCCAAATTACATAAATCACCAATTTCCCTAACAATGTGTACACTAACTCTCCAACAAACTTCATTCCAGAAACAACATACATCGTAGGCATGATCAATTTTATTTTTGATTTAAACAGATCACAAAATAAAACAGATCACAAAATAAACTGGATTGAGGGAGGCAGCAACTCACATCTCCCATGGTTAATACGAGTCAATGCAAGGACCTCCAAACTCTAACTACACAACTTCAAATGCTGCTCTCCAAGCTCTCCTACCTACATTTCACCAACAAAGAACATACATCATAAACACATCTCCTGGATTTAACTAGAAATAATCGGATCTATAAAAAAATGTATTTATTAATAGATCGACTTACATGCACATTTGCTTAGTTTCCATCCTCAATTTCACCATGAAACATGAGACAAGAAAGATATGGCGTATTACATTCAGAGCAACAAAGAAAGAAAGAATAAGGAGCAGGTGCAGAATAAATAGACTACTTTTTATGGAGAGAGGAGAAAGAAGAAAGAAAAAACAAGCAAGGTCAGGTGGACAGTGAATTCATGTGCCTAGTCTTGTCTGCGAGAAAATGCAACCATCCTTTTATATGTCCCACTTAAAACAGGGGTAAAATCGTAACTTACACATGCTAGGGTTTAAGACATCGACAGTAACAGATAAAGAACTTGACAAATCCTAGTGGGCCTCGGCCCGTATTTATTACATGCCTAGTCTTGTGTTAGGAAATGAAATAAACCCAAGGACATAAAGGTAATTACAAGAAAGAAGGAAGAAGAAGGAGCTGGCTCATTGTGAATAGCACAGAATGAGAGGAAGATTGTATAGGAATCAGTACTATAAGTACATCATAATTAACCAATTAGGGTATCAATTTCGGTACAAGTTGATCAATGATTGTGATTGTATTTATTTCTGTTAATTGCATTTAATTGTACAAAAAACCAAAAAAACGCTAAATCTCAGTCTGCATTGCCAAGAACATCATATGAGCCCAACGCAACCAGCCTTTTTTACTAGCTCTCCTACTTCATAAGGGGTAAACTTGTCATTTACGCAGTCAGGGTTTAAGCCCAACAGACATAGCAGATCAAAAACTGGACAAATCCTAATGAACACATAGCCTTGCCCCGTAATACATATACACATTTACCAGATCGCATACCTTACGAAACGGCGACGTTTCCGGATGAACAACCTCTTTGAAAAGTGAACCGCCGCTAAACTCACCGGCAAATCATACGACCGGAGAGGCAGCGCCGTTTCCGCCGCGCTTACGGGAACCGGCGCCTCCGAAAAACTGCACCTAGATGCCAAGACCGCTGGCCGCCTTCGGATTCAGAACACCGAAGCCCGAACGGATATCGAACCCTGAAAGCCGTCAGGAACACAAACGCCGAACAAGAATCGGAAACCAAACTCACACGCCAAATAACTCATCTCCGGCGTACAACAAAACACTAATCAAACCACGCCCGGGATCAAATTAAACTCCGGCCAAGCCAATAAACCAAGCATCCGGATCCCACACCAGAAACTAAGAAAATCCTATAAACTTTGCGGGGGATTTGGTGTTCGATTAAGACATTGAGGGATTTGGGAAGAGTGAGTGGGTGAGTGGGGGATAATCTCGTTGTCAGATGGAAGAATTCAATATATTTTCAATATGGGGTTGGGATTTCACCCTTGTCTCAGTTAGAGAATTGCAGCAAAATCCTCGACCCCAAATTGCCGAAAAGTCCTTCGAAAATCAAATCTGTGCCCTAAGGGCATTTGAGTCATTTCCGGACCTGCATAATAATTCTGGACCTGCACCTATCAACCCCCATATTTTACTATATTCCTAGTCCAAAACATAACTATATTCCTAAAAATATTATAGAATTATATTTTCATTATAAATAGAAGATGCATTATCAATAATATACAATTTTAAAATTATTGTACATTTCAATAATTACTTAATTACGTAATAAAATATGTATGGAATGTTAGAAATCCAGTAAATATTGATTTTCAAATAGCAGGCTAAACTTGATTTATAATTCCATAGTAATTATATGATGTACTTACTATTTATGGTGCTTGTTTCAGCTCAGAATCTCGGGCTTCCAATTTCACCGCCATATCTTCAGATAAAGAAGGAAAATAGATCAGATATTTATGCTGGTGTGAATTTTGCAGTAGCTGGCGCAACCTCTGTCAACACTTCATTTTACTACGGTAAAGGAATAATAGTCACAAATGCCTCTTTGGGAGTTCAGGTGGATTGGTTCAAACAATTTTTGTCATCTTTGTCTAACACAAAAGTTGGTGAGTAAAATTTTCGGAGCTGATATGATGGTCAGTAAATAATAATCTTATCCATTAAATTTATAATTTCTAAATCCATTAAATTTCCTAGACAAATTATATATGTAACTAGATTCAAAATTTTTAATGATGTTTTAGACTAGTTATACCTATATTTAAATGTTTGAAAACAATTTGAACACATTATAATTTATATGATGTAAATTTTGATACCTATCTACTAATAAAATCGATGGTAAAATTTAATCGCATGAGACAGGAGGAGTACAAACTTTTAACTTGACTACTTTTCATTGCAGATTGCTTGCAATATTTACAAGAGTCACTAATATATCTGGAAATTGGTGGCAACGATTACTCGCACGCCTTACGTAAAGAAGGAAGCAGCTTGGAAGAGGTCATAACATATGTCCCTTTGGTTGTTGAAGGGATCAGTTCAGCAATAACTGTAAGAGAAACTATCAACTATTTTATCCCAACTTTTTATCTTTCTAATGAAAATATAAATATCATAAACAAGTGTAGTGATAAGACATGACATTTTATGAATCAAAATAGATATTACGATTTTAATGTTTTAATGTTTTATTGTAAAATTTTAATGTTTTAAATGCACGCGTTGTAGAATATGATAGAACATGGAGGCATCACTTTTATGGTTCCTGGAATGTTTCCTCTCGGCTGCTGGACTTATGATATGATGGTATATGAAGGTTTCAGAAAGGAGATCAATTATGACGTCACTTAATTACTTGACAATTTACCACAATCATCTGCTCCAAATTGAACTTGATAACCTCAGAAACCGCCATCCTCGTCTTAACCTTATCTATGCTGATTTCTACAATTCTGGCATGAGATTTTTCCGCTCTCCACTCCAATTTGGTATTTATCATTTTATCTCTATCTATACCCACTTGTTAAATATAAGTTTAAGGGAACTGTTTGCTTGAGTTTATTTCTTACTGATCTGAATTGAACTGAACTGAATTGAAGTGAAATTAATGTTTTGAAAATAGAATTAATGTCTAAATTTACATGAATTTGATCAAAATATTTTACTGAAAGGAACTGAATTGAGTTGAACTGGACTGAATTACTCTGTTTATAAACTCTAGCAAATGCGACCACTTTGAAAAGAGAATTTCTTATAAGGCTCGGTTGCTCGGTTGCCATGTCATTTTTAATAAGTAACATGTCATTTGCCACTAACTTACATCCCGTATTAAAATCATGTTTGCTTTCAATCGTACGTGCTTCAATTTCAATCGTATTAAACTTGGGTTTTTGGGCTCAAATTTGAAGTGGATAAATTTTGTTGATATTTCTAGGATTTAGAGAGGATGTATTCTCGGTATGTTGTGGAGCAGGAGGCCGCTCCAATCTGAATTTATCAATTAATTGTGGTGACCCCAAATCCAAATCGTGCAATGATCCTTCAGAGTATATTTCATGGGATGGGCGTCATCTCACTGAATTGCTGGCAACAAATTTACCGTTGAGAGTTTGTTAGAGGGACCATTTTCCATCCCTCCTCTAAAATCTATTTGTGGTTCTCAATTCATGTGAACATTCATTTTCACATTAGATGTTGGGCCTTCTTTTCATTTCCCATTATACTCTTTTGTTCCCTATACAAATGAGCTCTAATTCCAGCATTTCATAGTCCAAAATTTGGGTAGCAAATAAATGAACACTACAAAGTTGTATTATGTTAAATTTGGCTTTAATTCATGCATGTTCGTATATGTTTTCTTGCATTCTTTGAATCTATATATATATATATATATATATATATTTTGATAGTGTTATATTTTTACTAGTTAACATTTCCATTTTTCTTCTTCTTTATTTGTATATGTAACAAAGAGGAAAGAATACCAAAATAAATATATGCATCTTGCGATTCATTAACGATAAAAAAATAATAGCATATTCTCTTTAAATATTAAACCAATGTAGATGAATGGATTAAACAACTGTAGATAGAAAAGTAAAAAATAACATTTTAGAAGGTAAAGGTAATTTATAAGATTAGAGATAAATTCTACAAATGTTACAATTATAATTGTTTCTATATATAAATCTATGAATATTTTATCTAAATACGAGTATCTTCAATTCAATGGTCAGTTTTGAAAAAGAAAATTACTATCCACATCTATATTATACTTTAAAAGAGGATGAATTAGAATTTTCTAACAATTTTGAATTATTTTTAGGATTAATGAGGAATTGACACGTCAGCATCTTATTTTCCCTTTTAGAAATATTATTATTTACTTTTAGTTAGACTAATAATCTTACCTTTAACTTCCAGTTAATGAACGCGCATTAATTTTTAAAACGTTTATTTATAAAGAAGAAATGGTTGAAAGAATTAAAAGTGACTTAATTCATCATATTAAACATCTATTTAAATAGTCATTATCTATGTAGTATAGTATAGTACTCTTCAAAACAAAAGAAAAATTGATGATGTGTCTTTTTACAATTTTTTGAATTTATAGTACTTTTTTTTGAAAATTTGAATCTATAGTACTCTTTAAAGTAAGATGATAAAAGCTGACGTGTCATTTTCTAAGCATTTTGAGTATTTTTTACAATCAACTACAATTTGACATGTGTCAACTCTTTTTGAATTTTTTTAAACTTTTTATTCCACTCCTTCTTAAAATTTCTCCACTGATAACGTGAAAAATTGATACTTTATTTTTTTAATAAACTGCTCCATAACAAATATGCTCTAATTACTCCAATTACTCCTTAATAAATCTGCTCTAAATCGTTTTCTGCTCCTCTTTCCCAAAATTTCTCCAGAATAAAGTGAAACATCTATATATTAAATTTCATATACTCCAATTACTCCTTAATAAAGCTGCTACATTTATGAACTCATATGTTTTCACAGCAAACCTTTCCAAATTCTCTACACATTTTTCATTAGCCCTCTCTCTATAAATTATTTCTCTAAATTCCGGTAAAATATCCCTTAGGTATGTATGTCTTGCTTAAATTAGTGTGTTTGTTTTTTAGTATGTGACTGATTTACAAAATATCTCAAAATACTGAAAATATTTTTTTCTTCAAAATGTGATCCAGATGTTTCTGCATGAAGACGAAGGTGTATCAATATTATTATAAGAAAATATCTTCAAAATGAGGATGAAATCTCTTTATTATTTCTTTTACGATTTTTTATCATTTACTTTGCATGTTTAGTTGTTCCTTCTTCTCTTTTTCATTGTAATGATTTGTTCCATATTAGCTCTTAGTTTTTCTGTTTACAATAGTTGTGGTTTTTTAAAACTACGAACGAAATTTTGTTATGTTTAAAATTTGTTAACAAATCAAAAAGTATGTTACATTTTTCTGAAATTCTTTTACCTTTTTGCTTCTCAGTTTCCATATGTTTCCAATTTATGTTCTACGACACAGATTTGCTGCCAAGTTAATCAACATTCTGTTACTAAGCATCAATTATTACAGATATTTTAACAAGTCATTTCAATTCAAGTTGATTAAGCTTACCTCAATTTATTTTTCAATTAAAAAAGGTTAGCTGATTTTTCTTTCATTATCACCGTAAATCACCATAATTATCTCTTTATTATATTTATTACGACAAATCACATAATTAATCATATTCATCACCATAAATAGCTATAATTGTCTTTCATCCAGTAAAATGTATTAATTATCAATTTTGTTTGTATTAACATTCTCACATTGTGAACATTTTGAACATTTAGACCTATATCGGAAGAATTCAATCAATTTAATATAATGACATGATAGGTAATGTATTTGGTATATTGGAGATATATCATTAGGGAGGAATTAAAATGTCATGCACATTCATTTGTAATTTTTCATGAATTAAATTAATATTATTAATTAATATATGCATATGATATTTTAAAATAAATATTCGTGATTCGGCACGAGCATTATACTAGTAAACATTTAACTCATAAGATCATATTTACTACAAGTATGTAGTGGAACTATCAAATGACATGTTATACACAAACCTATTTTTAGATGCTCATTTGTTTGCATATACATATATTACTATTAGTTGGAGTTTAATTTAACCCCACCGTATCCATAAGATGTTTTGATGTAAATACCTACTCATGATATACAAGAAAAGTATCGGAAAAAAAAACATATTTGACTGATGGATCTATCTGATTGGGGATTAGAGGTTTTTGATTGATGATCGTCCTTCCTAATAAACTCAAGCACATCAATGAAACTTAACCATCACACGGGTGGTCTAAGAGACCAGGGAAATGATCTATACATTATATATAAGAATATCATATGTTTATGTTGATATTATATATAATAACCCAGTGTAATGATGTTTACTGTTATATAAAAATCATGCTATATTCAAACGACAAAAAATAATGTTTATACATAAACAATTTGCATGCAAGAATTAATGTTCATTCTTACAAAACAAGTCAATTATTCAAACATATCGTGAATCAGGTCTTGAATATATAGCCTGGTGAGATGGTCATCCTTCCCTCACACTCGCCCTACTCTTTTCACTCATCTCACCAACCCTTCTCCCAACTCCACTCCCGCTCTTCATCAACTTCCTCAACCCATTTTCAATGACGTCAGCAGTAATCAGGGGCTGGTCTTCATTTCTGCATGAGAAATCCATCGTAATCTCAACAGACAAACCCAGATCCATGCCATTTGAAATGCGTTCAGCTGCTGCTCAGCGTTGACCGGCCAAGTGGCGATCGAGACACCACACTAGTCGCTCTCCAACATGGAATTCCAGCCGCAGTGAGAAACGGACCCCCCGACAGCACCGTGTAACAAGACGGAACCACTGAGAGGACGAGGACGCAGCAAGCCACGACGCGGCAACGGCGGCGAAATTGTCATCCACGAACATGTCATCCAAGAACGTACCAACCTTGGCGCCAGCATTGTGTACCCCACGTTGACGGCAACGAACTACATCGAATGGGCCCTCGTGATGAAGATAAACCTACGAGCACAAGATTTATGGGAGGCCACTTCGGGCGTTGAAGATCCGTCCGAACGGAAAGACATGGCGGCCCTCTCAGCTTTGATTCGGGCGGTGCCACCAGAGATGGTACCGACGCTAGCTGTCAAAACGTCGGCACACGAAACCTGGGAGGCAATCCGGATGATGCGAGTCGGCGTGGATCGAGTGCGTGAGGCCACGGCACAGCGTCTACGCAAGGAGTTCAGCGTGAGGCCACGGCACTGCTCGATGACGTTGAGTGCTTGTGTGACGCCTGCCTGGCCGGGAAGCAGAAACGCAGCTCGTTCCCAAACCAAGCCAAGAACCGAGCGACAGAACGCCTTGGGCTCGTGCACGCCGATCTGTGTGGACCCATCGAGCCACAAACTCCTGGAGGTAAACGATACTTTCTACTAATGATAGATGATCTTAGTAGATATATATGGATAGTCTTGCTGACCTCGAAGGATCAAGCGGCGGAAGCCATCAAAAGGACCGTGGCAGCAGCCGAACGACAAAGCGGGTGCAAGTTGAAGACGTTGCGGACTGATCGTGGAGGTGAGTTCACATCTCAAGAACTCAGCGAGTACTTTGCCGACCACGGTGTGCATCGACAAACAACGGCGCCATACTCGCCCCAGCAAAACGGCGTGGTCAAACGACGAAATCAAACGGTGGTTAGCATGGCACGTTGCCTCTTGAAGGCCAAAGGCATGCCGATGAGATTCTGGGGAGAAGTAGTGACAACGGCGGTCTACCTTCTGAACGGGGAATCACGAAGAGCGTCAGCGGCAAGACACCCTACGAAGCATGGCACGGGCGCCGGGCGAGCGTGAGCCATCTCCGGATGTTTGGGTGTGTCGCCCATGTCAAGGCCACGCAGCCAGGGCTGAAGAAACTGGAGGACCGGAGCAAGCTGATGGTGCTACCTGGGTATGAAACTGGAACTGTGGCGTACCGCATCTACGACCATGCCACAGACCGGGTGAAAGTATCACGAGAAATCGTCTTTGATGAAGACACGGCATAGGACTGGACCACATCGACACAGCAACAAAACCACGGGCATGGTGAGGGTTCCAAACCGTTTTGTCTCTTTTGGTGTAGATAGCGAACCAGCCCAGAAAATCTTTCGTTCAGACGATGAGAATTTCACCAGAAGCAGGCCTAGAAGTGAAGTTTCGGTGTCAAGTCCACGAACCCCAAGTACATCACCACCACCCAACGTGGAATTTGTGTCACCTCCGGCAAACGCATCGGAACCATCCTCCGGAGTTGAGGCACAACGACGGTATTGAACCATGAAGGACCTTGTCAACGCCACCGAGAAGATTGAAGCTGAGGATGAGGAGCTTTGTCTTCTCACAGTCGACGAACCAACGAGCCTAGCTGAAGCCGAGAAGGATGAAGGATGGCGAACGGCGATGACGGAGGAACTTGCAAGCTTCGAGGCAAACCAGACTTGGCGCCTCACCGATCTACCACCGGGACACCGCGCCATCGGACTTAAGTGGGTCTTCAAACTCAAGAAGGACGCGAACGGGGAGATGGTGAAACGAAAGGCACGGTTAGTGGCAAAGGGCTACGTGCAGCGGCAGGAGGTGGACTACGAGGAAGTGTTCGCTCCAGTTGCACGAATGGAGACGGTGCGGGTTCCGATCGCGCTCGCTGCACACCACGGGTGGCCAATCCACCACATGGACGTCAAGACCGCGTTCCTCAACAGTGATCTGATTGAGGAAGTTCATGTCAAGCAACCGCCGGGTTTCGAAATTCAAGGCAACGAAGGCAAGGTTCTTCGGCTTAAGAAGGCTCTCTACGGACTACGTCAAGCTCCGAGGACTTGGAATGCCAAACTTGACAAGAGTCTTCGCGACTTGGAGTTTGTACGATGTGAAGCCGAACACGCGGTATATCGCCGGAGCTACGAGAAGGAGCAACTGCTAGTTGGAGTTTACGTTGATGACTTGATCATCACCGGAACTTCAATCGAAGAACTGACGAAGTTCAAGAATGAGATGACGAATCTATTTGAGATGAGCGACCTCGGCGAACTGAGTTACTAACTCGGCATCCAAGTGCAACAACGGAAAGGTTTGGTCACTCTTTGCCAATCATCTTATGCAAAGAAGCTTTTACAAAAGGCAGGACTGGAAGAGTGTAATCCATGTGCGGCACCAATGGAGGCACGGCTCAAACTAAGCAAGACGGGAGACGGGAGACCGGTGGACGCCACGGACTACCTCAGCTTGGTGGGAAGCCTCAGGTACTTAGTTCATACTCGGTCAGACATTACTTTTGCAGTTGGTTATGTTAGCCGATTCATGGAGCAACCAAGAGTTGAGCATATGGCAGCAGTGAAGCATATTCTACGCTATGTGGCGGGAACTCTAGAGTTTGGAGTTTCATATGGAAAAAGTGCTGGAACTTTACTCTTGGCAGGTTATAGTGATGCTGATTTGGGCGGAGACGTCAACCATAGGAAGAGCACGGCGAGGCTAGTTTTCTTCCTAGGTCAATCTCCGGTGAGTTGGCAATCACAGAATTAACGGGTGGTGGCACTCTCTTAGTGCGAGTCAGAGTATATTGCTACTGCCACTGCCGCTTTGCCAAGGTGTTTGGCTTAGTAGATTGCTTGGTGAAATGCAAGGTGAACAGCCACAAGCACCAACATTACTGGTGGACAACAAATCGGCAATCGATCTAAGCCGAAATCATGTGTTTCACGATCGAAGTAAACACATTGATATACGTTACCATTTTATTAGAGATTATCTGGAGCAGGGCGATGTTGACATCGACTACATCAACACAGAAGCTCAGCTCGCTGATATCTTGACAAAGCCTCTCGGACGAGTTCGTGTTCAGGAACTTAGGGGCAGAATCAGAGTTGCAGTGATAAAGTGATGACAAGATTACGGGGGTGATTTGTGAGATATTCTAGTCATCTTTCTTTTCCTTGTTTATTTATTTTCTGCAGCTATTTCTAGAAAATAAAGATGCTAATTAGCATCCGTAGGAAGTAGATATTTTCCTTTCCTTTTTCCGTAGGAATTAGATTATTACGTTTCCTTCTTCCGTAGAAATTAGATTATTTAGTTTCCTTCTTCTGTAGAAGTAGATTATTTCGTATTCCTTTTTTCTTTCAGAGTTTGTGTATATAAAGGATGATATGAATAGAAAAGCAGTATCAAGTTTCTGCACAACATCATTGTTCTTCTTTCTCATCTTCTCAACTTATCTCTGTGAAAGCTAACAATCCTTCCCTCACACTCGCCCTACTCTTTTCACTCATCTCACCAACCCTTCTCCCAACTCCACTTCCGCTCTTCATCAACTTCCTCAACCCATATTCAATGACGTCAGCAGTAATCAGGGGCTGGTCATCATTTCTGCATGAGAAATCCATCGTAATCTCAACAGACAAACCCAGATCCATGCCATTTGAAATGCGTTCAGCTGCTGCTCAGCGTTGACCGGCCAAGTGTGGCGATCGAGACACCACACTAGTCGCTCTACAACATGGAATTCCAGCCGCAGTGAGAAACGGACCCCCCGACAGCACCGTGTAACAAGACATCCAGATGTGGGCCCACTCAACCACCCTTGCGTGCGTCCGTTCCAGGAATCCCTCGGGAAAGATCTCCGCCAAGTCAACGTTGTACTCCATCGGAAATGCCACTGCTGCTTTCCTCGCCACCGGTTTGCAATGAACCCATAAGTATCTGTAGCCGCTGCATTCGAGCCCAGTCGTTAGCTCTCTCACTTGCTCGATCTCCAAGTCACCCAAGCTGCCAAATGATATGTAAACCACTATGTTTAATGGCTGGTTGTCTAGCCATTTCATGATGATGTGGTGTACGTCTAATGTGGTATTTTGTATGTGATTTATGATTGGGCCAACGTACAGAGTAAAAGTTAACATTGTTTGGAAGTCACCGATGAAGATAATCTGTGGCTTAGTGAATGCATCTCTTTGACCGGAGTTGGCTGTCTCTTATGAAGCAAGTTAGTACTGATGTTAGGACTGGATTGGCAAAGCTCGGAAATGTGAGGTTTCTATCCGAGTTCTTGAAATCACATGCCTCCGTACCTGTTGAGGTTGAGAAGGAGAATAAAGTATGCATAAATATTATTTTTTAAAATAATATTCATTTTTTTAGGAACATAAATATTGTTATTTTAGGATTAAAATGACCTTACATGCATAAGATATGTAGAATATAATATTTTATATTGTATTTCGTATTTTGTTTGTCTACATCCATTGATCTAGACATTTAAGGGTGTGTTTGGTCGGAGCATTTTGGGAGTTTGGATTTTGTTTGAGATTTTGTAAGTTTGATTTTGCAAAAACCTTATTTGGTTGGCTTGTGATTTTGTATGTTTGAAACAAAATGCTTGTTTGATTTGTCAAAATTTTGCAAGTATAAAACAAAAACTATATTTGATTTGATTGAGATATTTTGTAAGTATAAATCAAAAACTTGTTTGGACTAAGGGGATGTTTGCATGAGCTGATTTCTTGCTGATCTGAACTGAAATGAACTGAACTGAATTGAAGTGAAAATCAATGTATTGAAAAACCTAGATATGTCTGGTAAGGTTATTTTTCCTTGGATACTTGATTCGGGAGCTTCTTATCACATGATTGGGTTTACGAGTGAGTGCTCTATATAATATAGTTACTGCTGATAGTACTGTTGATGTTGTCTTACCCGATGGAACTATTTCTTCGGCTATCGAATATGGATCTCATACTTTTGGTGGATTTTAGCTTCCCCATGTACTTTATATATCTGAATTACATTGTAATTTATTATCTTTTTCTAGATTGCTTGGTTTATTAAAATGTCTTGCTTTGCTCACAGAAGATTTTTGCATAATACAGAACATACGTTCGAGGACAATGATTGGTGTCGGTGAGCAGTATGGTGGGGTTTATTGACTTCACACAATGGATGGTGGGGATCAACCGTCTATGACCAATAGTATTCGTGCATCTCCGTTGGAGCTGAATCGCGTCGCTGCTGTGTCTGCTACTTCCGATCTTTGGCATCAACATTTTGGACATCCATCATCCACGGTTTTGTCTTATCTCTTTCATTTTGGTAAAAGTTAAGCGAGTGCTCCCTGTACCGTTTGTCATATATATAGCAAAGTAGACTAGACATAGCTTTCTTGTGAGCCTTCAAGAGCTCGTGAATGTTTTGACTTGATACACTGTGATTTTTGGGGCCTTATACTATAGCTCTCCTTCTACTAGTGGTGGTGATTATTTTTTAACCATCGTTGATGTTTATTCTAGAGCTATTTGGGTTCCCTTGCTTACTGCGAAATCCGAAGTGGCTTATAGGTTTAAACATTTTTGTGCTCTAGTAAGTACCCAATTTAGTCGCCATGTTCGTCGTGTTCGATCTGATAATGGATTTGAGTTTTTACCTCTGTGGTCATACTTTGCTGAATCTGGCATCATGTTTGAGACTTCTGGCGTTGACACACCACAACATAATAGATGAGTGTAGCGCAAGTATAGACACCTATTGACAGTTGCACGTGCTCTTTTGTTTTGGGGTGAAAGTGTTGTTACAGCTGCTGATTTGATCAACCGCACACCAACATCACTTATTGATGGTCGTACACCCTTTGAGCTACTTCATGGTAGTGTTCCTGATTTCAATTCTCTCCGTTTGTCTGGATGTCTCTGTTTTACCTCTCAAATTCCGCGAATTCGAGATAAGTTTGCACCAATAAGTCGTCGATGTATCTTCCTAGGATATGCTTCTGGGAAGAAAGGATAACACTTGTATGACTTGGAAATAGATAAATTGTTTCATAGTAGAGATGTTGAGTTCTACGAAGACTAGTTTCCGTTTGCTGAGCCAACTCCTTCGTCTTTGACATATGCACCCCCTGCAACTCTACCCCCAGTCATTTATGATGATCCACCCGTTATGCTACCCGCAGTTCCAGTTGTGACGCTTCCTCCCGAGCCTCCTATTATGGATGATTCATCACGACAACCTACTCATCAGCCTACTAGCGCGTCGCCCCTACAGACACCTACTGATTCATCATCTCTAGACCCCACTACCGTCCATACTGGTCTTGTTCGGTTCAGCACACGAGAAAGGAAACGACCGGTATACCTGAATGACTTTTCTTGTTCTGTCACTACTACTAATAAACCCCCCCACTACTGCTTCTTCTGCTTCGCCGTCATCACTGTCTTCAGGTATTCCATACCCTATTAATGATTATGTTAATTGCAATAGAATTTCTTCTTTGCATACTAGACTTTTGTGCGTGGTAACATTTATTAAGATCCTACAATGTATTCATAAGCATCTAAGCATGCTCATTGGCGGACTGCTATTGATGAGGAACTTGGTGCTCTTACACGTAATGGCACTTGGACTCTATCACCTCTTCCTCCGGGTAAGAAAGCTATTGGTTTGAAATGGGTTTATAGAACCAAGTATAAATCCAATGGCTCCATTGAATGATACAAATCTAGACTAGTTGCGCTTGGTAATCATCAGATGGCGAGGACTTCCCTGAGACATTTACACAGGTTTTCAAAGTAGATTTTGTTCGATTGTTTCTCTCTGTTGCAATTACTAAGGGTTGGAAAGTTAATCAGATGGACGTCTATAATGCTTTTCTCCATGGTGATCTGGAGGAGGAGGTTTATATCCGTCCACCCTAGGGAATTACTGTTCTCTCTGGTATTATTTGTAAACTCTAATAGTCATTATACGGTTTGCGTCAAGCTCCTCGGAATTGGTTTGCTAAGTTGGCTTCGGCTTTGCATGTTTTTGGATTTTTTTAGAGTAAGACTGATTACTCTCTTTTTACACATGTCCGTGGGGCTCTTACATAACATGTTCTTGTGTATGTGGATGATCTAATCATTGCTTGAAGCTCAAAAATCTTGTTGACCGAGTTCAAGACTTATTTTAGCTCTTGTTTTCATATGAAAGATCTTGATCTTTTGAAGTATTTTTCTTGAAATCGATATTTCTAAGAGTACTTATGGAATGTTCTTATCCCAGAGGAAGTATGCACTCGCTATTCTTTCCGACACGGGATTATTAGTTTCCAAACCAACTGATTTTGCGATGGAGCAACATCATGACTTGGCGCGTTTTGAAGGCCCGTTGTATGAAAATCCTAAGCAGTATTGACGTCTTGTTGATCGTTTGATTTACCAGACCATAACTCGTCCTGAGATTAGTTATGATGTTCAAACCTTGGCATTTTATGAAGACGCCGTGTGTTCATCACTGGCATGCTGTTGTTCGTGCTCTGCATTACCTAAAGAGTCACTCTGGGCAGGGTTTATTTCTGTCTACTCGTAGTTCTCTACAATTGACCGCTCCACTAGTAGAATGTGGCCGGAAAACGGCGCCGGAAGACGGCGGTTCCGCGGGAAAATAAGGAAACCGCCGTCCTTCTAGATTTCCGAACTCGGAAAAACAGGTTCTCTAGCCGGATGGCTTATTACACGGCGGTTGTGATGCAACCGCAGTGTAACTGATATTTTTGCTCGGCGGTTGCGTTTAACAGCCGACCAGGCTACATTTTCGACACCGGAAATGGCTAGCCGGAACTTTCCCTGTTGACCGGCTTGACTTTGACGGTCAAGTCGACGGGGCAAGTTTCTGATGTCGGTGGAGTCAAGTCAAAAAGTCATCCGGGTAAGTTTACGATATCGTAAACATGTCCGGATAGAGGGAAAAATTCCCGGGGAAGATTTCAGAACTCGGAAACGTCCCCGGATGAGCTAAAATAGAGTGTTATAAAACGAGAAACGGGTCCTTTTGTTCTATCTACTCTATTCCATCTTTGTTTTGGGTTGAAGGACGCAGAGAATCTCCTAATCTTTGGGCTCGCTGAATCCTAGGCCGCGATGAGGTAATCTCCCGCTAAATTTAGTATTGATGGACGGATCTTTGTTAATTCCAAGCATGAATATATATGTGTGTCCCTAATTTCATTGAATAATATATGAACTTGCGTGTTGATTCCTAGTTATTTGTGTTTATGAAACCATATTGTATTTGATATGTTATCAAGTAGCACGATGTAGATGAATGAATTCATTAATATTTGCTAAAATTTATGAAAATAGGTACACAAGTGTTATGGAACGTAGTAGGATTATTAGGGAGAATCGTCGGACCTCACCAGAGTATATGGGACTGGTTGAATATTTCATTGATGTTGCTTCTGATAATGCAAGAGTAGAAAATCAGTCGGCCATGCGGTGCCCTTGTAAGGATTGCACTAACGATGTGTATTTAGGAGTTCAAGCTTTGCGTGAACATTTGATTGTTAGGGGTTTCCAAAATTCCTATACCACGTGGGTATGGCATGGGGAAGAACGTAGCACTGTTGTTGTTAATGAACCAATGGAGGTTGTAGGAGAAAACGAAATGGTTGGTAATTATGACGATAAATTGGATGACTTGGTAGATGATGTTGCCATTCATTTTTTTGGAAAACCTGAGGCGCTTGAAGCGATGTATAATGATAAGCAGACCCCTTTGTATGAGGGGTCAATCCACACTATTCTAAGCGCGACCTTATTATTGATGAATTTAAAAGCCAAGCATGGGCTTTCAGATAAGGCATTAACAGAGGCGCTGGAGTTGATTAGACAGCTGCTTCCCACTGATAATTTATTGCCTGATAGGGCATATGCTGGCAAGAGGATACTATGTCCAATGGGTATGGAACTTGAGAAAATTCATGTTTGTCCTAATGATTGTATGTTGTTTAGAGGGGAAGATGAGATGAAATTGGAAAATTGTAGCGTTTCTGGCGAATCACGATACAAAGCTGTGAAACAAAAAGTGGATGTTGGAGGAGATGTTGTTAAAGAAACCAACAAACGTATTCCCGTGAAGGTCATGTGGTATCTCCCCATTATACCTAGGCTTCAAAGGTTGTTTGCTAACAAGGAAGAAGCTAAGAACTTGACATGGCACGTAGATAGAGAGAAGGTTGAAGATGATGATGTGATTGCACACTGTTTCAGATGGTGATCAGTGGAAGAAAATTGATGAATTGTATCTTGATTTTGGGAAGGAAACTCGGAATGTAAGGTTGGGTTTATCCACTGATGGTATGAATCCGTAAGGAGATTTGAGTAGTACACACAGTTCTTGGCCTGTGATGGTTGTTATTTACAATCTACCATCGTGGTTGACCATGAAGAGGAAATATGTGATGTTGTCGTTGATGATAGCAGGGCCAAAGCAGCCTGGTAATGACATTGATGTGTTCCTAGAACCTTTAGTTGACGACCTTCAGAAACTGTGGTTCGATGAGAATTAGACGTGGGATGAATATCGGCAGGAATGGTTTAAGTTGAAAGGAATGGTGTACTGCACCGTGAACGATTTCCCTGCACTTGGTAATCTAGCTGGTTATTCAGTCAAAGGTCATCTAGCTTGTCCTGTTTGTGAGGAGAATACTAGTTTCTCTCAATTAAAACACGGGAGAAAAACTATTTATCAAGGACATCGTCGTTTCTTACCATGCAGTCACGAGTTCCGTAAGGCTAAGAACTGGTTTAATGGGAAGGAAGAGAATGCACCACCCCCCTCCTATCAGTGGCGAGGAGGTATTCGATAAAATCAAGGATATTGAAAATGATTTTGGGAAAAACCGTAGGAAGATGCCCATCCCCGACCCTTGGAAGAAACGGTCCATTTTCTTTGACTTACAATATTGGAAGCACTTGGCTGTCAGACATTGTTTAGATGTAATGCACATTGAGAAGAATGTCTGCGATAGTTTGCTTGGTACGCTGCTGAATATTCCTGGAAAAAGCAAAGATGGACTTCAAGCACGTAAAGTCTTGGAAAGAATGGGTATTAGAAAGGAACTGGCTCCTGTAATCGAGGATGGGAAAACTTTCTTGCCTCCAACTTGCTACAATATGTCGTCAGTTGAGAAGACAAAATATTTGCAGTGCCTGAAAGATTTGAAGGTACCCTCTAATTTTCCCTCAAACATTGGTAACTGTGTCAATGTTAAGGATCAAAAATTGTTCGGGTTAAAATCACATGATTGTCACACTTTGATGCAAGATTTGAACATAATTTCCATTCGTGGTTCTCTTCCAATCCACATTAGGATGTGCATCAGCAAGCTCTGCTTCTTTTTTAAGGGAATTTGCTAGAAAACAGTTAGCCGTCGTAAGCTAGATAAGCTGCAGACAATGGTAGTTGAAGTATTGTGCCAATTGGAGATGTATTTCCCCCCTTATTTCTTTGATATAATGGTGCATTTGATTGTCCATCTTGTGCGGGAGATCAAGGAGTGTGGTCCGGTGTTCCTCCGGTGGATGTATCCTTTCGAGAGATACATGAAGATATTTAAATTCTTTTCACAGAATAGGTACAGGCCTGACGCAAGCATTGTATCTAGATATGTCGCGGAGGAGGCGATTGAATTTTGTACGGCTTACTTAGATTAGGTTGACACGGTTGGACTACCCACCTCGAGGCATGATTTTCGTTTCAACGGGCATGGAACTAGAGGCACGTTGCATAACCCGCCAGCGGTCGATTTGCAGGCTGCTCATCTGTATGTGATGCGAAACCATGAATCGGTTCGCCCTTACGTTGACATTCATATGGAGGAATTGAGAAGTCTATACCCAACCCTAAAGCCTTTCCAACTACGTGATGAGCATATTAGAACCTTTTGTGAGTGGTTAAGGGACAAGGTAGAGATTGGTGACCATCCCGAGGACGTGAAATGGCTATCCAGATGGCCACTAACGATGGTTACCAGCTACAGTGGTTATGATGTGAAGGGTTACTCGTACGGGACCAAACAGAGCGATGCTAAAGGTGTTTCGCAGAACAGCGGTGTGACTACATTTTCCGAATCAATCGCTGTGTCGCGGAAGAAAAATCCAGAAGGATCCTACTCATTTGATAGGTATTTCGGTACCATTGTTCAGATCTGGGAGTTAAACTATGTGGCATTGAAGTTGGTTGTATTCAAGTGTCAGTGGGTTGATCAAAAGACAGGAACTAAGACCGATCCTTTAGGGTTTCAATTGGTTGATAGGAAGAAAGTGGGATCAAAGTCGGATGCGTTCATACTTGCTGGCGAAGGTGACCAAGTTTACTATGTTCAGGATCCTTCTGATCGGATCTACGAGATTGTTCTTGATGGGAAACAAATGGTGTGTGGTGATGAGCTATTCGAGGAGTATGACAAACGAGTTGCTCACATTTTTGTGCAAACGAAGAAAGACACGATTAATATGGAGGAAACAGAGGAAAACATGTCAATATATCGTGCAAGATCCGATCACGCCGAGCGCATAGTGATAGATAGCAAAGGCAACGAACGGAAGAGGAAGTTGATTTTCAAAGTTAGGCCGAAGACTAAGTTCAGGCGTTAGTCGTTGATTTTTTTGTGTTATCTGCTATTCATAATACAACTATTCCAAACTTAGTTTGAATATGTAATTCATGTAAATATTTGGTTGTACCTTTGTTTGATCTATCCAATAGAATAAAAGAGAGTCGACAAATCTCAATTTTTAACCTATCAGGGTACTTTTACGGTGTCTGAAACATTCCCAGGGTAGGGCAAATTTAGGGTTTACCTACTTCCGGGTATCTATCCGGATAAGGAAATGTTGAACAACCTTATCCGGCTAAGTTCCCGAACTCGGAAACTGTTTACCCGGAAGTATTTTGGTTAGGCAAGGCTTTTTATTCAACTTCCAGAAGGGTTCCCTGGTTGTCATCCGGTTTAGTAAAGATAATATGACTGATCCGGGTAGAATTCCGAGTTCGGAAATGGTAACCGGAAGTGTTATTTTTAGGCGAAAACGATTGCGCACTCAATAATAAGTAGTTATATAAAATTGATACTGCAAACAAGTGTAGGAATTGTAAATGCACAAACATTTGATCAAAATCCGTAGCATTCAAACGTTACTGAAATACAGTTAAAATGTAATATCATTCGATAAGGCAAATCAATACTTAACTAAAAATTCAAAACACATTGCACTTAATCAGGGCCCCATGTCATAGTCGTTGTCATGATCGCCGCCACCATGTCCCTGCGAGGCGTCCCCACTTGTGGAAAATCCTTCTGCACGCTTAAGGGCTCTCAACTCCTTCCTTGCCTCATAAGCGTCCTTCCTAACGCCAATCAATGTGAGCACCTTAGATTTCATGCCAGCGTACATAGCTTTCATGTTGGAAGCATGCGGTGAAGGCTCTCCATCGGGCACCTCCCTACCTAAAAAATGAAAATTCATATTTGAATAAAACTTTCATAAAAAGTAGCATAAACTGTGAATAAGGAGGTGAAGATGACTTACTTCCTGATGCCCTAGCCCGCATAGCCTTTTGTTGCGGAGGCGCCACAATCCATTTTCCATCGGCCAAAGTCCATTTCGGCCTATGGTTTTAAAAGTAGTGGTAGTCGTATGGCTTGCAAGGGGTGGGATCATCTTCAAATCGGAAATTTGGGTCCAATTTCAAGAGCAACTTAGTGATTAGGCTCCCGTAGCTCGTTAGCCCACGCAGTTCTCATCCAATTACATATTGCATACCCGGGATTGATAGGAACCTCCTTCACGACATAGTAAAATGTCATAACCGTGGTAACATTAGGCTCGCCGACATTTCCTTCTATGGGGATGAAACTTCTATGCACCCACTCGTACACAATGCGATCATCAATGGGGCTGAACGCCATTTGGCACCCATCGGCTGAACTTTCATCATATAGGTCCCGACCAAATTAATGATTACCTAAATTCAGATAATTCAAGTACGGGAGTTTAATCATATCTCTTCCCGGCCACCCATTAGCATAGAAGATATTAAGTGGACCATGCTCGAGATTGGGATGAAGGTCCTCATCGGATTTGATAGGATTCCCTAACAACTCATTCATCACCCAACAATCAAACTCAAACCTTTTCCCATTAACCATGGTAGTGTACTTACCATCACTAGGTTCATCAAAATTAGCATAAAATTGCATCACCTCATCCTTATAGGTGTGATCACTAACATCGAACAATAGGGCACACAAGTTTGAATAGCAAACTTCTCAATCATAGGACCTAAACCTAGTGCCTCAACCCGGTCTCTATCCAACACATATGAGTCTAGTATTGTTGCATTGTTAACAAGAATACCATAATACTTATAAGCATCGAGACTGATAAACTTATCAGAATCATACCAGTTTGGAGGCTACTTCCTCGCCACGGTCTTGCTTCTCAGTGCCATGGGTTAATCGGGAATTGGTTGTGGTGGAACTGATTAGCCGTTTCGTTCGGGTAGGAGACGAAATTTCCGAACTCTGAATTGGGGGATTTGGGGGAAGTTTGTGAGTTCTGATCTGAAAAAAAGTCAACCAGCCATATATATAAACCCGTTTCCGAACTCGAAAACCTAGCAGGATGGAGTTTTAAACTGGTCCAGGTAGGTTTCCGGTATCTGAAAGTCTATCCGGAAGTAATTAATTAAAAATCCCAAATTAGCAACAAACTTCCCGAAGGTTTCCCTGATAGCCATCCGGATAAGTAAACTTTCTATCCGAATTAGGTTTCAGAACTCGGAAAGACTATCCGGAACTATTTAATTAAAATTTACATTTTATGGTAAATTTTCCCGAAAGTTTCCCTGCTAGCCATCCGGATAAGTAAAATATCCATCCGGCTTGGTTTCCGAGTTTGAAAAAATAGTTATAGCCATCCGGATAGTGTTTCAGATATCGGAAATCTAGCCGGAACTACACATAAACAGACATTTTCACCATCATATTTGCCTCTTTATCTAAACAAAATACATGAGTACCAAATTTCTGCATGTACAAAATAAATGACAATAGATTGAAGCACTGAAATCTTTAAAATCGATCAAGTTTACATACACATGAATAAGGTACTAGAATAGATTAGTTTCACAAACGAAAATAACAAATTCGATGTTTAAAAGTACATTGTTTGAAAATTATTAACTAGAAACAAAGCCCTACTCTCCAGGTTGTGAGGTTGTCGCCCTACTGCTGGATGGTCCCCCGGCCGCATCTTCTTCACTTGAGGATGGCAGTTGACCAAAATCCGGCTCATTCAATTCCGGGCCGATCAATGTAAACCCTTTGTTCGGCACGGAGCATTGCTACTTCTTCTTTAGCCTTGTCGACCTGTCCGGTGAAGCATTCCCACATCTTCGAGAGCTTAGGCATCCACCGGCCCTCTTCACCTACGAAACAAACAAATGATTAGCTTTCAAAAATAAACACATTTTCACCTGCGAAACTAAACAATAAAGGGAAAATATATATTCACTTACCTGTACCCGATGAACTCGCACCTCTGGCTTCTAGTTTTCTTCGCCTAGCGACTCTTCCTGTTGCGCCCGGAGCTAAGGCCTTCAAGACGTACCTTTGAGTTTCTATATCCAGTGCAAAACCCTAATGATCAAACCAATCGCCATCGTAGTACTCTAAAGGCTCAGCACGATCAACAACACCTCCACCTTGCTTCTTAATCAGCTCAGTGACAAGTCCGGCATATGGAAACCATTGCCTCGACCCTCTCCCCACCTTGAACATGTATTCAACTATCGAGTGTCCAGGATTTATTTTCAACCCTTCCATCAAGTAATAGAAGAGCAGAACACGTCCACAAGTGGGTTCACAACTATGACCCCCCGATGGATACACATTCTGACAAACCCAGTCAAATACAATCCTATGCTCAACCGTAAGCTCCTCAACATTAAAATCACCTGGACAACTACCCGTCCCCTGACAAGTAGTTTTGAAGTACTTACGTCCCATTGCTTCAAGGACTAAGGGTTGGTTTGGCCCAGTTTCAGGAAATTTGTTGAAATTATAAATCTCATAAGGGCCTTGGGGGTGATTAGGGCGCAAGGATGAGTTATCAACATAAGGGCAGCCTAGGACCTCATTTATATGAAACTTAGTGACATGAATCAGTTTACCATTCACCTTAGTTCACATGTTATTCGACTCATACTCTCCTAAATTTTCATAAAATTGCACAACCTCATCTTGATGGCATGGGGATTCAAGCAAGAGCAATTTATCTAAATAACTAGGCTGAAAATGAGCAACCAAATGCCCTAAATGCAAAGTGTCAATAGAGCTAGGGCTAATCACCATGGTAGTGTGTGTTCTCCGCCCACACCATTCGACATAGTTGGACTCCGCCCTACGATTGAAGAAATTCCCGATTGCCGATGCTTCAGGGGGTCTATCATGGTCTCTTTGCCGCTTTGTCTTCCTCGATTTGGCCTTGCTTAATCGGCTCCCACCCACGTGTTCTTCGGCTCTTGGAGGTGACTCTACCTCCTCCTCGGAAGAGGACTCGTACACTACCTCTTGTTGTCGTTGGATTTCCGCGACTTGCTTGCTTGTGGAAGGATTTTTAGTCCTAACCATGGTGAGAGATTGGACTGAAAAATTGGTAGAGGGGCGGACTAGTTTGGGGATGAAGTTGGGGAGGGTTTGAAGATTTGGGGAAAAAAATCCCGTCTGCCCCTTTTATAATTTAAACGTTCGGCTAGGTTTTACGAAATCGGAAACATAGCCGGGTGGGGTTATTTATTTGTTGGCTTATCCGGCTAACTTTACGGTTTCGGAGCCGGACAGTAAAAAAAATCAGAATAAGTAATACTTAGACTATTTTCTTAGCTAGTCCTCTACCCATTCATCCCATTACAAACGAAAATTTCACTTTCCTCCCACCCATTTACTCTCTTCCACCAACAAAATCTTCTTCTCCAACCACCAAGAACACCATTACTCACATTGGCCCCATTTCTTGAGTTCTAGAACAAGAAAGTAGCTTCTTTGTCCATACTATTGGGGTTTTTGTTCTACTTGAAAAGGTATTTCTTGGAACTTTGCTTCATTTGCATAATCAATATTGTTTATTGGCTAATTTGTCTTATTTGTTCATGAGTTTTGCTTAATTATTACTACAAACTAGCTTTGTTTTATGGTCTACATTCTTGATTAATCAATTGGGATTATGGGCTATATTCTTCATTAGTCTTGATGGTCACTAGTTATGTTACTACAAATCTAGGGTTAAGTATGTCACATATGTATGCACTAATTTAATTACAAAGAATTAAGGGTGAAGCATGTGATAGGCAATTTATATTAGTCTAATAGGATCCTAAACCCTAGGGGTTTTATGATGGTCAATTATTAAAATGACTACTTACCATTAATTTAGCATATAATTATTGTTTCTTGATAGTGAGGTTATTTAATATATGCAAACTATTATTTGTAGAGGAGTTATGGCACCACCTAAGAAGAAGGTAGGAATCCCCAAAAGCCCTAAAACCCCTAGTACCGCGGGAGGTATTAAAAAAAAGGGGTGAGGCGTCCTAGGACATATTGTGCTGTCTTACAAAAAAGGACGAAGAAGGGGATTTTGACGGACATGACGTTCAACGATGGTGGGGAACCAATATCAGAAGAGTATTATTTATGGAAGAGTTGGGTTGGAAAAATTGGTCGAACTCGTGTGGATATAAAGTATGAATCTTGGCACGAGGTCCCCGACAAGGAGAAGACTAAATTATGGGAGGAGTGTTTGGTAAGTCTCTACCTTTATTTAACGTATTTTCATTTTTTTACACATGAATGAGATTTTATCCAACTTTTCTTATAATCTTATGTAGGTACCATTCAAAATTGTTGCCCCAAATATGGAGAAACTTTTTGACACAACCATGTTTCGCTTGAGTAAGGCGGCACGGGATCATAGAGCAATGTTGTCTAAACATTACATTTATGGAGATTTTAAGGATGAGGACCCTTGGTTGGCCTACACCGATATTCTACAAGAAAGTTGGGCAATATTCAAAGCACGCAACTTGGAGAATGACCGACTAGTAAGATTAATTCCTACCATTCTAGTATTACTCCTTCGTTCACATAACTTAAATTCATTTATGTGTTAGGGTGTGAGGTTGACGAATAGCACCAATGCGAAAGCTAATACGACACCTCACACAATGAGTAGGGAGGGCTATACTATAAGACTAATGAAACATGCAAACAAAAAACAAGAAGATGGGGTGCAAGACAAAATGGATAGTGGGATGACAGAAGAGGAAGCGCGGGAGAGAACCGAGGTGGTTAATCCTAAAGAGTTCGATAAACTCACTAGCTTCTTGATTGGTCGACAAGATAGCAAAGGCGAATACACACACGAGGGAAACAAGAAGTTGATAAAAGATATTGTAAGTTGTTTCTTTGAATATTTTGAGCTAATATTATTACAATTCTTATTCCTATCTATTTTTCTTTCTACCATATATTTTTTTTCTATTAAATGATAGGATGATGTCAAAGCGAAAATTGCTTCGGGAGAATTCATTCCCACACAAGACGATGACATCCTTTGTAAGACGACGGAACGGAAGGAACACCCCAGTAGAGTTCGTGGATATGCATCACATGTGGTGAAAAGAGATCTCATCGGCAAACCGAAATCTTATAAACCACCAAGACATACCAAGTACAACAAGTTGCAAGAGGAACTTGGAGATACAAAAAAACAGCTCGGTGATACCAAGAAGGAGCTTGATGAGGCCGTGAAGAATATGAAGAAAAGGGACATAGCTCTCCACATAATAGCCAAGAAAACGGGCGCAATTCTCCCACCAAATTTGAATGATCTAAGCGACAATTGGGAGCCTCCTTCATGTGGTTCACGTCACTCACCCGATGTTTGTGAGGTGCAAGGCAATCCACCATCGCCGACCAAAAAAGGTAAACACACTAACTCACTTTTCGATCGCATTCTTATTCAAATTCTCTATTCGTTCTCTTAATAGTCTTAGCATGTTTATGACGATACTTTAAAAATGGAATCCACTATTTTAATTAGGTCAAGGTCGATGTCACATATCCATGCAAATTATATATCGATGGTGGAGTGAGGAAGCCTACTATGCATGTTGCAAATGGATTTTTCAATGAGTCGGCGAAGATGCATGGCGACGATAAAATTGCAACCGGTTTGGGGGAGTTTTGCTTGAAAAAAACTTTGGTTTTAACCGCTCAAATTCCCATACCCAAAGGCCCGTGTAAGGTTGTTGGACCGGCGGAAGGTATGTATTTACTTTGGCCTAGTAGGCTAATTGTTGTCGAGAGTTTAGGAGAGACTCAACCCGCTAGCCTATACAACCCAATTATGAGCGTTGCACGCAAGTTTGAGCCAAAAATTACAAAAAAAAATCCTCAACCCTTGACCACCCAAAAGATGTTGTAGTTAAATCTATGACACCGCCTATGAAGGTGTTGTATGATAAATTGCCTACACATTGCAAATTTGGATACTACGAATTCCCGGCTCCAACGGAATTATTTGGTGGTATTGGAAGGCAAATTGTAATGTGTTGGGGTGATTTTGAAGATCTATGGAAGGGTGACAAGGCAACCGAGCCCCTAATGTCCTTATTCCAATTGTAAGTCATTTTAATGTCGAGACTATATTATCTTGTGTGTTTTCAACCGCTGTTCTCCCCGTTGTTTTAACCATTCATCTTTTTTTTCTTAACTTTCTTAAATCAACTAGTTCAAAAACGGTTGAAGCCATGGATAGGCTTCCTATGCCCGAATCCAAGAATTCGGTCATACTGATGCAGAGCGATTAAGTTACATGAGAGAGGCTCTCGGTGTGGAGGACAAATTATTCTTCCTAGCACCACTCATTTCCGGGTAAGCATTTCATATTAACTAATTCTATACATTATTATCTCATGTTAACTTTTATGTTGTCATTATTGACAAATTTTTATGCATTTTTTATTTAGTAAACATTGGAACTTGGTTTTGATCCACAAAAAAAAAACAAACAAGTTTATTGGATAGATCCTCTCCATCGTCCACCAATCCCGTCTTTCGAACACCTCCTTAGACAAGTTTTGAATCATGTCAATCCCTCTAGGAGAGAGTTTGGAATGACTGAGATCAAGGTACTCTACACGTTTCTCCCTCATTAATAACACTAGTATTATCGACATCGATCGATTGTATTTAACAATGTGATCTACCTTTTGTGTTAAAGTACAAGAGACAAGTTAGCAGCTGGGAATGATGGTTCTACGTTATGTTGTATGAGCTCAAATTGGTAGCGGAACTTAACGAATTCGACAACGACCTTGAGTCCGTAAGTTCCAAATCTATAAGGGCATCTACCTTACAAATATTCATATGTTTGCGTCATATATTGAATTGTGTATGCTAATGCACAGATTTTCGAAGAGGATACAAGCCCCTACTCACCCGAAGACCTGAATCGACCGAGGAGTAGTATTGCATCAATTGTCGTAACTTCGCATGCATCTGCTCTAGTTAAAAATTGACGCATTATGTGTTATTGGCAATTGTTGTTGTATTTAGCGCATTCAAGTGATGTATTACATTATACATTCATTCTTAATACATCACAAACATTTGAAACATATGATTCTTCATTAGCGCCATTTAAGTACATTCGATTTTGTATTCAAAAGCCGAAATAAATAAAAATTTTATTTTTAAATTAATCATCCGAATAGTTTTCCGACTTCTGAATGTTACCCGGACAGTTCAACATTCTTCCGGCTATACTTCCGGTACCGGAAACATTACCCGGAAGAAATTACACTCTTTTTACTCATTTTCCCGACGGGTTCCCGGGTTAGCGTCCGGTTTAGTAAATGATATTTCCGGCTAGGGTTTCCGATTTCGTAACGTTACCCGGAACTACCTATTTTCCGCCACCATTTCACGGCGGCCGGATTACTGCCCGCGCCGGAATATTTTCCGGCTACCCGTCCGGGTCAGTAAACATTTACCTCCGGGTTACCGTCCGACTTCGTAACAGCCGGTGAAACCTCCGGCTAGGAGCGCGTTTTTACGAGTCCAGAAATTACTCGTCCGGGTAAGTTTCCGAACTCGTAAACGTTACTCGGCGGTTTCAACCGCCGAGTAACGGTGGCGCCAATTGCACGGCGGTCAAAACCGCCGTCCAATGCACACGGAACCGCCGTGTTCCTGTGCTGATTCCACTAGTGGCTCATTGTGATTCGGATTGGGCAGTGTGCCCGCTTATTCGTTGTTCATTGTCTGGATATTTTGTTATGCTTGATGATTCACCAGTTTCTTGGAAAACGAAGAAACAACCGACTAATCTCGTTCAACTGCTGAAGTGAAGTATTGGGTAATGACTTCTGTTTGTTGTGAACTTATATGGCTCAATTCTTTTATGTCATCTTTAGGAGTTACACACTCCACTCCTATGCGACTTTTCTGTGATAGTCAAGCTGCCACTCATATTGCAGTGAATCCGGTGTTTCATGCGAGGACAAAACACATTGAATTGGATTGTCATTTTGTTCGAGACCTTGTTCAGTCATGTGTTGTTGCTATGTATCATATTCGTACTTTGGACCAGCCTGCAGACGTATTCACTAAACCTCTTGGTAAACATCAGTTTCAACAATTACTTGGCAAGTTGGGCAACTGGATCTTCACGCTGCAACTTGAGGAGGAGTATTAGGATATTTTGTTATGATTTTATATTATTCCATTGTATGTAAATTAGGAAGTTAGAGTTGTGTGTCTAGCAGGTGTATGAGACTGTGTATTAGTGAGTATAGATATACATACTTAGTTTATATTTGTACCATACCTATAAAAAGTTGCACACTCATGTCAATACATCATAACATTATACACTAATATTCTTTACAATATTGATTCCAATTATTGTCATCGTTATTGGGTTATTCACAAAATTTTGAATGAAATTATTTTAAAAAGTATATAAGAATTATTCAAAGAAGTGAACTTTTATATGAATGTGTGGATCGAAGTCTAAAACAATTACTATAGAAATGTGCCATCGCCATTGGCCACCAATGTCTTAATTAAATAGCGTAAATTACATCCATGGAAAACCAAATTAAGAAATGAATTGGGTTCAAAATGAAGTCGAAATGGTATCAATGAGAGGACGCAAGGCATTAAAAAGATAGTCATATGCTGTTTGAGTTGGGTGAACCGAATCAAAGAAGACATATTTGGATTCATCGGGGCAGACCGGCGATGCCGGATTACACAAAGGCCCGACCTCAAGTAATCCCGTCCCACAACAACCATTATATGAGTCCATGAAACCTGCGAAACATATTGCACGTTTTATTTCCCAAGTTTGATCAAACGGTACGGAATTAAATATGCTGAATGGAACTGAAATAAATAAAAAAAAGAATGCATTGGAAAGTTGCACTAACCATAATTAGTTGGATTTGTGATCATGTCATAGAGAGGGTTATAAATGTCAGCATAAACTAATTGCAGGTTGGGTTGCTGCAGTTGAGCCAATAAATTTTGAAGGCCTTCATTATATTGCTTTGCCGCCGAACAGATTTTGTCCACGCATTCACGGTTCAGGCCGACCGGTTTATTGTACAAAGTTATCAGAACCGGCACACAGCCGATCGGTGGAAGTCCTGTAATCGCAATTCTCTGGGCTCCCTCTGCGATCAAGTCCTGAAGTTGTAATATATATTAAAAATATATTAGTATATTGTATGATTTCGTTATGCAGAATATTATAACCAGAAAATAAACTTAATATTGGTGAAGAGAATTATGTGCCGCATAATTAATAATGTAGCTCAGATATCATCATCAAAGAATTAGTAATCGGCAAGTTAGTTAGGTTTTGGAAAATTTAATTCTCTGGTCACTCAAATGATCTAGACTAATCAATAGATCATTTATAAATATACTAGTTTGATTAAATAAAACAAATTGAGTGATAACCATATCCCATGTGCCCGTCATTTTCTGCAAATTTTATTTTTAAAAAATAATTTAATTAAAGTGACAAATATATAAATCATATATATTTTTTATAATTACCTGGAGAAACTGATGAACATTGGTCAGTAACAATTCGTTGTACTGTGAAATTGAGTATTTTAACCGCTGAGGTCCAATGGCATAGTAATTTACGATATAATCAACACTCCCACAACTTATCAGAAAAAACGTCTTTTCCATCAGGCTTTGTGCTTTCATCTTCCCAACTGATGTTTCAACTCTTGCTTTGTATTCTCTATAGTAATTTAGTTGCTGTTGCAGTGAAATAACATTCTGCAATTTCCCACCAAAAAGAAATGAACAAACATAATCGGTTTGTATGAAAAGTACAGATAATTAGTGTTCTTGATCCCTGAAAATATTTCAACTTATTACACCATATTTCAATACAGTAAAACACTCATCAGATCAGCATAACACGAGACTCATTAGTACAATACTGTTCAGCTCAGCATATTTAAACTCTAATGAACACTAGTATCCCTATATTTTTTAAAATTAATTTTAATTAAATAAAATTATTGTTTATTAAGTAATAAACATTACTTTTTTATTCAGATTAAATGAACATTATTCGTCACTAATCGGCACGTCACTCTCTATTATATAATTAAGTGCTAATGAATCACACCACATATAATTAGTTTGTGAGAGCTACTGGCTATCAATTTCTTCCGTCTTATTATAATCTTGAATGCATGGGCATGCAGCATGGAGAGGTTGAATAGCTGGATATCATAAATGACCGACTACAAATTATTTAATTTTTGCATGGACACAACTTCTCTTTGATATTCTTCGTGTTTCAATATTTGAAAAAATAAAACAATTTATGTATTTTAATCACTTCAGGTAAATGAATAATGATAAATTAATTTAAGACTTCATTTTATGACGAATCAGAAAATTTGTTGTTTTTTTATATAGATAAGCGTTTACTGTTAAAGAGGGTAAAAGTGTTGTACGGTGAGTTTAGGAGTGACGGGATCGAAGCCGGAGGCTGCAGAGGCAAAGCTAACTCCGGTGATCAAATCCTGATCGCTAAGTGTCGGATCCAAATATGGAGGAACTGTTTCTTTCAGTCCCAGGTATTTTGCTGCACAAGAAACAAGAATACAGAAGCGACTGAGGGCAACAGATCCAGACATATACATCTACTATTTGATTGCATGGAAATCGTAATGTTCAAATGTTCCCTCACAAATTAAAATGTGTGCTATTTGTAACAAAGAAAACGAGTTTTACTGACTAAAAAGTAAAAAGCAACACTGTTTGTTAGACTAAAATGCTTAATTCACAAGACAAGTTTATGCAAGATTACCTTTATGAAACCCTGAGGTTCTATGCACCTTGTTTGTATAGTACGAACTATATGAGACTATTTTACGTAAACTAAATATATACAATCTTAAAACAATTAATTATAAGTTTAAATGGTGGACTATATATATATATATAATATATAATAAAATACCGACGGCTTAAAATAAAATAATTTGTCAACTGGTCTTGACCATTTGGAATGTTTTTTTGAGGAATGTTTTTGAAATGTATATATTTTTGTCTTCCAGCTGTTACGTTGAAGGATTATTTACCCTAAATTTCATTTCCCGTGGGATCACATTCGTTACTGAGCTGTTATATATGTGCCCTATTTTATACAACCTAGCTACTAGCTACACTAAAATGGAAGATATATAGAAAAGCTTACCAAGCGAATCGGTAAAGAGCTTGCCGTTGGTGAACCTGCCGGTCGGAATTTGGTCGGGAAAATCTTTTCCGTACGGTGGAAAATCGCTCTTCACGATAGTCTTTATATAATTATTATTTCCGGCGTCAACCGTAGAATCACCAAAAATAAGGACACAAGAAACGTCAAAAGACTTTCCGGCGACTTGGGAATGGCAAACGACGAGAAGAGCCATTATGCACAAAACCCATATTTTGGATGACTTCATGCTTTTCGTTAATATTGCACAATTGCGAAAAATCTCACTCTCGCTATATAGGCACAAATTAGTGCTATATGTCACCCTCAAAATTAGTGCTTTATTATGTTTGTTCAAACTGAGAAGTCATTTTTCTAATTGTGTATGATACCGACATATACTTAACCATTGTTCCATTGATATTGGAAAATCATACAATACACTGAATTTGCGTATAAATTTGTTTGTATACAACATAATTAAATTGATAAATGCAAATTAAGAAGAATGAAATTGTAAATTAACAAAATGCGCAAACATATAAAGACAAAGTCTTATGGGATTTGTACTAAATTTTAGGCAGTGACAAATATAAATAATTTATGGACATACATGTTTTATTTAAAGTTACAACAAAATTTATAAGAACGAACATTCAATAAAATTATTGACCATATTGTACGGATGTTAACTAACAGTTGACTGCATGTTGACTGGCGTTGATCGAACGTTAACTAATAGTTGACCGGGGCGTTGATTTTGAGAATTTCCAATTAAACAGTTATTTTAACTTAAATACTTTACTTTTCAACTTAAAATCCTTGATTTTTTTCATAGTTTTTATTCAAACTTCAGGGCTTCAGTTTTAAATGTTTTCTGTTTAATCTAAAATATATGGTTTTTTAGGTTTCATAGCTTTCAAGTTCAAGCTCCATTTTTTCAACCTAAAGAACTTACTCTTTAGAATTTCAATTTAAAAGGATTGATTTAATCTAAGTATCTTGTTTTTTTATCTAAAACCTTTGCTTTTCATAGTTCCAATTTAAACTCCAAGGTTTCAGTTTTAAATGCCTTTCCAAATTTAAAATATATATTTTTTAAATGAATCCATCCAAAGGATGGGGGAAGTTTATTTGGCTCCCCTAACCATATAAAAATCACCAAAATATTAATTTTGGATATCGTTTTGGAAACTCACCACTAAATAAAGTGGGAGACAAAAGAATAAAGACATAATGGTTCAAACATACCCATGAAGCAAGATTGCTTCCAAAAATGATGGAGCCTATACATTAACTAAGTAGAGAAAAATAGTAAAAACTAGGACTATCATGAGAAAGAGTAGATCTAGAACCTATTAGCGAATTGTTAAACAAAACACAAAGCGGCACTAGACAACAACTCTGTCTGTGATGTCCAAAATAGGCTGGCAGATTTGAAAATGCCATGTTATAACATGAGTGCCTGGATTGAGTAGTTGGTGCTGTGACAGCAGCTTTCTTGTCAAGTCCTCCTCTTGATATTCTACATTATAAACCTGCAATAGAGAACCAGAAGAATGAGCGTAGCAGCTGAAATTAGGGAGGATGAAATCTAATAGAAGGAGTACCTAATTTATCTAAATAAAGTAAACCTCTAGCTTCCAATGGAATTTGTGAGAAAGATACAAACTGTTCACTAGTTTTAGATGATGCAGTAAATTTTGCCAGACAGTCAGAGACTAAGTTGCCTTCTCTATGAATAAACAGCAAAGGAATTTTCAAGTGTTGATGAATGTCATCTACCAAATTAAATAAATTCCAATGAGCAATACAAGGATCTTTGATCATTTTGATAGCTTCTGCACAATCAGATTCTATGCACATAACTTGTTGGTAGGACTCAGCAACAGATAAACCCAGCCCAATTGCTAGTAGTTCAGCATGTAGAGAGGAAATAGCATGAGTGTAGCATGAGTTTAAAATATATGATTTCATAGGTTCCAAAATTCCTTTTTCCAACCTAAAGAACTTAATTTTTTTATAGTTTAAATTTAATACATTTATTTAACTTAAATACCTTGTTTTACAAATTTAAACCCATGTTTTTCACAATTCCTATTTAAACTTTTGCGTTTCAGTTTTAAATGCATTATTTTTAACTTAGAAAATCTGATTTTTAGGTCTCAATTATAGAAACCTTTTTTCAAACCTAAAAAAAATTCTTTTTAAAATTTCAAATTAAAACGGTTTATTAAAACTAAATACCTTTTTTTTCAACCTATAAACTTTCAGAGTTCATATTTAAATTCTAGCGAGTCTTAAATGCTTTTGTAAAAGAAAATTAAAAACCTATTTTTCAACCTAAACACCTTACATTTTAGATTTTAAATATTAACCAATTAATTTAACCTGAAAGCCTTTCTTTTCAATCTAAAAACGTTATTTTTCATAGTTTCTAACCTAAATTTTATTGAATGGCCAGTCAAAATTTGAAAATTTTAATATTTACCCAAAACTTTGAAAATGAAGTTTTTCTTTACCCTTTCCCTTGTATATTTTTTTGTTTAGAATTCTCTGCTTAAAATTTAGCCTGACTTACACAGATAGTCTCAGAAAATAAGGTACAAATAAACTTCGTATACATATCCTAGAGAAGTATCATATGTATACAATAATTGTCAATGTTTATTAAGAAAGATGATAGTAAATGGGATATGGTAGAGGAGGATGAATAGTTTAGTTATGGAAAAGTCCTATTTCAAAATATAATTCATTTTTAAGGATACATCAGAGACGAAGTAAAATGATGGTAATAATTTACTAGGCATGGCTATAATTATTAGTAAGCTACAGTATATTCCAAAAAAAAAAAAAAGCGTCAGTATATTATCAGTGACCCTATATTTATTTTAGATCGAGTCTAATTTTGTATATTTAAAATCTATTTCATTTCCTCTTTTTTTAGAGAGGAAAGAAACTAATGTACGGTAGGCAATAATATAGTATTCATTACTGATATAATTATAAATTGTAGTAAAATATCTTTGGCTGATCATGACATATATTAAGGCGTCCAGTTCAACTTAGTTAGTGATGTACTGTGCTGATCAGTGTAGCTGTGCTGATGAGCGCTGAACTGTACTGATCAGTGTTGTGTTGTGCTGATCTTGTGTTGAATAGTGGTGAAAAGGTTGAATAGTGTTAATTTGAGTTGAAGAAAAAACACAATGTTTATTACTAATGAACAAAAAAGTTTACTTAATTAATATTATTTTTACAAAACATAAAAATAGTGTCCATTTAGAGTTTAAATGCATGAGCTGAAAAGTGTTGTGCTGATGAGTATTGTGTTGTGCTGATGAGTGTTGTGTTGTGCTAATCAGTAATTCAGTATTGTGCTGTGCTGAAATGTGTTGTAATAAATTGAACTGGACAGGGCCTAAATCCATAAAAAGTTGTTCGCTTATATAAAGCAACGGATTCCTAATTTTATCAAATACGAAAGTGCAATCAATCATATCATATCATACCTATGATAGATTGTTTTTTTTTATATATAAAAACTGATAGATCACAACAGTTCACTAGCGGATCAGCTGGCCACGAAGCACAATGCAAAAATGGAGAAACCACGGTGCAAGAACCGTCGTCTAACGCCGTGCTTTGCAATATAAATTCACTGCCGTGCTTTTTATTTTCGAAATCGAAAATATGTTATCCTTCTCGAAACTAATCTTTACGAGTTCGGAAATAATGCCTTTAGGAAAGAGAGCTTGATAAGCACTTCCGACATCGGAGATATCTCCTCGGGAGGAAAATTGATGTCGTAATATATTTGTTCCGAGTAATATTTCGAGCTCAAAATTCAGATGTGTCGTGAACCCTAGTCATTTTACGCCATCAGAATGCAGTTGGTAGTTATCGTTACGTTTGAGTTCACGGCCTCAGGAAGTGTAAACGAAATCAGTTTCCTTGTATGTTTGCGCAATCGGAATTTAGTTTGTAAACAGTCTTCAGAACAATGTTCAGATGTTGTGGATGAAGAAAGAAATCAACATTCCGATCCAAATGTCGGCATCGGAATACATTTGATATGAGATGGAAGGTCGACGCCAGCCGAGATGCTCCTATTCAGATGGCTATGGTCGGTTGGTGTTAAAAGGTGTAGGGCCGGTTCGGCCAGCCTTATCCAATAGACCAGTTGCACTCTTTTCGCTAGCACAAAAGAGTAAACAACTGCTCTTGACCATAGGATAGGGAGCACAACTAATAGGTGCAGACATAGGACATGAAATGGAAATATGACCCAATCCAGTTAACAACTGGATAGTATCATTATAGTCATGCCCAATGCGAGAATGTCATGGCTTAAATGGGACTTGGAGGTTTCCTAGACGAAAATCGTCCAAAAACAGAGAGTCACCATTTTTCAAATAATAAAGTCCTTCGATATGACGCCCTACAAATTACTTTACCGGTATGCTTGTGCTCAATCGCAAAAATGTCATTATTAAATATAATTATAATGGTTAATTCACCTATGAGTTTACTAATAGATAATAAACTCCTAGTGGTGTCAGGAACCACCAAAACTCCACAAATAGAGAAACCAAAAAATGACACTGGGCAATATGAGAATTAGGTACTACATCAAAATTTCCGACAAAAACATAATTAAAACCATGATAGGGTTGTATCTTAACAAGGTGATTAGGGCTTGAAGTCATATGGGATGTGGTACCTGAATCAACAATCCACTTATGATGTTGAACCATTCGAACAAGCCCAAAACAATGCTTTATTTGCAATCCAACCAGTGGAGCGATCTTCCCGAAATAAAAGATTTAAATATGAGATGCTGAGTTAGGCTAGTTCGCAACATAAAAGTGAACAAAGGAAACGCCTTGATTACCCAAGTCAACAAAGAAAAGAGGCTAGAGGCTATTTAACAAAACGCTGCTAGACAGAGAAAAGCCTGCAAGCCACGACCAATAGTGAAGTCGTGCATGTAATCACGCGCTGACAGGTGCGTGGATATCAAAATATGACCGCGCATTATGCGCGACTGCGGTTTTCTGTGGGCGCATGTTGCGATTGAATTTTAAACGGACACGTCAGAAACGATGAAAACAACAATCAATCAATGACACAACGACGAGCGATCAAGATAAGATGATGATCGGGCCAGCGAGTTTGGTGAGGATGATCAGTGGCGAGATGATGAGCAGGCCAAGCGATTTTGGTGAACGATTGGCGGCGAACGAGCATTGATTCCGATGATGATGGCGATGGATGAGCAACGGCGGTGATGGCGAATATAATCGTGGTAGAAATGGCGTTTGATTTGATGATAACATAGTGTGATGACGATGAGCAGAAGGTGATGACACTGGTGATGTACTGGTGGCACAACGGCAGTGCCGGCGCACTGGGGGTACGGTGGTGGCAGCGCGGCAGTGGCACACCGGCTGATGGACGACAATCTAGTCAATTACAAAAACATATAAAATTAGGTCTAGGAACGTTTTGCAACTAACACCATGATAGAGAGGAAATGTGAATGATAGAGGTTGCATGTCAGTCATCAGGGCCGGCCCAATAGTGAAATATTGCACTATTGGACTACTTAATTAGTTATATTTTTTAATATCGGGGGGCCTATTTTGTTACATCGCCTCAGACCCTTAAATACTTAGGGCCGACACTGTCAGGGCCGGCCCAATAGTGAGGCCAATGAGGCCTGCGCCTCAGGTCCGAAATTCAACTAATTTTTTAGGCCAAATGTTTTTAAAAATTACACCTAATTATATATTAAAAAAATCAGTATTTTGGGCTTGTTTTTAATTAAAATCCAAGCTTTATTTGGGCCCATTTTAAAACAAAAAACAGCCTTTCAAAGCCTCTTTTTATATAAAACGAATTTCATATTTAAATAATATCAAAAAGGAAAAAAAGGGTGCTTCACTCATGCAGAAGGCTTCATCTTTTGAAGTTTGGATGGTGACCACTTTTATTTTTTACTTTTCGATCATCTTTATGTAAATCGTACTCAAATTATCTTTATTCTTTTATTGAGATAAACACACGAAATCTCAATTTCAATATATCTAATATATATAAGATCAATTATGAGATGGGCAAACATATTTTATTTTTGTGCAATTGTGCTAATGTGTTTTTTGTTAATCTTGATTTGATTGAATAATTTTGATTGGTATTGAACTTGAGTATAAATATTATATATGTAAAAGGTTGTGTATGTGTCATGTGTGTGCGGTGTACGTGTGTGATTTGATGTGCAAAATTTATGTTTTGATTACTTTAATATATATACATAATGCATTAGTATACACGATGTCTTGTTTTAGAGACTAAAGAATAAAAATGATAGGAGATATGTCATATGTGCTATTAGACAATTTTTGAATGTTTATGCTATATATGTTTGTCGGGTTTGATATATTGAGTGGATTAGCTACATTTTCTATTGAACATGAATTAGTTACAGAATTTGATTATAAAAATTTGATTAGTGAATTTCCTTCTAAGAAAACAAGTAGAATTTAACTACTTAATTAAAATATTGCACTATATTTTGAAATATTGTATTTTTTAAAAATAGTAATTAAATTAGTTATATTTTTTAATATCGGGGGGGCCTATTTTGTTACATCGCCTCAGGCCCTTAAATACTTAGGGCCGACACTGTCAGTCATTAATACAAATATAAACAATACAAAGGTAAAAGAATAAATGGGTAAAATCATAACTAATACAGACTGAACTCAAGGTCCAATTAATACTACTCTTTTACAAAACTTTACTCCAAAAATTGGATGGAAATAATCAGAGAAATAGTTGAGAACAATGATCAAACCATGTCTAAGAACTTAATGACCACAGCTCAGCTTGCTGCTTGCTGCCACATTCAATTGTCTCTTGGACATCTCATTGTGGTGGCCTGGTCGACATCTCATTGGGCTCGATCTTTGTTGAATTTTAGCGAGCTGAACTCGAACATAACAAAATAACAAAATGTAATATATAGGCGAGCTCAAACATGCCCAAAACTCGGCTCGGCAGTTCGTGCAAACAGATCACTAAATACTCCTTGCAAATTGTTAATCCAAATCAAATTACCATCTGAAAAATATCAAACTATTCAAACAATGATTAATTAGTTAGAAACATTCCTGATCGTAGAAACAAGATCAGTGAAACAACTAATTTTTGACAAGGGCATCAATGAGAGGACGCAGGGACTTGAAAAGGTACTGATATGTGGCCTGAGTTGGATGAACTGAATCCCAGAATACAAACTTTGAGTCATCTGCGCATGTGCCCGATTTTGGATTGCACAATGGACCTGCATCTATAAGTCCACTCCCACAGCAACCGCTATTTACGTCTGTGAAACCTGCCATCCAAAAAATTAAAATTAATCGAATCAAAAATGAGAATTAGCTGCGCATTATCATTATTCCAATGGGTATATCTCTGATATAGAAATATAACAATTATTTAAAAATGAACTCTTATATCAATACTTGGTTATAGAAAGAGGACAATCACAGCTAACAAACTGTGCCATGGGGCATCTAAGAAATTATGACAACCGTGAATGTCAATCAGGCCTGCCGTATCATCAAAATCATTTAATCATATTCACATCTTACAAACTACCTAACAACTCAAACATATTATTTTTCAGAACGTAAATATATATAACACAAAGCTACAGCAAAAATATTCACTGACCATATTTAGCCGGATTGTTGATCATGTCGGTGACCGGAGAGTAAATGTCGACATAATGTAAATGGACGTTGGGGTGCTGGAGGCGGACGGTATTCAGCAATCTTTCAAGCCCCTCATTGTATTGCCTTGCAGCTGAAGAAATGTGGTCAACGCATTGTCGCTGGTCAAGCGCGCTATTTGAGTACAACGTTATCACCACCGGCAAGCAACCACCCGGCGGCAGCCCCGCCACCGCTATCGCCTGAGCTCCCTCCGCCACCAAACCCTAATTAATTAAATTACAGCAAAATCTGAGAAAACATTCTTCACACAGGATTTTGTGAAAACATACTGCAGTTTAATGGAATACTATTATCTTGTACTCCGTAAACTTAATAGATCTATGTGCAGTAAATATAGATGCGTACGGGAAATCCAGTAATTCTGAATGATTGATGTATAGTAGATCTTGTCCAGCTGAGCAAACGTTTACTGCAGCCAGAATTAGTTATTGTACGTCGTTGAGATTTCATTTTCATGCACAGTTGATTATTGAATGCTTCCGTTTTAGGTAGCTGTTGGAGATCTACGTACACCCAGATTAATTAATATCTTGTTTCAGATTAAATGTGTTTAAATAAGTTTAACTTAGTTTGAATCAGATGAATACCCATCTAAAACAGTACTCCAGATCTAAGATAGCGAACCTGAATCAGCTGGTGCATAACTTTTAAGAGAAACTGCTGGTAATCTGAAACTGAGACACTGAACTGCCTGAGTGGAGTACTGAAGTAATTCACAACATAATCGTTCGTCCCGCAGCTGATAAGGAAAACCGTTTTCTTCATCTGAATTCTCGCCTTCTCCTTTCCTACTGCTCTTTCAACTCTGCCTTTATATTCTCTGAAATAGTTGAACTGCTCTTCTATTGTTATTGAACTCTGCAGAACAAAGAAATTTCCCGTGAATATTTAAGATGGTGGGGTAAAAGGAGAAGGGAGAGGACAGTAAAAAGAAAGTTAGGTACGCTGAGCTGAGCAGTGAGAGGGTCAAAGCCGGTTCCGGCAGAAGCAAAGCTGACTCCAGTTGTCAGATCCTTGGTGGTGAGTGATGGGTCCAAATATGCTGGAATTGTATCTTTTATCCCCATGTATCCAGCTGTGACAAATAAATAAAAGGTTACCACCTGCGCCACTTTATTTTGTACTATACTCAGGGTAAATTTATTGACCTGAATTTACTGTCCTGCTAGATGTAATCCGTATTTCGCTTATATGTTGTCCGTATTTTTGTTATATGATCATATATACAATGATTATGATATATATATAACTGATTTGCAAGTGTATGTAATATAAATAATATATATATATATATGATGCATATATTTGATATACATAATTATTGATCATATCATATATATCGATGATAGGTGCAGTCCAACACTACTTTCGGTGACAGCATACATATCTTAGTAATGTTGGAGTAATTAGCATAATCCTTTCATTTTAAATCTCATAATTTGAAGAAATGAAAGCAAATAAAATAAAATTAAATGTTTCACTCTTTTTGTTTGATTAAAATAAATTAACATAAAATGAATAGAAATAAATTAAGTACTCTTTGTATGTTGATATTAATATAATTGATAATAATAAAAAATAATTTTAGAATTTGTGGAAAAAAAATTACACTACTTAAACGACACTTGAATAATTTTAATATTCTGAGGCATGGAAAAGTTTAATATGTACTAGAAATGAGAAGGAAAAGTGAATTTTGAATGAAATTGGATTATGGTGAATCGATATATATTATGCCTTTTAAATGAATTTGTTTACAGCTTCTGGATACCTTTATAAAAGGTGATGGTCCTTGTTTGGAATGCATAAATGTGACGGATGAGAAAGACAATATATATACAATGTAGGGGCCAAAATGGAGCTTGCTGATTGAATTTGAAACGGTTGACGAATTCTGACTAAATTTGTGAAATTTGAACCAAAGTGGAAACTCCTTTTAACTTTCCTTAAAAGGCAGTCTATCATGGCGAGTTGACCATTACACCATTACTCCTAATACCCAATGCAAAAGAAAATAACTCCACTTTTGTCTTGCTTATTTTAATTAGATTGTAATAAAATAATATTAAAATATTCATGGAATGGAAACATATTCTTTCACACAATAGGAATGATGCATAATTATCTACTAAACTGAACTGAATAAAGTGGAAATTAAAGATTTTCATCCTTATCTTTCACCAAAACTCAAAACATGAAACAATTGATTGTATATTTACAGAGTTCAGAACATGATGAATCTAGTCAATAATAATATGTATACTTACTTATCAAATATTTACATCTAGCTATTAAATATATTAATTAAACAGAAGTCAAACGTATGGAAAATATATCTTGGATCGGAAAAACTACACATACACACAGTAGATGAGTTATTTATATCTAAATATATAGTAATGTAATACAACATACATAAAATGGTTACACAAGCTTACTTACTAATTAACTTGTTGAAATGAATAAATTTGGTGATTTTATATTGAAAACCAGTTACTTCACTAGGTCCAAATTAAATATTAAGTGACAATACAATTTCTCTTAACTATGTATTATAATTCATGAAACAGTAGTTTATGATTTGAACACGTATTTAATTATTACATAGATGAGTTCAGACATTCAATGTTAGACTCTTAAAAACTTATTTATTAAATTAATAAAACTAATGAAAAATATTATTTACTTTCATTATAACTTGGTAAAATAAATTGGACCTGAATTCGCAAAAAATATCATACGAAATTGCGTTGCATAAAGATTGGAGCTAGGAATGGAATCTCTATAGCAACAAGTGGCTGAAAAACAATCCACGAGTCCGATAAGAAAAATCATTTCGTGTTATAATTAGAAATTAAAGTTATTAAAGATGTAATTTCTATTTTCTAGTACGTGTTACATATATACGGATGAATTAAGCATAGAGAAAAAGATACTCACAGATAAAATCAGTGACAAGCTTGCCATTAGTAAACCTGCCGGTGGGAATGTGGTTGACGAAATCTTTCCCATAAGGCGGGAAGTTGCTCCTGAAAATGGTACCTATGTAGTTATTGTTCCCCGGGTCGACGGTGGAGTCTCCGAACACAAGAAGACAAGACATGGCCGGAGATGAAGAATGGTTGAACGGCTTCTGCTCTCCGGCGACTTCAGCATTTGCAGAGAAAAGCAATGCCAGAGAATAATGGGAAACAAGAAGAAGGAGTACATTAAGCCTCTGAACTAGCATCATGGCGTTCTAGCTAGTTGTGTGACTGACAAGACGTGTTGATGGGTGTGTATTTGAAGTTATTTGTACTTTTATTTGTACCCGGTTAGGTGTGCTTGTGTTCGGTTAATCTTGAAAGGAAGAAGAGATTTATAAGTAACGAATTGCCGTTCTTATTGATGTACCTAAATCATTGTTGACCGTTCTTATTGAGATACTAATCCATAAGGTATTGCTGATCATGTAATTCGAGTATTGATTTAGGGATATAATTAACAATAACTGTGACCCAACCTATAAGGTACCGTGAATAAGAGCAAGTCCAACAGTTTTGCTATAATAGTAAATTTGCTCAAATATGGAGAATTTGAGTCTTTTTTGAACTCCAACAGATTTTCCATCCCATTCTCCATAATAGGAAAATGGAAGAGAAAGAAGGTTTGGTTCTCCAAATTTAGAGAATGAGAGAGAAGATTTGGAGAACCAAAATTTAATGCTATATGCATTGTTTTTTGTTATTTCACTCATTAATTGTTTCTCTTCAATAATTTTAAATGATAATATCTTAAAATAATTACAATAAAATTTTATCAAAAATACATATTCTAAAAATATGCATAAAGACGATCGTAACAAGATCACATATGACTATTTTTACATGTACATATCTATTGATATTTAATAATCAAATATAATCTATTTTCCAATAAATATAAATTTACTAAATTTTAAGGTCATAAATATATTTATTTTGACGTTTTATATAAGTCATAACGTATAAATTAAAATATTTTACTAAACATTTTATTTCTTATGGTTGAAAATAATAACTTGTAACAAAAAATCGAAAAAAGATGAGTCTAATTATTCATAATTACAAAAGTAGTTATATTATAACTCAGGATGTGTTATTTTTATAAAATGTAATTTTATTATTTTATAAGTTAGAGTGAGTAATTTCAAATATGAAATATTATTGTAATATGTATTTTAAGTTAATTATTTATTTGTTCATCATTATTTGGACTTATTGAATATATGATCAAAAAATAGAAAACAATAGGATAAATGTATAGTAATAAATGTCAATAAATTATAGGGAATGGAAAATGGAGAAACTGTTGGAGTTGAGGTAAAAAAATATGGGGAATATGGGATTTGCTTCCCTATTATGGAGAATGTGAGTAGATAATCTGTTGGACTTGCTCTAAAGCAACTGAACATGTTTGTTTCCTATCTACTTTTTTTTTTTTTTTTAACTCACCTATTTATTATATAGATACATAACTATGTTAGAAGACACCACCATTAAATTTCGTTAACCACAATGAAATTTGTACTCCATCCATTGACTAGGTTTGAGACGCCCTCCTAAGAAGACCCATGACTGCTTCACCAACGAGCCACCAAACCACCGAAACATGAATCACCAATCGGACCACCTTGAACCACCTGCAGTATGGGAGATCACGGTGGGGACCAACAATACGGTCCCTTGAGCTATCCATAGCCCATTAACACTGGGTATAAACCCTTTTCAATAATTACTCTAAAATTCACAAATTATTGTCAGGAGTGTGACTTGAACCTGGAACCTCTCAGTTATGAGAGGGTGGTTTTACCACTTCAACCAGACCTCATTCACCATTTCCTGTCTGCTTTGTCGATAATTAGCAAGAAAGTTTACATTAACTTTCTCATTAAAAATAAACCTAGTTAGATCTCGTAAAATTCTCACTAAAATTGATATAACTATTCTTGCACTAGTCCATATTCTTTCAAATTTAGAAATATTTTAATGATAAACAATAGCCATTAGTGCAAATAATATGTACTAATCCATATTCTTAACTATCAATGCAAAGAACTAAAGTAATTTCTAGATCTCTCTGTAGTCATTTTATTACTCTTTAAACGAACTAAAATTGTTCTGTTATGATCTTCTAAATATATGTGATTACCAAAAGGTATATCGTCAAATCTCCACTTCTTATTTACCCTCGAGTTAGTCTCCACGTTTCCGTTCCTCTATTTCACTAATACTATCTCGTTCAAATTTTGTCACTACCGGCTTCTTGTTCAGATTATGGACCAATCTAAGTCTCGTGATTATTGTGCGACTCTCAAAGACCCGAAATTGGTTGGTGCTATGGTTGAGGAAATGAATGTACTTCGACATCAGAAGACTTGGGAGTTGGTACCTCGACTCTCGCATGCCAACATAGTGGGCTCCCAATGGGTATTTCGGCTAAAGTATCGAGCAGATGGTAGCATTGATCGCTACAAGGTTCGGATGGTTGCTGGGATACTCTCAATTCCAGGTTTCGACTTTGATCACACTTTCAGTCCAGTGGTCAAAGCCGCAACCGTGCAAACAGTGATTGCAAATTTGCGATTGCTACTTTAAGACGGTGGCCTCTACATCAACTTGATGTCGATAATGCTTTTCTCAATGATTTTCTTGACGCTCCAGTTTATATGGCTTCACATATTGGCTATAAGGATCCAGCTCGGTTTGATTATGTTTGTCGTTTGCAGAAGGCCATCTATGGACTCAAACAGGCTCCCCGTGCTTGATTTGATCGGTTCAGCTCTTATCTACGGCAACTTGATTTTTAGTGTAGTTTTTCTGCTTATTTGATTGTCTGAATTGGTTTTGTTTGTGAAAATTCATGCCCCCTCATCCCAGTGTTTACTTTACTGAATGTTTTCTTAGTGATAATTGTGTTGTCTGGATTGGTTTCGTTTGTGAAAGTTCATGCCTCCCTTCATCCCAGTGTTTACTTTACAGAATATCTTCTTAGTGAAAGTTGTGTTTTTTATCATTAACTTTTCATAAAAGTGAAAGAATTCGTTAGTCTAATGTGATCTGAGAAGTTGATTGAAATTTGCTGTCAAAATGTTCTCTTTATGATGATTTTTGAATAAATGATGGTAGAACATGGATTCAGTTTATGATTTCAGTAGCAATTAGAAAGTTATAATCTTTGTACTAATGTGCAGTTAAATTCACATACTTTGATTAAGAATTTCTCACACAAAATGACATGCATGTGATTGTGGAGAAGGAATCCTTGAATGATTGTTGCAATTCAGTAATTGTCATGAGAAAAACTGTAAAAAAGTGATTGTAAAGCTACTGCATTTTTAAGCAGATTGTGAGTATGATGGCTTTTATTCGCATGATGTTTAGTTGTTTGCATTATTTTCAGCTCTGAACCTTAAACTATGATTTTGGATCAAGTTAGGATTAGTTTTATGCACAAGTAAAACAATGAAAACTGCAATTTCAAAATGTAATTTGTTCCTTTGGTACTCTGTTCTTGGCAGCAGCATGGAACATACTTTAAAAATTCATAACTTAACAACCATGAATCGTTTTTGGCCAAATTTTGCACTTTAGTAACCTTAGAACTCTGACCTACAATTTAGAAACAAGAATGGATTTATTTGGTTAAGAATTGGGCAAGAAATAGCACTTTAAACATCTGAATTTTATTCTCATACTTTTTTTTCCGTTAGCAATCTGATTTCTACCTCAAAAATTCATAACTTGATAACCGTAACTTCTTTTTGACTAATTTCTGAACTACTGTAATATTTGAAATATGAAGTATGATTTATAGTAAAATATTTGCTAGTTTAACTAAGAACTGAACCAGATAAAATGTGTTTGAATGACTGTAGTACTGAGAGCTATTTAATATAAGTTTGCGAATCTGCTTCATATCTATGGGTGCTTTATGAATTGCGAGTCAGTGAGTCAAACATGTGGATCTAGGGTGTTATCTTGTGATTTTTTTTATGAAAGAAAACAAGATTGTATGAAGTTCTCTGTTAGATAAGGTCATTAGTTGGTTTGGCCCTGAAAGTTATGCAACTGAATGAGTTAAAGTTTGCATTTTTGCTTATGTGTGTGTTCATGCTTTGTTGACAGGTGATGAAGGAAAGTAATGTCCGCAACATTGTTTCATCTTATCTAGTGCATAATTGCTTCGGTCAAATAGTGGAATCGTTTGCTTCTTGTACTGGGATGCAACTGTCTGTTGATAGTCTTGAATGGATGGAGAAAAGGAAAGGTTAGTTATCTGGTTTGAGTTATAGTTTGTTGCGAGTTTTATATTATTTGATAACTGTTTAGCTTCTTTTTTCTGAGAGTTGCAAGGCCTCATGGATATTGTGTTAGCAATGTCGAACACTTTTTGTGGCCTGTTTGATGATAATGCCATAACATCAGAAAACATGTATGGACTTGAAGGCTTAGCGTTTCGCTCGATGCAAGGCCGGGTTGGATCAGAGAGCTTGATGCAAGGCTGGATTGGATCATTAACTTTATGTTGATGCAAGGCTTAGTGTTTCGCTCGATGAATGCTGGGTTTTGAGGTTCTTGCCATCTCTGGTCTTGATCCAAAGGTTTTGCAGTTTCTTAGGCCTACTATTGTGTTAGGTTTGTGCAGAGATTTCGGTTGTTTTAATACAAAAGTGTAATAAATTGCGTTAGATTTGTACAAAGATTTTGTTGTATTATTGAATAGAAACAATTCCACAATATAGTTATTTTTGAGGTGAAGAGTATTTATTCGGGTATGTGGAACTCTCTGGTCCATTTGGATCGGAGAGCTCATTTTTTTTACCGAGCAGAATGGACTTGAGACATCGCAAGCTGTCCAGCTTGCTATAATAGATTTGACTTGAGATTTCGCAAGTTGTTCCGCTTGCTAGGGTTTTCTTTAACACAATGAGCTTTCTTGCGAACTCGCAAGACGTGTTTAAGGCGGAAGGCCTCTGCTTTGAAGGTGGAAGAAACGCCTTAAAACTGAAAACCTTTAAGGCGGAAGAGGAACCGCCTTAAAGCTATTTTAGGTTTTAAGGCAATACCGCCTTAAATGCTACAATTTTGTGGTAGTTTGAGTTACTTTCTTGGTGTTGAGGTGTCTGCTACACCATCCGGCCTCTTTTTTAGACAGGCCAAGTATGCTAGAGATATACTTAATTAGTCGAGCTAGTATGATCGATGTTTCTCCGCTGACCACTCCATTTGTACCACTTTCGCAGTTTCACAGTAGCACCAGTTAGAGCTGGCAAAACATTACCGAACCCGAAAACCCGACTGATTATACCAAACCCGAACCTGGAATAAGACCCAAATAGTGATACCTGTTTATTGACCCGAACCTGAATTACACCCGGTACACCCAAACCCGAACTAAAATTTTCAGATCCGATAGGACCCGTACCCGAACAGAAAACCCGAATCAGACCCGAACCCGAAAAACACCCGAACCTAGTCTAAATCAAAACCTGAAAAACATCCAAACTTGAATAACACCCGATCCTAAAGGCGCCCAAATCGATATTCGCCCGATAATTTGGACTCAAATCAAACAGTAACTATTTGACATGAATGAAAAGTCAACTAATATTGTTTGTGTAAGATAAACTTATAAATACATATATAGTGAAAACATTACACATAAAGAAGACTTGGGAGTTAAAATAAAAAATTTATCATTGATCTAATAACTATTACATATTAAGATTAAGTTATGCTTATAACAATGTTATATGTTATTAATTTATTATAGTCTCCGTGGATATAAAGTTCTCATTATATAGTCTTGAATCATAAAAAAACTATTTGGGCACAAACTTAATTCTACTATATAATATATGTTTATCAAATGTTTAAGATGAATAAAATTTATGTTCATTATAAGTTTATAAATTAAAAATAAAATAATTTTTAACTAAATATATATGAACGTGATCCTAGCTGAGTATATCCGAATCAAACTCAACTCAAAAGAGATTGTATCCGAAATCAAACCAATTTAAAACCAAATCCAATCCGAACCCGAAAGGATGAAACCCAAATCCGAATCAAACTCGATAGATTTTCAAAACCACTGACGAGACCCAAACCCGATACAATGTAATTCAAACCCGAACCGAACTCGATATTTTTTCAAAATACCCGCTAGGATCCGAACCCAAACAAACCCGATAAAGACCCAAACCCGAATAAAAACTGTATACCCGAACTATACCCAAACCCATTAGGTGTCACTGAAACCCGACCGATAGACCCGTTTTGCCAGGTCTAGCACCAATGCACCATTCAGATTTCCGACTCTCTATAGGTCTCTAGTTGGGGAACTTCAGTATTTGACCATTACTCGTCGTGATCTGCCATTTGCGGTGAATTCTCTTAGTCAATATCTCCAGGACCCTCGCGAGGATCACTTTGTTGCGGTTATCCGGATTCTTCATTATGTGGCTGGCACACCTCATCATGGTCTCACATTTCGCTCATGAGACTCTTCTACTCTTTGTGCTGATATTTGTGCTTACTCAGACTCTGATTGGGCCCGGTGTCTTGGAGACTCGGCGATCGACTTATAGCTATGTGGGGATTCTAGGCGATAACTTTGGAGTTTGGAGTGTCAAGAAACAACTTATAGTATCTTGCTCGCGTTCGGAGTCTAAGTATACCATACCCTTGGTAATATAGTTGCGAAGGTTGTCTTTCATCTTTTTCGAGACTTAAAGTTTCCTGTTGAAAGTCCGTCATTATTGTTATGTGACAAGGACATGACTATTTTCTTAGTTAAGAACCTAGTGGCTCATAAGCGGGACAGGCACATCGACGTCAACTATCATTTTGTCCGGGAATTGGTTGCTTCGGTTAAGATTCGTGTTAATCATGTTCCTATTTCGTTGCAGTTGGCAGACATCTTCATCAGGGTCTCCCAAAGCCCTTATTTGAGTTTTTTATATCCAAACTTCTCGTCTAAGAATAAACAGAACTCTCAATTCTTATGCAAATTATATTACAAAAAAAACTTTGTCTATGTAATAAAATTTAATTCAATTTACAATACTCTTCAATTGATTCAAGGACAAAAAACAGATATAATAATATAGAAAAAATGTCAGAATATTACACAATATCATAGGTAAAATGAAGATTTACTAGGCTGTATAAAGGGAAAGGGAAAAAAGATAACCGCACACTGTAAAGATTTTGCAACCACAAAACATTATCAAAGTGGCCAAAATAAAAACCAGGGCTTTCAAATAAGAAATGCCTCAAGTTTCTTTTTTTTGAAGTAGAAATCCCTCAAGTTTCTTGTCGAAGTCCCAAGAGGATCTCAACCCTAAAATTCATTTCAGGGTTATACTCTTCTTGGTTTTTCCTAATTCATTCTTCCATCTTCAAATTGAAAGGTTAAATCCAAGGTTTTGCTGGAGCCGGGGGTTAAAAATAATAATCAAATAAGGAATCAACCTTATTCTGAATAATCAAATGGCTTCCAAAAACAGGTAACAATTCATTCTTGGAAACTTGTTGATCCTACACATAATAGAAAATGATCTATATTCATTTTGGTTATTTTTATGAAGGGGTTCATATTCCTCCAAGGCATGCACCGTGATTGCTTCTCTCATGCATCTTGCCCTCCTCCACCACATCCTACTGCTTCTGCTTACAGCGGTTATGCTGCCGAGTCCAGCAGAATCGCTGCTCCCTTTAAAGAAGATCAGCATAACCAACAACCATACCAAGCTCCTAACCGTGAGGTGCTTCACTTTTGGCGATGAGGAAAGCCCTAGGACGAGGCGGATGCACCTGCAGCCTAACCAGAGCTACAGCTTCACGGTTGTGCCACGCACATTTTACTCGTCAGCAACCATGTACAACTGCAGCACCAACATGGGGGTCTTCGTGGCCTACCGCCACAGTTACAATTGCAGCATATCGTGGAACCCAGCACGGGCCTGCGAGTGGATGTTTGACGAGAAGCAGACCTATGTTAAGACTGACAATGGGCAATGGAGGGTGGTGGATTATCACCCTAACTATGAGTCTCTTGGGAGAGGTGGTGTTGTGAAGGGATATTTCACTAATTGAAGGGCAGATCAAGTGTTGATGTAATCACTGATTCTTTTTGTTATTCTCAAATCATGTTTCATACTATATACTTTCAAGTCTAGAGACTTATGAAATGGAAGAAGATTAGGAGCTAGAGAGGGAAATATAGCCATTTGCATTTTGCGAATCGAGGAACAAAACATTCTGAATCAATGCAGCATAATGTATGATTAATGATCTACCATTTCATATTGGAGGAGACTTAGCCATTGGACGATTTTAGCAACTAAATTAAAGACATGTGATGAATGAAAGTCGAAGGTCGCGAAAAAGCCTAACTGCAACAGGCAAAACAAAAACAGAAGCATAGAGGCTTTGAAATCTAGTTTCGTCATTATATCTTCTGCAAATACAAGGTGTGTTTGGCAAAGCAGGAGAAGGGCAGACTCAGCTTTTAAAATATGCTACAAAACAGTTCATAAATCATGCCAAAACACATAGCTTTCTCAGCCTCTACACCTACTATGTGATCATTGGTCACACATATAGATGATTTCATCAACTAGATCAAGGTATGGAACAGTAGAAATATCAGGACGCGCATTATCTCAGACTGCCCTAAATACACATATCATCTCAGACTAGCTATCTTGTTTCATAGCCAATAATGTAAATTAAAGTCAGCCAACACTCATTCGCAGCAAGAAATTAGTAAGAACACAGAAAAATGGGACTGAAAGTGAACATAATAAAGACTGCAACAGAACACATCTAATCCAAGAATGGTTGAAATATAAGAACCAGGCTCTAGAGCATAGTTAACCAGCAAAAAAAAAAAAAATCAAAGTGAGAAAAATATAACCGTGCATCTATTTAACTAATGTTATGATACGCAGTTAAATTTCAGATAGGCATACACTTCAGCATCATTTGCCTTGCACCTAATGCTAAACACAGATATTATCACCAATCGGAAGATGTCAATGTATAGCTAAGTAACACACACAAGCTTCACTAACTACGAATCCCCCCGAGTGTGAAAGTAAATGGAAGTGAGGCAGTTGAGAGTATAAATTGAGACAGTTGAGAGTATAAATTGATTCTATGAGCTCTCTAAATTCATTTCCATACCTGGAATTCCATTAAAATTTTAAACAAACACCAAGGATCAATGTGCACAAACGCGTAAATCAAGACGTGTCCACAAGAAACAAGAATAGCAAGACTCTAAAATGAATTGAGAGCAAATCATCAATATGCAATTTTCTTTTCTACTGTAGTATATGCCATAAGAGGATCACTATTCAATATATTTTCTACTATTCCAACAATATGCCACTGTAGTATATGATCCCATACTTGACCTAGAAACATTAGCAATTACGCTACAAAATCTTCAGAGCGAAATAAGTAAACAGGAATCTGCAACATCACCGAGTTATTTTGGGGAATCTGAACCGCCAAGTGACTCTGCGTTGCCTGGGATTTGCTCCTCATTTCCAGAATTGTTGGTCTCGGTTCCAAAGAGCTTCTTAAAGATCTCAACCATCTGCGGATCCGGCTCCTTCTCCAAGTCCGACTCCGATTCGAGAGTCTCAGCGCGGCGGGAAATAGGAGTCCTGCGGCGGGAGGCGGCGTCGTAAGCGAAACGGACACGAGAGAAGGTCTGCTTGCGGGAGCCGGCGGACTCGTTGAAGATGGAGGGGTCAATTTTGGGGTCGACGGCCTCGAATTCGCTGTCGTGACGGGAAGGATTGCGAGTGCAGCGGCTGAGACGGTAGAGCTCCTCCTGGGTTAAGCCGCGGAGATCGAGTACAGGTAGGTATTCGAAGAAGATAGGCTCGGGCTCGGGTTCGGGCTGAGGGACGGAAGCCATTGTTGCTCTGCAATTTCACTGCGTGACTGTGTGTGCGGTTTTTCTGTTTCGGTGGATCGACGAGAGAAATGGAGAATTGTTATTATTATAAACCTGTATCTTGGGTGGTGTGAGCAATTTCCACATCAGCGGAATGTTTCACAAGGTAAACACGCGCATACCAAAAATAATGAGCTAAAAGTTTCACTTTGCAATTCAGGTTCTAGCGTTTCTTTTTTGGGGAAAATATAGAGGTTTGTGGCTTCAACTTTTATAAATGTTTAAAACAGACATACTCATCTGAAAATGTTTTGTTTTCAAAAAAAAAAAAAACTCATCCCGAAAATGTTTTGTTCTGAAAATGTTTAGTATCTTTAACTAAGAGAAAGGGGGAGAGTACCACATTAAGTGTGATAAAACCCTATTCCCGAGTGGTAATTGGGACTTGAGTTAGTTTCCATCATGATGTTGTGATTCGAGATGGATCGAACGGATATAATTGTGAAAACAGATAGATTAACGGGTTCGAACACCGAAACCCTTGTACTGAGAGGGGTAACCAAAAAAACGCAAAGTGCACTACAAGGAGCCAGCTTGTGCTGAGATAATGGCCGAATATATGGATACACAAAACAGCCAAACGGATGAAAGTTAGAGTAGTTCGGATGACGTCCATAAGTCAAAAAATACGGCGAGACATCATGAAGAACATGTGTAGAAAACCTATTTATGGTGTATGTAGCAGTGGCAAATGCTGCATTCCAGTAGGAAGCTGGCATATCAGAGTGATGAAGCATTAACAATCCAATTTCTTTCACATGACAATGCTTTCGTTCGGCTCTACCATTCTGCAAGAAATTTAATGAAAGATGCCCATAGCCGCAAAGTGATCAGAGTGCAACCGTGCATTTGTAAACTCAGTGCCACCATCGCTTTGAAACACCTTAATAGTGCGAGAGAACTGATTCTCCACAAAGTCCTAAAACTGCAGGAATATCTCAACGATATCTGATTTTCACTTCAGTGGATAATACCCATCAAATCGTGAATAGTCATCGATAAATATGGCATAATAAGAATAGCCACTTGCGGATAAAACTTGTCTAGGACCCACCCCACAAATTACAGTGAACTAAATCAAATAAATAATGCGCTTGTTTCTGATTGTCCACAAAAGAAAGCATCTTTCCCTTCGTTTTTCATACGCCGAACAAAGATAAGACTTACACGACAAAGATGTGACTTTAACAAGATTCAGTTATTCAATAAAGAAAGAACTGAATAAGAAGTATGACCAAGTCTAACATGCCAAATATCAAAAGAAACTGTAATTTTATTTTATCGAACGTAAGCAACAAGGCAGCACCACTCTGGTCAAGCATATAAAGGCCATGATAACATCGACCCCGACCTAAAATTTTCCTGTTTTGAACACATACGAAGACTCGTCAAAAGAAATTAACTACAACTTTCAAATCCTTTGTGAGTTTGCTAATCGAGAGCAAGTTTTTCGAAACATCGTGAACCACCAAAACATCCGACAATAATAGATTATGAGAAAAATGATGACGACCAACTTGTGTGATGGAAACACCACGACCATTAGCGAGAGTGACAAAACAGTTACCATTGTCTGGAGCGACACGGTCAAGACCAGAATCTACAGAGGTCGTGTGTTTTGTAGCACCGGAGTCCATATACCAATCAGAGGTCTTATTCTTCAAAGAAACAGAAGAATGAAAAACATCGACAACATTCGTCGATGCATACGGGTTGAAGCAAGTTCGAGCATTATGGCCAAACTCATCACAAAATTGACATCTTGGATTCCATCATTTCTTGCGGCAGGGAACTTCAATCTGCGGCGGCGCGTGATCCACACGCGCTGGAAAAACAAGCGATTGGTGCACATGCGCGTGATTCACACGCGCCGGAATAATAGGAGGTTGGTGCACAGGCGCGTGATGCACACGCGCTGAAGAGACTGGTGGCTGGCTCGCAAACGTGTGATTAACACGAGCTGCAGAAACTGATGGGTGGCGCGCTGTCGCATGATGCCCACGGGTTGGAGAAACTAGCGGTTGGCTCGCGGGCGCGTTATTAACATGCGCTGGAGAAACAGGCAGCTGGCGCGCTAGCGCGTGATGCACACGCATTGGAGAAATTGGCGACTGGCTCGCAGGCGCGTGATTAACACGTGCTGGAGAAATGGACGGCTAGCGCACAAGCGCGTGATGCACATGCGTTGGAGAAACTGGCAACTGGCTCGCAGGCGTGTGATTAACATGAGATAGAGAAATGGGCGGCTGGCATGCAGGTCAATGCACACTCGCTGGAGAAACCGGCGGCTGGCTCGTAGGCGCGTGATTAACACGCGCTACTGGAGAGTCCTGCTCGTCATCCGCACGTGCTTTTGAATTGTGTCGCGCAAGATTCTGTTGGCCATTGGATGGCCGTGCGTGATACACACGCATTTGGGAGTGACTCATTTTTGTGATTTGCAAGAGAGAGGATTCATGTCTTGAAGTCATAGGAACACACGAAATATGAGTCTGTGATTTGGAGAATGCACACAGGATGGAGTTTGTGATTTTATCAATTTTTTTTTTATATTGAATCCTGTTTTTAAAACTACCACCGGAGATCGAGAGCGCCAGTGAATCATAGAGGACACCAATTAAGCTGCAGAAAAGATGAAAGAACACCAAAGTGAAAGCACCACAATCAAAAGCTCAAAGATGTGATTCAAAGCACCGAAATTGATCGGGATTTATCTTTCAAAATTGAATTTTTGACGGATTTACAGGTTGTTGGATCGAATAGGTTGATACCATGTGATAATGTAATTCAACGTATCAGGTGTATATGTATTATCTGAAATATATAAGATTATAGAGAGTAAAGTACAATATATCTAGACTAATCTAAATATGGTACAAATATGTATACAAATCAATCACAATTATCATGAAGAAGATGATTGTGTTATTCTGTCAATCTTGTCTTTAGCCAAATCTGTCAATCTGTCAATCTTGTCCTTTCCAGTAAACCATGAGAACGAGGTTCATGTGCAAAGGAATAATCACCAAGTCCTAAAGCTGACGAGGAGATGCCAATGAGCCAGCTGAAGCTAACTTGACTTACTACCTGAAGGAATGGAGAACCTCTCACCGAGAAAGGACAAGTCAGGATATTTTGCTACAATGATCTTTAATAAGTCTCCTGATGTCGTTATCTTCTTGGAGGGACCCAATGATACTAAGAACTTGGCTCCAGGAACCCAGTTACTAGCAGCCTAAGCAGAGACCTCATTAGCAGCATCCGGATGAGATAAGATGAAGGTCATAACCTCTATCTCCTCGTGAGATTGACACAACCCCAAGATTTTATCCAAAATCCTATGCTGCTCGGAGTCGTGGAATAAGTCCCCATACTCCTCCCGGTGGTCCTTAAACTCGGGACTACAAGAAATCAAAGCGCCCCAAAGCTTAAGAAGCCGTTTCAGCTCCTCCAATTTCTCATCCGAAGACAAGGTCTGCGACAACTCATCCACGGTGTCCTGATACATCTTCAGCTTCTTTTTCTCGGACTCTCTTACCAGCAGTAAGGCCTTATTCTCAGCCTCGAGCTGCTTCACCCTATCCTCCAAGTGAGTCAAATCCAATGGAGCAGGAGGTACCACTGACTCAGTCAATAAAGAGTCGATGATAGCTTCCATCTCCTTCTTATCGGCCTTGAGAGCCCGGCATCTAGAATGTAACTCCTCCACAGAGTTATACAGGTGTTTGATCTCACCTTTGGTCTGCCGTCCCAGCATGGATATATCTACCATCAGCTGTAAAATAGAAGATACATAAAAATCTGATATGTGACACTTAAAAGTTCACATAATATGACAAGGACAATCACTACCTTAGAGGCAAAGGGATACTTCTTGAAAGACTTCCTGGAAGCCTGACCATCCTCTTCCTCAGGGCAACTCAGATAATATTTCAACTTCTTCAGAGGCCCATCCTCAGGAATCACCAGCTCAAGGTCAGATTCATCATCATCGGACTCCCCAACCTCCGGTTCCACCTCCTCCTCTACGATCTCGAGGGATGCTTTCCCCTTCTTGATCTTTTTCTTTGGAGGAGATGCTACATATAAGAGAAGAAATATTAAGATACAATATGAAAGATAGCATTACTACAATATGTGAATCAAGACATTACCTGAAAGAGACCGACTGGAAGAAGATTCATCCTGATTCCGGGGTGATTTCCTGGCAGCCCGCTTCTTGACAACCTTCTTATCCCCCTGGATTTTATCAGGGAGGGTCCAATCTCGATCCTACTTCAGGTAGCTGGATGTAGATTTTGACCGCGGAACGTCTAGCAAATAAGAATAGGTGATAGAAAGCCACTGCCACACCGAGCTATGAGCCCCTCGCACAAATCCTCCCTCCTGGAAAACGATCTTTTCCTCCAAGAGCTCCTCGACGATGCCCTTTAAATGAGAAGGAATCTCAAAGACATCAAGAGGCACAGCGTCTTTCGGCTTCGAGTTCCAGTCAGGGACCTCATATCTGGTTCGATCAAAGGTTAGCCGAATATCTTTCCACTTGCCACTGTTATCTAGAAAAGTGAAGACCTTGCCATTCCGAGGAAGTAAGAGTAATATGCTCACGCTCCTTGAAAGAGAACAGCTTGAACAAGCTCCTAAATAGGTACAGGCTTGGCTCATAGCCCTTCCGAGAGCACCAGGAGATAAAAGCCACCATTTTCACCACCACATTGGAGTGAATTTGGCAGGGATGTAGCTGATGATGCTGCAGAAACTCCAAAAATACAGGAGGAAAGGGAAAACTCAGTCCCTGTTGCAAGAACCTACCATATACTACCCCTCGAGTGGGGCTCACGAGATTCTGGACCGGAGTGGTCTTATCCTCGAGCCTCAAATCAGCCTCGACGGGGTACGACAACCTAACTGACTTCAAAAATTGCAGGGTCTTTTCTTCGACCACCTTGGTGATATCACTTATGCCACCGGAACCCGTTTATTAACTTGGGGCTCCACATTCGGGTCCGTATTTGACCCAGAGACACCATCATCCGCCACTGCAGCTACATCCTGCAACGGGGTAGCAATGGTCATCTCAACTCCCCAGACTCAACCTCTAAGAACAAGGTACTCAAGTCACGAGCAGTTGGGGCTCTTTCTTCAACAACATTCTCTACATTGCCAGAGGGAATACTGGAATTTGCAGAAGACATAGAAATACAGAGAATGGGGGGAAGAGAATATATGAGGAAAAGAAGAACAAGTTTGAAGAAATTTTTCTGAAATTGGAAACGCGGAATACTTGGATGAAGATTGATGATAAACACAAGGAAAATTACTTGGTTATATAGTCAGTAATTAAGCATGCATGTAAGCGGAGTAATTACCTCGACTCGCGAAACGATGCAGGCAATTGAAAGGTTGGTCTTTCTCACCGTCAGAAGATACAATGAATCAAAACCACGTGTCAGTCCCTTCAGAATTCAAGAAGACAGATTCAGATCCTACCGTCCACGTGTCCTGATGGAATACGAAAGAATTTTAAGCTAGATATTCAGAATGTTTAGCCCGAGAGGTCAATCTCAAGCAGGATTCCCCCCCCCCCCCCGAGTTTAACAACCCGAGTCATCCTCCCTCGAGTTATTGGTTTTCCATCGAGAAGCAAGCCACTCCTTCAACCTTCGAGACGGAGCACTCTAAATTCTGAAGATCTACCTTGGAGCTACTGATAAATCCATGGTTCATATTCGGGCCTCATTCATACTCGTACCAGGGCCCGAGAAGGGTCGTGGGCTCGAGATTACGCGGAGGATGGATCCACGGGTACATCAGTCCTAATCCTTATAAGGAATGCATATAATATGAATGTTCTACAAGGAATATACATCCTCCTAAACATGGTAATACAACCATGACCGAAATATACTTCCTCTATACATGGTAATACAACTACTATTCCCATAAGAGTTGTATTCATACCATAAATACATATCTTGGTGATCTACGGATTGTAGCCATATAAATACACACAAGGTTTGGTACACCTTTTCTATCTCATACTACATACAATACGCCTTACGCCTCATACTAACTTGAGCGTCGGAGTGTCTACCCTCGGGACACCCGAGGCTTTGTTTTGCAGGTCAGTTCGTGAGCCGGGTTCGTGATCAAGTGCGGGTCATAGACATCCATCACCAATTATGATTTTTGAGTACTTTATTACAATATAATAAGTAGAATTAGGAAAAAGAAAATCACTTCAGCTACAATTTAAGCAGAATGGCAATTTGAATCTGTAGTAACCACGGCAACACGTCAGACTCAAATTTGGCTTTAAGACATCTGCTAAAATAGCTTCAATTTTAGTTTTATAATAGCTCTTCTCGATAAGGTGTAGCATCATGGTAACAATAGTCATCATTACTTGTACTCAAATAAATTCTATAATATGGGACAATGGAAAACAAAAACAAAGATTTCCAACTCTTACAACATATATTTTAATTTACCATAGCTTTATATAGAAATAACATGTCATTTCTTCAAAAGTAGTTGATCAGAATCCATAAACTGACAAACCATATAAACAAAGTAAATAGCATAAAGGATTACAAGTTTACAGCTACATTCAGAACGATTTTTAAAATTTGTAGTCAATGTTGCATTAAATTAAATTGCTCTTTTCATCTGCAGTGTTTGTTGAAATAATTTTGAATGTATAGAAATCTGCTCCACAAACAAGTAACCTTTCTAGGGACTTATCTCCATGTCTAAACACGCCAAAAAAATGTTCATGTTCAAGTTCCTGCAAGTATCATCAAGACATCGACAGATCCTACAACTGTTTTACAAGTTCCTAATGGTACTTTAAGCTGCAACACAAGAAGCTTCCTGACACTTTTTTTGAATTTGAAATATGATGCTTAATTAAGAGTTTCACGAAGGGTCACAAGCTCAATGTTCCCGTTTCCAAATTATTGCCATGAGCCTCCCAAAAATTCCAGCTTGCCTTTAGCTCTATGCACTTAAACCTTCAGTAGATAGCCTATTCTGTCTGTCAACTTCATGAAGTGTACACATAGTATCAATCCGCTTAAGCATTCTTGGAAAAACTACTATCAAATAAGCATAGATCTATGTGTAATGAAAAAAGAAAAAGCAATGAAATCATCCATGTAGATAGATAGATAATAAGCATCGGTCCCTATAAATCTCAGTTATCATCATGTAAAAAATGGAAATCAAACTGCAACAGCTTTTATAAATGCCTTTATATGGCAAATAGGATGGTCGAAAATCTAAAAGCTAAGTTTCTGAAGAGATGTTAAACACTCAGCGGAAACATACCATAATGCAACTCTAATTACCAAGAGAGAGGCCTTAGAACTATGAGCGAATAAAACTGCAGCCTGAATTTCTTGTAAGCGGTAAAAGGAAACACGTCCATACATACTTACAGAGGATAGAGGGAGTGAAACTCAATGCCAAAATTGGATTTTCTCGATTAGAAGGTAGTATTTTGACAGTTGATAATCGTCATGTGTATAAAGACTCTTTACATTTTCGATGGCAAAGAAACAAGACAGTAATGTGGAGAGCTGAAACAATGTAAAAACAATAAAAACCTACTAACAGCCAGATTCAACCCTTTCAGAAAATGTAACAAACTTCAAGAATGAAAACCTGATCATTCGTCATACTAATATTTTCATGGTGAAAGAGTTGGCTGTAAAACACTAAAACCTTACTGCAGTCGGTATCTGTTTTAATCTCGTTCGTACTTAAACATACATACAAGTTTTTATACATCCTAGCTAGGTCCTATGTACTCCTTAAATTTTACATTCATGTCTTATCAATGCAGAATTGAAAAAAATTTATGAGCATTTCTGAGGAAAATCACATCACGTCTTTTAAATTCAAATCATATGTTCAAACTTAAAGCCAGAATTGAAGCATACTTGTGCCATTATTTTATCTACTTCGAGTCTTGAATAAACAGCTCTATGTCGAATATTTTCTGCAAGCCCCCAACGATCGATAAAAGAAATCTCAACCTCACACTATTTCCTGAAACAAAAAACCATTACCAAATGTTTGCTGTTCATAACAAATGTCGATTTCTATGGATCGAATATTACAGAACACAAACAGGGAGCCCTAATATAAGGGCCATCATTATTTTGTTAGATTCATGAGCTTTGTAATTTGCAATTAGGTCAGATATTCTGTCAAACTAAAAGAGAAGTTAGGGAACAATACAAATTGCGGCTAACAAAGACCAAATTATATTCAGGCATCAAACTCCTAACCAGTCGTAAAATGACCTTTTTACCACGAATCCTAAGAATCCAATCTTTTTTCATCATCATTGATGAAAGAATTGATAAAATTAGCACAAAATATGTTATTTGTCCTCACAAATAGATACCAGGTATTTATCAAACAAAAAAAAAAGATAAAATATGTCAAGCACTATAATTTCAAATTCAGTGTAAAACACTCCTCAGATCCAACTAATCCTAATATAAACTAGCTAAATATCATCGTGCGTTGCACGATATATTTAATCTTTTTTATGCTAATATTATGAACGAATTTAAAAGAAAAACTCTTTAAGACAATTAACAAAATCATAGTGGCAAATTTCGAAAGACTATAATATTCTAAAAAAGAGGTACAAAAAGTGGTAAATATGACTTACCACACCATGTTGCCCCATTAGCTACTGCATCCTTCTTTGCTTAATATCTTCCAATTCGGGATCAGCATACAAAAACAAAGTAGGTATCATATTAAACAGAACATAACCAAATGATTTAACCTCTTAAAATACCCAGAGTAAATGATAATAAATCATAACTTGTTTGAAGAGATGCTAAGCCATGTTGTATGGCGGAGAATGAGAGGGTGGAATTATATAATACTTAGCATCAAAGTAAAATATATTAATATCATAGTTATACTATATTGTACATATACAATATATTGTGTTACTGTATCAATATAAAATAGAAAGACCTTAATGTGGAAATGGTTATTGTATAATGAATATGAATGCGTTGTATTTATGCGCGTAATTTGTAGTAATTTGTGGTAATATGGAAGGCGGAAAAAAGTTATGGTAAATTACGGCTAAAAAAAAAAAGAAACAAAAACATATAATACCACAAAAATTTATACGTAGAAATTATAAATGTAACCTTGCCAAAAATTATGTGGGATGAAAAATGAAACAATAAAAATAAAAGAATAGCATTAAAGTAAAATATATTAATACAAATAGTTATACTATATTGTACATATACAATATATTGTGTTACTGTATCAATATAAAATAGAAAGATCTTAATATGGAAATGGTTATTGTATGAATAAGTTGTATTTATGCGCGTAATTTGTAGTAATTTGTGGTAATATGGAAGGCGGAAAAAAGTTATGGCAAATTACGGCTAAAAAAAAAGAAACAAAAACATATAATACCACAAAAAGTCATACGTATAGATTATAAATGTATTCTTACCAAATATTATGTAGGATGAAGAATGAAACAATAAAAATAAAAGAAACAAAAAAGGAATATATAAAAAAGGTAGGCGCCGGAATATGATGAACTTGCGGTGGTTATGTGGTGGTTTTAGTCAAAAACTACATAGTTTCATCATTTTTATTACTTTTTATTAATTTATTTATTCACCGAAAAAATAACTCTTCTACTTCCCTTTAGGAAAACAAACATGTGAAATCAAGTAGGCATTTTTATAAGTGAAAAGTTGCAATTTAGAGTACCAACCTGTCTATATTCATGAACTGATTAAACACTAGACAGTATAATATTTTAGTTGTGTCTTTTCAATAAATAGAAAATATACCAACATCTAGTATATTCACGTAACTTTGCCAGAAAAAACCTGAAAATGAATTACAGTAGATTTAGAATTCATATGAATAACAAAGTTGACCTTAATGTCACTTGCAAATTTAACTCAATGATCAATAGAGAGATATAACTGACATAAGAGAGTCTATTATTGAAGAAAATGGTTGATATGTGCAATTATTTACAAACACCTGATGAAGTTGTTCGGGATTCGAATATTAATAAATATAGATTGAGCAATTCTGTAAATTAAACTATGATAACAAATTAATTTCAAATATATGTCTCACCCTCCTGCTTCATTTAACGGCGTTTTTTCTGCGCGCGAAACTCACAGAATGGCTTTCGCCCGTGAAAAAGATGAATGATCTATTAATTTCATGGATTAAGCATGAATATAATCAATTTCATGAGCACGGATGATTCTAGACTACTAATTAAGCACGAATGAACAACATATCCCATCATTAATCAGATGACAAGCGAAATCAATGATAAAGTTAAAAAAAAAAATTAATTAAACGACTGTCTGTGGTAACCAAAAACCCTAATTGAAACATACAAATTAAACCTATAAACAAGCCAATTTGGTTGTAGATTTGAGTTTCATCATCAATTCTGCGTATATATTGGCATCAAGGAAATGAGCAGTTAATCAATGGCTATATCAAAGCAAAACTCAATCTTATGATAAAATTAAAACTGCTTTCTGAATACAACAAATCCAATGGAACGGAAACTGAATTCTAAGAAATAACTGCAACTGAGCACTTATGATTGAGCCCTCTAGAGAGAACCGAATCACTGGACTTAATTTGGGGTAACTGGTGGAATGCGGTCATCATCATCACCGCTAGCACTTGCATCAATTCCAAAGAGCTCCTTCATAACAGAAACCACCTGAGGATCTTCTTTCTCCTCCGGGTCCGATTCTCGACGACGGGGAATCTTGCAGGGGCGGGAGTTGGCGGAAGGAAAACGGAACCGGGAGAAGGTCTGCCTGCGGGAGGCAGCGGACTCGTTGAAGACGCGGCGGTCGATGCTAGGGTTGAAGGCCTCGACGACGTCGCTTTCAAAAGGGCGTGGCTTGTTAGTGCATAGGCTTAGAGTGTAGAGCTGCGACTGGGTAAAGCCTCGGAGATCTATGACGGGTAGATGTTCGATATGAATTCGCTCGGGCTCAGGGTTCGGAAGAGGCTTGGGAGACTCGTGTTCAGGGTTGGAAGCAGAAACGGGGAGGTTAGAACTAGCCATGTTCTGCGATTTGTTCTGTTTGGTTTGGTGGAGCGAGACGAGAGAATGTTGTGGAATGTTGTCCTATATATAGGCCTGCGTGAGCAACTTGAACACAAAATCAGATTTTGCAGATTTGATAGGGTGGATTTAATGTATTCACCTAATTTACTTTCATATCTGGCCTTTTCTGTATTTTGAAAGTCAAAGATACTTACGTTCAGGCATTAAAAATTGTATATATCCAACATTTTTTATTATACTATAAATATGAACATTTCATATATTATTAGATTGGGGTTATACAATGTATGATACGAATCCAAAACATCATATTTTTCGATTTTATTTACAAAAAACAATTAATTATTAAAAATGTATAAATAAGTATTTTGTCTATGTATGGAAAGAGGAGTTTAAATGGACATTTACAAGTCAAAAATTTCATTGATAGAGAAATTAGTCATATATTATCTTTTTTTTTGAAGACAGTCATATATTATCTTTATGTTTAAAGTTGCTCATATTGCCAGCTGTAGTTTTACAAATGAGATCCAATTTAAAGAGTAAGCTAGTAAGAAGGTCAAATATAAAAGGTGAACTGAATGATGAAGAAATTAGTTAAATATTATTTTTGTATTTACAAATATTAATATCATCAGTTGTAATTTAACCATTGCTGGCTAATTTAAAAGAGTTAGTGAAAAGGTCAAATATTATTTATATATTTTATAAAATTATTAGTACCGCTAGTCGTAGTTTTGGCAATGAAGACCAATTGAAAAGGTTAGTTGGTACGTAGGAAGGAGGCGAGAATAAATTTTGAAATTTTTTATTAAATATTTGTTATATATTTTAAAATTATTAATATTGCCCAATGTACAGTTTGACCAATGAGAGCCAATTTGAAATGGTTAGTTGGTAATTAAGTAGCAAGGTCAAATATAAAAGGTGAATTAAATTATGAAAAATTGATCAAATATTATTCTAAAACTATTAATATCGCCAGCTGTACGTAGTTTGACCGATGAGGGCCAATTGAAAGAGTTAGTTGGTAAGTAGGAAAGTCAACTTTGAAAGGTGAATGAAATTATGAAAATTTTGATTAAATCGATTCATTGTACCTCAATGTCCACGCTTTCTCTCTCATGGAATTTTGCTCCTCCTTCTCTCTAAATTTCTGAACCAATCTGCCTAACTTTCTCCGACAACATTACCGTTACACCGAATCTCCACCGTGAACGGTCACAAAAGTCCCAATCCACCACCCCGCCACCATGGCGGGGTCACCGCCGATTAGCGGCCAAATGTCATTCCTTAATGCTCTCCAAGCCAAATCTCCCCCCTTATCACCTTCCCTTCCATCTAATCCCGATATCAGAGCCACTTCCGAGTTTAAAGGTGAATTAGCTTGCATCTTTACACCGGATCAGATTGAAATCCTTTCCAAACCGTACAGAAACGCACTGATTGGCAAGTTTAGCAAGGGTCGACCATCAATGCCGGCAATTGAGGCTGCGTTTAAGGCGGCTGACTTCACCGGCACATACCAATTGGGGGCCATCGACCACCGTCACATCTTGATCCTTTTCACCAACAAATCGGACTTTCAAAGATGCTGGATGAAGGCTACATGGTCTATGGATGGATTCCCTATGAGGGTGCTGAAATGGACGCCTGATTTCTCAATAGAGTCGGAATCTTCCATAGTTCCGGTTTGGGTAACTATCTACAAACCCCCTATGTATTACTATAATGAATCTGTTCTTGAGCAGTTGGGCAATCACATAGGTAGTTTCATCAAAATTGACTCAGCCACCCAACTTATCACTAGGCCCTCTGCCATTAAAATTTGTGTTGAGCTTGATTTGATGCAACCAATCCCATATGATATAAGGATAGGTTCCACCCAAAACTGCAAAAAAGTTAGACTGGAGTATGATAATTTGCCTACTTATTGTTCCCACTGTAAGAAAGTAGGGCATGATGACAAAATTTGCAGACAACTAGCCCCTCCAAATGGTGCCAAAACTCACACTTCTCAGGCTGCTCAGCCTAATAGCTCTGTCACCCCCAACATCTCCAACACCAAGGTCTCACTACCCCTCTCAGATATTCCCTCTTCCTCACAGAAACCAGATAAGTCCATTCCTTACAAGCCTAAACCTGTACAAAAGCCTTCCCCTAAAATCATACCACTGCCAGCCAGCTCTATTGATGTCCCTGTTCAGATGAAAACAGGCCTCAAACCTATTACAGCCACAACTAGCGCAATTACTGACCCTCAGGCATATGATCCTCCCAAATCATCTCCCATCTTGCTCCCAATACCTGAGAGCCCAATGCTTATAGAAGATTCCAACTCAGAGGGTGAATTTGTGGAAGCTCAGGAGTATATCAACTCTGCTCCTTCCTCACCCGTGCAATCTAAGCATCTCAGCTCACAGTCAAATCCCACCTCTCCACCTTGGCCTTCCAATACCTACTTGAACCAGAGAAGGACAACATGGAGAAAAAAAGAAGGCTCCAAGACAGCTAACCAGGATCAGTTCACCACAGTCTCTTACAAAGCCAAGATCAGAAGACAATACTCCAAAGATGATACCTCCATCCCCTCAGGTCTAAACAACATTTCTCCTCCTACATTTCATGCTAACAATCTTCTATTTTTGTCTCAAGAAAGAAACAGAAACAGGTTCTCTCCACTTTCACACATGCATGAAGATTCCAATGACAAGGCTCAGAATGATGACCCCTCTGTCTCTAAAGGTCAGGTAAATGACAGTAAGGCCCCTTCCTCCAATAAAAGTTCTATTAAATCTTTTTTCACTCAGATTAATAGAACCATGTCCATATCAAGGTCTGCATCAGAAAGGTCTAAAAAAGGTTTTTATGATTAGTACAACTCATAAAATTAATTGTATGGTCTGGAATATTCAGGGTATGGAAACTGCACTGGATAGACTAGTCAAACTTGTTTCTGATAATAATATTCAGTTTTTATGCATCATAGAACCTAAGCATTATAATTCTACATGTGACCACTGTATGAGAATTCTGCACTTTCAACATTTCATGCATGCACAGTCTGGTCAAATATGGTTATTTTGGAAAGATCCTATATCTATCCAACTAATTGCTGAGATGCCTCAATTTTTACACACTCAGATTCATCATCAAAATACTAATCTGAACATGAATGGTGTTTTTGTATATGGTCTAAGAACCCGAAAAGGGAGAAAGGCCTTATGGGAAGATCTTAAGGCCATTCCTAATTCTGATACATTTTTCATAGGAGATTATAATGCCATGCTCTCTATATCTGATTACAGTGGTCCTTCTAACCCACTACTTGGTAGTATGAAGGATTTTCAGAAATTTATAGACAGTATGTCTTTACTCCACATTAATAGAGTAGGGAATGAATTCACCTGGACTAACAAAAGGCTGAGAAATCCAACAACAGAAAGGTTGGATAGAGGACTGTGTACCCATTCTTGGAATACTCAGTTCCCTAATTCCTCAATCTTGGTCCTCAATAGGGATAATTCAGACCACAGTCCTCTTTTTCTTAGAATAGATACAGCCATTAAAACATTCCCAAAATCTTTTAGATTCATAAACACTTGGTACAAAAGGCCTGAATTTCAGGACTTTGTAAATCAGAACTGGATGATCCCAATGACTCACTCTGGACTACTAAAATTCTATTTAAAACTCTAGAGATTGAAAAGGGAACTAAAAATATGGAATAAACAGATTTTTGGGAATGTCCACAAAAATGTAGAAATGGCTGAGGAATCTCTGAGACTTCAGGAGATCATTTTTTATCACAATCAATGTGACTCAGAATTAATCATACTGAAACTCAAGAGAGCCCAACTTAGAAAAGCAATAAAAGAGCAAAAGCATTTCTGGAAATATAAAGCCAATCTGAAATGGATGAAAGAGGGGGATGTAAACTCTAAATTCTTTCATAATTCTTTGAAAGAAAAAAGATCAAAATTGAGTATCACAAAAATAAGAGATGCTGCAGGGATTTGGATAGATGATATTTCCCAGATTGAGACTGAAGCTGTTCAGTACTACTCAGATCTTCTATCCAATGAGCATACTCCATCAGATGACCATTTTTGTGAACATTTTCTATCTCAAATCCCATCTCTTATATCTGAGGCTCAGAACACTGCTTTGCTTAAGCCTGTAGAAATAGATGAACTAAAAAGGACTGTACTTTCACTTAATAAGAACAGCTCCCCTGGTCCTGATGGATATTCATCTATTTTCTACATTAAGTCCTGGGAATCAATCTATGCTGACTTACTGGAGGCTGTTAATGATTTTTTAATAGGAGCTGATTTACCAAGAGGTATAGCTGCCACATGGATCACAGTTATACCTAAAAAGGATACTCCTGTCTCTTTTGATGATTTTAGACCAATAAGCTTATCAAATGTTATAAACAAGATATGCTCTAAAATCATTATGAACAGAATGCAACCTTTAATTAGTGGTATTATCTCCCCTAATCAAACTGCATTTATGCAACAGAGGGACATTTCTGATAATGTCTTATATTTGAAGGAAATGACTAGACATCTCAATAAAAAAGCCAGGGACCCAAATTGTATCATTAAGTTGGACCTGAGGAAAGTTTTTGACAGAGTTAGATGGTCATTTCTTAGTAAAATCCTCACAAAGTTTGGTTTTCACCCTCATTTTATTGCTTGCATTTTAAAGAATCTATCACAGGCCTGGTTTTCAGTCTTAATTAATGGAAAACCAGTGGGATTCTTCCAAGCTTCCAGAGGAATTAAACAAGGGGATCCACTTTCCCCTCTATTGTTTAATATCTTTTCTGAATCATTTTCCAGAAGCTTAGCATATGTATTTCAAAATGGGAAACTCATTTATTTTTCTCTTCCCAGAAATGCTATGAAAATTTCACATCTCTCCTATGCAGATGATACTGTGCTCTTCATCACTGCTAACAAACACACTTTGATTAATCTAAGAGCTTTTTTGGCCACTTTTGAGGTAGTCACTGGACAGAAAATTAACTACGATAAGAGTGACTTCTTCACAAGTAAACATGCCACCATAGCCAAGAAAAATCAAATAAAATCCATCCTGGAAATGAAAGAAGGCACCATGCCTTTTAAGTACCTTGGCTGTCCAATTTTTCAAGGCAAAGTTCTCAACTGTCATTTCCACCCTCTTATCTAGCAAATCCAGAAAAAACTGAGTCTCTGGAAGCACAAGTGGTTATCAGCTGGAGGGAAGATCACTCTGATCAAATCTGTTCTATATGCTATCCCTCAACATCTTTTTACAGTGATGATCCCAACTGCTCACACCATCCATACTCTTGAGAAGCTAATGGCTACTTTCCTCTAGGGCTCTACACCAGTCAAAGCTAACAAAAAATGGAGGAAATGGCCTAAGTTGTGTTATCCTGTTGAACATAATGGCCTTGGATTCAGATCCTTGCTATACATCACTCAGGCCTGCTCTATCAAGCTCTGGTGGAAATACCAGAAAGCTGAAGCCCTCTGGACTCATCTGATCCAGTCCTTTCTTTCAACTTCAAGATCCTCTCAGACATGGCAAAGGATCTGTGATGTTACATGCATTGGAGAGCACTACACTCAGGTTATTCATGGAAAGGGACTGTGCAACCTATGGACCTCCAATTTCTCAGGTATGGGACCTCTAATTGATCATTTGCCTCAGAACCTCACTCACATCCCTCTGAGTTGCTCCTCGTCAGAGTTTGTTATACATAAAGATAATTTTCTCCCAGCCCTATATGGTTTGATCTGTCCCCAGCTTTATACTTTCCTAGAGAATGTCAGTATATTGCCCTACAGAGATGATAGAATAATATGGAAACCTTCCATCACTGGAGAATTTAGCTTTAAATCAACTTATCTCACCATTCAAGATTATAGACCATCACATTCCTCCTTACAACAACTCTGGCACATAAAGATCCCCAAAAAGATAACTTTCTTCACTTGGAAGCTTTTCAGTTGTCTTTTGCCATTTGATGAAGTTTTAATTTTCCATGGTTTTAATATGGTCTCCAAATGTCTGTTGTGTCCTGCCTCTGACTCTATAAACCATTTTTTCAATGGCTGCAATTTTACAAAAATGATATGGTATGAGATGTTCTCTACCCTAGGAATTATGGATTGCAGTTTTGAAACAATATGGGACAGATTCTCTTACTATTTCACACATACAGGTTTTTCATGCTTTCATGCAAAGCTGATTAAAATGTTGTGTCCAATAGTCTGTTGGAGTCTGTGGAAGGCCAGAAATAGACTGATTCATGATGATATCAAGCCTTCCAGAGCTGCAATTACTAGAGAAATCAGAGAAACTATGTATTTTTCTTTGGCAGCTAATCCTATCTCTATCTCAAGCTCATCAGACAAGGAATTTGTTGCTGCTGCTTTCATTCCAGTGCTTCACAGAGCCCCAAAGCCTAGATTCAGACTCATAAGTTGGAAGCCTCCTGATGTTGGTGTGAAAATTAATGTAGATGCAGTTTGGAAAGATTCTTTCACTGGGATAGGATTGATAATCAGAGACTCTCAAGGTCATTGCATCTCAGCAAAATCCATTTACTGCACAGCTGACAGCCCCTTACATGCAGAGATCAAGGCAATATATGCAGGTTACCTCTTTGGTTATTTCTATGGCAATCACAATTTCATTATTGAGTCTGACTCCCTGAAGGGAGTTTCTATGGTTTTAAATCCCATAACAGCACATTGGAAGCTGTTCAGACTTGCTGATGAGATTCATAGAATGACAGATCAGATTCAGATCATCCATTCCCTGAGAGAAGGGAATCAAGCTGCAGATGCACTATCCAAATGGTCCTTGCTTCACAAGCTTTCAACTGTTTTCAACTGGGATATCCTCCCAAACACTATTAAAGCTGTGGTTCTCTTAGATCAGTCCAGACTTCCATCTCTGAGGCTTTAGTTCTTGTTTTTTTTCTGTTTTCCCATATTTCTAGCTACTTCCAATTTCTCTGCTTATCTCTGTAACAAGATATCAAACTCCTTCTAATGCCGCTTTGTGTTTTGCTTCGGCAATTCGCTAACAGGCTTTGGATTAGTTTGATGTTTTGGTTTTGACAGATAGCAATCTCTAGATGGCTAGTTTATAGGAACAAAAGTGCATTTTAAGCACTCATGCTGTTTTTTGGCTACTTATGGCTAATTAGGTTTGGGAGCCCTATAACAATCCTCCCCCACCATTGGTGGTTTTATCTAAAAAAAAAATTGATTAAATATTATTTTTATATTTTAAAACTATTAATATCGCCAGTTGTGCGTAATTTGACGAGGGCCAATTGAACGAGTTAGTTAAGGAAGGTCAAATTTGAAAGGTGAATGATATTATGAAAATTTTTGTTAAATATTATATATATATTAAAGTTATTAATATCGCTAGTTTTACGTAGTTTGATCAATGAGGGTCAATTGAATGGGTCAGTTTGTAAGTAGGAAGATCAAATTTGAATGAAATTATGAAAAACAATGTACAAATATTATTTATATATTTTATTAATATCACCAGTTGCACGTAGTTTGACCAATGAGGGCCAATTGAAAGGGTTAGCTGGTAAGTAGGACGGTCAAATTTGAACCAATGAGGGCCAATTGAAAGGGTTAGTTATTTGAAAATTTGATGCTTTCATGTTGCCCATTATGCTTGTAACTAAATCTGTGTGGAATCCCAATTTTAGAAGTATTTTTGTTAAAAAACTCCATGAGACTCTGTCAAATGCTTTCAACATATCAAACTTTAGAAAAATATTAAAATCCCCTATTTTATTACGCAGAATTAAGTTAATTCATGCAACAATAGTACATTATCTGCCAATTGTCTTTCCTGAACAAAAGAAGACTGTTCAGGAGAGATCAGTAAAGGCATTGATGGGCTTCATCCTATCAGTATAGACTCAAGAAAAAATTGTGTTGAGGAAGTTCGACAAAACTTATAAGTTTGTAGTGAGAAATTGAGGTATTCACTTGTCTTTTTAGGATAAGAGTGATAAATGTAGAAGATATTGCCCTAGGGATTCATTAGCACTCCTATTAGAAACTCATTCACTGTATTCAGTAGATCAGTTTCAATAATATCCCAACAAAGTTTATAAAAGTCACCTGAGTATCCATCAGGTCCTGGAGCTGAGTCTCCATCCATTGCAAACACCAATTTCTTCAATTCTTGTGAATCCGTTTGCCTCATCAGTTTCTTGTTGATATCTTAATTTATAAGTTCTGGAATGTGTTGCAGCATCTCATCTGTAATATTCTCATCAAAATTCAAACCTTCATCAGAAAATAAAGCATGATAATAGACAACAGTTTCAACACCAATTTCCTCTAGATTAGTTATCGACTCATCTAGAGAATTTTTTATCAAAGTTATTTTATGTCTGGAATGCTTAGCCTGAACTGTTGAGTGGACAAACTTTGTGTTCAAATCTCCCTCAGCTAACCACTTAACCTAGACTTCAGTTTCCAGAAAGTCTCTTCTCTCAGTAGTGCTATGAGCATCTCGGCTTGAGCTAAATGGAGTTGTGTTCTAGTAGTTCCCGAGTTTTCTCTTTGATGCTCTAATTCTCTCTGTAATACTTTTTTTTTCTGCAATCCTCACATTATCTTGAATATTATCAAAGACCTCTCTATTCCAGTTTTTTAGCCTAGTCTTTAGCCTTCTGAGCTTAATAGAGATATTCATCATCTCATATACCCCAATACTTTCTACCCAATAGCTCCTTACCACTTCTTGAAAATATGCATGTGACATTCAACAATTTTGAAATTTAAAGGATTTTGGGACATTTTGTAAGCCGTGATTTTCTAGTCTGATTAAGAGAGAAGAGTGATCAAAGTTAAGCCTAAACTTTACTCTAATACTAGTATTTGGGAAAAGATTTTGAAAAGTCTGAAAAATTAAGCCTCTGTCTAATCTTTCCCATACAGTGCAAATATTCTTTGATCTCATTCTTCCAGTCCAAGTATAAAGGTTCCCGGATGTTGGAATTTCTATTAGATTGTTTTCATTTATAAACTCATTGATTCCCAACATTGAGTTAAGATTTGGAGTAGACTGGCTAATGTACTCATTTGTATACCTCACAGTATTAAAATCACCCACATATAATGTTGGAAAATTACTGTGTCTGCAGTTCAACCCACAGCTCTCTTCTAGTAACCCTATTATGTCAAGTATTAATAAAACATGCATGCCACATAGTAGATAGAGATGTATGTTGTATATCTGGCCTAAGACACTGATGATGAGTAGCAGCAATGGTAATGCTGAACTCATCATCCCATAGGATCCAGATTTTGTTCCTAGGATGAGCATAAAAATGGTTGTATCCTAGAATATATGCAACGGATTAGAGTTTACTGCTATCTAAAAAAAGGCTCAAGTATAACAAATAAACTAACTTTATTTTTATTTTTATATTTAAAACTCTAACTTGTGTTCTAATGTTCCTAATACCTCTTGCATCCCATACACATAAATTGATTCTTGACATAATTAAACTAATGCATGTGGGTCAATCTGAGATATTCTAGTAGTCACTGTCTTTTGGGTACTAGAATAATCTTTCATAATTCTTTTTTTCTTGACCGTTTGATCTGGCTGAGTACCCATTTCAGATATTGTAGAAGAGAGCAGTCTATCAAATCTATTCTTATCCTCTAATAGTGTGTCTAATAAGAAGTCCCCTTCTACATCTTTACCCTTTTTTTTTTCTTGTGGAGGTTTGGTAGTGCTGGCATATACTATTAATCATAATCATTTCATCTAAAGATAGAGAAGCATTCATACCTGCACTTACCTCTGGAACTGTTGATTAAGTTTCCATGCTTTGCAATTCAGGATGTGTAGTTTCTTTCTTTGCATTTTCTTCCACTGTTTGTGTAGTTTCTTTCAATGCTCTTTTCTGCTTTTATTTGAAAAGTTCATGTCCAATTGAAATTCCTTCTCATGTGTTGTATCTTTGTCTCCAGTAGAATTTACTTTGCTTTGTTGAGCTTCATTAGCCATTAGATTACCTGAGGAATTCTCAATAAAAACATTAGCTTCCAAATTGATAACAGTTTCCTGATCATCAATTAAAATAGGACAATTTTGATTCTCGATTAAATTGAGTATTGGTGTATCAGATATTTCAGCTTCTTTCTTTTGTGAGACCTTTTTCTGAGTTACCTTATCCTTCTTAACAATTTTGGGATTAGAAGGAACCTGAGAAGGAATTATAGTAATCTATTGAGATATTAGAGCAGTAGCATTGCCTTGTTGTTGCTTGTTCTCCATGTGCTTACCCACATTCATCTTCTCCCTCCAGACTTTATGACCTGTACCTGCATCCAAAAATCTCTCTTTTCAGGAGTTATATGTTGAACATTTGATAGATTAGTAGCAATCAAATCTGTTGGAGTTTCATTTTTTTTCTTTGCTAGATAATCCAGAAATTGAAGCATTATTATCATTTGCAAAGTTATCAATCAGTGTAGGTTTCCATGGATTGGAATGCCTAGGTCTAGTTTCACTCTGACAAGTATCAATGTGATGTCCTATTTTCAGACATTTTAGGCAACAGAAAGGAAGACTCTGATCATATTCAATTTTTTCCTAGTATCCCATGTTTCAAAAATTGAGCCAAATCCTATCAATTAGGGGTTTGGTTATATCCATTTCTACAGAGACCATAGCTACATGGGGTCTAGTTTTATTCAAAATAGATTGATCTACTTTTACAGGCAGCCCTATCAAATTTCCTGTAGACAATATTGCATGCTCATCAAAAAATTGTCGTTTAATCCATATAAAGCAATCCATACCGGCACTACTGGAGAGTCTGCATTCGGATCGAAGTCGGGGCTCCATTTCGTGATCCTGATTGAGTATGATCCAAAACTCCAAATCTTGTGTATTCAGCATTTGTAGTAGTCCTGTGTAAGATCAAAATCTATTAGCACATGTTTATTATCAAGTAAATATATCGCCGATAGGCCCTTGAATCCGGCCGTCTGGAAATCCTTTTTGAACTTTTCCAATCTGGGTCTAGCCCTCAAAAATCTCCCAACAAGGGCATGTTTCAAGGGCTCCTCCATTCGATCACATTCCTCATTGGAAAAGTGAAGGCGTGGTTCCCCTAGATGGTCAACTCGCGGCTTTGGATTGAAGGCGGCTCCGATCGGCATTGATTTCCTATCAGGGTTATAGTTATTTTTCACCACCACATGTGCATAGAAAATCACAAGCAGGCTTGATTCAAGGTTGGGGGCTCCGCCATGGAGGCGGCGCCGGAAAATCAAAAGAGATTTTTTCCGATCGTCTAAAAAATCGTCAAAATTGCCGGAACATATTCACCATAAGGTCGTCTTAACTAATTTTTATTCTTAAAAATATAGTAAAATATATGTATCAAAAATCATTTTTAAAGAAAATTATCATCACATACATAAATAAATATTCAAAGCCTATCTTGTCATACAGATACATATTTATAAATCATATTTAAAGAATAACCAAAATATATAAAAATATTATACTCTTTTAAGGAAATATAAATAATTTCTAGATAAAGAATAATATTCATATTTGATTTCTGCTCTATTTTTAAATTTATATGAAATTTAAATTATATATAAATATACATATATATATATATATATATATGTGTGTGTGTGTGTGTATATATATATATAGGGGAGGGATCCGGTGAGACACCCTCTTAAAATGTGGCAGCCTGCTTAAAGTGTGGCACCATCTGGACCGTTCAAATTTTAATTTGAATAATAATTTCTAGATAAAGAATAATATTCATATTTGATTTCTGCTCTATTTTTAAATTTATATGAAATTTAAATTATATATATAAATATATAAATATATATATATATATATATATATATATATATATATATAGGGGAGGGATCCGGTGAGACACTCTCTTAAAGTGTGGCAGCCTGCTTAAAGTGTGGCACCATCTGGACCGTTCAAATTTTAATCTAATGATTGTGTGCGTAAATTAAATACTACCTAAAAACATTAGAATATCGCGGGTGGCTTCTGTTTAAATACCGGACTCGGTCATGCATATATTTGTTTCCGCCCACCTTTGTTGACCGCCACACAACCAATATATTTTTTCACTGTATTTTTTTGTATTCTTTTGTTGATTTTTTATTTTTCTCTCACGTGAATTTAATTTTTGGTTTTAAGTACTCTTCTGATATATTCATCATCCATATATTTTATTTCATTTATATTTGAGGGGTTTCAAGTCACAATAGTAGGTGCTTCACTTAATATATATAGGTGCTTCACTTATAAATTGTAGGTGCTTCATTTAAATATTATTTTAAAACACTTATTTTTTGAAATAATTTATTTAAGGTGCTTCAAGTCATACTCTTAGGTGTTTTACTTTTATATTTTTAAGTGTTTCACTTATAAATGGTAGGGACTTTACTTAAATATTGTTTTAAAATACTTAAATATTTTTTAAGTAATTTATTTGAGGTGTTTCAAGTTACACTTGTAGGTGCTTTACTTTATATTTGCAGGTACTTCACTTATAAACTGTAGGTGCTTCACTTAAATATTGTTTTAGAATATAATTTTTGAAGTAGTAGGTGCTTTACTTTGTATTTGTCGGTGCTTCACTCAAATATTGTTTTAAAATACTTAAATATTTCTTGAAGTAATTTATTTGAGGTGTTTCAAGTCATACTCGTAGGTGCTTTACTTTGTATTTGTTGGTGCTTCACTTATAAACTGTAGGTGGTTCACTTAAATATTGTTTTAAAATACTTAAATATTTCTTGAAGTAATTTATTTGAGGTGATTCAAGTCATACTCGTAGGTGCTTTACTTTGTATTTGTAGGTGTTTCACTTAAATATTTTTTTAAAATACGTAAATATTTTCGTAAAGAAGTGAACTTTTGGAAGTGCTTCAAGTTATACTTGTGCGTGCTTTACTTTTATATATGGAGGTGTAATAAATTCTGCTATTAAAATTTTTACTTAAAAACTTAATTAAAAATAAATTAATTTTAAAAGCTAAACATGACAAGTTAATGTATGATTGCCTTTCAAAAAAAAGTTAATGCATGATTGTATTTCCATAGACCGTACGTTGTGATATTGGAAATGTGGAATATAGTGGATCAATTAATTATATGTGTGGTGAAAAAGGTGGGAAAGGAGAAGCAGGTCGCGGGTCTTGTTATAACCCGAAAATGACCCGTATGAGATCCGTGTGTTTTTAATTCTCTAATTCCAGGTTTTTTAGTTGATAAAAATTTAAATCCAATCATACAATAATTAATCTTATGGCCAACATGGTGCCACACTTTGAGCAGGCTGCCACACTTTAAAAAGGGTGTCTCACTTGATCCATTTTCTATATATATATATATGAAGGTTCATTCTCCTTCTTTCTTAATAGATGAATTAATGGTGTTTGAATTAAAAAAAATTCTACTATCATTAATGATGATTGCTCCTTATTTAGATTTCATCAAAAGTTGTGATGTGAAATTTAAGAAGTTATCTTTAATCCACTACTACTGGACATTTTCTATATAAACTTAGACTTATCACCATTTTCCATTTGTTGGAAATGGGAAGAAAAAAAAAGGAGTTTTGGCACCTAGTGTTAGAATTAAATTAATTTAATTAATTTAAGAGATAGTCTTGTGAGAAACCGTCAATATGGTATACCGGGGACTAAATAGTAAAAGCATGGTTGAATAAAAATAATGATGTCCTTAATTGCAATTTAGAAAATTACTATTCACGCGCGCACTATTCACGGCCCGATACTATTCATACGCACTATTCAAGGCCCGGTACTATTCATGCGTACTATTCATTTCTCAGTACAATTTTAATACGTTGTACACTAAAATGCTGAGATTTTTAATTAAAACTATGATATTTGATATTTTTAAAATGGTTTACATCAAAATATAGAGGTTTTTTTATCATATAGAGGTTGTTAATTAAAAGTATAATGTTTGATTTTTAATACGTTGTACATTAAAACATTGAGATTTTTGATTAAAAGTATAATGTTTGATATTTTTTAATATGATGTACATTAATAAATGGAGGTTGTTAATTAAAAGTAGAATGTTTGATTTTTAATACGTTATACATTAAAACACTGAGGTTTTTTATTAAAATTAAAATGTTTGATTTTAATAGATTGTAGTTGAAATAGAGATGTTTTTAATTTAAAGTACTATGACAAGTTGTAGATTAAAATATTGAAGTTTTTAATTACAAGTACAATATTTTGTTTTTAGTTGATTGTAGATTTAAATACGAAAAATTTTAATTTAAAGTAGAATGTTCGAATTTTAAATATAGAGGTTTCAGTTTAAAAGTTGAAAGATTTGAGTTTTAATAGGTTGTAGATAATAACACAAATGGTGTAAGGGGAAAATATAAATTTTATTTAATGAATTTTATATATATATATATATATATATATATATCTTAGTTGAGAAAGACATTAAATGTGAAATGATGCAGTGGTAAGTTCTATCTAGGCTGTGCATATGGTATTATCCGCCCCGCCCCACCCCGCCCCGCCCCATTATTAAATTATCCGCGGGGCGGGGCGGGGCAAATTATCCGCGGGGCGGGGCGTGGCAAATTATCCATGGGGCGCGAATAATTGATGGATAGATCCAATTTGATAATAATGTTTTAAAATTATTTTTTTTAGAAAACCTATACAATACAAATCAGTATAATCGAATATTTTTAATAAATTTGTTAACATATGTCATCGTGCTTATTAAAAAAACTAAAATATATAAAAGAGTGAATATATTTTTTTAGTGATAACAAGAACTTGTTAACTACAACTTATCTACCAGTTAAAAAATATATTTTATATCGATTTTATAGATGGAATTATTAGATGAAAGATTAAAAAATATATAAAAAGACGAGTCGTAGAAATTAAATTAACCCGTATGTATGGAAGCAAGACCTCATACATAATTCATACTGCAGAAATGGTTGATTAATTCATTAGGGATTACGATTAATTTATTAATTCATTATTACTGCACAGTAATTTATTTATTATTGAAGTTGAAAAGGGATTACGACGTCAACAGGGATTATGATTTTTTTTTTGAAATAGGGATTACGATTAATTCATACTGCACAAAATGGTTAATTAATTCATTATTACTCACCCAAGTCCAAGCGAAGAAGGCAAATTGAAAAAGCATTCTTGTAATGTAAATAATAATTAATTAGAAAAGTTTGATGTTTAGTAAATAAATGACGTTTGTTAATTAAAAATTGAGAGTAGTTAAATGTTTGTACCGGAAAAGAACAAAATTAATGAGATAAAGGATGTGTTGAGGTTTGTTGAATCAAAATAAATCATCTCTTGATTGAACCAAACAATATCATAATATTTTATGAGGCATGGGGTTTTTATTGGATAATATCCTGGTTTTTGCCCCACCCCGCGGATAATATTATCCGCTCCGCCCCATGGATACTTTTAAACGGGGCGGGGCGGATAGTTGGATCGATCCACGAGTATCCTGATTTATGCACACCCCTAGTTCTATCCACCTTGATGAGGAGGTCCAGAGTTCGAACTGACACGGGAGCAAGATTTTTGCAATATTTGGTGAAAAAATGTGGCCGGTCCCACATTTACACGCATGTCGCGTGATTTTTAAAGACAGGAGGTAATTTTTAAAAATTGTAATTAAGTTTCTTCGTGTTTTGCAAGCAAGTCCCTCCATATTTTTCTAGTTAAAATTAGCCTGGTCTAAATTGTGAACGGTCTCTTTTGAGAATTTCTATTAATTTGAATATAACTTAATAAATGTTAATATATTATTATTTTCGTATACATCTGCTTTTTAAAACTTTACCATCAAAGAAAAAAAATTGATTTTTAATTAGTTATTATTAATATAAATTCGTAAACTGAATATTATCTAGTTGTGTAGTAATAGACGGCATTTACTCACTCTTTCTTGAGCCTCGGTCATCACACAGTCACACAGAGCAGAGATCTTAGAAAAGAGGCAATAAAATATTAAGCAGCCCATAAAACAGATAACCCTGCATTTATTTCATCTCTCCATACGCAATAGAAAGAACCCTTTGGCTATAAAACCACACCGCACCTTCTCCCAATTTCTCACACAAATCAAAAACCCAGTCTTCCCAATGTTTCTAGTGGAACAGTAACCCCACACCCCCTTCCCTCTCTCTCCCTAGTCCCCCCGCCCATACTTTTCCTCTATATCTCTTCTTCTGCACCACAACCACCTCATCCCAAAATTAGGGTTTCCCAAGAATAATTAAAATTACACCACAGCAAACGCCATCTTTGCCAAACAGATTCATTCCATTGAGGCTATTTTCGTCAACTGCAGAAAGGGTAAAGGGAGGTGACAGAAGAGAGTGAGCACACATGGTGGTTTTCCTGCATGATTGTGATCCATGCTGGGAGCTATGCGTGCTCACTCTCTCTCTGTCACCCCTAATCTCTCTCTCTCTCTCTATATGTCTATCTTCTTTTCATCCGTTTTTATGATCTAATTAATCTGTACCCTAACTTCCTGTGTTTTACAAAAGTTCCATCTTTTCTGGAGTGCACATCTGTGTTTTTTCCTCTTTTCTTTTTGCTTCTTACAGAAAAATCGTTGAAAAGCAGAAAGATGAAGTCTTTTGAGATGTTGGGGTTTCAATCCGATCAGGGTTTTAGTAGATCTATGCATAGATCATGGTTTCTTGATGGTACTGTCAGAAATATGTCTTAAACAGAAAAAGCAGATCAGGTCAGTATTTGTTTATCGATGTTATTCATGTGGTAGTTGTGTAATTTGTACCAGGTGTTATGATTCTCAGTAATGCCAGTTTTGGTCAATTTGGGCATAGATCCCATGTTATCAAACAGGTAGTTGTATCCGAAATTGGGAAAAGACTGGTGTCTGACCGTTACTGCTGCGCCTTGTACATGGACCCAGACTGAGCCTTGAATGCACAGCCACTAGCTAGGTGCCAAAACCATTGACCTAATCTCAGCATATTTCATTGACCAATTCTTATACCATATCACGGTCTCACCGGTGTATGTACACCTACATTTAGTGCGTGCTTCACCTTAATAATTATGCATTCTATTGATAGTAATTTATATATAGTATTTATAGAAATTATAAGTAAAAATATTAACAATGCATAATTATATATATCAAAATGCACATATATAAATGTTAAAATGTACCTGGGATACATACATGTATGGTATAATTTGTGTTCATTGACTTGTTCCTACCATCCCTTTATTTATTTTCTTACTAAACTGTATCATGTACCCCTGAGGGTGGGAAATGATTTATGTTTACCCAAAACCAACAATCATCTTAAATAATTGTAAAGTATTTAGTGTATATCAAATCACTAAAGAGTTTTCTTCATTTGACTGAGGTATAATTGTTTTGGTAAAATGTGTTCTCTCACATCTAATCTGATTGAATATCAGTACTGTTTGTCTTATGACTTTGGAAGGATTCATGAATTGTTGATCTAAGAAATCCAATCTTATCTCATTTACATAATTTGGTACTGACTGTTTTGATCTAATGTGATGTGATGCAGGGATTGGGATTTGCTGGAGTGATTAATTTATAAAACATTCATAGTTAGAACAAGTGTTAGTGTTCAATGAATTTATAAAAACATTCATAGTTTTGCAGGGATTGGAATCACTGTGTACATATTCTTAATCACTACAATTTCTGATGGCAGTCTCACGAAAATTATTGTGATATTTATCTTTCCAGCCATACTTGTGCTTCTTGATCCAATAATTGATCGAATAATTGATCGATGATTGTCTTGAGAGGACTTCACCTTATGCAAAACAGAATTCTGAATTATAAATCATCTGCACAGTGACCATATTATAGGGAGAAGAAGAACAGATGAATGATGATACATGTGAAATGGCATGTACTTGGTCTGATTCAGTTAGTGTCATGTGTCGTCTTGATCTAATTCAGTTTAGAGTGATTTTACGATTATGAAAGTTAACAACCTTAATGATTTTCATGTGACTATCTAATTTCAGTTAGACTGACCTCTAACTATCATGATGTTAGTGAGATGAAAAATATAATTTTCAAATACAATATAACCGTTTGCTTTCCTAAACTTATTTTTTACTGAAATGAATAGAATTTTCGTTTAGATGACACATTCCAAACTAGCATGCATTCTCTTAGTTCCTTTTCTTCTTAATATTTCGTCACACACATATATTATGCACTTAATTACCATAATTCAGTAGTGAAAACATAGATTGGTTTAATTTTTTGTTATAATTTTCAGGAGTCTGTTGTCATGGTTGGCTTGTTTATCCTTACCACTTTCATTCTTATCCTGTTCAAATTGCGTGCCTTTAATTTCAATTTCACGTGATTGTACTGCAGGTTAATTTCCCAATGTGACACGTGGCAGGGAACACTGTTCTGCATGATCCTTACACATATTTTTTAGGTTAAATATGTGAATTATCAGACCGTAATTTCCCCAAGTTTCTTGCTAGGGTACTCTCACTGTCAAGTTCAGCTGCTTGGAACTGCTTGATAACTGCTAAAACTGTTTGGAGCTGCTTGAACTGTTTGAAGTTGCTTGGTGCTGCTTGGAGTTGCTTGAGCTGCTTGGATTATTTTATTATTTATGAATGAATATTCGTATGTGGTTTAAATGAACAATATTTCATTAACAACAATTAAAATAATCTCTTTAGTACCTAAATTTCAAAACATTTTATTTCTTTTCAAAAAAAATCAAGTAGGATGAAGTGAGCTGCTTGGGACTGCTTGGGGCTGCTTGGAGATGCTTGGGGGTGCTTGGAACTGTTTGGAGCTGCTTGCAAGAAGTTGAACTTGGCAGGGCCTTAATGTCTTCTTCGATACTCAGTCCCTCCAATTCACTAATAATGTCACACTTTTTTTAATATTTTTTCTTTCACGTTTGACCATAAATATTTTATAACATCAATATACATAATAATACCATCATATGAGAAATCTTTGAATTCTCCGTAACATGTAGTTTTTAAATATATATCAAAACCTTATTATTTATTACTTTATGAAACTAAAGTTATTGGTAGTCAAACATGACATAAAAAAACCGTTGGTCAAATAGTGACAAAAATAGTGAATCGGAGGGAGTATTAACCTATCCATTTCCATCCAGCATCTACACACTCACGCAAAATTAGTAAAGTTAATTCATTGTGCTTTAATATAGTGAGCCAGAATTCAATGATGGTGTCTCCTAATATAGTTTTAGATTAGCATATGTACTTATACTTAAAAGAAAAGTGGAGGAACTTTTGTAAATTGAATAGTCCCTCCAATTCCCTTTTAAGTATTTGGTGGAGAGATTTTTGATTTGAAATTAGTTGTTTGGAACCAATTAGATGCTCGACCTCAAAAGTAAATCAAATATACATGAGTCCATCTTTTTCTTTAGTAGAAAACTCTCTCTATTCTACAGCGCTAGATCGGATTAGAAGGGGTTGCCGTCAGCGATTCCGCCTGTGAGCATGACACTCCTTCCCCTACTCTCCTAATTAGCTCCCACTCCCCTTCTCACCTCCACACCCAGGTTTTTACAGTCAACGTCGACCAATTAGACCGGTAAAATTCCCTAATCTAAAACTTTCAACCCGTGAGACATTCCGGACAGTAGTTGCAATCATCGGGTTTGGAGAAGCAGCTATTCATGCGACATTTGCTTCACCTTCTCTGTATCACATCAGCGGAGGCTACCATGGACCCCACCTCACCGACAAATCATCAAACCTCTGATGTGTCTGGAATTTTCTAAGCCACAACATGCTTATTTTGCCAAACAGATCTGCAGTTCTTCGGTTCTCGATTGGCTTTTATTCGACTGAAGGTGATTATCAACTGACCAAGTCCAATGCCGGATGGGAAGAGTCTTTTCACACGCGCCGGGTGCGAAAACTCTTTCCCACGCCCAGTTATCGATGCCACGCGCGGCCGCCAAAGCCGTCGCGGCAGTCCATAGGTGGTTTCACTATTTGACAAAGTCCTGTTATTTATTTATTTATTTATTTCATTTTTCTATTTTTTTTGAATTCTAATGAATAATGGGGTAGGCGCTTGAACAGGGTTTTTCGATAGAGTATTGGCTAGGTCTGTTGTCTGACAGTGTATTTTTCTGATCGGTCCTTTTGTTTGAAAAATATGATGGCTTTTGATCTGATTCAAAGTCTAAGGGAAGTATTGACTATCACTATGGCGACTCTGTCCGAATCAGACTTGTAGTCTGTACAGGTAGTTGTGTCCTTTGACATCTCTGCTCGGTGCAGATATACAACTTTTTGGCATCATGTATAAACAAACTAGAAAGTCTTTTACTGTCATAGAGAGCCGTACCACTAGAAATGACATTGTCCTATTATAGGCTGTTATCGGCATGATCATAGCGAGGAATGAAACAATCTCGTACAGGCATAGCAAGGATGATAGTATATAGCAAGGAATGACTTTCTAGGGAGTGACCACATTGTTTGGGATGTCAATCCAGTATTGTTGTTAGTATGCATTCGACAAGTCAGATTGGGACTTGCTGAAAGCGCTACTGGTTACAACCATGATCCTTTTAGACCTCTCTTTTTATTATTAGGTTAGATAGGCTGTTACCGGCCTTTTGATATGGTGTTACCGCCATTGATAGAGAATTTCTAGTAAGTTTACATTTTCAGGAAATTCTATGTAATCATACACATAGGGTATGGATGAAGCTCATAGATAAACATAGTTTTAGATTCTCCTAACCCAAAAATTGCCTCCATTTTGGAGATTATTTGTGCTACATGGTTGCTTTCACGGTGTGGTGAGCCCGTATATTTCACTACACTATGGTGTAGTTTAAATTTCTTTTATAAAAAAATAGATGTTTGACCAAATGAAAAAATCTGATTTTGATGTTTAGTGAAAAACAATTTGAATTAGATGTTTGATATTAAAAAGAACATTTCTAAAATGCTAAAAAAAAGAGCGTTTTTAAGTTAGGTGATTGTTATTGACCAATATACATTTTGGTCACATATTTATTTGTGTATTCTTTACCTTTTTCCCGACTCACGCCTTCTATTTCCTTCTTTTTTTTTGAATACAAACATATATCTTATTATTAAACACCACAAATATTACATCTTAGGCCATTGGCCTTTGCATGTTCAATACCTAACTTTTTTCTCTCTACTTTCTTACATATGAAAACAACAAAAGATGAACTAAGACACCTGATATTAGAAATCAGGCCTCTAATCTCCCAAGGAGCCTCCAATTCTGGATTCATTATTAATTGCTGTAGAACCACAGAATCTGTATGCAATTCCAAATCCAAAGTTTGAATGGCAATAGCCAGCAGTATACCTTGCTAACATGCCATAGCTTCACACTGCAGAGGAGTAAGAGCCAGAAAGTGATTACATTGTATGATATCAATCTGATGAGAATCCTTCCTTTGTATACTCCATGCTGCAGAACCATACTTGTTCTTGTCCCAAAAAGCACCATCAAATCTTAAGATATTTATTCCTGAAGTCTGCTGATCCTCATCCTCTTGAAGAACACTAGTTCTGGTATACAATACATCATTTCTCTGATGTGAATCAGGAAACTCCCCTTCCTCCTCTTTGTACCCTCTAGCCATTCTATGATCCACCAAGCTATTTTCCAGCACAATTCCAATATCTTGCTTCTGATCTCTAAATACTTCTTCATTCCTGGCTTTCCAAATGTTCCAAATATAACAACAAACCAGAGACTTAATCTCCTCATCAGGAGCTAGTCTGAAATGGTGCCAAAACCAATTAGAGAAAGTGGTGACTGCCCTTTCCTCAATATTCAGTCCTAATATTGATGCTTTCCATATCTTTCTTGATTCTTCACAACATAAGAATAAGTGCTCAGTGTCTTCCATTCTACCAACTACACACCTATTACAAGAACTGTCCTCTATAATACCTCTTTTATAAAGATTCATTGCAGTAGGCGAGCAATTTGTAATAGCCCTCCATATACATATCAGAACCTTCATTGGCAACTTCAGCCTCCAAAAAGCTTTCCAATCTAGCTTTATATGATTAGAGGAAGTGGCTTCATAATCCACTGAAAGATCCTGACATCTGTATCCAGTTTTTACTGTATATAAACCCTGCTTAGTATATGGCCGGACAACTTTATCTCTTCTTTCTCCAAATTTAGGAATATATATTCTCAGAATCTTTTGTACTTCTGATTCTGGATATATCTCCCTTAACCTAGCCAAATTCCATTGTTTATTCTCATCTATGAACTCAGCTACTCTTCTTTCTCCTTTCTGTACTTGCACACCTTCAATCAACCTTAATCTCTCATTCTCCAAATTCCAGTTCTCTAACAGGTCTATCTGAGAACCATCAACTACAGTCCATTTCCAATGTTTTTTAATAAAATCCTTGGCCCATAAGATACTCTTCCAACCCCAAGAATCTGAACTCTTCATTCTTACATCAGCAAACTGTATATTCTTACAATACTTCTGTTTCAATAACTTCACCATTAAAGAGTTTTTATCTTGTAAAATGCTCCAAGCATGTTTTGAAACCAAAGCTAAATTTAGTTGTGCAGCTGATCTTAAACCCAATCCTCCTCTCTCTTTTGATTTACACATTTTCTTCCATGACAGCCAATGAATCCCTCTACCCTCAGAATCACCTTTCCATATAAATCTAGCTATTGTTCTATCAATATCATCCACACACTTTTAGAAAGTCTGAAAATCCCCATTGGATATATAGGTAAAGATGCTAACACATGCTTTGCCATAACCAACCTACCTGCTAAACTTAGGAACCTTGTTTTCCATGAGTCGAATTTAGATCTCATTCTTTCAATAATCTCTCTATATAAATGACACTTTTTCCTTGTAAAATCTATGGCCATTCCTAGATACTTACTTCCAATCCCCTCTCTATGTATGTTCAAGGTGCATTTCAAATATTGTTTCATACAAGGATCTGTATTAGGACTTACCATTATTCCTGACTTCTCAAAATTGATTCTCTGACCAGAATATCTAGCAAATACATCCATCACCCTTGCCATTCTATTTATCACTCCAGGTTTGCATTCCAGGAACAATAAACAATCATCAGCATACATGAGATGGGAAATTGGTGACACTCCTCTTTCTGGTCTATATCCACACAAATTGGTTGAGAGTAATGTAGAGTGTATCAGTGCAGATAAATATTGCTAACTAAATAAAAACAATAGGGGTGATAATGGACAACCTTGTCTCAGACCTCTGACAGGATAAAAAAAAATCAGAATTATGACCATTTACCCTCAGTGTCATAGATACTGTAGTAACACACTCATGTATCAGTTTTATCCAAGTCTCTGGAAATCCAATATGTGACAGTGCACTGAACAAAAATGACCAAGATACCCTGTCATAGGCTTTACTCATATCAAGTTTAACAGCAGCAACCCCAATCTTTCCTTTCTTCTTCTTTAGAGAATGTAACATTTCTTGTGCAACCAGAACATTTTCCCCTATGTTTTAATAAAACCAGACTGTGCCTTATCAATTAATGAATCCATAATTTTAGCTAGTCTGATTGCCAAGATCTTTGCAATGATCTTGTATTTCACATTATATAGAGAAATTGGCCTATAATCCTCAGGTTTGCAAGCTTGTTTCTTTTTAGGTATTAACATGATTACAGTCTTATTCCAGTCCCTTGGCATTTCTTTTCCATTCAAAATTTGTAAAATGGAACTAGTTACCTGTTCTCCAACAATCTCCCAGTGTGTTTTATAAAAACCAACTGGCAAACCATCCAATCCTGGAGCTTTCCATGATTTCATTCTCCTTAGTGCTTCCTCCACTTCTGTCCTCCTAAATGGTTCCAGTAATTCTTGCCTCTGTTGCTCATTCAGTCTCAAATGATTTTCTTCCATAAATTGTACCATTGTCAGTTCTGGCAAGTTGTGATGGATAAAATGTAAGGCTAACATAAAGATTATGAAAGTGGGACTGCATAATATGTCTTATATCTGCCTCTTCTCTTTGCATATTTCCATTTACATCCTGTAATTCTGTTATTTGATTTATTGCCTGTCTTTTAGATGCCCATTTGTGGAAAAAAACTGTATTTCTATCCCCTCTTTTACTCCAATCAAGCCTTGATCTTTGCTGCCAATAATTAGCTTGCATTGCCATCAAATTCTCTATGTCTATCTTACAATTCCTTTGTTGCACTTGTATGTCCTTAGTCATTACAGATGCCTGCAACTTCCCCAGCCTAGTTATACTATCTTTAAGTTGCTTCTCCAAATTTCCATAACCTTTTCTACTCCAGTTAAATAAATGTAACAGTACACAATGCAACTTCTGGGATAGGCTCTATGTTGATGATAAACCATTATGTTCCTTCCAAACTCTACTGATAGTTTGTTTTTGTGCTTCACTATGCCTCCAAAACGACTCATATTTATTCCAACTTGTCCTTTTATCATTTCTGGGCATCAAATCCAATAAAATTGGACTATGATCTGAGGCTATAATTGGCAGATTTACTATCTTACATTTAGGAAAATGGTCCCTCCAACTTTCATTTGCAAAAGCCCTATCTAATCTCTCAGATACATAGTCCTCAAACTGCCTATTGTTAGACCATGTATACCATATGCCCTCATGTTGTACCTCTTGCATTCTAAGATCATCCAATAAAGCTTGCAACTTTAAACTTGATGATGTATTTTTAAAAGGTACTCCCCCCATTTTATCTTCTCTGTAGATATTACTTGATTAAAATCACCAATCAACACCAAAGGATAATCCATACTAGACATTATATTTCTAATATCATCCCAAACTTTTACCCTATCATCTATTACAGGGAAGCCATACACAAAACATTGATACCAACTACTAGATGGGCTACCTACATACTTAGTCATGATAAAATTACTACTATATGCTAATATGTCAACCTGGACTAGAGATGACCAAAATAAAGAAATGCCACCTGCTAAACAAGAAGCCTCCAGATGCCAACCTTTCCAGAATCTTGTAGTCTGCTGCCACTTCTCCATATCTTCTTTAGACGACTTAGTCTCAAACAAACACAATATCTGGGGATTGTTTTCTTTTAGCAACTGATTCAGCCTTTGTCTTGTAGGGGTGTTTTTAATACCCCTACAATTCCACACTATGCTCCTCATGGCCCTTGGTGCAGTTGTTTTGGGACAACTGCACTGAAACCCTCAGATAGTTCATCATCCTCCCTCCTTACTTCACCTCTCTTCCTTAGCTCTTCTTTTGACTGACTCTAAACCTCTATCATTCTGAGATTTTTCACCTGCAATCCTTGCATTTCTCATTCCATAACCAGCAAAGTGTTGATTGAGTCTGAACCCTGATCATCCTCCTCTTATCTCTTCCTCTTCAAGTCCTTCCTGGCTTCATCAGATTGCACCTGGTCACCTCTGATCTCAGACTTCTTCCCCTTTTGAGACTCTACTCCAATCTCTCCCCTTTCCATCATCCCACTTCTCAATTTCTTCAGTCCTCACTCATTCCATTCCATTAATCTACACACCTTCTCTAATTCCCCATTATCCTTCAGCCCTTGAACCTCTTCTCCAATACATCTATAACCACTTCTAATCTTCTCCTTTCTTTCTGCTGTCTTCCTTCTAGTAAACACTTTAGTAATTGCAGTTCTTCTAGTCTTCAACCATTTCACTATTTCCTTGACTATCTGCAATGCCTCTGATCTCTTAATCTTGTTCCTCTCCCTCCTACCACACACAATATCCCCAGGACCAGAAATACTTGCAATGGCTGTGTCTTTCTTAATTCTTTGCAACTCCAGTACTTACTCTTTTAATGCCCCCTGCAAATCAAAAACTGCAATCTGATCATCCTGTTCTTGAACAATGTCCACTGTAGTAGTCAGGAACTGCTCTGATTCTTTTTCTATAACAGTAATCATTCCTTCAAATACTACACCATCACTGCCCTCATGACTTAACTCCATTTGCTGCAACATTTCCATCTGTTGGTCCATTTGCCTTCTATTTCCTTTTATAATTGTTTCTTTGCATTCAGTAATGCAAAGGATTAATCCAATTATTTACTTTATTATTTATTTTAAAAAACATATCTATCTAACTATCAAGCAATATGTGTATAATTAATGTTTTTCAAAATATAATATTAAAATTAAGAATTATATATTTAATAAAACCCAATTGTAAAATTTTTTAAAAAATTGAATTTGATAAATGTATAGATATTAGTTTTTAAAGTAATATATAATAAAATACACAATATATAAACCGTAATCCTACATGTTAATCATCAATAGTGAGGAAATGCAAGGATCCTGTGAGGAGGAACGCACAAGACCAAGGTGTCATGGAAGAAGCTATGCACGCCAAAGTCAAATGGTCACCTCAGCCTGAGAAATTTCAGCACCTGGAACAAGGAAGATAATCTCTGGGTCAAATGGGTTCATGCGTTCTATTTGAAGGATCAAAGCATACTTACCATACATCCGAGGATAGCAAATGGCAGATTGGTGAACAAGTACTCGAGCCACTTTGGGGATCTGTGCACCCTCGAGAACTCTCTGGTTGTACTCGTCAGTGGAAGCTCAGCTCAAATGGTGGCCACACTCAGAAATTGGGAAGCAGGGGGCACATTCACGGCCGAGGCATATGAATTTCTACATAGAAAAGCTTATCCGCAGGTCTATGAGCAGCCGAACCAGCCTAAGGAAGTCTTATTCAGGAACCTATGGAAAGGATACATCCCGCCAAAATTCTCCTTCAGAGCTTGGCTTGCTTGCCTAGGTAGACTGCATACCAAAGATAAATAACGCGAGGATGAGGACGGCCTGACTGATAGATACTGTTCTCTCTGCCATCTTGAGGTTGAAACAAATTCTCACTTGTTCTTCCAATGTGAATTTTCGCAAGTGGTTTGGAACAAGGTCAGAGAATGGATCGGCCTGAGACGGCGCACTTTATCCATACAAAACTCAGGAAAGTGGATAATGGAGTCTTTGAGAGGATCCACGCTGAAAAAGAAACTAGGACCACTTGCCCTTCTCTCCACGGTCTACCACATTTGGACCGAGAGAAATAAAGTGGTACGTGAAGGCCTCTCACCAAACTCAAGAAGGGTTCACACAATGGCCATTCAAGACTGCTTTTTTGATCTTGAATCGGCTATTTCCAGATGTGAACCTTTACTAAAAAGGTGACATGAGTAGAACACGGGGGCATCAAACAGACAGCTCGGTAGCTTGAGGGCGCATTTGCACTTCAACCCGAGGCAGTATCAATGAATAACAGCATGAAAGAGATAAGGTACCTCACTAAATTAATTCTTTCATTTATTATGTAGGTGTCTTTCCTAGTCTAATCTCAATGCAGCAAAGAGTACGAATTCCAACCCGATAGAGAAATTAGTATTCAATGCTAAAGTCTCGCGGTGAATCTTAGTGCGCAAGCATCAAGCTAAAGGGAATAGGGTTGTCCCATTCACCTATTTCAAAAAAAAAGGGTTGTCCCATTCACCTAAAAATGGGAATTATCCATACACGGCAATTGAATCACTAGGGAATATACTTTTTTCTCGTGCCTACCTCCCGCACTACCACTCACATGCAACGACTCCAAAGAGTTGTGTGTTGTCCATCTGCTAAAAATGGAAAGGCGCATCTAACCCGCGTATAAATGGAATAAAGCACGAAAGTGCTAAAGGGTCTAGGGCTCTCATTTTCCTTATAGTGAAAGGCTGGTCAATTGCCTAAAAAATGGCTGCCAACTCAGACTCGATTCGTCGAGGATAAAAGCATAGCGCGGCGCACTGCAAAATTCATGACTGATCTAGATCCGAATTGAGTTAAACGCCATAGTTGGCCATTTACTAAAAATGGTGGGCATCCCTGCATCTCACGGGTACCTACGCTTCTCTCCCCGCGTTGAAAGTAAGTTGAAAAACTCACTTTCAAAAGAGGAAAGACCCTTTCATTTGTTTTAAAATGAAAGTATTGTACGGGTTTGTTTTGCCGCGCCTTTCACATGCGTTGGACTCCAGTGCAAGCACTCGAGACTCAAAATGTGACAGGAGAATGGATTAAACTTGAGGGCACAGGAGACTTGAGGGCAATGGATTAAACTGTTTAGCCAAGGCCGCCCTTGGCTTTACGGTTTCTTTTGGCTTCCACGAACTGAGCTACTTCATCGACACCAACACTCGGCACTGCATCAAGCTAAAGACCAACTCTGTAGAATTGGCCTCATCTCCAACCATTCATGGAAGCACAATCAACGGAAGACAGTTCACTACAGAACTACTCGGATGATCTCACCACAACAGCTACAATAGGGAAGAAGAAGTCTTTTCCACGACGGTGAACCTCTCGGCCCAAGCGGATTTTATCCTTATGGCCGAGAGTCTAGCCTGGATTAAAGGGGAAAACGACCTGATGTGTAGTTCAAGTCAAGCGCATTTCCACGCACATAATCACATTCGGGGGGATAGGAAACCCAATTCCATGATGAAGCTCTCGGCGAAATATCTGGATGAAGGTAAGATTTGAACCCCCGATTTGGGCAACCCTCTTGAGTAGTGTAGAAACTTCTGGGAAAATCTCCGATCGAAGACTTGAAGAAGCAATTGGAAGCATTATTGAAGGCCTCTCTGCATGAGATAAATGTTGTTTTCGTCTTGGGCAGTGATTTGTCTCATCCCTCGACCATTTTACATCATTTATCATGTATTACCAGACATTTAGGGGGATTAATTTGTATTTTGTAACCGGTCAAGTGCTCGGTTAGATAGTTAGCCTAGAATTTTGTATTGTATTGGGGACGCTCTATGCACTACAGCGCCCCCGGACGGCCATGACATTTTCAGGTTTTTTATCATGTTATCGAGAAGGGAAATGATACATTTTTTAAGAAAATGGGAAATGGATGGTGGAGGTTAAATATAGAGGAAGGTAAACCGTGTAGTTTAGATTAATTTAAAATTTATCAAAGAAGAAAATTGATATTAATGAATTTTCCAAAAAAGAAAAGTATCGAAAATAGAAAAATGAAGGGGGTACATTATCTAGTTCAGTTGTAATGATTCCTTCGCTCATGCAAATTCATCGTATAACTGAATACATACATGCGTCTCATTTCGTAGGAGAAGGCGCCTACCAATCTATCCTTCTATCATTTTTAAGTCCCAATGTCTCAATATATATAGGGTGTTTAAGAAATGATGAAATTTAACTCCTTTAATCCTATAATGGTTCGTTACATGGTGAAGTACAATATATTAAGGGCTGTACTGGGCAGACAGTCAAGACTGCAGCCATCTTCTGAGAACCAAGTGCTAATAATATTGCTTGCCGAGCTTACTTGGGTTTTCTTAGGCCATTTATCAACAAGCCTAAACCCATGCTGAGCAGCCGTGGCAAGGATAGACGGTTCGTCAACTCTACGCAGAACGTGGCAGAGAATAAAAGCCGGTTTTCTTCCATCATCTTCTTTGCTACACTGACTGGGAGCAATCAGTTCAGCAGCAGTAGCAAACAATGGTGATATCGCTTCAGCAATGTAACTGACATCAGTGCCTATGATAACCTCAAATCCCTTGCTATCCAGCTTCTTGATGCTTTGTATGTCTTCTCGGTTCCCCCACTCGAGTCTTTTTATGACTAACTTGTTTGCATGAGAGGCCATGACATTTGAAGCCACATTTTGATTCAACAAGTCCAGTGCTTTTGCATCACCATCACTGACCACCACAAGATCTGCAGATTCAGCAGCAACCATTGAACAAATTCCAGCACAGCCACTTCCAAGCTCCAACACCCTTTTGCGTGCAACAATTTTGGGATTCGCAGCAAGAACTGATGCCATGAGCCGAGCCGATTCCCAGAGCATCAATCCAGTTGATCTGCAGGTGTGTTGATGCTCCTTCGAGAGCACTTTTATCTTGAAATGGTGATCTTTTACACTAATATCAAGAATCTGATAACAGCAATAAACAAGAATTGGCAACATAAATTAACAATCCTCTTTCCACATATATGAAGCTTAATCATGCATGGTTTTTAAAAGCCTACTTATGCATGGAAATAAAGAGAATACAGTAAATTACAGCAAAAATCTGTACCTCGTTATTGGAAGACATACTTCCAAAAATTTCTGATGCCAGCCCCTCGGACATGTCAACCTCGAGCTCGTTTAAATTATCTTTTGGAGAAATATCCTTGACCTGAGGTCTAACGGTGCTGTGGTTTCCAATGCCTGAAGTTTCATCAGCAATCCTGCTGAATACAGCTTGAACCCACCGCCTGGATAGATATACATTCCTTTAATAGTGATTTCTTTACAACAGATTTCACAAATCACTCAGAGATGCATGATAAGTAAGATGTGCAAGGAACAATTAGTTACCTATTCATTACGATTTCTCGAGAGCGGTTTTCCACTTGTTTGCAGCATACTACATGCTCTTCGGTTTCAAACCCATTTTCTCTGAACAAACTAGTCAGGTACTCATCAGAAAAGTAGAATGCCCTCTGCACAAAAATAAGAAATTAGGAGAGGCTAACTTAAACAAGAATGCACCATATATAATATATACATATGTGAGAGAGAGAGAGAGAGAGAGAGGGAGGATTCATTTTAGTAGAGAAACTTACTGTTCCATCACCCCTCACATAAAAATTCTCACTGATCTTCTGGTCCTTGCAAGACAACCTTTCCTGTTTAAATTATTAAAAGCAATAAGAAACAGCAGCAAGAAAACAGTCAATGCAGCATGATGAGGACAGTCAATGACGGTTTCTTTTCACAAATTCACTAGCTCCCACAATTCTACATCACATGATACTCACAATTCACAACCCTGGTATAAACAACACCAATCTTCAGAAGGAAGATCTTATCATGTGCTACAAGAAGTATCATAGAACACAATGCCATTTCATACAAACGCAAAATTCCCCATAAAAATGTTATTCTGGGCAAAATTTTGTTAAAGGGTGGTCCAATGTATTTGAAATGACACAAGTATCCTCAAATACTAATCTTCATGTATGCTCTTTTAGAATTCAATTCACGAGTTCTCTCTTTCCAAACTATTCTTAATTTTAATCTTTTCAGCAACAATCAAGAAAATCTGCTAAAAACAATCAGGCATTCAGGATAGACAGTGTAAGCCCTACTAATCACACAACATTTGTTGTTTCTTACAAGAAGACTCTCAACATCCCTCTGGTTACTTTTCAAGTGCTTCAAAGTTTGCAGAATTAAGTTTACAAAAATGTAGCCTGATCCCACGGTTGCAGAATTGCTAATATCAAGTCGAACAACAATTGAATGCAGTAGAATATTAAAAGATTAAAAGGAAAGTTTGCAGAACTAAAGGCTAAAGTTTACAAAATGGTTTCCTGATCCCACGGTTGCAGAATGAACAATGCAGTAGAAGATTAAAAAGAGAACTAATAATGAACTGGTAATTGAGGGCATATGTTTAATTTGAGGACTAAAAAAACGTTTAATTTGGGTAATATTTTAAAAAAAATTCAGCTCCTTTATTAGAGTTTTGTAAAAGTTATGCCCTCTTTATTAATTTGACTTCCACCTCCCTCAATCAAATATTTCCACTCTCTTTTAGGCCCGATGCCACACATACAACAGAACATCGATCAACTTTGCTTATTTCCACTAGGGTATTTCAACCTGGAAAAACATGCCGATTGAGCCACTCTTTCCGAGTATAATCTTGAAGACATGGAACACTTGGGAAAATAACTAAGGACTTTTAATCTAAATGCTTCCAGATACGAGAACCCAAGTACACAGTACACTGTGCATTTTTTATAGTAATCTAGAGAGAGAGACAACCTGAGCAAGGTCACCAGTGGCATAGTCCCGGAACAACAGTTTACCATTTGGCTGAAAAAGCAAACAGCCAAAATATGTTATGAGTGGAATGTAATCCATGACAGGCTTAATAGCAGCTAAATCAATTCTACCTTGAGAATTTTTTTGATATTTTGGAGTGCTACAGGCATCTTATTGGGTGATATTGCTGATAGCACAAATACCTGTTTCCATTTAAAAACATTCCAGCTTGTCAGTCATAATCAAAAATTCCATCAGACAGGTACAGTGGCAGTCACTGACTCTAGGGACAAATTACGACAATGTTGTAAGCATGAAGACATTCCATTACCATCGTGACAACATCAACTGAAGATGGAGGTATCTGCTCACTCAGATCATCAATTGTTAGGTCACAAACAAAAGCACTGATTCGGGACTCGGTGAACTCCTTATGTGCCTGCATTTTACATAGAAATACACATTTTTATTTGGTTTATCTATTCTGAATGATATTAAGAAAACAAAAATTCAGGAAACACGACATTTGAGAGACTAAAACAAAATGGTGCACAATGGACAAGATTTGAGGAGGGATAACTACATTATTAATAAGTGACTAATCTTTATTAGCTGAAAAAAGAACTTCCAGCCTAACCGAAGATTATTGATAGACTGGACGATCTCCAACTAAGTGATTTTTCTCAACGTGTTTTACGTCCTTGGGTTGATGAAAAAATTATTACAGATATTAATAGTGGCAAAGATGGATCTTTAATATTTTTGAGAACAGTATACAATTCATGAGAGCCAAAATGTTACACTGCACAGATTCAAAAAAGCCCTAAATCTAATTACCGCAAACTAGACAGTACATAGTAAATAGAGGCCCAGAAGGTGGATGTCTCAAAAAAATTCAGTTGGATTCAAAACAAAAGTCACAAACAAGAAACTCTGGGAAGACAAATATGAAGTTCTACATCAACAAAACAGTGTGAAAAGGAAACCTACTTTAACCAGATTGACTGCACGTGGTGAAAAGTCACATGCATGAACAAATACTTCTGGATATAGCGCGAGTAAAGGGAAGATAGTGTTTCCTACTCCACAGCCAACCTTGCATCAGAAACATCAGTATCAGTAAACAGTTGCAGGTCACACTATAAGCTAGTAGGTTGACCCTTGATGTCATATTGTAGTAATATAAAACAAGAGTAAAAATAACAGGTTCTAATATGATAACATAAAGCCACCCGCTGAATGGTGTCATTTTAGATGGAAGGGTGCTAACAATAATCTTGAATATCATAATCACTATTCTTCATTATTTGTTCTAGTCATAAAATTTTGGGGATTGTGAGAATTTGTTGATGAGTTATAGCTAAGAGTTATGAAATTAGATGTATTTTGCTGGTAGAATTTCATTTGCATTCCAGCAGTGTGTATCTGGGTCAAAAGTGTGCATAAGTCATTCAGCCCTCTCTTTTTTCCTCATTTGACGGGGATACCATCCAATACATGTAAAGTGACATCATTCAAAAAATTGGATCAATTTTAGCAGGCCAACTATGACTAAGTAAAAGGCATAGTAGGAAAAATATGCACAATGACGCCTGATTAATGAAAAACAGTATACTAAACAAAAGGCTGCCTACTAGATTCAAATACTACAACACCTTCATGAGCTAGAAGATAAGTTACCTCCAGAACAACTTTTCTTCCAGTCCCCTGCAAATGTTGTGATAATACTGTCATCGAAGTTGGTTAGTAAATAAGTGAAAACATAATGGAAATCTTTAACTCACAGAAAAGTAATGTCCCCATTCCTTGTCCAAGTAATGCCTATCTTTGAAAAACTGAACCAAAATCAAAAAAAAAAAAAAAAACATAAGCATGAAATAAATCTTGTAATACTGGCGGTCAATCATTTTTATTAAATTAGAAAAAGAAAATTCACAGCATCGATATATAAATGATTTACAATGGATGCTTAAGCATTTTCTTCCTGCCCTTCCCCAGTCAGTAGAGTCAGGCTCATTGACCAATGATCAAATCGAATATAGTTGATACTATAACAGTACTTTTCTTTGTTCCCGGAAAGTTTAAATTGTTGATTCTACTGTAATTTTCTATTGCAAAAATGAATCTACCAAACCAAAGAGAAGAAATTGCTGGTACTACTTATGTTCTATATCGACTTTCCTTTTTTCGGACATCCCATATTTATCCTTCCGCATTGTTGTATCCCTTTTTTGGGATGGACCTCACCTTTACCCATCACTACTGATTTATCATTATTTTATTCTATTCTATTTTAAAAATAAATTAATAAACAGAAAGGTACTAAGATAGTAACAAAATGCACCACATGAACATACTTTATCTTGGTGGCGTTTGTAGAATATATCCCAGTACTTCTTTGCTTCTCTTTCATACTTCTCTGATATGATAAACTAATTGGTTACCATTAGATTTTTTGAAAAGTTGTTCTACAATATCTTGAACAAACAGAGAGAGACAGAACAAGTAACCTCTCCAAAAAGGGGAAATTTCACCAGTAGGGTTGGCATATATTTGAAGCTTTTGTTGTGGCTGGCTTTGCACCTCTTGTAAATCAGACTCCATCGTAAAGCCTGAAGAAAAATTCCAAGAAATGGGATCAGCATTGAGATGGCTCAATTAGTTTCAGTCATATTAGACTCCTTGCTTAAGAATGTACTAAAATTGGATATTGTCTGAACTCGCAAGTACAATTTAGTCAGGTACCACCTCATGAGAAGAAAATACAACCAGTGTTACATTAAAATCCTTTATTTAAAACTTAGTAATAGAACACTGTAAGAGGGAATATGTTTCTTTCAACATTGAGGAGTAAAAGAGTACCAGTAAGAACATATACAAATTGCTTTCAAGTGCATGATGATATTCAAACTTACTTTTTTTAATGTTTTATTGTATTTATGAATCTTTGTTCTATTAATCACATCCTAAATATTTTTTGAGTACATCCCTGTCTGGGATCCTGAGAGTACTACATTTCCATCTAGTAAAAAACTTGTATAGTAACTGAACAAAGTGCAAGTTCAGAAAACATACAATTACAAACCAGAAAGTGTACAAAACTAAACAAGATTTAAAAACAGTGCTGCTAACTGAACAGGGTCTTAAACAAACAATGAGAAACTATTCCAGATTAAAACTTTACATTAATAGTGCCTTGGATTGATTGTAAGAATTACATGTTGCCCTATACAGAACATAAGTTTTAAAAAAAACAGACAATGAACTTGAAAAAATAAATATGTGATTCAACTTAGCAAGTTGCAGAATAGATTTTCAAGAAATATCCTCAAGAACAAGTTTAAAATAATCAAATGTACATTGGAAAACAGATATAGCAACATATGAAAAACATATGATAATATAATATCATCGTGTCCGTGCATTTAGAACATTAAATTTTCTCAATGGGACATCCAAGGGTCCTCTCAGTCCTCAGCATTCTTTTCTGTAGTTGCCTATTTCCTAAATGTCTCATTGGAACATCTAAGGTGCTATAATTAGATCTCTCTCTCTCTATCTCTCTCTCTCTCACACACACACATCTAGTGGGACTAAGGCTACTTAGATAATAATGCTTAAAAATGTTACTCATCTACACGTATCTGGATCAACATTCTCAATTGTTTTTAATCAAACACTTCAACTGCAAGTAGAGAAACAAAACAAAAACAGTTCCAGCAGCTCTACAAATTTCAAAAACAAGCTGCTGAATGTGCTTAACAAACACTACTATGAATGCTATCCTGGACAAAAAGTCCAGTACAATTCACCCAGGTACTTGGCAAAAACAATGTATTTGAATAAGAATAATGAACAAAAGACCAGGAGCGTAGGAACTTACTTAAGTCCGCTGTCGTGTGTTTTGTGAGATGCTCAGTTGACCCACCTCAAACCCTTTCTTGTTACAAAGAATGACGCCCCAAACAAACCAGAAACCAAATAAAAAAATTTCTGCCAGTTCAGTTCGGAGTTCGGAGTTCGGACATCGTATATTCTATTTTGACCCCTATAGTTTGGGTTATTCAATCAGCTCCAGAACCAGAAATACTCTGATTCTTTATTTTTGGTATAATTGCCACTTTTGGAAGTTTATTATATTTCATTTTGTCCCACTTTCCATGTTTAGAGTTAATCTTTCAACTACAACTATACAAAATACAACTTACTTTTTTTCAGTCTCAATCAATTCCTATCATTCATTTTATGTCCTAAACTTTATACAAAAATTGGAAAAAGTATAAAATAATCTTCATCAGCTTCTGCAGAAGAGGGGTTCCGCTTGTTGAGACCCAAAATATGAACTCAGGAGCAAAATAACATGACTATATGCATCACCTAGTAACATAAAGCATTATTCCGATAAAAAAATATACAGCATTATTGTTATCAAACAACATAAAGCATTATTATCATTTGGTTAAAAAAAATTGAGAGTTACTTTCCATTGTCATTATAAAAGAAAATGTTCGAGTACTCTACAACTCCAAGCCTGGGGTATGGGTACACTGTACAACAAATAACTGAACATTATAGTAACCTGGGGTATAGGGGTGTATATTAGCTTATAACTAGACACTACTAAAAATACCATCCATTTGTAACATTAACCAACTCCAACTCAACCCAGTTAAAATGGAAAACAACGGGGAAGAAAAGGTTCCGGCCATAATACTAAAATGTGAAAAACTGCAAGGAAGGAGCTTTTATTGTGGCATAAGCCAACAACTCAAAGGGTAGATGTTCTGGTGATCTTTTCTCCTTCTATCATGGGCTTGTTGCTCTGTGCTTCCACCAGGTCGGCACTAGTTGTTCTCTCAAGACTGACTGCCGCTCCATTCTCCAGGGAAGGTGCTCCTACACCATTTTCTGATATCTTTGCTGGATGGGGCTTTGGTACTTCTCTTGAGGGGGAGTTTGCAACCAAACGGGTGATTCCTTCAAATAAGTCCTTGGCATCTGTGATCAAAGAAGCTCCACCTGGGTAGCAGCGGCCAAAGCACGTGGCACAGTGCGTAAAAACAACCTGAAAGATGAATAATTTAAGCTACTTCTGTGATGAAAACCAGTGTCAGCACAAGTCACTAGAACAAACCTCAAGAAATGCTCTACAAAGAGCAAGGAAAAGTACAGATTCATTATCTCTCAGCATCCGAGTTGTATTGTATGATAATAGAGAATTAGACACACCAAGCAACCCTTTTACAAGTTCTTGAGCCAAAATGCGCTTCAAACTTAGTGGTGCACATGGACGTAACTCGTTCATAGCTGCAGATACACCTGAAACCAAAAGGTTCAAAAAAGAGAGCTTACAAATCACATAATCGACTTCATAAGAATATCAATTAGATTGAACTAAAATATTCTAATAAAACACCCTAGATTTTACAATTTTTACATTAGGGAGTTGTTCAGGAGTTTGCTATATTATTATTCTTCTATGTTCATGAATAAGGGACAAAAAGCATGTCAGTTTATACAAGTACCATTTACGAAAACCGCTAGGGGTGGATGCTCCATTAGACTTGAAGGAGGGTTAACATCTTCCTGATTCTCTTCACCAAAACTGCTGGAAGGGAAGCCAACGGCTGGCAATGGCACCCAGCGATGAGAATCCAGAACTAACTGAATAAAGTTGAAAGTGCACATCATATAATCAGATACCAAAAATACATATATGTTTTCTTTCTGAACAATAATATTATTAACACAAAATACAAAATTACCTGAAAATTCTCAACAGCAGTATTCATGTTTTTCGAGAATAAATCAAGAACAGCCCTGTCCAAAAGTAGAAACAAATGACCTTTGAGTGAGATATTACTCAAAGATATGAGTTAAACATTAAATCAAAGACAGGAAACCATATATTACTCTTCAAAGAGTGGTGGGAGCAGGCCTCGGAAATCCAATCCAACCCAGCCAAGTCCCATAGCACCATACTGTTAGAATGGAAGTATATAAAACAACATCAGTACAATAAAGATGCAAAGATGTTGTTTAAAGTTAAGAAACGTAACCATCTCCCTATGCCAGATCAACATTGACAAACATTGCAATAAACAAAATTTCAAATCGTAAGAAAGTAAAGTAATCAGAACCAAGCATAATTTTCCATGCATCTAAATGTTATTCCACTCTTTATCAATTAATATTACATAAGTTTTACCTCCATTAAGGGATGCTGTCACTCACCATGCATTGTTCCAGTATATTGGATAAAGATCCTCCTTCAGTTATCTTGGGCAGCATTATCTTCAGAGTTTTAAGTTGCAGGGAAATTTGATGCATGGCCCAACTAAAGAGAAGTCCACCATCATGGTTTTCATCATTACCTGATGTGTCATCCGCAAATATGGCCCGGTACTGGTTAACAACATCAAACAGATGTGTTCTGTGGCAGCCTATCATCCCTTTTAAATACTCATAAGCATTTCTTTGGTCTAGTTCATCAAGAATTCCAGTAAGCCATGTCTCACGACATCTCAAGAACTGTCAAGTCATTAAATATATATACCTTAACAACAAAAGTTAAGGACAAAAATGATATGTAGAAAGCATAGGGGCAGGATTACAAAGTTCAACATATACATTAAGAAGCTTAAAGAGGCTACCTGAAGACGCATTTCATATTCACTAAATACTCCTATTCGACGCAAGTAGCCAATGATACGAAGACACTCTGGCAACTGCAAGATGATAAAAGCTTAAAAAATTAAATGATTCCAGAATTGTCATATAGAGATATCAAGACCAATAAGTTCAGAATCTGCAAAGCACCTGAATGTTTGATCTAAGCTTTTGGAGCAATTGAGAGAGTAAAGACTGGGTAGTCTGCCGAACTTCAACAGCTAGTGCCTGAATAACTGGTAATCTATTTCACAGTGTCAAAAGGGAAACGAATAAAAAAGAACATAGGTTGAGAGCTAGATAAGTATCCAACAGGATGAGATTAAAAAGTAGCTCACTTTGGGTGCATAGAAGATAGTTTAGCAACATATGCTTCTAGGTCAAGAGCTTCGTCGAAATTTCCATTTCGTACGCATCTACAAAATTATAACAAAAGATGATAAGAAACGCAAAACAGAGTATGAGAAGAACGTTGTTTGCCAGCATCAGCTTTTAATCACAAGGCCATAAAGGATTTCTTATACAGATTATTTCATAAAGGCATATCAGTGAAAATCACATACGTATCCATAAGCTGGGGGATTTCAAGCAAGTCCAGCAAAGTACTGTGGTTTGCCAGCAGAGTTTGATTCATTCTCCTTTTTTCCAGTATATGTTCCCCAGAGTCAACAAACTCGGAGCAACCAGATGTTAGTTTTGGAATTTCACCAATCTGTCAAACAAGATAGACAGATGAAGTCAGTCGCTCTTGTCATCAGATCCATGATAGGTGCAATTATACATAATTCACTATTAACATTAACACTGGACCATGTATTGATCACATGTCAAAAATAAAGACTTAATGCTATAGAGATTCAGTTTAGGAAAGAGCAAAAGAATGATGAGTGCCAAATCTCTTTGGGCACCTAGAATACATTACATTATATACATATAGCAGCATGTAGTGGTTCTGTTTACTCTATTTTATCTTTCAGGCTCTGTCATTTGAAAACTAAAGAGATTTTAGTCAACTTGATGGGTCACTTGTAGAGACTATTTTCGAATCAGTTCCAACGAATTAAGCAAATACAGTTTAACCGAAGAGAACAACAAGACCAGGCAGAATTGCACAACAAGACCAGGCCACTTGTAAATTCTGCACCACTTGTAAAATATGCCAAACCAGCCCGGCAAGCAATGAACAACTTCAAATAATCACCTTGTCAACTTTAGCAGCATTTAAAATCACTGAGCTCGAATATATTTTCCATTCAATCATTTAAACCTGGACATAGAGATCCGAATTTTGTAACATATCATGAGCGATGATTTTGGACTCTAATGCAGTTTCATTTCTCTTTCAACTGTCTATGAAGATCATCGGCATAGCACATAGTACATTCAGTAGTACATTGTATAAAATTTAGCCAGGAAATACACCATTAAGGCATTCGCTAATTCATCCGACATAGCGATTTTTTCTTATCAACTACACAGTTTTCTTTTTCAAAACATCACATAGGAAAGCTTATTTCATGTTCATGATTATGCTGCAAAAGAGTCTGAAATCCAGAACATTTCACTCTCTTTCCATGTTGATGCAATCACCACACTACATCAAAAGTTGTCTTACAACCTATGCAAATACAGTTTACTATTTTCATTTTCAGAACTATAGAGACTTTATCAACCGAAAATCTCAAAGAGCACCTCATGAGTCTACTTCCCTCAAATGGCACTTAGTATCATACTTTGGCTGAAGAAAATATAGCTTCAGAATCCATAAATGTCTACTCATACCATAATTCAAGTAGTATCATACTAGAATTTAACTAAACCAAAGTGGAAAGGTTGGGATTACCAAGGACTCGAGGTGCTTGTCGATTGAAGAAACTTCGACTTTAATAGAACGCAATGCATCAGCAGCGGTGATGAAAGCTCTGTAGTTCCCCACTGCTACCTCCTGCATCTGCCGCCGTATTCTCTCGGCATCTACTCTCAACAGCTCCGGCTCCTACATCAATAACGAAACACAATTCACAATTCACACCAACTGCATTGGAGACGGAGGTAGAGAGTAGTAGATTAAAATACCTTGTGGAGGCGATCAAGCGTGAAGGAGAGGAGCTCAGAGACGTAGGGCTGCTGCGAGGCGGAGGCGAGTGGAAGCAGACTTGCCATCGCCGAAACGTCGTCCGATTGGACATCAGACGACTCCATTGCAGAGATCTACGCAGTAGACGGTGGAGATTTTTTATTCTTACTTCAAAATCGAATTACAGATCGCCGGTATTTTGTTTACGCCTGACTTGGATTAATAATTTATCAATTTGGGCCGAAAAACCAGCAGAGTCCAGTAACATGAGCCCATACAAAGTTTGGTTAGTCAGGCCTTTGTTGTTTTTCCTCCAAAAAACTAAAAAAAAGCGGACTGTGCACTAATTATAAAAATAATTCAAAAATATAAATTTGGAAACTGAAAATTAAGCCCGACTATCTTCCCGATTGGAAAAGGAAATTGTCAGACTTCAGGGGTTTAAAGGAATGTTCAGAAAATATGGAGGGCTTCGATGCATTTTAAGGGAAAGAATGCATAGTCAAAGAGATGGCCGTTTCTCTGCATTCACGATGCCTGTCTGATCATTTGATTATATATACTCCCAGCGTGTTAGTTGTAAAGATTATCATACTTTGGATCAATTTGGAATGTTTGCGAGTGTATTGTGAATGAGTTCTGTAACTCCTTTTCTTCTTCTCTTCGCAGCTCTCTTAAATTATCGTTCATAAATTGTTGCAACTCCTTTTCTTCTTCTTCTGTCCTGGTTTCCGACCGAACTCACCGGAGCGTGACAGAAATTAATTTATTAAAAAATATAATCAGTATGTCTAATTTACCTAAATTTCATTAATTTATATTGTAACCAAAAAGAACTGAATTCAATTCAACTAATGTAACTGAGTTGATCTAAATTGAACTAAATTACACGAACTTACTTATATGCTTCTGAGAAATGAGTGTGCTTTGTTCAAAATTACAAACAACCACATTACATTACATGGCGTCACTGCAAACGTCAGCAGCATTGCATGTTTCTAGATTTTCATTTGGTCAAACCATCGTTTCTCTGGTTTGGACTTTTCTTACGGATTAGTTTGCAATAATGAATTGTCAAATGGGTTCACAATTATAAACGTGGAAATCGCCCGTCAAGGCAAGATATTCAATTCGTTGGCGTGACGTTAGCATCAGCATGTATTATAGAACCCCGATTGAAGGCGTGCATCTCTGCAGTAGATTAGAATTTAGTCATTTAGGTTTGACCCAACTGGAATCCTCTCCAAGTTGGGCGAATTTGTGAAAATTATTCTACATTATATTAATCTTTCACTCCAGTTCAGATCAATTCAATTCAATTCAATTCAATTCAATTCAGTAGAAAATAAGTTTATTCAAACATGCCCGCAACGTAACTTAATAGTATAATTAAGTTAAACTAAATTTCATCAAATTAAATATTATCAAAACAGAACTGAATTAAAAATAATCAAATAAGCCGGAGATAACGAACATAACTTTTTGAGATGAAATTTAACCAAAGTTTTTTACCATTTTCAATGTTAAAAAACCATTGCAATAAGGGAAAAACGTACGTCCTTTAGAAGATGTTTCCGAATACCAAATCATGATCTACACATTATTGTCAAACATAAGAAATTTTCGGATTTGACATTTCAAAATTTTTAACAGTTAATATTACAGAGAAATTACGACAAAAGTAAGGATCATAACATTTCACCGCTAGAGTTCTGATTCAAACAACGAACAGAATAAGCCGGTGGTGGAACGAATATCAGAACGAAACAAAACGAAAAATCGTACAGAAATTCCATAATTGCATTCCAAACAAAACGACCAAAACTTCATATTTCATTAATAAATAAATAAATGTCAGCATGAACAAGATATTAAAGAAAAACACACTACTTAGACTGAAACATGGGATCAACCGGTGCTCCGACAATCTGCGAGGGAAAGTTGAGCAACGCCTTAGCCCCCCTCATCTTGAACGCAGCTCTGTCATAAGCCATAGCCGCCTCCTCCGCGGTTCCGAACGTACCGAGCCAAACCCGAGCGCCGTTTCTCGTCGAGTCCCGGATCTCCGCCGCGTACTTCCCCCAGGGCCGGCGCCGGACTCCCCTGTAGTGCTGCTTCTTCGCTATCGGCTGATGAAACACGCCGTGGACCAGAGACTGGTTTCTCGACGAACCAGAAGCCGAGGATGAAGGTGAAGAGAGCGTGTTTGCCTCGTTTAGAAGTTCGTACAGGACGCTTTCTTGAGAGTCGTTTTCGTTGATGGGCAGTTCTTCTCGTTCTCCCATGGTTTTTTTGGTCTCTGTATTTTGTGAGAGAAATGTGAAAGTGTTTGATCTGAGGTTTGTTTCAGGCTATTTATATATATCCATTTTTTGGTGGGGACAGTTGGTTTATCGTGAAGGAACTAGGAAACCAGGTGAAAGTTCGATCATTTTCTTCTTCTTATTTAATTTAATTTGTTGGTTGATTGAATGTGGGTGGCCAGTAGTTTGACTCTATCTTTTTGATTCGGGGTATTTGACCAGATGTTTATTTAATGAAAATGCATATGGGTCACTGGTTCTAAGAAACTTAACTTTGACGGTCAAGGGTACTTTAGTATTATTTTTTAATTAGCTTTATTATTCTTCATCAATCAAGTTTGAACAAGTTTCTTAATTCTCATTCAAAATTTTAATTCAAGTTCCTTTCTATTCTTAATTTAATTAAATCAGTTCACGATTGGGAGTCTCCAATTCTTTGGATTCATAAGAAATACGAAATTCTAATTTCTTCATAAATTCTCTGACTTTTATGTTTCAAAATTTATTTCTTTGTCCGATTGTGATTGTGAATTAATAATGATAGATTAAATGGATTAGTAATATTGAGCATAGGAAAATGGGTGTTTAAAATATTGATGTTGATGATATAATTGATGAATTTGCAGTGTGCAAGTAGATAGCATATATAAAAAAAAGTATAGATTTTCGTCGATTTGAAGAGCAAGACTAACATTGGATTGGAGGAATTTGGATCAAAGAGAAGTTAGCATGATCGAAATATGTATTATTTTTTAGGGTATCGGTTTATGTCCTCCTCTATGTCTTGTAACATTTTCAATGTTTTAATAAAATATAATAGGTGTAGGTTGAGGTTCCTAACATTGCACGATTTGCACTTGGCTAGGTTCCAATCTCCAACATATATTATTCTTAATCCATTAAATCTTTTTGAATTAAAACATAGTATTAATAATAATAAGAAAAGTTATTACAAGAAAGTAAATTGTTTTACACACTAAACATGCGCCATAACATGAACATCATTAAGTAACGACCTATTGACCTTACAAACTGCATACTCCGAAAAGGAGGACACCAAATGGATAATTTTCTCTACAATACCCTTGATCCCAATGGGGAGTATAGTGAGTTGTTTATTGAGGAGGCTAGGGATGAGAAGTCTGTGAAAATGTTAGTCCTACACACTCCCATTCGACGTGCCGCCTTGTTCATTCTAGGCCGGTTTATAATAAAAAATATAATGATATTATCAATTAATAATATCATTATATTTTTTATTATAAAGGGTTCTACAATTAAATTTTTGCACCGGATCTCAAATATGTTGGACCGAGCCTGCGTATATATAATTTAGATTAATTTACATCTCAATCCAATTGTTTATTACAAAAAACACTAAAATGCAAGCAAACATTGGATGTTGTAGTAGTTGGGCATTACGTCTTTCTTCATTCTAGAAATGGATGAAGTATTGCATGTTCAAGTATTGCATGCAGCAGGCGGATGTTCATCTGATTGCATGATCAAGTATTGCATTCAGCAGACAGATGTTCATCTAATAGCACGATCAAGTATTACATGCAGCAGGCGACTGTTCATCTAATAGCATGATCAAGTATTGCATGCAGTAGGCGGCGGTTGTTCATCTAATTGCACGATCATCATTTCCTATATATTAATTCATACATTTCCTTCTAATTTTCATTTCCATTCTATCTTTTTATCTCACTGCAAACGACCATCTTCCCCCTTAGGTTTTCATTTTCCACACATTTGAGAATTTGTTATACCTGCCAAGTTATGTCATTTCTTATTGCATAAAGGTGTGTACTCTTTGTTGGATCCTTTTTTTGCATAATAGATACTACATTATGATGCCTGAAACATTAGACAAATATTCAAATATTTGTTACTCTTGAAGGGAAAACTACTCATGTCTAGCCACATGTTCAATAAGGAGTGAATGAAATACACTTAAAATGTGGTTGTGCAGTCTCTTGACGAAGAAAATAGTATGCTCACCTAAATCACCATTTATGCTTGATATCTCATGGTCAAGGCTGGTAATGTAGTTGTTGGAGTTACATTAGAAACTTTCAGAGAATATTTTTTTTACATTTTTAGTGAAAAGAGTGAAAGTGAATTGGAATGGCATGGAGGACGTGTGGGATAATCAAATGTCAATGTTGTTTGCGTATATGATTTTTGTTACCTTCTTGTTAAGGATGGAAATCTTGTATACTTCTCAGAGAAAGACAATTGCTTAAAGACTCATTTTCTAGAGGAACTTTGTGCTCTAGATTCCATTGAAAGGATATTTTTGGTGGAATATGATGGAGATATTATGTCTATCTATATAGGCAGTGAGTGGAAATGGGTTAGAATTTTCAAGTTTAACCAATCAATAGTATTTCGGGAAGAAGTGAGGGATTTGAAATCCAACAATGTATATGTGTCAACTATAACAAGTATTGCCACGAAAGCCATATCGCCTAATATTGGTAATAGGATTTACTTTCTGTGATTGTATAAGGGATCTATCATATACTACTCACTTAACACGAATATATTTCACCTATGTGATAATCAAAATTCGGTGATGGACAGTTACTATGGACCAGACGAGCAATTATTTAGTTGTTGGTTTCGACCAACTTTCAACTATATGTACCTTGTAGTCAGAATCATACATTAAAGTGGTGGAGTCGAAGAAACCTATGTACTGGAAACGTTTTACACCGTCGATAACGATCCACTTACTACACATATATTACGGGAATTACTTATTCTATAGATGCAAGGCCTACCTGCAGTTTTATATCTTTCTCATAAACACAATACAGTAGTACTATTATACATGTTTAAATGTTCATTTACAGCAGCTAGGTTTGTTAGATGTAATATTCACGTGTATAGAGCTGCCTTGCGCGCCTAACGTATTTACGCTGGGACTAAATATTTGAGTGTGTACATGTACGGAGATGGAGCCCTAATTTATGATTCTGTCTAGTCACCGGTGCCAAACATATACATTATTCTTATAAAAAAAAGAAGTAAAAAACATATGCATTGTTTCTAACACTTCTTGTATAATATGAAGATGAAGATGAAGAGCAAGATTTTTTATTCTAGGTTTTATTGTAAAAATAAATTAATTAATCACCTCTCAATAAATATATAAAAATGGAAAACAAGATTTCATTCTGTTGATCATTCTGTACTTCTTTTTTCACAATAAACAATTCATACATTCAAAATTGTATCAGGTTCTTGAATATTTTGATGATGTAATTGAAAGTAAATATTACTAATTGAAGATGGAATCGTGAAATTGAGCGATGGATTTAAGCCTGATGGTAAGCTTATGGTAAGCCCTTATGGTAAGCCGGATGCTCACATGAGCATGGCAAAACATCTTTTGGGGTAAAAAAATATATATAAGTATTTTATGTTCGGTGCTATAGCTTAAATTGCACATAAGTTTGGGGACTAGATTACAAAACTGAAAATCCTTATTCCCAATTACACGCGATCGACGTACTTTGTTCAGTAAAATCCTCAAACTTAACGCGTGTCCCTTATTTTCTGCAAATTTGGTGAAAATAATCAACCTTCAAGCACGCCAATGATGGTGATGATTAATGCTAATTACTATTTGATGATAATCAACGGCCACTTGCAGGTCTCTATCTGCCGCTCCTTCCGACGCTTACAATCTCGGCGTAGTGAGACTTCACCAACGGTATATTGTTGTTTCATCAAAGTTCAATCTCTTGTTCAATTCATCGGACAATTATTCACTCGGAACAGTTGGTACGTTTTTCACTGGGCTTCCCTTGGGTCCTCTTTCTTTGCTCTGATTTCATCTATTTTTCTAACTCCAATTTCTATCCGATTCGCTTGATGATTTTCTTGACGATGATTGATGTTTAAATGAGGATATCAATATAGGTGGTGATGGCCATTTTGACGAAGAGACAGTGATTGGTGATCTGATGATTTGGGCTGATAATGGACTTGGTTTGTTTGAACTTGGTTGAAACTGATAATGGAGTGGATGATGGACTTGGTTTGTTGAATTTGGTTGAAACTGATGTATAATCTGGATTGATGATGGACTTGGTCTGCTTGATTTTTGTCGAAACTGATGTTCTAATCCAGGCCTGGCCCGAGCATGAGGCAAGTGAAGCCCGCGCTTTGGGCCCCCAAAATATGGGCTAAAATAGGGCCCCATTTTTTAAAAAAAATCGGTTAAAATAGGGCCCAATTTTTTTAAAAACTCAGATGTAATGTACAATTTAAAATTTTTTGTTCTTTAAACCACTATATTTTTTAGAAATGGGCAAAAATAAGGACCCAAATTTTTTAAAAAATCCATTATTTAACTAATTTTAATTATTTTTTTCCGAAACCTCTATTAGGGCCCTTCAAAAAAATTATTCGGTTAAGGCCCCCGAATAGTTAGGGCCGGCCCTGTTCTAATCAAGATTGATGATGGATTCAGTTTGTTTGAGTTTGGTTGAAACTGATGATGGACTGGATTATGTGATGATCTGGATGGATAATAAACTTGGTTTATGTGTGATGATCTGGGCTAAACTGATGATGTCATCTAATACTGTTGATATAATGATTTGAAACTGACGATCTATGCGTTGAAGATGATGATCTAAAAGTTGCCTAATTTGAAAATATATGAATGTTTGCAGAAAATTCCTTAAACTTTTGTAATATTATACAAAGAACCCCGTTCATATTAATATTATATATATTAAGTCCTGCCTTATGGTAAGACTGCCTGATAAGAGAGTTTCTCTTATTATATTAGTGAAATGGGGGAAATATAATAGTAGCTAGTTTGATTTTTGGCGAGAATAATGAAACTCTAGTCATGAGAATTTTGTGAGATCTAATTGTGTTTAAATTGATTGCTGTGAATTTTGGTTTGTTCTCTGTGCATACTGTTATATCTGCCAATTAGTAGGACCAATCCGTTATAGTTGGAAAGGGTTAATTAGTGGTAAAGTTATCGCATAGATAGTGAGAATAAATTGGTATACAAGTTAATACTTGCGTTCTTGGTTAATTTGTGTAGATTGGGTTCCTTCGTGTCTTAGTGCTATCAAACAACTTAGAACTGGGGATATAGGTTTGATTTGATAAGAGAAATTGTTAGTTTAAGCGTCTCTTGCTAGTTCCCAATACAGTAAGTAGGAATTGTGGTATGTCTGTTGCATTCACGGTACCGTATAACTGGTTGGTTCATGGTTGTTAATTGTATATTTGCATCAATGGTCGAATATATGACTAGTATGGATTTATTTTAGCCGTGCTGCATAATTAATTGATTCCTGTTTTTTAGCAAAAACCACCAAGTTCATACATGATTATACTGATCAGCCATACTGATGGCTCAAAAATGAAAGAATAGCTATGTAAGCATTTGACTCTATTTATGTACCATCTAAACCTCCGAGCATTTTAGTGAATCATCAAAATGAAACACAAGTCTGCCAAAAGGTGAGGGATCAAGAGCTTTTACAAAAAATTAATGGATGTGATCTGAGTATTCTTTCAATTATGGCAGTAGAGATTTCCAGATTCTATGTGCTCCATTTGCTCCCATTGATCTCCTATCAATGGGTCTTCATGTACCTGCAGTGATACACATTAGTAGCTTCTGAATTTACTAAGTCATTCTGAGGTTTGGAATCCCTGCTTTGTCAAGTATAATTAGGCTCCTCGGAATCTGGGGAGCCTCATGTAAATGCATAGTAGCAGTAAGTGAATGGCATGCACTATACTTAGCAAGGTAATCTGCAACTAAATTGCCCTCTCTGTAAACATGATGTACTGCATGGTCATTTACCATTGTGTGAATGTGATGACTTAGGCTCAAGAATTTCCAGTTGGCTAGAGTGGGATTTGTTACACACTTAATAGCATTAACACAGTCACTTTCCAGGGTAAATGCCTGGAAAAAGATAGCCGCTGAAACTACAAACTCCAGTGCTAGGAGTTCAGCATGCAATGGAGTAGCAGTTGTACAGTGCTTAAGTCCCATCTTAATAACATTACCATGTCTATCCCTAACAACTAGCCCTAGACCTACAGAGGCTGAAGAGAAGGAAGCATCTATATTAACTTTCAGACACAGATCTGGAGGGATCCATCTCACAGATCTTGTAATTTTTGGTTTTTTCTGTGTAATAAAAGGAACAAGGCCTGTTCTGAGTAAATCTGCATGCTTCTGAGCATTCCCTGACAGTGGAAAGGCTGTAAATATTAAAGACACTTTTTTTGCTATCTGAAGCAGTACAGTATTATTGGTGTCATTCCTATCCTCAAATAAAATATTGTTCCTTCTAATCCATAAGAACCAGTAAGCAGTTATTATAGAAGAGATGAAAACTATTGTGTGTGCTTTTGAGGGGCCCTTGTGTGATAAGTAAAATGCAATCATATGTCTAAAATACCTGAAATTGGGGACTTGAACCAGAAAGGCAGAATGTAAGAAGGTCATAGTATCCATGTTTTTTTCACACTTATTAAAAAAGTGATCAATTGTATCAGCATGTCCACAGAGTGGGCCTTTTGAAGCAAGTTGAATCCCATTTAGTATATCATCAAAGGGTACTAGACAATTTACAGTCCTCCATAAAAAATTTGACATTTGCACTGGTATGAATTTACTCGATACCTTTCTTACTGCATGAGTGTCTTCCTTCTGAATCCTCAAGATCTTGTATGTGGATTTTATTGTGAATCTTCCATTCTGCTCTGGTTTCCACACAAGAGTATCTTCATGGGAGTATGTAACTTCTGATGCCTGCAAAAAAACAATTAAATTGGTAGCCGTATATGGCTCTAGTGCAGGCATAACCTGACTTTTGTTAGCACAGAAATTGGCAACATTCAGTTTTGGGAAAGGCAAGGGGACCCCATCAGAATTGATTGATACACTTGCATTTAGTTTAGTTAATCATTCTGTATTTATTTTCGTAGTCTTAATATATATATATATATATATATATATATATATAAACTCTCAAGTAAAAAGTTGGTTACTATAAATCAAATCTGATCTCTAAGGAAATTAAGTTAATAATATGCTCCTTGTGGGATTCAACCCTGCTTACTTGCTATACTAATATATATTCTTAGTTGCAGGAATATTTTGGTGGTAAACGACGATCACCATTTTCTAAACTCCTTTATTCTCCAAAATATGAAATCCCAGGCCAATTAAGCCAACTTATTGATCAAACTATCAGCAACTAACCAATTAAGCAATATTGTAAAGCTATCAAAATGAAAATAACAAAAATCTCTTGTTAACAACAAAACATCGAACCAAATGGCTAAAATGAAACACATGATCATACATTTCAAATTTATCAAAACAAGAGAAGTTTGATCAAGACCTTTCATGTTACACGTGTATGCTTCCTTAGCACAATGTAAAATAACCGCTATAAACTCTATCTAAAGGTTATGATGGGTTTAATTCCCATAAACTATGATATGCGAGGGATGGGTTTAACAAAACCTAGAGAGAAAAGGATTAAATTAGATTCGTACATCAGTATCGGCCCAGTGGCAGATCTAGAACATTTTTTAAGGTATGACTTAATAAATTAGAAGCGGTGATAGTGGCGGATTAATAAGTTCAAATATCTAAAAGTTTACACAGCTCAATATTTATTGACTAATCCGTCAGTTTTTATTATGATTGCATGACAGATTAATAAATTAAAATAATTATAAATTTCCACATCTCAATAGTTATAACATACTCCGTCAAGCCATACCAATCTTATACAAAGATCCGCCACATGAGTATCGCGTTTATAATGAAAACGCCAAGAGAAGAAAAACCACATGAGAATAGCTATGAACATATATAGAAGTCAATTAGCAGATACGAGGTTTTCAATTTTTACCTCTCCAGAAGGACAATCGAATTGCATTTTGTATGAGACCTGAAGCCGCCATTCGATTGTGAGTATCTTTTTCAACAATCTATGAAGCAGAAAGGAATCACTGATAATTGATTTCTTACCTTTAATAATTCTTGTCACAAATGTTCCAAAATAGACCATTTGTCTTTTTTTTTTGTATAAAAAATTGGGTAATAACTCAAATGAGTCCCTAATATATCCCATCATTTCCCTCCTCCCCTAAGAGTTGAACCCATGACTTCTGGGTAAATCTACTTGTGTCTTACCACTAGAACCATTCTCAACTCCCTAGACCATTTGTCTAGGCAAATTCCACAACGAATCTCTTGGCACAACAATCCGGTTAAGGCTAGTTTCGTGGTCAGCTAAGAACTGAAGTACCACATAGTGTTTGTAAGTATTTACCATTATAAAACTTAATTACTTGCTAGTTGCTGATCTTGTGTACCTTGTTGGCCTGAAAGTATGCCATTGAGTGGAAAACTTCCTCTCATTGTTGTTCGTTTGGTATTCGTAAAAAAGATAGAAAATAAATTTAACTGTTACACATCTTATCACCTCTCTCTTGTGTGTGTGCCAATATGTATTTCTGTTCTCACCAGAATCGTTTCTCGAACGGTATTGCCGTTTGATTCTCGTATGCTATTACATGAAAGGAATGTCTCAGAATTACAAAATTTTTAAGGAAACTGGAAGCAACTGCATGTACTTTATGGTGGATTAATCGAGATTGCGGTTTCACCTAAAACAAAGTTTGCAAACAGTAGCCAAAATATATTTGTAAATTTCTTTGTATAGATAGGAACCAAAAAAATAAACTACCAATTATATTGCCAATACCTGGTATCCATATTGCAAGAAGATAAGGCGAACGATCATCTGCTCCTCTTTTTTCGAACTGTAGTTTCAAGAGCATGATAGTTTCTTATATATATAAAAAAATGTTTAACCCAATTTAATGTAGAATTTGTAACATGAAAGAATCACTAACCCCTTGCAGTATTTGATGGGTGTTAGGAAGCTCATAGCTGCAGAGAATTACGTGATTAATTAGTAACATACATAATATTTCAAAGACAATATAAATCTGGAAACCTGGTAAATTTACACTAGATGCTCAGTCCTCAACTTACTTTTGTCCTTGAGCTCCGGCATGGGAATTAAAGCCGTTTTTGCATGTAAAACCACTAAGGCATTCAACATTTCACTATCATGTACCTGATTATGCATTTTCATGTAATCTTGTAGTATTTGGTTTAGCTCCTCAAAGTTGAGTTTAATTTATAGTATTCCAGTTGTATTTTTGAATTCCTCGAGATCTGATTCTATTAGATCTGGAGTCACTGATTCTGGTGTTAGAGGCTCTTCAATAATGGGTCCAAGGGATCTGATTTGAGATGAACCTTCAATAGCTGCAAGTGATATAGTTGTTTTTTGATACATTTTCACTTGATGATTCATTTTGTGTTGCACTTATAATGCTTCTATCCTCCGGAGCAGGTAGTGCAAGTCTAGCACTGTATGAAAACTGGTATGTAAGCATAAAAACAACCAAACTGAATTTACAGTAAGTGGTTTACTTTTAATCTAGGTGCAAACAAATCTAAAATGTAAAATTAGGAACCTGGCATATGCACTTGCAAAATGTTTATATTCTGCTTTCAATGGACATGCATTGCAGTTTGGGTTAATATTGGTGCAGAAAATCTGCCAAGAAGATAAATAACATTCAACGACTATAGAAACTTGGCTCGATGAAAATTTTGTATAAAAATTATTTGAATACCTTCCCAAACGTAATCATTTGATAATGCAGCTCATATCTGCAAAATATATTAAGCCTTCTATCATTAGTAAATATAAGCACGTTAATTTTTATTGACACGAGTAAAATTTTGCTTACGTACAGTGTGGGCTGGTCATGTTTGCATAGCCTTGGCCACATATATTTTTGATTCGATTCCAACACAGGATACCTATGAGAAATAGTAGGGTCATTCGGTTTTCTTGTAGAATATTTTGTGAGGTTAATACTGCAAAACATTTAAGAGAGTTGGGACTTGAAAAAAAACTCACAATTCTAGTAGGTGCAACTGAAGTGACTCAGGTAGTGATTGGAGTGGGTAGTCTTACAGATTTGCGTCCAACATTTGTTTCAACCTAGGTTAAGAAAAATGATTTCAGGGATGATGATGATTAAAAATAATAACACATGTCATATATATATAGTCATATATATATATATATATATATATATATATATGTACATATCTTGCAAAAAAAGTGTAGGCATGACATAACGAGAAGACAACTTGATGAAACGTTAGAAGCTGAACACATTCCGTACTTTTGATTCCTAAACCCTTTATGTTTAGGAGGAATTCTCTACCATAATACAACAGGTTTAGTTAAATAAGACAGAATTTGATAAGTGTCATCTAATTATTTAAGTATTTATATACTGCATACTTGGCCTGGTTCGGTTCAGCATCCCTTAGCCCATTCCAAATCAAGAATTCCATGATCTGTTAGAATCATGTTCAGGAAACCCTGCACAAAGAGAGATTTGCAGCAAGATTTTATTGATTTATTTGCAATAAGCATGATTCAATTAATAATGATGTAATAATAGAGTGAATAGACAAGTTAGAAATTCTTACCTTAATTCTCTCAGCTAGTTTATTGTGCATCTTGTCTCAGCAATCTCGCTAACATCATCACATCTTACTCTTTCCCAGTCCACCGAGTCCATTGCCTTGGGTGTCCTCTCTCGCTTTCCATGTGCGTCCTCTGTCTACTTTCTCAACTTATCCCAATCAGTTGTCGCCTTTTTGTTTTTAGAATTTTCTGATGTATCAGTTCCTTCATCTATACATGCAGATTCACCAGAGATTGGATTTGCAGTTGAGACTTCCTTACCCTTTTGTATTTGTTGGTTTAAAATATCTACAAAAGAGCTAGGAGCTGCATTTGTTGTTGGGATTGCATTTACAATCTGCTTCCATAGCAACTCTACAAAAGAACTCTACCTATTTGGATCTTCTTCAATGTCCCAGTTAGATCGTGAAGAAAATGAGGAAAACGAGGACTGGTTGATATCTTTTTCGGGTATGTTCCCCAAATCAGGTGGATATTTACTTATTTAGCAGCAATTGACATGAAAGAAGAACTGCAACAATCAATCGTTTAATTTAGGATTTTTCGAGCAATATCAATTAAAATACTTTATCACAAAGGGCTACTTAGTTGCCTTGAAACATGATCAAAAATGCTCTGAGTAAGAAAAACTCCAACTATAGAATCCAACACTGATCCCTTCCATGGAGTGAAGCGCATGCTGTCTCCTGCACAAAGAAGAATTATCATTAGGAAATATATATACCTCGTTATATTGAAGGATTTTATTTTCTTTATTAATTTGAAGTGCATTTACCAGTAAATTTAAATGATGGCTTGAAAATTTTTTTGGTCTCGGAACATGAATTAAATATATTGCATGCATGGTATATATTATTCAACTCTTATTCATAAAAAAGTTAATCTCATCCGGGTGATTCACTGCATATATACAGAAAATGAATCAAGATCGATTCGGCTGCCCACAGGTAATACAAATATGACTTATTATTTGTCAACAGATATATAATTAAATATTGTGAAATTATTTTCTATTTCAGAAGTAAACATACCTGAGACTTGACACATATAAACGATGAATGCTTTAATCCTTGAATGGAAGAGTTTTCGCTCATTTTCCCATTTTTTTGCCATCTCCTCGTCTGTTCCATTAACTCCTTCATTGTCTGAACTTTTTTGTAACAACTTCCATATTCTAATTGTCTCTTCATCAAGATCAACTTGGGGCGGCCTTGGCTCCTTTAATCGACTATCAAAAGGAACCATGACCCTATTGTCTTGATACAAAACAATGAAGTTTCGATAAGTTTTTTCAAGTATGGATTGCACGCTTCTGAATTGATGAATTGACGAATTGCATGTTTTGTTCACTGACTTGACTAGGTTCTTCATTGAATTGACTTGGTTTTCCTTGAGTTAACTGGGTTATTCTTTGAGTTGACTCGGTTTTGAACTTGGTTATCATATATATCTTATCCTATGATATGGGTGCTTTCTTTTTGATTGATTGGTGTTTACTTTTTTATGCTATGTCATTTATACATGAATATAAGAATCAGATAATGAATGTGTGATAGTTTACTAGCTAGTGTGTTTTACACTCATAAGTCATATATAGTGTTAGTGTGATGTAACCCACATATACATACACAAATAGTTGGGACTGATGAATTAACTAGTCACTTATCTTAATTAGTTTCGATCTGGATTTGTTTGATTATGCAATCTAATTATTACTTTCTAGGTGTAATAATAACGTGAATGGTTTTGATGTGATCGATTAGCTTTTCTATTATTAGATGTACAATGGTTGCTAGTTATATATTTGTAGTGTTTGTTCCTCCCTAAATTCTAACCATGGGTGTATATTTATAAAGTGTGATTTATGCATTTATGATGTAAATATTGTTGGGATAGGTGAATTAAGTAGCTAGACACTTATGTAGTTTGAATCAATTAAGTTGCCACTTCTAATATCCATATATTGATTTTGGCACGAAAGTCATTTATAATATCATCCCAACATAAATTTACGACGAAATAATCAATTAGATTGCATTATTTTCATAGTCGTTTTGTTATCATATTTACATTAACGTAACTCCAACATAGCCTTAAGCATGAATTCAAGATAAAAGTCATTTAATATATGATTATACATATGATTAGATAATGAAATAGATTAGTTAGTTTGTTTATAATTTTACTTGTATTTTTATTAATACTTGTATTGTCATTTATGACATCGTGTAGCTTCACTTGTTATTTGCCTTTCCTAATGATCAACACAAGATGCACTCATAAACAATATAATTTTAGATTAGTAACAAGAACGGTTTATGACTGCTTAATAGATTTGGGCATGTAACATGAAAATGGGATGATTCTTTGTGTTAATTATTTATGATGATTGTTGACATTGTGATTTCATGATGATATTTGCTAATTCTTAATTTGCCTCTCAGATTCATGATAGTGATTGTGTTGTTTTTGTTCCAGATTGACCCAAAACTTGACAGTTTCGTAGGCAATTATTCAGGCATGACACTTTCTTCATGGCAATGGTTAGAAGCCGCATATTTACTGAAGAAGGATGGATCTTTAGGCTTCAACAAAGACAACAAGACGATGAAGAAAAGGATTTGGGTGTCCCCTTTCAAGTTGGGAGTGGAGAAGAAGCAGTCTCATTTTGCTCATCTGCTAGAGAATGATGAGGATTGAGAATGATGTTGTGGATAATTGGGAGAATGAGGAATCTTGGTAGAAGTTTCTTAATTATGTGAATTTTGGGATGTGAATTTTGCAAACAAATTTGTGTAACTTGAGTTTGTTGTTTGCTCGATTAGCTCTGAATTAACTAGGTTCATCACCGAGTTGGCTCAACTCTTAATTTGGTTATAATATTTTTATCAATCTTATATTGTGACAAATTTTTATCAATCTTATAATCGATGCGCTTTTTGTCTTCATTTTTGAATGTTTGATTATTGATAGTACATGAATACGATTAAATAATGAATTAGTTTTGTATTTATATGTTGTGTGATGGTTTACTTGTGCTTTTTCACTACCAACACCTTATAGAACTAGATAGTGTGTGATATATGCATATAATTGACGCACAAGTGGTTGGAATTGGCAAATTAATTAAGTAGCCACTTATATAGTTTAAATTAAGCAGTCATTTATTATGTAAATATTTATTGATAATGAAATCTAATAATATTATCTTAACCTAAATTTATGATAATATAATTAATTAGGTTGTATATCCTTTTTATAAAAGTTACTTCGTTACCGATCAAACAATCTAATTAACTTGAATTGGTTTTCCCGTCTGATATTCTTCTTCTTCATCCGGTGGGTTTAGAATTTTAGATGTGTTGTCACATGGGTGGAGTGTTTTGCCTAAGTAATCTCATTTCTGAAAATGATTCTCTAAATTGACAATCTTCCAAAACTAATTTCACAACTAATACTCCTACATATATGGTGGAGTCATATTATAATTATAAAAAAATGTTAGATTAAATTTTAATTAGTATTACACCCATAAACTTTCACACATTTCAATTAGATCCACATTTCATTTTTATAAATTTTTTGTTCAACCGCATTGTTGATAACATCATTGGTGAACATTGACATGAGCTGCTCATCATCAAACTTTTCGAACTCGCCCCGGCAACATGGCCGATTTTCAGCATTCCTCGACCATGAACGAGACCTTGAGAAAGGGGATGGAGTTGCTAGCTGATGGATCAAGGGTGGAAGTCGCGCTTGGCCAAGGAGAAGTTGAAGAACTCATTGACCCACGACGCGATGTTGTGGTTGGTCGCACCCAATGTTGTTACTTTCGATTATGATCACTATGTTACTGCTGCCAAGACTGCAGGAAACATTTTTGGCATGCGGTGAAGTCTGCCAACAGACTCTAGATTTTCTTTCTGGCTGTGTTTGAGCCGCCGTCGAATGCCTTTCAGCATGCAAACCGCGCAGGGAACTTGCATGGCTCTAGGCCCATGCGGAGGCTGTGCTGATGATGGGTACGGCGGTTGCTGCCCTTCCTGTAACACTGCCATGAGCGGATGCGGTTACCTCAGTACCAGATATGGTGGGAACTCATCAGAGCTCCCATGCGCTGATTTCGAGATGGCTAGAGTGGCTCGATGCTTTCCATAATCATGCCGTTTAGACACCCCATCATGCTGTGATACTCGCTCCGACTATATCTTCCAGGCCTTTCTCACAGGCTGTAATGACCATGATCAATACTACTGTCCAGTACGTGACTATGTGCAGAATAAACCAAATAAGTTGCAGCGCATGATGCGATGGTTATGGCCATGAAGACCGATCGGGGGACTGTTGCTCCGGCTATTGGGCTACCGTCTCTTCCTTCGAAGGAGTTTTTGGAGCAGGATCCCATGTCTGCAACCAATACGGTGATAGTTGTTGGATAGAATACAACCCCAAATCTGATTCCCTTTCCACTTCCAATTTGCTGAATCTAAATGATGTGTACTAGAAGCTTGCTAGATCGATCATGCCTGTATTCGTAACTTCATTTGCATTTTATTAATAAATTTAAGGCTTGCCACTAATAAAGGTACTCCTGAAATGTTGTAATTTATGGGATCTGATTGAAATGTTCTAAATGTTTCAAAATTAATGTCAATGTGGATCTAATTAAAATGTGTAAAATTTTATGGGTGAAATACAAATTAATATTTAGCCCAATAATTTTTATAATTTACAATGTGGCTCCACCATGTATGTAGGAGTATTAGTTGTGGAATTAGTTTTGAAAGAGTGCAAATTATACCATACATCTAGGGTACGGTATATTGATGTATACAAATTTCCCCAAATAGCCTAAACAAACAATGAGCCTATCTTCCCCAAGTGCAGCACAACAGTTTCGATGCATCAAAACCACAACTACATTCAACTGTGGCATAAATATCATCATACATGATCATGAAACAAACAACATCCAACACAACAGCACACACACACACACACACACACATATATATATATATATATAATTAGCTTAAAAATTCAGCAAGACTTTGAAACATGACATGAAATTACAGCAATCAGAGCATACATAGAGATCACAGAACCGATCAACAGCTAAAAACAGCAGATCCTGACATTCGAAGGATAAGTGATGATCTGCTCATTGAATCGCAGAATTAATATGAAATGAGAAGTTACCAGGCACGGGAGCCGATTAATCAAAACGTCGATCTGAACAAAGCGTCGGGAGAGTACGGAACTTTTGGGAAAAATTCAGAGCCCCGATCTGAATGGAGAATGACGACTGTGATTCAAATGTATACATATATTTATGAATTGGAAAATTGCAGAAATAGGACCTGCTCAAAAGTAATTTGCAAAAAAGGGGACGTGCGTAATTTATATTGCAGAAAGGGGCCAGTGCATAATTTATATTGCAAAAAGAGACCGTCTATAAATATAGATGGTCTATTCCAAGACTAATATGAATATCTTTCCTTAACAATTTTCTTCGATTTGGTCTCTTGAGTGACGGTCACTATATAGTTTTTTAGAACATGCTTGTATTTCACGCTTAACGGGTTGTTTTTTAGAATAAAATATTTTTTTTTAGATTGTGTGGATATGTTTGCTAACGTCTATTTTTAAACTAAAATACTTGTTTTTTAAACCAAGTGAACAGTGCGCGTGTGAACAGTGCACGTGAGTGAATAGTACATTTTTGTCAAAATAGCAAATAAGGACCCCCTTCCTTCCATATTCTAATATAGTCATTCGTCACTATATAGTGACCGTCACTCAAGAGACCAACTCTATTTAGATACCAATGCATTTAAACACTCCGTTTATTTCACAGTAATTAAACAATGATTTGAAGACATTTTGAAATTAAGCAAAATCTCTGATTTTCCTCTCCTCCCTTGTCCAACACTTGAACCCCAACTAACGACGCGCACTACACCAACTTTAGCCGTCGTCCTTCAGCTTAAAGTAATGTTAAAGCCTCTGCCTATCTTTAATCATTGCCTAAGTTGTTAAATCCCAACCTTCTCCACTAACTAAAAACAAAAACCCCCTTCCCTTTTCACTGCTTCCCTGCATATATACACACAAACCTGCAACTGCAAAAATATGAAGGAAACCCATCTGAACATCTGAAGTTCTGAACCTGGCCTGCATATTCAGAATGACGACGGCGAGATTCATAAAATGCGTCACCGTCGGGGATGGCGCGGTCGGAAAAACTTGCATGCTGATCTCCTACACTAGCAACACTTTTCCGACGGTATATATATAAACTGGATCTTCCTTTATTCATCCATTTTCTGGCTCATTTATGTTTATTAGTTTGATTTGTTTTTGAAGGATTATGTTCCGACGGTGTTCGATAACTTCAGCGCTAATGTGGTGGTGGATGGAAGTACGGTGAACCTTGGCCTCTGGGATACTGCTGGTTTGTACACTACACGTTCTTCTTCTAATAGCTAGTTTAAATATGCATTAATTTCTATGATTGATAAATACAGGGCAAGAAGATTACAATAGGCTGAGGCCTCTGAGTTACAGAGGAGCCGATGTGTTTCTGTTAGCATTTTCTCTCGTTAGCAAGGCCAGCTTTGAGAATATACACAAAAAGGTACCGTAGATATATAATCCCGTTTTTTGCTGGCACAGATTCTTGAGACTAATTGTTTACCAGAATAATTTTTTCCTTCGAAAAAGATTAAATTGATAATCTTAATCTTTGCATGATTCAGTGGATACCCGAGTTGAAGCACTATTCGCCAAATATACCAATTTTATTGGTAGGAACTAAACTTGGTAAGATAGTATGTATTATCCTGTCATTGTTTCAGTATTCTTTTCAATGGCATGCCCTATCCAGTTCAGCTTATATGGTGCTGCGCTGAGCTGTTAAGTGTCGATCAGTGTTACTAATCTTGTGCTGAATAATACTGAACAGTGTTCATTTGAGTTGAAGAAAAAAATAATGTTTATTACTCAAGAAATAAAAATTTTACATAATTAATATTATTTTACAAAACATAAAAATAGTGTCCATTAGAATTTAAATTTGTTGTGTTGTACTGAAATGTGCTGCAATAAGTTGAACTGGACAGAACCTTAAACTCCAAACCCTAGTTATAAATACTTTTTAAATATTTATTAAGACAAAAACATGAAATATTCATTCCAAACTAAGACATTTAATATTCTATCCAACGGGCTATAATGATCTGTTTATAAATGGAGCTGGGCTAATTGATTTAAGTGGAAGTACAGACTTGAGAGAGGACCAACAGTATTTGAGTGATCACCCAAATGCAGGTCCAATTACCACAGCACAGGTAGTTATTACATTTAATTGTTTAATTTAATATAGAAAATGATAAAATAAAAAGTATTCATTTGATTGATATTTATCTATTTTTTCACAGGGTGAGGAATTGAAAAAGATTATTGGGGCTGTTGCTTATGTTGAATGCAGTTCAAGGACTCAGCAGGTAACAAAAATTAAATGTTTTCATTTCAAGCACGAATTCATATCATAAAATTTGAAACTTATGGTCATAATTTGTTTCATTCTAGAACGTGAAAGCAGTATTTGATACAGCGATAAAGGTGGCTTTGCGACCACCCAAAACCAAGAAAAAGGCCAAGAAACGAAATAGACTTTGCGCTTTTCTTTGATGTTTGGAATGATTTTCTCCGTGAGACTCTATAAATTTACATATTTTAGTATTATAATCCACGATAAAGTCAGATATGTGTAATATCAAAAAAATTCCATTAGCTAGATTTAGTTTCATATACGAAATTCTGTACCATTTGTTACTTTTTGATATTTTAAATCATTTCTTTTGAATATATAGACCCCAAAGGTGGAGTTTTTTTTTTGTAGATTCCCAACCTTTTATAACTCTATTTCTGAAAATGAATTTCATTCGAGCGACATGTTGAACGACTTGCGCAGTTGAAGGAGCGATCAACAAATTAATCTCCCCGACTCTGGATCAGTCTGCCTAGTCGGGCAATTAACCAGCCTCAAACTGTTTGGAATCATAACAAGGCCTTTTTCCGACCAGATCACACCGGGGGTCTGGCCTTGCGGGACCTTGATAACACACAATATATCTGCAACTTTTGCTGAGAGCGCTCGAGTGACAGCCCGGTTTATCTGAGCAAAGCTGTAGGTGCCCGTCCCCTTCCGGTAAGCGATCGGTGTGGAAATCTACCCGATCCTTTAGGTCTATCGTCGTCTGGAACCTCGTCTGAGGTGCCATGCACGTCCCATGGTCACGCCACTCATGGTTCCAGAAATTTTAACTATTTTCAGTATCTTTTCTATGCTGAGTAAAATAACACTGTACATAATTTGCCATCTTTATAGCAACCCTACCTTTTTATAGGTTTTTTTTCTTGAATTACCAACAAAGTTTTCACACTTCTTTGCATGAAGTACCTGAAAAGACAGTTTGTTAGAGATTAGGGGAAAATTAGTTCTTGCCGGTCCTACCTACATTAGTTCTATATATCAACTAATGATCTACGGGAAAATTTAGTAAATTGATAGGTGCAATCCACCATTACTTTTGCAATCCGTATTTGTATTTAAACTACCTGATTTACCTTTATTTATGGGAATTACATTTACTTTTGAATAAATACTGAGAATATTAATGTCACTTCATACAGACAGTATAAATAAATATACATAGTAGACTGCATATAGCAATGCCCGAAAATTACGTAAGTGAAACTCTAAAAGATAATTATTGAAATGATTAAAGATATATACTCATTCTAAAATTCTAAACAAGCTTGTTCTTCTGTCTTCATTATTTCCAGAAAGATTAGAGCACAATCCAGCCTTTAGAATGCTATTTGGTTTCATATAATTAAAAAAACAAAAAAAGATTGATTTATATGATCATGGACTTTTTTTTATATAACAATCATGGCCTTTAGCTACTTTTGGATGGAGATGACTACGTGTATATTGCATGGATTCAACTTTGTATGATCCATCCAGATTAATTTTGAAACTTCTGAGGTAAATGGAATTAGTTTTGAGATGTGTGGAAATCTCAAGTTGGATGCATTTAACTGAAATGAATGCAATTTGGCATGCATTATGCAATATGGCGATCTCTGCCTGAAACTCTAAAATAAAAATATAATTGAATTAAATTACACTTAATTTAACTGAAATAAAGTGAATTTTCAATTCAAACTTAAAATTGTTAAATTAGATTTTCATTAAACTGAATTGAATTATATTGTATTTATTCTAATTATTAAAAAATATAAAAGTATAACGCACTGAACCGAAAAATACTAAACTTTATACAGGTGATTATTCTCAAAACCTAGAATATACGTAGTTCCCAGAAAAACACATAACATGTAGTCGTCCTTAAGCTTCAGACACAGCAAGAGTGTAGCAGCCTGGAACATTCTTCCCGAGACGAAGCCAGGTAGCAGCCCAGCTCCGGGAAGGGTCCATGACGGAGATGATGCCGTTGAAATTGGGAGAAGTGCAGTTAACCACCGCTTCAGGGTCTTCCTTCATCTCCAAGAATGGGCAGTTCTCGCATCCTGATTCCCGGAACTGGTCGTACGTCTTTACCAGGCGGCAGCGGAGACATGCCCGGAGCCCTTTGCCCAGGCTCGTCGGAAGTTGAGCCGCCGCCGCCGCCTGTGGTGCTTTCGCTCTAATTCCAGTCATATTATCGCGGTTCTTGAGAAAGCAAATTAGAAAAGAAGAAGATGACAACTGAATACGATCAAGCCATGCCACGCCCTTTGGTCTATTTATATAGACTGAGTAATTCCTAAACTAAAATAGAAAAAGTAAAATAGGAAAACGAATGTCGGTTCCTTATCGAAATTGGATTACTGGATTATATTATACATTTACCCCTATTCTCATGAATTAGTCTAAATTAAATTGAATTACTTAATCAAATTTATATGTTACTAAATAAAATTAATTAACTATTTTTTTATTGAATTAAACCAAACTAATGGATTAGCTCATACATTAATTCAATTACTGGTAAAAAGAGTACATACAAGAGAGTTTCATATCTGTTTTAGGATGATGCCTGTTTGCCATCCTTTTTTTCTCAAAACAAAAGTAGTCTGAACAACTCTGTATTTTAAAAGAATTATTTAAAACTAGCTTGGTTGGATCGCATGTTGTGCGATATATCTGAATGTAAAAGTGTAACCACAACCCTTAATACATATAAAATGAATGGAGTTAATAATTTAAATACCTGAAAGTTCAAAACAAAAGTACAAGTTGTAAATATTTCGGTACGTGTCGGGATAATTTAATTGCATCTAGATTTTTGGTAACATAAGACTAAATTTACTGTCATGAAATAACCCGACACGAAACTTGACGGTTCTTAATATTTTTGGCAGATGCACTCAGAATTATTTAGGTGAGGATAATCAGAAACTCATCCTCAATAGCAGCGCCATGCCAGATTGCGACGGTTTTAGACCCCTCTGGTTCTTCTGAAAATCAATCTCATCGAGATTTCCTGAAATTTAAATAGTAAGTCAGGTTATAAATAAATTGTAATTATTTTGTAATATTTATAAAACATGATAATATAAATTAAATATAGCTTAATGATGTACCTCTTCGTCTTCAAAGATGTATTTCTGTGTTTTTGAAGATGGATTGATTTTGCTGGAAATAGGTGCATGCGTATTTCTCCTTCACTGTTATTGTTCGAACCAGGGTCTGTCTGCATTGGATAAATCATGGATTTTCCTCCCTTTGCAGAACAAAATGCAGAAAGGTGAATTGATCATCATCATTGCAGAAAGGTATAAAATATGTGTGCTGTGGGAATAATGGATTTGTGGTTTATTGTGATTTGATATGTGAAAGTGTTAATGAAACTATTAATATTTATATTATGAGAATGCATGTGTTGTTATTTAGATGCATTAATATATGCGGTGAATATTTTTGAAGATTGTTACATATACTAAATATCGGTTAATTTTCGATAATGGAATATAAGATAAGAAATATTAGGATGTGAAATATTTGAGTGTTATTATTGACCAAAAATAATTATGTTCTATATATGTATGCAATTTTAACAAATAAGGAATATATAAAAATTGTAGGTGCCGGAATATGGTAATCTTGTGGTTGTTGTGTCACTTGTGTGGTAGTTTTAATCAAAACTACGTAGTTTTATACTTTTTAATTCTTTTTCTTAATTTATATATTGACCGGCTACAGGATTACAAATTTTCTTGAAAAACTAATTTTTCTAAATGCTACATAACTATCACTATGTATTTAAATTCAAATGATACATTTTTTATGCTAAACCATTGATAATTTGAAGTAAACATATAGTCTAACATGTTTTGATGCAAATTCAAGAAATTTCATATAAAAGTTTAAAATATTAAGTAACAAAATATATAGTTAAAATAAAAATGCACATTACATAAGTCAAAACGTATAAAAACTTTAATGAAATGTTAACAAATTTGGGAGTTTATATGAGACCTTCTCGTATAAAATTGAAAAGCAAAATGAATCTTTCTTTTATTTATAATAACAAGCACTATTATTACTTAATTTTATTTATAACAAGCACTATTATTACTTAATATGAATTACAAATAGTTCGTCCAAGCCTGATTGCCACATTGTGTTCATCAGCCAGATTATCATGAGTAGCTTTTACAATGATAAAGAAAGGACAGTTACAGTTCAAAAGAATGGGAATATTGTTATCTTTTTGCAATGAAGTCAACCACAATATTGCCTTTCTTGTATACATGTGTAATAACAATTCCATTAGCGAGCTGGTTTAAAGACTAACACAAATTATCATTTTCATTCTACAGGAGATGGTTGATGGATATATACCTTTTATAACAAGTTTACTGTCAGACTCAATACAAAGGAGGTGTTTAAATTCCCGCCACTTTGTATGTCAAATTGTATTGGTAGAAAACTCAGAGAAGAGGGGAGGCAGCTCAAAATGCTTTCATTTCCATAGGTAAAACTCTTCCCCTTTGATATTTCGACTGACCCCAACCCTACTCTATCATGGGACTTAAAAGAAGTCAAGTATGCATTTCAAAAGTGGCGATTGTGCATTCGAAGACCGGCGAATGTGAATTTTCACATTAGCATTTTTAGCTACTAAACTTAAACAATTATACGATTTTAAAGCCACGTTTATCGTCCATTAAAAAAAAAAAAAACCACGTTTATCCTTGATGGAGAATGAATGTGCATTTAAAGTGACGATGGTGTACGTGAATCTTCAACATTACCAATCTCTTTAAGTATTACTAAAATTTAAGGGTGATGCGGAATTCAATCTACATGGAGGGTACATTTAGTTAGCAAAATTAAAGAGTTGATGTATACATTTGAAGAAAATAACCATCATTGAACCAATTTAAGAAAAGATGATTTATTTCTTAATTTTACAATGCATTATTTCCTTATATTATTGCCGGGACATGTTACCTACAAAGATTCTTATTCTCGACCTGGAATATATATGTGTTAAGAGCTCATTACCGAACCAAAAACATTTCTAATGTTTAACAATCCCAACTAATTTGTTAATTAATCACAGCATTCAAGGAAGAAATCGACATAAATTCGCATCAGTTTCCTACCCACATTTTCAGAAGGAATCATGCATCCATCATTACCAAATTATAGCAGTCAACAGAGAGAGCCCCAAAGCATGGAGATTAGTTACTCTGAGGATTAAAAAATGGACAGATTTAGCAAAGTAGATGTGAAATGGACTTATATTTTCTAAGCTGCACTCACTTCCCAAGGGTTTTGCTAATCTTTCTGAGACAGAGAAATGATATTCAAAGGGATTTTCTGTTGGATGTTTCCGCTGTTGGCGGATCTATGTGAGATCATAAATTGCATGGGCAGGTTCAAACATGACGACCTGCAATTATTTAGTGATCATTTAGTTATGTATTCAAAAAAAACAGAAAAGGAGAAATGTAAACATATATATCTGGGCATAATTTAGACAGCATTTTATGGGCAAATCAAGGAACTACTATATTGGGGAATTGAAGAAACAGAAACTACTATATTTGGGCAATTAGAAAACATGATTCCACTAAACCTACCATAGATCCTGGAATTTACATAGCATCAACAGTTTGAAATTGTTGACTACTGGATGGAACTCATCTCTTTTTTCCTTGTTGAATGGATCTTTGCATATACCAAATCAGTTCTACACTATCAAACATAACCTCTTGTTTCTAAAAGAAAAACATAATCTAGCACCAACAAAATCAAAGTGGCTAATTATCTAGTTAACTAGTCTAATATTAGATGTTCAAGATATGGCAGTTAATATTCTGTCAAAAACTGATACATGATATTGTAACTGTCATGATTTTTACAATACATCTTGGTTACAACTTACAATACATTTTGGTTAAGTTGAAAATTACTTGTAGATGATTGATAAAGTCTGTTTGAGAGATAGATGTTACCCGATTATATTAAATATTTTGACTACTAAAGGATTTATTACCTGATTGTAGATGAGTGTTTGACAAAAAAATAAATAGCGAATAACTGTTTGTTATACTAAATAACAAAAATGGATACCAACTAAGTACAAATTATCCCTAGTCTTATAAACTTTAGGGTGGGGTGATCTTATTTTGAAGTATGAAAAAATATGTCTAATACTTGTTGTTTTATAATTTATTTTGAGGTGTTTTTCATTAACATATATAAGATTATATATTTTTATTTAATATGATTAAAATGATAAAAGAAAAACGTGCAATGTTTAAAAGAATAATAAGAAACAAAAATATTGCGTTCCACTAAAAAAAATGTTTGAAAGGATTCGAGCACATGCAAGTTGAGAGTAAATAATAAAAAAGAAAATTATAATATTAATTGTTGATTTAAGTTGGTGACGTAGTTTTTTCGAGCGTATTCAAATTGTGAGTTTTGGTTCAAACATTTAAATGATATATTTTCTCACTAAACACTATTTGTATGTTAAACCAGTTAAATATCCATTTTTAATAAAAAAAATCAGAACTCTACTCCAAAATTCTGCAAATTCTTGTTATCAAACGGCTAAAATATATTAGAAGTAAATAATGTATTATGTGGTTGGCATTTAATCAACGGCACATGTGTATTTACTGCACTCACGTTTGCATTAACTTAAGGCTGTTACCGCATAACTCGCGGAGACACACATTTCCATCTCCCAGATGTTGCAGATAAATTAATTTTTTCATTATCATCGATCATGTACAGATGCTTAAAAATCACTTATCCATATTTCGATTATTCACAGACATTTCCTGTTTCCAAAGTATACTCTTATCCTGTTGAACTTCGCTAGGGTTTATGATCGACGATGGAGTAACAAGCAGGAATACAAATGTAAATTTAGAGGAGGCAGAAAACTTAGCTATATATTTAGAATCTAAATTTGGTGTCACCCTCCTTATTAAATTTATAATTCAAAGGATATATGATCTTTTATATGAGCGGATATTCAGAATTTAATCAAGTCTGTTCAGAGTCATTGTACAAAGATTAAGTCAATTGACATTTATGATTGCACTAAGAACTGAGGATTTAAATGTGCTATTATCAAAAGTGAGTGTCATGTAAGTATTTTACCCAACAAAATATAATGGGCATTGTTATATGCAGCCCAATATTTACTTATGCAATCCGTATTTATTCATGAAGTACCGTTAATATCCTCAGTATTTATTCAAGAGTAAATGTGGTTCTCATAAATGAGGGCATATCAGGAATTTTAAATACAAATACGGACTGCGAAAGTAATGTTGAACTGTATGTATCAATTACCAATATAATGTATGTTTATGGTAATTTTTGGGATTGCTATATGTAGAATCACAGTATTAAAGTATAATAAGTAGATATTTTGTTGAACTGGGCACATCAATTGTACATAGCTTTCGCATCTAATTAAAACTAAATTATAATTTGAACCAACCTTTTTTTTCCTGGATAAAGTTAAGTTTAAAATAAAAATATTAAAGAAGTCCCTCAATTTTAGAGAAATGTTTGTGTCAATTTTAAATTGTTTCTAAATCAACCTGCATTAGTGATATAATAGCAATTCACTTAAACTTATATAACAAAAAAGCCCATAAAAATTTGCACTATTATAATTCTGTGGGACATCTACGTATGTGTACATTGCCCTATATTTAGCAGTTCTTCATCGTGAAGGAATAATAATTTACGATATGTTACAACAAAGAAAATAAAGTACATAAAACTGGAAGAGATTGACCGTGTTTGGTTCACGAAGATTTTGGAGAACTGTGATTTTGCAAAGTCAAAAATTTCAAATTCGTGTTTGCTTTACCAAATTTTACAAAATCTTATTTTTAATTTCAAGGTCCAGACTTGCAAAATGTTAAAAAGTAATCAAAAATTTAGTTTCAGAAACTTACAAAATTCCAACCCAACCAAATAAAGATTTTGCAAAACCAGACTCTCAAAATCACAAATAAAAATCCAAACTTTCAAAATTTTAAAACAAAGTCCAAACTCTCAAAATTCTATCTAACCAAACACATTCAACGTCTGATATTTTGGACCAGGCTCTGGATTACGTTGCACAAATATTATAATGAATTCGACAGTGATGTAATTTACTGTATCTTGTAAAAATTAAGATACATTTCAAGTTGTGAATGACCGTTTGCTTTGACGGTGAAAAGTGGGTTGCTCAAATAAAGAAGGTAAGAAGAGGTGTTAAATATAGTGGAGACAAAGGGGTGGAAACAGAAAAAGAAAGGGTAATTAGAAGAGGAAAGTTGAAATGAATACAACTGCAACTGGAGTACGTTCGTGCATGCCAACTAAGCAGTATGGCCTTACCTGCACAATGGAGTGGGTTGGGGTGGAGAGGAAGAGAGGGTTGACTAATTGACTACGTACTTTAAATAAATCAGGGATGATGATATTTAATTTTACATTCTTTTCTTCAATATATACATATATATATATGTATATATGTATGTATATATATATATGTAAGCAGTAAATGTGTAAAGCGTTGATGGTAAAAAATATAAATACAATATGACCCTGTCCAGTTGAACTGCTAAAACTGGCTGTCAGTCGTTAAAGACTTAAAGTTGTTCGATCTACTTGGAGCTGCTTGACCTACTTGTAACTGCTTAGAGATGTTTGGAATTGTTTGGAGCTACTTCCAACTGCTTGGAGCTAATATTAACTGAAAGTTAACTGCATTGAGGTGAAATTATATTAATAATAATAATTCATTTGAAATATGATACGTTTACACAAATTAAAATTTAATTTGACTTTTTTTTTAAAATTTTAATATTTTTAAAATAGTTTTACTAGATTTTAGAATAAGTATTACGAATGAAATATAAAAATATAAAAAATGTGTAGTAAAAACAAAAACAATATTTCCATAAACATAAAGCACGTGTGGATGAATTTTATCAAATTCTCCATGAACAAAACTAAAACACTTAATTTGAAATGTTATACATCATATAATTATAAAAAATAAATAATATTTCATTGACAACAATTTAAATAATTTAAATAATTTTTAGTACCTAAATTTCTATTACATTTTTTTAAAAAAAAATACAAGTCGGATGAAGTCTAGTGATAAAACTGCTGAAATTGTTGGAACTGTTTGAATTGTTTGGAGCTGCTAACTGCCAAAACTGCTAAAGCTGAACGTACGTGGCCTGTTTCAATAGCTTGTAATTCAACAATGACAACCTGAATTACTCAACAATTCCCGTGCTTACATAAACAAATGATGTTAGTATGTTTTCCCATGGACAATAATATCTCAGTCTTATTACATACCTATGTACAAAAAAGATATATCAAAATCCATCCTAATTATAAATACAAACTGAACAATAAATATCAGTACTGGCGTGAACATAAAAAACATGCACACGTTCAGTATCGGTCACTGGGGAGGGATTGCATTTACGAACTGTGTGTACGAACCAATGAAGTGAATGACGTCTTAAATCCAAAAGCAAAAAAAAGTCCAGCTGTGACTGGGAAGTGAGTAAGTAGCAGAACTGAAACATGCACTTGCGATGAGATCGTGAAGTTTCAGTATTTCTCGTGTAACTTCACCATCTATGTATCTAAATTTGTTGAGGCACAGACTAAAACTGCAGCCGCGAAATGCATCCATACAGACACATGTAATTAGCCCAATTTATTTTTTTACTTTTTCACTTCCCTACCTCGCTTTGTATTTTAATTGTATTATTGTTTGGTAGATATTAGACACTAGTATTCTTTTGGATTTGTTAATTATTATGTAGGTATCAGATACTTGTATTCTTTTAGATTTGTTAATTATTATGTGGATAAGAATATATGAATTGTGTGATTACATCGGCAATATGCTATTATGGGCGATTACACCGCGTTAATGTGTGTTTTCGCAAATTCCGGTTCATTTGATCTCTGCAACCAGATCGGGTGATTGATTGCTGCTCCGACAATCAATATGCCCCCACAGGGAAATCTAGTCCTAGTAAATCGAAAGGTCGGAAGAACAATTTTGTACTGCATCGGAATAGACCCATGGAAGGGGGTTTTTGAAAAAGTATTATTTATTTATTTTTTCTTTTTTTATGGAAGGGGATTTTACTCGCGAAATCAAAGGTTAGCCTGAAACACATGGAGCATCTGATTGAGGAATTAGGCAGTGTGGAGGAGTGCACAGTGGTTTATGAAGTGAAGCCGGAAGTATCGCTGATATCAGGTCTGAAAACTCCACCACCACTACACAAAATGGCCCGATCGCCGTGTTCAAGCCGCCGCTGGGAGACAAAACGGAGTTGGAGGAACAAGGAGATAGCTCAAAGCAACATCTATTTGTTGCGAAAGGCCGAGATGAAGTGAAATTCTCCCAATCCATTACCATAGAGGGGATAGAGATGGTAAAATTTCCAATGGAGGAGGTTGAAGACAGTCTAAAGTCTTAGGATTCGACGATTATTTGCAAGATCATTCGGGGTTTCCCTCTTTAAATCTGGAGGAATCCCACCCATCTGCCCCAAACCCACCAAACCCCACAATGGGATGGGTTTGCCTTGTTTTTGGCCCAAACACATGGGGGTGTGTTTCCTTTGAAAACCGAGCATTTGGGAAAGCTGGTGGGGCCCGCCTGACATGGCGGGCCCAGCAACTTGGCCTCCCCCCTTTTTTTTTCTTTTTTCTTTGGCTCCTGCAGCATGCCATTTCTACCATTGCCAATGGTATCCGTTGCAAACTAGCCGTTGGGCAGATTTCAAATTCTGATTCAAATATTTTGGACACGTGGCACCTTCTGATTGGGCCACGTGTCAAAAACGCTTGTTTTTTCAAAAATACTGATAAATTTTAAATTTATTTTAACCTGAATTTTTGTTCTTTCCCCCTCTATAAATACCATACATTCTACCCAACAATTCCACACACCATTCTTAACCCAACAATTCCACACACCATTCTTAACCCAAAAATTGCTCCCAATTTCTCCATCATATCTTCTTCCAAATTTTTCTCCATTTGAATTCAAATGAATTCTCGTCCTTAGAGGTAGGGGTAGAAGTAATCCTACACCACGCCTTCCGATTTTACCAAATAACGCCCAAATGTCTCCTACTTCCTTGAATCCAAGTTCACAAAATCCATACCAATTTCCTCATAATCCTAACTATGATTATGGAAATGATTATCATCCAAATCTAGATTCTATTAACGATGTCGAAGGTTTTTTTCAAACTCAAGGTGCTCCGAGCCAACATACTAGCACCCATCCATATGAAGAACGAGGTTATTCGTGTTTTTAATTTCTTTTGAAAATTACTTTATTTTATATGATTCTAAATCATTATGTAATGCTTATTCTACATATGCAATATTTTTATTATTATAGTTGACAAATTTTGATATTTATTTCCCATGAATACTTGCAAGTATGAAGACGAACAAGTTGTAAATATGCATGTATTCATAAATAGTTTATGCTAAATAGTTATGTTACATACTTATTCAACTTGTGTTACATGATTTAAAGTATGTATACACCAATTTCATGAAATTTAATGTTGTCATGTGATGAAAATTTTATACATATATACTTATTTAATGTGTGACAAATATTAAAGAATTTGAATATTTTCGTAATTTTAGTATGAGAGTGTACATATTATTGTTGCATAAAAATTACATTTTTTTAACAAACTTTGCTTCTCTTGATTAGGCAATATGCAACATCGCGAGAAGGCTGATGATGAAGTCGTGATAATTTCTGCTAGTACTAAGAAGAAAGGGAAAGCTAAGGCAGTCGCGTGGTCTCATGAAGATGATATAGCTCTAGTTGGTGCATGGTTCAACCATTCTCAAGATCCTATAAAAAGTACATGCCAGAAACGGGAAATGTTTTGGCAGAATATTATGGATGAGGTCAATGGATGTTGCTCGGCTATCAGGTCAAAAGAAGTAGTCAAATCACATTGGAATAAAATGGCGAATCATATGGCAAAATATGTTGGATGTGAAAGACGCGCCAACAGCCACTACCAAGGAGTTAGGAGCGGCGGCAGCCCTGATGATGTTAGGAAACTTGCCATGGAATTCTTTTTGATGGAAGATCAAATTACAGGTCCATTTGATTTTTTCCATGTTTTAGATCTTTGCAAACATGCACCCAAATTTTTGGCTGCTTATACCAATGACATTGGAACACATCAAGCAGCATTTGTGTCTGGTGGGGGAGATGAAAATATAGAGCGAGGAACCACCATGGATCTTAGTAGTGATGAAGAAAGTCCCAATTTTCCATCAAGACCACCAGGTATCAAACAGGCTAAACTGAAGGCTAAGGGAAAGTGTATGGCCAAGGGCAAAGGTGATGGTAGTGGTGCCCGTACTTCAACTAGGAAGTCTACAAAAGCCCCCCAAGTTTGGAGTAGTGAGATGGTAGAATTTGAAGAGAAACGAATGAACTTTGCAATTGAGCAGCGGGCTTATGTTGAACAACAACATCGACATGACGAGCAGCACGCCAAACAAATCCACATGAATTATCGACACAAGATTCTCAACACTTTGATCAACAAGGCAAATCCGAGCCAGACAGAGATCGAAATGCGTGACGCTCTCGTGAAGGAACTACTTGACAAGAAGGCGGATGGGTTTTAGTAATAATTAGTTAGTCTAAACCATGCACTATATTTCTAAGCTTTTGTATTTGTATTATTGTCAAATAATGGGTCAGACTAGATCAATATGTTATTTTATTTGTAAAAGTCATTTCATAATTATAATTAATTCTGCATATCTTCAAGTCGGTAGATAAGATAATTCAAGCCCTCACTCCCCGACATACTTGAACACACTTTTCCTTGATTTGTCACATCATATCTTCAAGTCGGTAGATAAGATAATTCAACCTCCCACTCCCCGACATACTTGAACACACTTTTCATAGATTTGTCACATCATATCTTCAAGTCGGTAGATGAGATAATCCAACCTCCCACTCCCCGATATACTTGAACACACTTTTCATAGATTTGTCACATCATATCTTCAAGTCGGTAGATAAGATAATTCAACCTCCCACTCCCCGACATACTTGAACACACTTTTCATAGATTTGTCACATCATATCTTCAAGTCGGTAGATGAGATAATTCAAACCCGCATACCAACGTGTATTCATCCCAACATTTTCTATATAAACTCATCACATCACTCCTTGTTATTCATCCTTCAACTCAAACCTTCAGACTTTGCATCTCACAATATTGCAATAATGTTGTTCTCTAATTCTGATGATGAAGGAGAGTCATCAAACTCAATTCCACAATACGAACCTTTTAGATATGAATTTTTAGAACCATTGTATCCGTTTCCCAGCTTTGCAAGCTTGTACCCAGAAATGCCATCCCACCATCAAGAAGCGGAGGAGGCCGAGTCCTCCGAAGCTTACCCCATCCAGCCTAAGAAAAAAAGAAACTACATCAAGCGAGACCGTGTTGCGGCTCAAAATGCAATTCAAAAACACTATTTTAACCCACCACCAGAAAGAACGTATAACGATAGGCAATTTCGCAACAGGTATCGTATGCAGAGGTCTTTATTCCAGAGAATCGTGGATGATTTGGCCAACCACGACCCATATTTCCAGCAAAAGCCAGATGCGACCAGTGTTCTTGGATTTTCACCAATCCACAAGTGTACGGTTGCAATGCGTCATTTAGCTTACGGTTGTTCAAACGACCAACAAGATGAGACCTTCCAGATTGGCGAAACGACAACCAGGGATACTGTTAGACACTTTGTTAGAGGAATCATTTCGCTCTACAAAGGTCACTACCTGCGGCCAACATCGCCAAACGACATTGCGCGCCTTAAAGAAGCAGGTTGTCAGCGTGGATTCCCTGGAATGATCGGAAGTGTTGATTGTATGCACTGGGAATGGCAGAATTGCCCCACTGCTTGGAGGGGCCAATACCAAGGGAGAGATGGTAAAGCCACAGTCATATTGGAAGCAGTGGCCTCTTTCGACACACACATATGGCATGCCTATTTTGGTATGGCTGGATCAAACAATGATATCAATGTGCTTCAAAGATCAGATTTGTTTGATGATATGTGCGAGGGAAGGGTCCCCCCGGTCGAATATGAAGTGAATGGAAACGCTTACCACCATGGTTATTATCTTACTGATGGGATCTATCCCAAATGGGCAGCCTTCATTCCAGCCTACATTGCTCCAAACACTGATAAGATGAGAACTTTCACCAGGCGTCAGGAGAGTCTGCGTAAAGATGTTGAACGTGCTTTTGGAATTCTACAAGCTCGATTTGCTGTGATCCGTCGCCCGGCCTTGTATTGGGAAATGAAGATGCTAAGGAGGATTATGATTGCATGTATCATATTGCACAATATGATAGTTGAAGATGAACGTGAATCTTATGGGTTTACAGTTAAACCCACTGATTATGATCACCCTGACCCAAATATGGAATGGCACTACCAAGTTGGGCAACGCGCCAATCTTGCTGCTTTCCGGAAAAATTGGGCTGACATTCGCAGCAGGGATCTACATAATCAATTGATGTATGATCTCACGGAGCACGTTGCCCAACACGAAGCGCAACGAGGGAACCGTACCTAAATCAAACCGTTCGAGTGTTTTTTAAAATCTGTATTGTGTGCGTAATAATTGGTCAGACTAGATCAATATTTAAGTTTTCCATTTTTAATAATTGGTCAGCTTAGATCAATATGTATGCTTCTTTGTTTTATTGTAATGTAATCATCATTAATTACTTGTTCGTTTGTCGAATTCATATGTGTTATTTTTTTTACATCGGTTTTTTTTAATTTTTTTTATCAAATATGTAAAATTATTTTAATTCACTTTTTGTATAGATTAGTTTGAATATGTTGTTCAAAAAATATTCATATCATGAATAACTCATGATATATATGCATAAATTATACATGCATATTCCAAAACAAAATGAATAAATATGTTGGTAAAAACATGTGGGTTCCATGAATAGTTGCTGAATAGTTGTTGGGTTGTTTTTCTAGTATGGAGATGTGTTTGAGGTTGTGTTTGAGTGTTGTGTTTGATGAGTTGAATAGTTGATTTAATAATATTTAAAGTGTGAAACACAAGGGGGTTGTGTTTGGGTGGTATTTCGACTGTGGATGCTCTTAGGAGATTTAGAAGGTATGGAGAATGATTGGCGACATCTTTATGTTGCATTTTGCTCAAAAGCACTACATAGAGGAGATTCTTCAAAGAGGTATGGTCCTCTTCGATCATAAATCGGTGTTTTTAAAATCATGGTTAAAAAAATGGTTCAATTTTGAGCATAATAGGGTACCTGTGTGGATACAATTACCCGATTTGCCTCTCCCATATTGGAAACCATCAATCCTAAGTAGGATAGTCAACCCACTAGGCATCCCACTGAAAATTCATGAGTTTACACTTAATCAGGATAGACTTAATCTTGCAAGAATACAGGTAGAAATGGAGATTAAGAATTATGTGCCTAATACCTAGATGAGTATGAAATCATCCAACACCAGCCTGTGATTTTGGAATGGTCACTTGTGCACTGTCATGTTTGTAACAAGTATAGCCTCTCAAAAGATTTCTGTAGAGGGGCTATTCTTGCCAAGACCACTACATTGTTTAGGACTAAACATAAATGGCTACCCACAACCAAACATCCACCTGCACCATGGCCCACTGCAAAACCCGTTGCAGTTACTGTTACAGCTCAGGCACCACAACTCCCTACATTTAAGTCCATTCCTGACACAACCAAACCTACACCTACTGTTTCTTGGGTACCATTCAGGTCTACAGTTGCTAGAAAGGTAGCCTTTGCAATGAAGATTGATGAGGATGGGTTTGAAGAGAATCTGAGCAAGTCAGGGCGCAGAGAGAGGAAACAACCAATGGAACTGAGGATATAGGGAATGGTCTCTCAGGGGGTAGGTTTCTAGCACTGGTTGATCCCTCCTGAATGAATAGTGCTATTATCTCATGGAACTTGTGAGGTGTAAATAAGATAGTGAAGCAACAACATTTTAAGAATTTTATATAGTTAATGTATGTTAGGGTTTTATGAAAAAAAAAAGTAACAAAAGTGAAGGATCCTGATATATGGAAGAGATTGAATCTTGGTTGCAATTTATTTTCAAATGGAGATATTCTAGACCATGGGAGGACATGGATATGATGGAGACTAGAATGTTTTGACATCATTGCAGTAAAGATGACAGAACAATGGATGTATATCCACTACTTCAACAAGGAAATGAAAACTGAATGCTTCATCACACTAGTGTATGGCAAAGGAAAAACTTATGGTCTCAGGCTCCCAACTCAAAGATTTAGACCATGGGACTGCACATCCATGGTTACTTATTGGGGACTTTAATGCCCCGCTGCATTTAGAGGACAGACAAGGGGGAAAACCAGTGAAGCTCAAGGAAATAGAAGAATTCCGTCAGCTAGTTCAGACTCCAGATCAGATGGATTTAAAGATATATGGACCTTCTATTACTTTGGAGAATAGAAGTCAAGTGGGAGAAATAGTGTTTAGCAGAATAGACAAAAAATAGATTAATCATACATGGTTTCCAATTTCTCAATGTATATGTGTCTGATCAAGCCAGAGGACACCTCAGACCATTTCCCGCTTATGGTTAATTTCAGTAAGCAAAGGAGAAAGGTTTCCAAACCTTTAAATTTTTCAATATGTGGACCATTGCACCATTGTTTAAGGATGCTATGAACAGTTGTTGGGACATCTTAAGCATTGAGAATCTCACAGATTTATTTCAGTGTCTGCAGGAATTCAGAAGCATTTACTGACCCTCAATAGGAGAAATTTTTATGAGTAAGGGATTTCATTTCTACGAAAATATCTTTCGTTTGACTATCAATTACTACAAAACTAAAGCTTCTAATTGGTAGAAATCTTACTAATGTTCTTATGATTTGAAAATGTTTAAAAGATATTTATATAAAGAAGAGTCTCAGGTGCATTTTAATTTAATGTAATATTCAACTATATTAGCAAACAAATGAATACAAATATTAGAATTTTTTATAAATATCCCAACATGAATAAGATTTCTGCCAATTAGAAGCTTTATTTTCGTAGGAATTGATAGTCAAATGGAGGATATAAGCTGTCAGGTAAAGGTGAGTATGACAATAACCAAATGCCACATATACACTTCTGATGCCTTTCATAAGATCTCGATAAATAATCCGCCCAACTTGTTCCTCATCCATTAGATGAGTGAATCTTTCAATAACCTTATCTTAGGGTGTCATTCGAAAATACCGCATCTCTAAAATGTGTAATTTTGAACTACCGCTTCTTTAGAATGCTGTCATCTTATTGTTTCAAAATGTCGTTCATGCTACTGCTGTGTTTTAAATAGTGGGTGACAAGGATAGAATAGGAGATTTACAATTGATGAGTGGGGGATAGCGTCAATGTGATTAAATAACGACTACTTTAGTGGAAGCCTGAACTAGAAATGTGGGTGTTGGTCAATCAGCGCATATTTGATTTCAAGCAAAAGGGTACAAGGGGGAAGGTCGATTTGAGTCGAAGGAAGAAGGTTGATCTGAGTAGGTTAGTAGCGAAGGGGGGAGATCGACCTTCCCCCTTTGACTTCTAACATTAATGGAAAATCAAAATAGTTGTCATTAGGTTAGTATGTTAGAAGTTAAAGGGGGAAGGCCGATCTGAGTAGGTTAGTAGCGAAAATGGAAAATGGAAAAATATAGGTGATTGCGGTGAAAAAAGAGAATAAGGGAAAATGAATGGGAAAGAATGTGATCGTGGCCGATCAACTTTAGAAATAAAATAAGGAAAATGAATTACACCCATATAATTAAACATTAATGTGGCACTTGAAAGCCTTTTTGGAATAAATTTACACAAAATCATTATATTAGAGTCCTTGTAGTCATTTTCTTTACTAGTTCAGGCTTAAAATGTATGATTGGTATGAATTTGAAAAGTACATGACTTTCTTTCACCATCATTTAAAACATGAACAAATTGTCAACTTGTTTATGCAATGGAATTGAATGATTATAGGGGAAATGAATTTAGGAGGAATGATTATATTGTTGTTGTTTGGTTTGAAGTGGGAACGATTTTCATTACTAAAAATAGTGTATGGTTTGGGGTTTAGTGGGGAAGCATACCCATTAACGTGGTATATTGGTGGAATGTATGGTTGGCCTGGGAATGTAAGTGGACCCTGCTTAATCATTATAACCAACTAAACAACGTAATCTATTATCAAACTCATTAAATAGTGCTAATACCTCTTATCCAGAAGTTTTTTTCATATTTTATTGAGATTGCAATTTAATAGAATCGAATAATTACTATTTAACCTGTATCATATTATAAAATATTAACTTCATGTAAACTAGATTTTTTTGTATCACTTTCTTGAACTAGTTATGCAAATAGCTTGGGCATCGGAAGCTTTTAAGAAGGAAGCTATAGAAGTTCCAGTAGGTCATTCTTTCCTTTTGAGTCTCGCGATCCATATTGATCTTGATTCTGACTCACCAAGAAACACAGATTATCTCTAAATCAATATTTCTTACCCTCAATACTAAAGTTCATACTCAAACATTGTAAATTTATGTCAGACTGCACCTGATCAGCACTGTCACATCGTCGCTCTAATAAGTTTACATGAAGAGTTCGACGGATCAACAAGTATATTTTATGGATTCTCAGCTTGAGCAACAACCGTGGGAGGAGGAAAAACCTATCACAGTGAACTTTTTCAACTCAAAGGCAAAACTAAAAAACGGCAAAACTAAAAAACTCTGGGCACTAAGGGTCAAGGACCACTGACCCCTTCATACAATGGGAAGTGTTGGAAGGACAAAGAACCATGGTGAAGAAGCTATTTGTTGGGCTTATTCTACTGCCGATGTTGTGTGAAAAGCATTGTCAACACATTTCTATAATAAGTCTATTGAACATTTAATCAAGAGTGTTGGTACACTCAGTACAAAGCTAGGTAATCCAAAAGATGAAGGATCAATAGTGCAATTCATATTACTTGCATTGAATGAAGTTAGGGTAGCTCCAAAGTGTATCTAGAGTGTATATAAGAGACGAATCTTCCTCAGTTCAATGAAGATAGAGCTTATTTTGACTATGGATATATACTGCTTCAATACAAGAGAGATGACCACAAGGCTATCAACTCTATATTGGAGAAGCGCATTTTTTTAGGCTTAATAGACTTCTCCAAAAAAAATTCGTGATTGGAATTTTTATAAAATACCATATAAAGATCCACTTATCGTTAGGGACAAAGTACAGGCTGCCATACACAACCAAGCAACTCCATTGATGATTGGAAAAATGAAAGAACAAGGTTTGACTATTCAATATCACATGGTAATCATAGTTCGGAAAGTAATATATGAAAGACCATACAACGGTGGAAACCTCAATTTAACTCTAGCATGATCACTAGTCTCGAATTCAAAAAGTACACTATTACATGGTTGGAGCATTAATTAGCTGTCTAAATTGTGCTCATTCCTGCCAATGTTAGAGAGGTTGGATTTTGTATCCTTAAAAAGTTCAAGACATATCAAATATGTTGTATTCATATGTAGTTTGCATGAAAGAAAAAATACTTCTTATGGCAGGTGCATATGAACTTGATTATATGAGTGTAGCCTTAAAGTCACTCAAAATTTTGGTTTGAATTTAGGAAACATTCATGAAGGGATTGTGGCACATTATTAAGATCTGTTGTTTCTTAGCAATTTAGAGGAAGCGAATTTGTGGGTGAATTATATATGTTTCAAAACTTAGCCTACCAAGCGATTCAATAATTTTAGAAACTTTCACTAAAACATGGATTCAATCGAAAGACACCCATACTAATGCATATGTTTTGGATCTAGTTATTTAGGCTCGATTTCTTTTCTTTTTTCAAAACCATATTTTGCACCTTGTAAATGCGAAAAATATATGTCACCTCATTATCTTTGTCCTGAAATGAATTATAAAAATATTATTCACATTTTGTATTTTCTAAATTATTTCGCATTCTCCAAATGTGAAATACCTATTATAATAAGACCTCCCAAAATCAACCTATTTTAGCTTGTGCGTTTTTAATTTCCATAATAAAATAATTATATTTTTAGATTTTTTGGTAATGGGAAAAATGGAGACATGCGTACATTTACTTTTGAAATTTATTCTTTTAAATGTTTAGAACATGTACTAGATTTCTTCATAAGACCGCGGTTGGTGACTTGAAGCGCATAGGTTGCCATTCTAAATCACTTCAAAATACACTACAAGTAAATGACTTTTCCATGTACATGTATATTATTGTGGGTTTCAAATAAAAAGGGCTAATAATAGTAGTGAGAGGGTTTTTTTATAGCGTTTAAAACGTGATTTGAAATTATGAGTAATTTTCCGTTGTTATTAATTACTTAAAACTATAGTTAAAAGTCACATTTTAACCACGGTTATTCATAAAAATATTAATGAAAAAAGTGTCAACCAAAAGTGCTTCATGAATTTTAGGCAATACCCGTCGTAAGCAGTTTAAATACCACCTGTATTCGAAGTTTGGTGTATTTTTTACACAAAACAAATACGACGTATATTCAATCCCAAGCGCTAAAATCTGTCGTTTTTTCTGTGAGTAAATAATGAACCCGTCAACACACAATACCACAATTGAATTTACATTACTAGCATGACAAATAAGTTCACCCATTTCATTCATAGTTGTTCATCACTCACTATTTACCATAGCTTAGCCGTCACTGCTTGCAAAAGTTGTTGGAATTCTAAAATTTGTAACCTAATTTTAGGTTCTTATTATCTTCCAAAAATATAGAGACTATGTTCATATTATTGCAAATAAATCATTGTGGCATTTTCTTTGATTTTTGTAAACATTGATTTTGTTGAATTTTTTATTGTTCTTTTATTCTTGGATGTTTTCGAATGAATTTCCCGAAAGTTTATTAAATTTTACTATCTTACTATTTTACTATTGCTTTTACTATGTCAATTGGTTGAATTTTGTTGTCGAATGTTTGCAAGGAAAGAGTTTTAGGTTTCACACACTTGAACTTCACAAATATGTAGCATCCCTTACACGTTTTAAAGGGAATCAGAGAAATTGTTTCCCTTCGAAACTTGAAATGGTAGAGTCACACATTTGGATTACGCTTCCCCTCGCTCCCGCACTCTTTGCCAGCATTGGCCTCCACCAACAACTTTCACGCATAGTCCCAAGAACTGTATTTGCAAAGTTAATTAACCTTTGTTGACAAAGTAGATTGAAGGCTCATGAGTTAGATTTGAAATTGTAATTATTTTTTGAATTGGAAGAAAGATTCATAATCTCTTTAATTTGATAAATTAAGGATATGCTAATTATAAAGTAGGTCTTTTTGCTAATGAATACAAATGTAGTTCGCATTCAGATTGGGAGGCAACATTGTACACTCATTATGATTGAAACTGATTGTTAAAATGTAGTAAAGGGTATACGAAATCCTATCTCTGTTAATTGGGAATACTATAACCTCCGTCATGAGTTAAACTCTTTAATTAAGTGATAGAATTCAGATATCATATGTGCATAGGGAAGGTAATCTGAAAGCAAACTATTTGGCTAAGATGTGTACTACTCTTAGAATCACATCTACTCTAACATTATAGGAGGTTCCAGAAAGATTGAAAGGATTGATTAATTTGAATAAAATTGACATTAGAGATCTCTGAAAATTAATTAGATAAACAGATACTGCTAATATTTTTAATGTCGGGAACAGAGGAAGGTGTCCTCTAGGTTCACCAGCCTACCAAAGGACTTGAGATAGAAGGATTGGTTTTAGCTCTGATACTGGCCACCTCTAGAGGGAAGCTACAAAATCCAATTTTTTGCTTGATCAAATTGCTAGTCCACTCCCATATTTGGCAGAATTTGGTTTCGCGTGCGATCACTAACGTTTCTCGGTGTGAAGGGGAGTTATCTACTGCAATCTGATGAGCTAGTATTCCATAGCACATATAGTATTTTTACTAACAAGTGGAAATAGCATTTTTGGAAGCTTTTGGCTTCAATCACACTATTACACTGCTTTTACAATGATGTATTATTATTATTTTGAAGGCCTATCGACCTTTTTAAAAGATTTGGGGAGCTGAATAAATTCCTCCCGTCAATGGCAGTTTAATTTTAAAAAATACAAATATAGTTGAGATAAAGTTAGTACTTAACTATGACATGCCGGTTGTCCATTCTCCCAAATAGAAGATGAATCTTCTCCACACTTATTCTTTGAGTGTGAATTTGCCAACAAACTATGGGAGGCGGATGGTTTATCACTCCATATCGAGCGCTCGAGATGTCAGAGGGCGAGAGTTGGTTCAGACGCTTGCTCACATAGTCGGAGGATGAAACAGCGGAGCTCATCCTCATGTTAAATGACGCTATATGGCTGCAACGTAATAATTGAACATTTACGGATCGGAGAGCAGAAGCGGAATTTATAGCCGTGTCTGTGAGCAGAAACCTCCAGCAGTTCCATGAAGCAGTCGGCTGGCCGGATCGCGTCTCGGCTGACCTTGAGGAAGCATCCTTACTGCAGCCAATACCAAGTGGTCATCTGATCACATTTGATGCATGCATATAGGATGGATGTGCGGGTTTAGCAGCTGTTGCAGTGGACACAAATGGGCAGTTCATTAAAACCATGACTATGAAATGCTTAGGTGTTTCGGATCCCATATTCGCAGAAGCCATGGGCTTGGAACTAGCGCTAGATTTGGTGGCGGAAGAAAATCTTCGAGAGACTACAATTAGCAGGCGACTGCTTGGAAATAATCAGAGCAATTCGAGAGCTTGACCAACCCATTGTTGAGTGTGTAGAACTGATAGGTAAGCTAAGAAGTAAGTTGGAAATTCTTGTAATGAAATTTTCTTGCTGTATACCTAGATTAAAGAACAATATGACTCACCAACTATTTTCTCATGCAAAAATTGGTGTGATTGCTAGAATAGTTTAGGATTATATGCCTGCTTTTGCTTTGTCAAACGATTCTGGAGGTTTTTCAGAGGTTTGAAATAAGATGTTTATTTTCGAGAAAAAAAGACTATGACATGTCCGTTCAACTTTTATAAGAAATGATTTTTATTATAGCACTGATATCTAACTTGCCTATTTGATATCATCAGATTAGGCACAATGATATAATGATTGTCCATCTTTAGTAGAACCAGTGTTACACCAACATCTTTTTTTTTTTTTGAATGTCACCTATGAAGGTGAGGGGAGTTTATAGGCACCCCAAGCCAAAAAGAAAGACTGTAAAAATAAAGGAGCAAATCAGCTCAGTTTGTTACAGACAGAGCCTAGAGTACTAGGCTTTCAAAAAATCTACCTTTAGATGACAGAAAAAGTGTCATCCTCACTCTCCCAATTTGAACTTGCAATCTAGAAGTAGAAACTTTTTAGCCAATGTTAAACGAAGAGCAATTCAGCCACCACCACTGTTACAAGGAATTAGGAGAATGGAAAGGGAACAAAATTGCCTAGACTGCATTATGTAATTAATCTAATCAAAGTGACTGGAAAAGAGAAAACCATCATCCCTTCTTCAAAAATTGGCTTTGATAGTAGGTACCTGAGCACCATCAAGAGAGCATCAGCAGTACCTGAGCACCATCAGGAGTTCCAGTAGTATGTCTCATCTTTTTTATTTGTAAGTGCAGACTTTGCCAAAGCATCAGCAGGCTGGTTGCCCTCTCTGAGAGTATGGGTGATGGTAGAGTTTCCCAGCAGGTTGTGAACTCTTTCTAGAAGTTGTATGAGTCTCCATCGTCTGGCTTCTGGATTGAGGATCATTTGAACAGCCTGCTTACAATCAGATTCCAGTGAGAAGTGAGTAGCATTAATAGCCCTGGCAGTGAGGATTCCTTTCTCAATTGCCATAATTTCAGCAATAAGAGGGGAACTGGACTCTGTGTAGCAAGCTTCTGCACTAATCAGAGCTGCATGCTGATCCCTGATTATAATACCTATCCCTGCCTTACCTTCAGTCCAGGCTGCATCCACATTGACCTTAACTCCAAAAATAGGTCTGTGCCATTGAACAGGGATAAAATTAGGTTTAGGTGGGATGTACGGGTGAGGGATGGCACCTGATTCAGCAAGCTCAATGTCCACTTCCCTGGTGAGCTTCATTGGTTTCTTTGAAAAGGCCAGAAACAAAGATTCTTTCAGCTCTTTTGCCATCAGTTCAGAAGAAGGTGGAGTGTCTTCAAATATCATCTTGTTTCTTGCTTTCCACAAAATCCAGCACACCAGTGGAGGAGCCACATGGTTGATCTTTGTATGAGCTTTAGATAGACCTGTAAAAGCCCAACAGGTGGCCAGCCTATCCCATAAGCTTTTGCATCTGAAATATTCAGAGAAGCAGATCTTGTGCATGTATTCCCACAAAGTGGTAGCAACCTGACAGTCAGAGAAAAAATGATGTATAAAATCAGGATTACGACAGAAACAACATTTGGAAGCTAGGTGGAACCAAAATTTAGTGAGAATGTCATCAAATGGAAGTAGTGCATTAAGCAATCTCCACATAAATATGGAAATTTTCTTTTGAAGTTCAGGAGCCCATATTTTAGACATAACTGCAAACTTTTGCTTGGATTCTCTCAGAATAGCATAGGCTGTTTTGAAGTTAAAATTCCCTAGAGGATCCATTTTCAAAATGAGCCTGTCAGGCTTCTGAGAAGTGGTGGCGGACTGTAAAAGGAGGAGGATTTGTGTAGGTAAAAATTGAGCCATCCAGGGAAGTATGTGACTTTTGTTGAGGACAAACTGAGCTACTGTTAAGTTAGAAACCTCACCAGTAGTAGGCTCATAAAATTCTTCTAATGGACCAAAGTCAGTCCAATTAGATGTACAAAGGTTACAGTCCCCCCTCCCATGTTGATGTATGCCGGACACCAACAATTCGACGCGAACCAGGCTCTCGAACTGATCTGCAAGACAAAGGCCCCGGGTGTCCCGGGGATAGACACTCCGACGCTCAAGTCAGTATATTTGTTTAAGGCGTAAAGTATAAAGTATGAGATTAGATGAGAGGTCTACCAAACCTCTTAGGGTATTTATATGGCTACAATCCGTAGATCACCAAGATATGTATTTATGGTATGAATACAACTCTTATGGGAATAGAGGTTTTATTACCATGTATAATAGAAGTGTATTTCAGACATGGTTGTGTTACCATGTTTAGGATAGCTGTATTACCATCTTTGAGAAGACGTATATTCCTTGTAGAACATCATAATATACGCATTCCTTATAAGGATTAGGATTGATGGACCTGTGGATCCACCCTCCGCGTATCTCGGGCCCATGACCCTTTTCGGACCCTGGTCCGAGTATGAATGAGGTCCAAATACGAACCATGGACTTATCAGTAGCCCCAAGGTAGATCTTCAGAATATAGAGTGCTCCATCTCGAAGGCTGAAGGAGAGGCTTGCTTCTCGAGGGAAGACCAATAACTCGAGGGAGAATAACTCGGGGTGTTAAGCTCGGAGTGTCCTTCTAGGACTGTCCTTTCGGGCTTACCTTTCTGAATATCTAGCTTCAAACTCTTTTCGTATTCCATCAGATATATGGACGTCTGAGATTAACTTCTTTTGAAATCCAGATGGTTGATACACGTGGCGTGTCTTCATTGGCAAGCAGAGACGGTATGTCCCCCGTCTCTCCAATTACTTGCCTCAGAAATGGAATCGAGGTAATTGCTCATCTTCAATGATGTCTGGGTTTGGATTAAATTTCCCAAATCATTCCCATTGTCTTCTCTTATTCGAAATTTTTTTCTTTCCAAGTTCAGAAGGCGCATCAATACTTCATCAATTTCTGAAGCCCCATATTTCTACTTTCTGCTTCCATCATCAGTAAGCGTTATCTTCTTTCTTTGCGCATTTACTTGTGTCTGTTTTTTCCTTTTATCTTTGTGTGCGTGTTTCCCCCCATACTCTCTATAATCATGAGCAATAGTAGTAGAACAATTTCCTTCCCCCATCATGATGAGGGAGAGTATGTAGAATCTCAAACTGAGGAGAATAGCTCCCTTGAACTCCATAGGGCTGAGGTAGCAAGTGGGAAAAAACATGTAGTTTTGAAGAAGAAAGCCTCCGAGGAAGAGAAGAGATTGAGGGCTATGGCCAGGAGGGCTCAGATAGAGGGGAATAGCCTCATGGTAATGCATTCATCCAAAGGTTTAGTGTCCATGGATGGCGAAGGTAGCAGTAGAAAGTCGTTGAAGGAGGATAAAGCACGCGCTGAGGCTGCTATCTTCGCAGAAGGTTGTCCCTTTTCCATTCCTTCTGATACTGACCTCATGTACTTTGGAGAAGACAAATCTGCAGTTGAGTTAGTAACTCTGACCCGAGGGGTCATATATGGGAGATTTCTGCAGCATGGATTAGCCTTCCCTTTTCCCCCACTGTTGAATGATTTTCTTCAGCATTATAAGGTGCATCCGGGGCAGTTACATGCCAATGTGATAGTAATCATTATGGCCTTAATAACTTGGTGTGCTCGTGAAGGTTATCGTCCCAGTCTCTCCTTGTTGTGGATCATGTATAAGGTTTCCGTTGTTAAACAAAATGTGACCTTGACCCCTCGAGATACCACTTTAGGTAAGCTTTTTGTGCTTCCTGTGAACTGCGGGAAATGGGATAAGGTAAAACTAACCTTCGATCGAACCAAGTATAAAGTTCCGGATTGGAATGAAGAGGTCCAGAATGAGGTCTGGCATGAAGTGGAGCTGTCCCGCCAACTGCTGAATATAGCCGGGAATTTGGTGAAAGATAAGATCAAACTTAGAGAGGGTAAGTTTGTATCTGGAGATCAAAAAATGGGTTGGCAATGGCCTATAGAAACATATGGCTGATTGAATCAACTATCCGACCGTACTCTTCAAAATTACAGCTTCTTGAAGTTGTCACATTTTGATCAGCCAGAAGGTGTTGAGATGGATTGGTATGAAACCCTTCTGTCTATGGAGCAGGATCCAGGTGGTGCAGCTAAGGCATTGTAGGCCTGTAGAGTATTAAAAGAGAAAGCTGCCCGAGATGAAATATCCGAGAAGGAGGTAAATAAGGAAATCTCGGGTCTGATGAAAGACGCTTGACGTGGGCGTCGGTTTAAAAGGTTGGTTCAAGGACCCAAGAAAACTCAATCTCAGTTGAAAGTGATTGGGGAGGCAGATTGCCTATTTGTTCCTGTGGCTTTAGATCCATCAGATGAGGAAGAGGATGAGGGTTCTGCCTTAGTTCGATGTCCGAGAAAGGAAATGTCTCGGACTTCTAGTGTCCTTCCCATCATGACTGAAAATGTAGATGAGGTCATGATGATAACTTCTGTGATAGGGTCAGATGCGTTGCAAGAGTGTAATTTTTCTTGTGTTATATTCTCGTCCACAATATTTCCATTGCTTCTTATGCTAACTTCATTCCTTGTACATGTAGTGGGTGCTTCTAGGACGAACAGGGCAGCCAATTTGTTGTCTCAGATAGCTGAATCAAGGGGGCTATTGAGTAGTATTGAGAAGAAGAGGGATCTCGAGGCTTCAGGGAGTTCTGCAGACAAGTCTCCAAAGAAGCCAAGGCTCAAACTCGGACCATTGGAAGAGTTCGAGAAGTATGTGTAACTTTCTCCTTCTGAGGTTCTGGTCGAGGTGGTACCGGGCTGTCCCGAAATTAACCAGGTATGATTCGTCATGGCTTTTGATAGGATTAGCCGTGTAGTTATCTAATTCTCTTTGTCTTCTTTTACAGTCTGCGAGTCAGATGAGGCACATGTACAATTCTCTTCGGACACTGTATAACCGTTCTCGAGGACAGGAGTCCGAGCTCGAGTTGATGGAGGAGGAGATGTCCAAGAGGTCTAAGGAACCTTCAGATATGCTGAAGCATCTCCACAATGAGATGGCTCAGGCTGAGGACAAAGTAAAAGCCTTGGAAGAGGAGAATCAAGCCTTGAAGAAGGCAAAAAGGCTGTCTGATGGTTCCTTCTTAGAATTGAAAAGGAACATAACTTTGGTGGAAGTTGAGAGAGACCGGTATGCTGATCCTGTTAGCCAGAGGCGGCTAGTTCGGTTGATAATAGACTTCTGCCTCAACTGTCCAGAGATGGAGGCACCTCGCCAAGAGTATGGTGAATTCTACCATAAATCTGAGCTCTCGAAGATGTGGATTCCTCTGGAGGGGTTTCTCAGTGAAGAGCTTCAAGGATGTCTTGCCCCTGCCTACACTTGGCCTGAAGTACCAGAGAATTTGAAGGAATTTCGGGCGAAGTTTAGCCAGATTGGGGGGTTTGAGACCAATCTACTGTCTAATCTGGAATTTTTGAAGAAAGTTTTAACTTTGGAGGAGTTTCAGGACAGACTGTCCGGTTTGTATCCTGAGCTGACGTTCCTGATGGATAAGCAGGCTACTGAAACTTCACTTGAGGACCCAAAGACTTCTGATGGGCAGGAGAAGACTGTAACTTCTTAGAGCCTTGTCTTTTACTTCAAGATTTTTCTCTTTTCGCCAAATTTTGGCGTTTCATGTATTCTGAACATGTGTTGGGTCTTTGGAATTAATTGGTCTTTACCTTCCTTTATGTCCAGTGTTGCTCTACCGCATGTGCTGATTTACAGGTCAAGTATAAAGCTGTCCTTCAGAAGAACGAGAAACTGGAGGAAGATCTGGATGACTCCAAAGGCTGTTTCAGCCTTGTGCGGGAAGAATGTGAGAGTTTTCGCGGTGGGCTCAAAGAGGCTTTGAAGCGAAGAGCTGAGCTGAATCAGGAGCTGAGTGATCTTCAAAAGAGATATAAAGATCTAGAAGATGCTCACAACAAGGTCGTGGCCACCAATAAAGAGTATGACCAAGAATGGAGGAAAGTCAAGAGTGACTTAATGAAGGTCAAGGGTGAAAGTCATGAGAATGATCTTCTTATTTCTAGACTCCGAGATGAGACTATCACTGTGAATCACAAGATTGCCTCCAGGATAGATGAGTTGAGAATGTGCCAGGCCGAGCTTAACGCTTGCAGGTTCCAAATAAAGGAACTAGAGGCTCAAGGTGTGCTTGTCATGCCTTCAGGGTCTTCAAGGAGGGAAGTAGGTGGATCTTTCGGTGTCCCATATTCAGGACCTTTGATAAGGCCTCATGCCCAAAGGGGTGTATCTCGAGGGATCCCATGTGGAAGGGGCAGAGAAGTGACACCTACTCCTAGAGCTCGTGGCTCTATTGACTATCCTGCTCGACCCGTGGAAAATAGAATTGAGTCCCCTACGCCCTCTCAGTTGATGGGGGTGGCAGAGGAAAGTAATTGGGGCCGTGGCCTCCAGAGTGTTCGAGGTCCTGCCTCTACTTCTTCTCGTGGTCGGGGTCGTACCCCTATATTTAAAGACCTTCACGAGGTGTAAGAAGTTTCATAGTGTAATAACACTTTTTGATTTTGCCTTTATAAAGGTCTTTGTATCACAATCCTTGAGAAGATTGACTCTTTAGGCTTATAAATAGCCTTAATAAATAGTGATGTGTACCTTAATAAGAGTATCACGTGGAGAGTCGAGTTCCAAACTTTGTGAGTTTGTATGACTCATATCATGTTGGTCTTTGACCATATACCTTATATAAGTATATTATTTTATTTTGGCCTAAGATGATTGTAGTTCAGACACGTAGTCTAAACAGCTCATATTAGATAAGCATCAATCGTACACTTATAAGCGTATGGATCTTTAGGAGCAGTCTTTACTTATGCTTTGTGAGGCATAGTTTCTCTTTGTATTTAGAGAGTATGGACTGCTTCAAAATAAAATAGAAGATATATATATCGAAAAGAAATTGCATTCTTCGAACTTGAGAGTTCGGTAAAATTATAAAAGACAACCTCGAGTTTGGGAGCTCGGGTATAAAAAATGTAAAAAGATGAAAAGAAAAAGAGTTTGACCCGTAGGCGTAGTTTCTCCTTATATGGAGAAGGTCTACTTGGTTTTAGCTCCGAGGTAACTGCGTAGGAAGGGCGCCATAATGACAGGGTCCAAGTGCTCTCCTTCGCGTGTTTGCAAGAGGTAGAATCCACCAGATTGTGCTGCGGAGATTTTGTATGGTCCTTTGGTCCTCGACTCCAGCGCTCCTCCTAGCTTGTTGGTGCACCACGGGCCAATTGGCATTACCAGTTCCCCCACTTGGAAGGTTTGGTGGCGGCGTTTATGCCATAGTGCAGTCATTTCGTTATAGGCATCTTCTTCAAAATTGAACACCATGGGTTGTTCGAGATCAGAATCGGGTACCAGATCTCCTAGAATAGTGTTGACGGCCGAGATATTTCTCACTTTTCTAGCATCACGGATGGCCGTGATCATACAAGAGCGCGCCACTCCTTGGTCTCCTTTGATTGAAGCTACTCCTTGTGGTGTTGGAAACTTCAGCATCAGGTGGTAGGGAGACCATACAGCTTTAGCTTGGCACATCCAAGGTCTGCCAAGGATAATGTTGAAGGGTGTGACCGTGTCTACTACCACAAATGTGCAGTACAAGGTTAGGCTCTTGGCTCCTTCTGCTACTGTGACGGGGAGTGTGATTTCCCCGAGAGGTATTACTGGATTTCCTGTGAACCCCGAGATCGGACCCGTAGGTTTAAGGTCATCTTTAATAAATCCTAACTTCTGGAAGCAGTCTTGGAACATTACTTCTACCCCACTCCCATCATCTATGAAGATTCTTTTTACTAGAGTATCTTGTACGGTTGCTGAGATGATGAGAGGATCCGAGTGAGGCATCTGATTTGGCAGGGCGTCCGCATCCGAGAAGGTAATGGTTTCCTCGGGGCGAAGCCTCTTGTTGATTGGCTCTGTGTGGGGTATAGCTCGCACACTATCTTTCAGCTTGGTCAAGGAAATTGCTTCTCCTGTGTAGCCATTGATGCCGTTGATGACTCGGTTGGCTCCGTTTGGTGGTGGAGGAGGATCTTGAGGGTTGTTGCCTCCGCCGCCTTGGTTGTTATTGTTATTATTGCGGTAGCCATCCTTCTTCTTCTACCAGGACTTTCCCCCATACCCTCTCTGGGTACCCTGGTTATCGTTGGTTGTTGATGGTGCAATTTGTTGCACAATTCCCTGGCGAATCAACTTCTCGATTTCGTTCTTGAGTTGATAGCACTCCTCGGTATTATGCCCCCGATCTCGGTGATATTGGCAGAACTTTGGTGACCTTTGGTGCTCGGCTGATTCCTTCATGGCGGGCGGGTCCTTCAAAAGGTGCCTGTGAATGGATATAATTTAAGCCCGAGATCTAGCCAGAGGAGTGTATGACTCGAAGGTAGGCTTTGGAGCATTATCAGTCTTCTCGACCTTCGGTATTTTCGCCCTGGATTCTTTTCTGTCTATCAGGAATTCTGGGGGTCTTTTGCCCGTCACAACATTTGATTTGCTAGAGTTCTTTTCCATGATGGCCTAAAGGTGTTGAATGGTTGTTGGATTTTTGGTTGCCAATTTCATCCTTAGAATGTCATCATCCATGCTCATCCGGTACATATTTATCAGGAGGCGTTCATCTCGATCATAGCATTCAGTAGCTAGATCCATGTATCTATGATAGTCTTCTATCACAATCTCTCCTTCGAGGCGGGCCACATACCCCAGATATCCGAGGGACTTGGTGAACTTCTTCTTCTGGAAGAAAGCGTGGAGAAGAAACTCGGCGAAATCCCAGTAATCAAATAAACTTTCTGGTTTCGTCTGGGTAAAACATGTATGTGCTTTCCCTCGGAGGTAACTGGGGACGATTTTGCATATTTCTAATTCATGGAAGTTCATGGTTTCTAAGGTCTTAAAAAAGACCGAGAGAAATTCTCTAGGATCGCCAGTGTCGTCGTATGTGGGTAGGTGCTCTGGGACCTTCTTGTGATTATCGAAGGGGAGATTCACAATATGTCGTGAGAAGGGCGAACGAGCAGCTTGTCCTCTGGGTCCGAGGATACGTGTGATTTCTTGGTCAACTTCGTATTTACTTCGGGTAGGGTAGGCTTCATCTTGTGAGTAGGGCCGATCAGCGCTATTTTGCCATTCGCTTCGAGATCGCTCCCTCTTCTCGCGTCTGAGTTCTTCTTCTATGTTGAGGATACGCAACCTTCTCACCTCCTCCCTTAAATCCTGTGCCTTAGCTCTGATAATTGGATACATTAGGAGGTGGTGGCAGACTGCTTCGAGCATTATAAGGCGGTAGATCCTTGGATAAGTTGTTGAGGAGTCTTCGTTCTTGAGTAGGATCAGTAAGTGGTGTAGTTTGGGCTCCTGAGACAGATACTATGTTGGGGGCTTCATGCATCTGTGCACTGAGTTGTTGACTTGAGTTTATCAAAGATGCGACGAAGTCAGGATATTGGGCATGCAAGTTCCTTAGTAGCGTTCAGGCATCTTCAGGGATCGTTCTCGGAGGGTCGAGGTTGATATAAGTTGGCCCGGAACCCGGAGGGTTATGTCCTACAGTCCGGCTCAAGGTTTCCCTAAGACGTCTTTGTCTTTCCTCCTCCTGTTGTTTTTCCGCGAGGATTTGTTGATCTCTTAGAGCTTGTTCTTCTGAGGTGAAGATTGAATCAGGTCCGTCATATCCAAGCCCATTCTCTGGGTCGAGGCCATCTTGATTGTTGACGTGTTCGCTGTAGTTCATGTCAGCCTGGATCGAAATTCTTGGTCCCGAGTTCGGTGCTTCAGATCCAACAGGATTCGATCCAGAAGGTGGTACTTCTGACGTAACATGATTTGATCTAGAAGGTGACACTCCTGACACAATAGGATTTGGACCGGAGAGGGGTGTTCCGGACACGACAGGATTCACACCGAAGGAGTTTGGAACGTTGGAGTTTCCTGCCCCCAAGGTAGAGCCTGACGGTGGTTCAGAGGTGGAGCGTGTGCGAGATCCTCCGGGTCGACCGCGTTCTCGTCCCCGTCCTCGTCCTTGGGGGGGTTGTTTTGCTCCTGGATTCTCCTCCGGATTTTGCCCTAGCACACGGGCGCTTCGTCTGGGTTGCTCGGCTTCAGACATGTTGTTGGAGAAGTTGCTTCTTCGGGTGCGTTAGACCAGATCGAAAACAAGGTTCGGCGACGTCGTCAATGAGTGTGAGATGTCCCACTGGGCGTGCCAAATTGATGTATGTCGGACACCAATACTTCGACGACGAACCAGGCTCTCGAACTGATCTGCAAGACAAAGGCCCCGGGTGTCCCGGGGATAGACACTCCGACGCTCAAGTTAGTATATTTGCTTAAGGCGTAAAGTATAAAGTATGAGATTAGATGAGAGGTCTACCAAACCTCTTAGGGTATTTATATGGCTACAATCCGTAGATCACCAAGATATGTATTTATGGTATGAATACAACTCTTATGGGAATATAGGTTGTATTACCATGTATAATAGGAGTGTATTTCAGACATGGTTGTGTTACCATGTTTAGGATAGTTGTATTACCGTCTTTGAGAAGACGTATATTCCTTGTAGAACATTCATAATATACGCATTCCTTATAAGGATTAGGATTGATGGACCTGTGGATCCACCCTCCGCGTATCTCGAGCCCATGACCCTTCTCGGGCCCTGGTCCGAGTATGAATGAGGTCCGAATACGAACCATGGACTTATCACATGTATCACTTTGGAAAAGAATTATGCAATTAGACTTACTGAACAGATCCTTTTCCAGATTTTAGATTTATTTTTTGTTGTGTCAGGCAGGGAAGCAAGAAAATTAGACCATGGAGCTTTTCCCACTTGGTATTTCCACGATAGTTTACAGGAGAAAGCCTGTACTATGGGGGACAGAGACCTGAAACCAAGTCCATTTTGTGAAGTGGGATAACATAAAAAATCCCACTTCCTCCATGTCTTTCTTGGGCCTGTGTCTGATACTCCCCAAAAGAAGATAGAGAGTTTCCTCTCTATCTTTTTAATGATCTGTTTGGTAGGAAGCATCACTGCCCATATGTGCTGTGGTAAAGAGTATAGATTGTATCAGTGTCAATCTACCCCCTACAGATAACGACACATTTTTTCAATTTCTGACTCTACTATCAATCATTTCCAGTATAGACTGAAAATGAATATTTAGAGTCCTACCTATGTAAATCTGTACTCCAAGATATTTAAAAGGCAGGTTACCATGTTTCATGCACATTATAGATTTAATCTGTCTTAACTTGGCAACTGAAATATTTTTTTTTGACAAAAAATTTCACTTTTTTCAAAGTTGATGTTTTGTCCTGAGGTTTCTTCAAATTTAACTAGAAAGGCTTTCATTCTAATCAAATTGCTTCTGGAAGCCTTAAGAAAAATTGTGGTGTCATCAGCATAGTTAAGGTGAGAAATATGAATTGCATTTTTGGGCAGAGAAAAGTATGTTAATTTCCCAGATTCAAACACAAAAGCCAGGCTTCTTGAAAATGCCTCAGAGAAGATGTTAAAAAGGAAAGGGGAGAGGGGGTCACCCTGTTTAATGCCTCTAGTTGCCTTGAAAAAACCTACAGGTGACCCATTGATGAGGATAGAAAACCAAGCATCAGACAGATTTTTATTAATGCACTGAATAAACTTCCTGTGAAAACCAAACTTTTGGAGTATTTTTTTTAAGAAAGTCCAGCTTACCCTATCAAAAGCTTTCATTAAATCAAGTTTGAGTATACAGTTAGGGTCTCTGTCCTTTCTATTTAAAAAATTTAGCATTTCTTTGAGATAGATGACATTATCAGAAATGTCCCTATTTTTCAGAAAAGCTGTCTGTTGTGGTGAGATCAATTTAGGCATCAAAGGCTTTAATCTTTCCACTTACACCAACATCATAACTAGCCGTTACTTGATGATGAACAAATAAAGGAAGTTAAGAAGTCGAAGATATTTCAAAATAATTTGTTTAAATAAAATAAATCAGTCAGATACCCTCATTGGCCAACCCTTATTAGCAATTTACATTGGGTTCATTTGAGCTTGGAAAAATAAACCAATATTGTTCCACAATTCAAACTTTGACCCTTCTCCTTGGTTGGATAATAATCTTTTTAGTTGACTCTCCGTACGAAATTCACCGTTATTAGTGAAAAACCTAACTAATGCTAATATTGTTATCTCCGCCCTGGGTGGTCTAGTTCCCATTTCCAGCTACTGGTTGGTTTCCCGCAATGACTACATGGTTTTTACAAACAGTTGGTTATTCTTCATACAAAATGATAATAATATTTTTACTGGGAAAATATGAATTGTGAGGCATCTGCACAGATCCACTTTCACCATCGATGTTCAGAGAAATGATGAAATCTATGAATGGAGGAAAAGTGGTGCTGAGATTTGATTTCTGAGATCACCAAATATGGATTTGTAATTGGAACTGTATTGAAAGGTTGAGAAGCAACACCGTACTGCATTATCATGACTTCATTAGCCACTTGAATCATCCCACAGCTCCAACCAGCCACCACCACTATATACAGAATGTCAGGCCTGTCCTTTTTCATTAGCTAGGAAACATATTTAAATTAATTTATCTCTTAAAATATATTTCAAACAGAGAAATTGACAATAAAACAGAACTAATACCACAAACAATTGAACAAACAAATTAGTTAAGCTTTTAAAAACGTGGAATAAATAGTCTATGATAGATTTTTTTATGAGACTTTCCGATATGTCCAAGACTCACTTAAAATATCTTAATTATTTATCTCTTAAATAATATATTTACATTTCAAAATTCAATGATAAACGAAAACTAGGTCATTAATTTATTTGTAGCTTGATTTTTGACGTGCAATTAATCATATAAATTTATTTGAAAATAACCATATAATTTTTGAGACGGTGAGAAACATTCTTAAAAGGAGATAACTGGTTTTTTTATGATTAAAGAATTTATTTTCTTATAATCAGACATCTTAAAATCCACTCGTTGAATATATGAACATAAACTAACTTTAATTCATTTAATTTAAAATGGAATAATCAAAATGAATAAATATATCAATTCCGCATCACATGTCAAAATAAGAGGTCGTTTGGTATGAGGTAAAATATGTGGGAAAAATAAAATTCCAGGAATTTTGTTTTGATTAAATTGTTTGGTTGGAAGAAAATAAGAAACGTATAGGAATCTAAAACTCCTATGAATTTGAAACTCCCACACAACATGGGAAGTTTTCTACATAAGTGCACCTAGATAGATTGCAATTTCTCCGTTCATCTGCTTGAATCAAACACTTTTTTCCTATTTCCTAAGATTTTGATTGAGGATTAAAATTCCCATGAAATAGAAATTCGTTTATCAATTAAACTCTCACATGAACCAAACGAACTCTAAAATTGTATCAATTAAAGCCACAAATACTACGGCCCAACATAACAATGATTTAACTATCAACATAATTGGTTCCAACCTATTAACCTAATAACTAGCGAGTAATTACTTACTCGAAAAAAAATTCTCATTTAATTATATTTGATTAATAAGCAACAATAATATTCCTTTTAAAAATAAAAAATAAAATAGTAATATTCAATAATTATAACTACTATTTATTAAACATAGTTTATAGCTAATTAAAATTTTAATTGATTAATTAACATTGTTTCAATTATTCATTCTAAATTCATGATTTTTGAAGGAGGCTAATTAACCACTGCCAAATGTGAAGCACTTGTCTCCGGCCACAAAAAGTCTGTTAAAGGTAACCTCCGGCAAACGTCTGGTCAAGGATAAATTGGAGGCGATTCATCCAACTCACATTTTCATAAATGTTCCCACTATTATCGGTAAATGGTTTCGTCACGCATAAAATCCTATATTAATTTCTTTCCGCTATTTACTGATTTTCTGATTTTCTTTCGTGTAGAAATTAATTATACCTTAATTAAAATCAAACTTTGAATCTGTAATTGCCCTCGAGTCAATCCATCAACCCTCCCAAATGCCAAAACCAAGCCATTAATCTGTTCACAAAGGAATGCAATTGATAATTTCTTGACTCTATTAATTCCATCCTGTCACGAACCTGTTCCCATTCACATAGAAATATTCACACCAAAAGCCCCGCTCAACCTTCTCAATTAATACTCCAAATATCCCAATAGTTTTTATTTATTTTTTACTCTACTAAAAAAAACTAGTATAAATATTCAACAGAATTGGGATGGATTTACAAAGAGACAAATTGATCAGAAAGAAGCAATAGTGCATTAACAGCTTCGCCTGTCTTTTCTGAGATGAGATTCTAATATAAAGCCCGGCATGTGCTTCTTCAATGTTCTCTTTGCTACGTCAAAAAATTAAAAACCATTTCTCTTTGAATGGTAAACTAATTTTTCACATTTCTTTTGATCATCACCCACTGTTTTAAACCGCACAATAAAGCATGGGCTGATTTTACATGTGTTTTCTGTTGCGTGGCTCTCTCTTTTCCCCTTTTTATTGAACTTTCTCAATATAAAACAAGGAAAAAAGGTTTTTCTAGTGGCAATTTCATTCTTAACACGAGAAACTCACTCGTCCTTTTTCTGCCGTTACAGTTCATCACCGCTATAAATTGGATAGCTATCACCCAGTATTCATCCACAACAAATCAAGAAAACAATGGCTTCTAACAAGCACTGGCCAAGCATGTTCAAGTCCAAGCCTCATCAATGGAATGATGTACCCTCTACTGGCACTGGGAGATCTCTATCATCTGGTAATTAATCATCCCTAATTCTATTCGAGTGTTTTAAAATTGAAAACGCTATTTCTTGACTCGTGTTTTTGAAAATCTGGTAGTTTGTGAAGAGCCGAGAAGCAATAACCCGGAGCCGAAGCCGAGGTGGAACCCGAGGCCGGAGCAACTGAGGATTCTGGAAGCGATCTTTCACTCCGGGATTGTTAATCCACCACGTGACGAAATCCGGAGGATCAGAAACCAGCTTTTGGAGTACGGTCAGGTGGGAGATGCTAACGTGTTCTACTGGTTCCAGAACCGCAAGTCGAGGAGCAAGAGCAAGAAGAACACTCACAAGTTCTCTCATTTCAGCCACACCTCTCAGCCGCCGATGATGATGAGGAGATCTCCGCTCTCCACTTCTTCCTCTTCCTCCGAGAGATCCTCTCACAATTCCGCTGACAAAACCCTCTCTCTCAGCTCCTTCAACGTGAATTCACCCACCGCCTCGGTCAACCAGCCGTTTCTCACTCCCCGCGGCGAGTTCCTGGCGGCGCCGTTCAGTTTCCCGGCGACTGCTCCACCGCCACCGCCGCCGAATCCATCTCCGGCGACTTTCGGGTCTCAGGAGTTCTGCTTCTCTAATCCGCCTCCGACCAACGTTAACGCTGCTGTTCCCAACTCTACAAACCTCTTTCTGAGTGACCTTATGCTCCAGAACCATGCACCCAACAAGAAGGCCATGGATGATGACGTCGGGGCTAATAACAAGGTTCTGAATCCATTTGCAAGCTTTGATCTGAACCCCGTTCCATCCACTACTCATGCCCTCACCACCTATGATCACCTTCAAGGTAATCTTTCCTTTTGTATCATTATATACTTCATCCGTTTCACTATGATTGTTCTCGATCTGGTTTGACTTTGCCTTATTCGTTTCATAAAATTCTTGATTTTGATAATAAATACAATTATTGAATTTCATTATATACTAAATGTATTTTTAGTAATTAGGTAATTCAAAAAGATTGTAATTTGATTTGGGTTTACTTTTACTTGGTTGGCAAATGTGAAGCACAAAGGATTTGACTTTTACTATGAAATTTTCAAATATTGCATAAAATTCACCACTTTAGTAGTAAGTACATGTTTCTTGTTGTTAGATTTTCAATGAAAAGAAGAGACCTTTTTCTCCAATCATTTATTGATGTGTTCAAATTTAGAACTAGTAGGAGAATAGATGTTTGTCCCATATCATGATAATTTGAAGCCTAAGGTGGGACACATAAAATGTTGATGAAGTGATTGATGTGCACACTGTTGAATTGATTGTAAAATAAAAGAAATGGCTTTTCCCTTTTCCCCTATTTGCCATTTAGTTTTGAGGTGTGTGGCATAGCCTGTCATATTTGGGAAAAGACAAGGTTAGATTTGTCTTTGACCCCTTTTTTGTGATCCCTTGTCACCCAATCAGTAGATTCAGTACGTATGCATGGTTGACTCGGGGGTTTTAATCCGGTGTGTGGTGGTGCAGGTTTAGCTGAAGCTCCGCCGATGAAATCAACTGTTTTCATCAATGACATGGGGTTCGAGGTGGCGAACACTGGGTTCAATGTCAGGGAGGCGTTTGGTGATGACGCGATGCTTCTGTATCCTTCGGGTCAGCCCGTTTTGACAAATGAATGGGGTCTCACTCTCTACCCGCTTCAGGATGGAGCCTGCTACTACCTGATCCGCATGATACCTAATGCCTCCAACAATAATGAGACCAATTTCCATAATCTGGTAAGAACCCTAAATTTTCCAGAATCTGCTAAACTTTGTTACTTGCGTGTAGATTTTGACCCCTAAATCTTGCTCAGTTCAGGATTTGAATCAACAATTTGGTCTTATAAACAGCTAACTGTGTTGTTATCGTATATATATTAGCTTGTTTTATGTTAATGTATGATCTAAGACACATTTTGTTCCGGTTTCAGATTTAAGTGAGCTGCTAGAGCTGTTGAAGGGTGGGATTCATCAAGCTGATCATCATCATCATCAATGTCGCTGTCGTCATCTTCATCTGGATTCACTTTCTGCCCTTCTGATGTCTCTCTAGCAGCAGCTGCTTTATTGTTTACATTTCAATTTTGCTATGGTTTGGAATTTGTACTTTGGAGAAAAAGTCTGTATTAAGCTTAAGATTATATGGTTTTTATGCTGGGATGATTGATAAATTTGGTTGTGTTTTTTGTTTGATGTTCTTAAAGTTATTTGAAATTTAAATGGCACCAGCTCTGCAATATTAGTAAATCTCTGTTGAAGGAAGTACATTCAACATAAATGGCTATCTATTTATGACATGAGAGATTTGAATGGATGGGATGAATGGAAGCAGAGTGGCCGATCTTGTGGTGTCAGTTTTCATAGTTTGTGCCACAATAACTATTTCGCTTTGCTTTTACCTGAAGATATGCAAAATTAATTCTCACAGTATTTGCATTTGCTGCAATTTCTATGCTATAGGAGTACAAGTTTTCCTACTGCTCCAACTACCAATTTTCCCAACAAAATTATCTTTATACAATTTTTTAAAAGCTTGGCTCTGATGTCAGTTTTTATACAATTTTTAAAATGATAATGTATGGACAATGACGGGATCAGATATATTTTTGATGGATGGTGATATTTCTGATGGCGGCACTGCGATGGTATCGAGAGTTGAGATAGTTCTTTATTTAGAGTTTGTTCAGAGGTGGACTGGACCTAATTCTAGCTAGGCATAGTTAGACACAAATCTCATGAAAAGCCTCTTCAAAGATTTGTGAACAATAAATACTTGATCGCCGGATTTTGACAAGAACGTCTGACGTCCCTCGCTCTCCCTCATTTCCGTCACTACATATGAAAGTTTGATCAATTGCTTGGTAAGTTGAAACTTAGCACAAGTGCACAACGAATAAGTATAAACTTTGGGATCTCAAAATTGCAAGACTCATATTTATTATGTTCAACTATCATCAAACATAGGTATTCGAAATCAAATGGGAGCTCCTTGTTCCTCCCTATCGCCTTAATTATTTTAAAAATGTTATCAGATCTAATATTATTTAATTCATGTTACTGTTTAATTTATCAATTCAATTTTTTATACATGATTAAAAATATATGTAATAAAAAAATATCACTAGTTAAATACGTGTAAAAATATACATAGTTAACTCAAGTGGAATAGAAGGTTAGTTAAAGTATACTCCTCGGCTTTTTTAATGATACTTTTATAAAATAAGACTAATTCACGATAAATTTAATCATCAATAACTTTAATCACATATATTAATTAAATGTAAACTTTTGATATTCAAAAAAAATACCAAATATATTTTTCAATAATATAATAAATAATGATATTTTTATTCATTTGATATTTCAAAATTTACGCTCAAAATTAATAAAACATTATAATAAATAAGAGGGCGCCATTATACGTGGTTAATGCCGAGTTTCAAGAATCTATTATCCGAGTTATGTGTTGTCAACTTTAGCTACAACAGTAGGGTGTTCTATATTGGCTTTTTCTTGATCAATCATTTCTCATCGGGTCCGTTGTCTCTAGGACTAGAGACTTCAAATTCATCCAAAAATATGCTCGTGCATACTGATATATATAGAAGATACAACTGTTTATGCCTATACCTGCCTTAGGTCACGTAGAGTTCAGTTTCGTGCGAAGAGTTCCAGGCAGCTTATTTCATTCAACTTAAATTTTTTAAAAATAAATAAAATGTTTTGAAATTTAGGTACTAAAGAGATTATTTTAATTGTTTTAAAGAAAATATTGTTTATTTGAACTTGTCTAATTACATTTAAATCACATATGAATATTTATTCATAAATAATAAAATAATCCAAACAGGTCAAATAGCTCCAAGCAGCTCCCAGCTTCAAGCAGCTCAACTGGACAGGGCCTTATCCTTCAAACAAGGCACATTTTCCCTACTACAAAACATTATGATCCTGTCTAATTCAGGTTTATCACAGTTTAACACATACCAGTTCATAGCAGTTAACAGCTAAATTAGTTTTAGTAGCTAACTTTTTTCAACATGTATTTTTTAAACCCGACCCATTGTGACTCATACCCGACCCGTATCCGTTGGGTCCTAAAATATTGATTCCATATTCGATCCAATGTAGTGTGAATCAGGTCCCCGGTCCATAATTTTCCCTAACTACTGTGAACTCCCAGTCGCTAAAATTATTGTGATAAAGTTGAACTGAACAAGTCTTAATATGGTCCGCAAACTATATGAATGTGATCTATCTACTGTGTTCAGTTCGAAATATAATTTATTATAATTACGAATTTCTGATACTAATAGAGTTGCTATTTATCGTCGATATACAGAAAAATGGACTGTTTCATTGCAATTTTCCTTAACAGTTCTTGTAATAGGGTCAACTCAAGTAAAGTATGCGTGGACTTGTGGAGCATGGGCAGAAACCAACCCTCTGAGCTTAGACTGAATGTAGTATTGAACTTATTCCCAAATCTGGAAATCTTGACTTCTGAGACAAATAACTATTGACAAATAACAATCTGGTATTCTGGTTTATCTTGTTTCAAACGAAGCAGATTCATTTCGAAGAACAGATATCCCACCTGTTTAAAACCTCATCGACCAGTTTTCAACTATGCGGCAAAATGTGTGGATGGGAATAGAAGAATATGTGATTGATATTACACCCGATTTTTAGATTCACCAAGTCGGATGAAATCAACTGATAAAACTGCTAAAATTACTAAACACGCATTCACTATTGTTATGATAAAATTGAACAGGACGGAGAAATTGAGGGAAAAGGCTTTATGAAAATTGTTGTAATTATATTAAAAGAATGAGGGTATGCTATCAGCTACGGCTCTAGCTAGGTGGCTAGTAGTCCATTAATGGAGTTCAAGGTCGATAGAACAAACATTCTTTTGACTTTCAGTGAGCTTTCCATATGGAACAGAAGATGATGACGAAAGAGTAGTTGTTGGTGACTGAACTGTGAAAGGTCAGCTGAGAGTTGCCAGTTTGTTTACATTAAACCAAAATTGCGATATTTGACTGAGTGATTGGGATAAATCACTGCCATGAACATAGACTAACTGTTTGTGCATCAACCATCAATTATGTCAGTCAGTTCTTCCCACGATTCAGTTCAACTTGAACATTAATTTTATTATTATTTACTTTTTAAACTTCGATTATACATTTGAACAACATATATATATATATATATATATATATATATATATATATATATATATATTAAAAATTCTTGAATTTTATCATTTGTGATATTCTTTTAAATGTCAATTTGTTTAAGTGATAGCTAAATTTGGACAGAGAATAAAGATTAATTAATCATAAGTTTGGGGTAATTTTAAGTCCAGACACGCATAAATTAAGACTGTTTAAAATTGTCACCACTAATATTCTCTCCGTCCCGGTCTAAGATGCATAGAGAAAAATGAAAGTTGAAATTGGGATGGTGAGGTGTACGGTTGAAATTGAATTACGATGAAAGTGAGTGAAATGAGTGGATGAAAATGAAGTAGCATTACCATAAAGAAATTTGTCCAACTTGAATTGAAACATTGTGCAATTTGAATTGGAACACCGAAAAAAAAGTGTGCAATTTCGGGTAGGAAGAAGAGAGTATTATTATTCAATCAAATGTATTGAACAGTAAATATTTGAAAAGTACAGTGCTAAATAATCAAACAAGGTCCCCTTTAATAATTATATTTAATTAGCTACATTAATGCCATCGTCAGTTGCAGGGGCAATTTGATTTTACAGAGGTGAAAATGACAAAATTACCCTCATTATTACAATATGATATAGATCTGCATCAGCAAACCAGGAGCATTTCAAGTCCATATCAGACCTGCAAAATCAAAATGTCTCTACACCTAAAATCAACGCTAATTATTGATACACATTTGGTTCAATTTTCAGTCGGGATACAAGAGACTTTATAAGGATTTGTTTAGATGAATATATTCAAAAATATTGATGTCATCTATATCATATACTAGTAGTACTTCATTTCTAAACCATATAAAAATTGTGAAAGTACCTGCAGATCAGAGAAAGCATATCACCGAGTAATAACATTATAAGATTATTTTCAAACTTGCATACTAGACATTTGACCTTTTTTGGCATACCAACAAAACCTGACTATAAATTCAATTCAAGAATCGAAACTAGATTGCATTCTCTGACGGTTCTTGTACTGACGAAAATAAGAAACCATTGATGATCGGTAAGTACAACAAGATCATAAGTATTGGATTTGGTGAATGTGTTTTGAAGTACCACACAGCAGTTGCAGATTGAATAGTTGGTGGTGTTTGGTGGAAAAAGGAGATATATGAAAGATGATCTTTTAGATGAGACAATTGAGTGATTTCCAAGCATTGTTTGGTAGAAGAAGAGACAACTGATGATCAATTCCTTCGCAAATTCGTATATAGCTCCTTTTAATTTTTAATGAAACAATCTTTTCATTACATCACTATACTAAATGCTCTTAAGGATTACTCGTGGATTAATATTCTTGCCGAGCTCATGCTATCGACGGACTTTTTGACTAACAACCAAATATCAATAAGATTCGTCAGCATAAATATGTAGAATAATCATGACGTAAATTTAAAGATTAACTTTAAGTTTAAATCAGAACTGTGAAATTCACTTGAGTATGTAAGAGAAAACTTATATTAAAAATATAAATAAATTAAAACCACCATAAAGACGGAGTGATTTAAATAAAGCTCCCAAACCTTAAAAAATTCAATAGACAGATTTATACATCAGACACAAATGACAAGAAATTGGAACACTAGGGCTCTCAAAGCATAATCATGCATTCAAAAAAATAGATCCATGAATAAGGAAAAGAATAGACTGCTTTAATGATCTGGAAGCCTATTAGTAAACAAAACAAAAGGCGACACCCGCACTAGTAGTAAGGACAACCAACCAAGGCGGTTGGTCGTGAAGGATTTAAGGCGGAAACATAGCTATGGTTATGTCTTAAACGGTTATGTCTTAAAAATAAAAAGGGTGTTAAGGCATTTCTTCAAACGCCTTAAAATTTTCAAGGGAAACATAGCTATTTGCAACTTCGCATGTCTTTTTTATTCTGTTAAAAGAAAAATGAGCTCTCCGATCCAAACGGATTAGAGATCTCTATAAACATGAAAGTTCGCTCTCCGATCCAAAGTTTGATCTTGAAAAACATGAAACATGAAAGACCTGATGGCACGGGACCACTCAGCGAATTCAAGTCCAGATGTCTATTTCAAATGGAGATGATCATCGCAAATTCGAAGTCTTGCGAGAAGTGCAAAAAGATGAACTCAACTCAGAAGTACTCACATGATTTCCAAATTTGTCAAAGAAAACAGTGAATCTGGTATCTCTCCATCAAGCTAATTGTTGTCAAACATCCTAGTTTAAAAAACAATGCATTCAATAGAAGAAATCAAAATCCATCAAAACAACTGGTAGACATGGCACAAACTTATATGTGTATCAGATTCATACTTGGAGTGAAGAGCAGAGTTGGTACTGGCCCAGAAGAGTGTGAAAACCTAATCCCCTAATAAGCTTTCATCAAAACACAGCTTTATCCACCAAAATAAGCATAAAGAAACAATCTTTTGCATCAATAAAATTCACCCAATTCCTATTCAAAACACAATTTAACACAAACATATATGCTACGAAAACCATTGCAAAGAAAAAAATATCTTTAGAGACATTGGATCAAAATCCCACATGAAATGAAACAAATTCACCATCCCAGAAAAGCAATTCTAACATAAAATATGCGGCATATAGAGAGAAAAACACCAACATGTGTCTTTAACAATGACAATAATAATAACAACGACAAAATCTTAATCAACTCACTCGAGGTGATGGGCTGAGTTCCGGCGTTGTTGAGTGGAAGTATTGGTGAATTCAGCTGCGTATGGGTGGCGAAGTTGCGATGGGCCTGCGGTGGAGGTTCTCAACTAGGAGATGGTGGAGACGTTCGAAACTGGACGACATCGACGGTGATCGACGACCATGAACTCCGGTAGGAGATGGAGTAGTGGGTCATTCTTAATTTCATTCGTTTAATGATAATAAGGGGTTTTAAGATAATAATAATGATTTTTCCTATTTTAACTTTTATTTTCATACCTTAAATGGGGATGAAGATCACTTGCGATGTCACAAAATTTCTTTTATATACGGAATTTGTTAAAAACGGCTTGACATATATCATCCATCCGCCTTAAAAAATATTAGCGGCATTGAATAGAGCTTACAAGCTCGCAACTACTATGTAGGGTGTTTGTTGAAATTTGTAGGGAAACGTTTTAAATAAGTATCTTTAATGGACCTTTCTCTGCTAGTGCCAGATTCTAGAAAAATTCTCTTTCCTTATACGTACAAAAGAAGGCCTATGAGTTGAAAAACAGAAGCCACTAAGACAACTTGAATTGTGCTTTGGGTTTAGTTATGGGCATCATAAGCTTTGAAATTCTTTGAATTGTGGTGGCACCCATATAGGAATCCTTGATCTGGTAATGCAACAGTTGATTTGTACAAAGAACAGAAGAGCCTATACGTAGCATCCATTCAATAGTTAAGTCTAAGAGAAGGAGATCCTAATTTATCAAGGTTGATCAAGCACTACTACAAAGGGGTAGATGCAAGACACATATTTAAGGCGTTTAAGCCTGGCGCGTTTTTTTACGCCTTGATGGTATGTAGCGAGTTCGCTACCTCTTCAAGCTAGCAAAAAAAAATTACATTTAAGACGGAAAGAGGCAGTTAAAGGCGGAAATGGGTTTTGACGTTAAAAACTGCTTGACCAAGGCAGAAAAAATGTATCCGCCTTAAATTGAATTGGTTGTTGCGATCTCGTAACCTTTGTAGTAATATAAACGTGTCTGTAGCGATTTCGTAGGTTAGCTCGTTAGTTGTAGGTTTGTGCGTTGCGATCTCGTAAGCTTTGCTAAACCCTAATTTTAGCAGGCGAGGATGTGGGAGATGTCGTAACTGGGACGGTAGTATATTGCGTTTGATGTTACGGTATCGCTTTTGTGCACGTCAAATTTGTCATTGTTCAATGTACAGTGCATGTGAGGGTGATTGAAATGTTACGAGTTCGCAGGCTATCCAAAGGTGTTAGCGACGTTTTAGCGATATCACAACGGCGTCTGTATGGGTCACAGATTTAGGCTGAACTGGCCGTTCTAACTCCAAAAACAAAAACTTTAAAAGGGTCTAAACAGGTGGGTATTGAAGGGTGATCAATTGTAGTGTTCTCGGAGGTCTCATTGTTCCCGTGTTGGTTCTCAATTGTAGTGTTCTCTGTTGACTGAATACGGCTTGTTGCGAGATTGTAAGGACCTCGTAAACAGGTGCTAGTTAGTTGCGATATCGCTTGGTGTTCTGTTCATAATAAATCATCATGAAACGTGACGATATCCCCATGTCCACGCACTATACAAAAAGTGAATGATTTTGCTGATACGATATGGGCTCTTAGGATGAATAAATAAAATGTAAGGGACAATATATCAAAACAAGAAAAAATTAATTGTAAATATGCCAAAATGGAAAACACAACTTCATTACAATCGAAACAAACCGGTGATGCAAAAATACATAGTAAAGAACAAACAACTAATACTAGTAGATGATTCGTACACCGAGTACATGAAGAGTTCCTGATCGCAAGTGCATGCATCACAGGTGATGTCAGCCGGATCAAGGGGCAGCCAGGGATCGTACCTCACAAAGTCATTGAGGCCAGCATGCGGAATGCAGCAGATCGGCCTAGGCCTAACTGCTGCTTCTGAGAAGTACCTGCGGTAGTGTGTCCAACCCCAAGCGTATCTCAGACCTCTTCTGACGCGTTGCCTAGCTAAACGGAGGCCCTGTTTGTCGGTTCTCTTCATGGTTGTGATGACATTCATGCCTCTTTGAATGTCACCTTCGCAGATTGCAAAAACACCCAACACATAGGTCGACGGTGTGTGACCTACTGCAGAAGCTTCGGTCACACACCGTCGACCTATGTGTTGCAGAAGCTTCGGTGAGCCACTGTCGAGCCCACTCGGTCGCTCTTCCGCTCACGTAGCGACGAAAAACCCAGTCGAACTCAGCACGAATCAATACCAGATTTATCATGTCATCTGGTAGGGCGCTGAATAGAGACACATCCATTGGAAGCAGAAGACAAGGAATATGAGAAGGCAGAATGGAATGTGGGAATGAAGGGTCTAATGAGGTTCTAAATGGAGAAGGGGTTGGTATTAAAAGGGTTGAGGTGCTCTATTATTCAAAAATCTGTCAGAGTTCCTAGACAAAAAGCAGTCATTATGGTATTAATGGAAGGAAAATGTAAAGGCATTCTCACCTTTCCATGGACACTCCATGCAAACCCCCAAAATAAATTAATTACTGATGGAATTTCAAAGGTTTTTACTGATGGCATTCACACCTTTTCATTGACCAAGTTGGCATCCCCAACCAAAATAATTACTGATGGAATTTCAAAGGTTTTTCGTGATGGGTCCGTATACTGTAGCGATATCGCTACTCTCCAAGCGCTACAATTGTTTGCCAGGTGTGTCAAGCTTTGTCGTTAAGAAATCGCTAGGGAATCTCAAGCTAGGTTCTGTCTAATGAGTACGACTCGTAGCGAGTTCGCTACAATAAGTTACACAGCTAGCGAAGTCGTAACAAAGATCGCCACCATGTGTCCCACATCGGCTGATTAGAAGGTGATTTTTCAGTTTATATACACTTACATTTCACAAGGGTTTGATAAGTCGCCGACCAGCGCAAACTGAACATGAAACACCAAGGCTAAGGCCCAGTACTTACATAGGCTAAGGCCCAATACTTACACAAGCTAAGGCCCAACACTTATACGCCCAATATAGACCCAAACCCAAAAACCCTTTTTTGATGGGTTCTTACCATGTAGCGAACTCGCTTCATGCCACGGCAATGTTGAGTTTTTTTTTTCAATCTTTGTTGTTACGATCTCGCTACAGAATCTCTAGCCAGGCTCTGTTGACTGAATACGACATGTTGCGATATCGTTAGGACGTCGTACACAGGCGCTTGTTAGTTGCGATTTCGCTCGGTGTTCTGTTACTAATAAATCATCATGAAACGTGACAGTGACGAAATCGCTTATTAATAAAAATTAATAAACTTACATAAAATGTAAAGGACAAGGTATCACAAATTTTTTTTAATTAAATAATGAAATGTGCCAAAATGGCAAACAAAATGTTATTACACTCATACCAAATTTGGGAAAAAATGGTAAAAAAACATAATCAAAAATACTAGAACATTTAGCCTAAATGAGGACCGAGGACGTGAACCAATTCCTGATCGCAGGTGCATGCATCACATGAGATGTCCGCTGGATCAAGTCTCTCCCAGCGATCGTACCTCACTCTGCGATTGAGGGCAGCATGTTCCACGCAGCAGATGGGTCTGGGCGTGACTACTCCATCTCTGAGGAACCTGTAGTAGTGCGCCCAACCCCAAGCGTTACCCAAACCGGCTCTGATGACGCGTACTCGAGCTTCCCGGAGGCCTTTCTTATCGGTTCTCTTCAGGGTGGTGATGACATTCATGTCTCTCTGAATGTCACCCCCGCAACATATTGCAAATAGGGCCAAGACATAGATCGAGTCTGTGTGACCTAGTGCAGAAGCGTCGGTGAGCCACTGTTTATGCCATTCTGTCGCTGTTGCGGTCGCGTACGCACGAAGAACCGAGTCGAAGTAAACACGAATCATGATTAGATTTATCATGTCATTTGGGAGGGCTTCGAATATAGACAAATCCATGGGAAGCAAAAGGCAAACAATAGGAGAAGGGAGAAGGGAATGTTGGAATGAAGGAAATTTATAGGGTTCAGGTGCTCTATTTATGAAAAAGATTGTAGAGTTCCTAGTAAAAAAATAAAGGCATTTTTACCTTTTCAAGATATCCTCATGCAAACCCCAAAAAAAAGTTAATTCCTTATGGAATTTGAAAGGTTACACTGAATTTTTTTGAATGTTATTTCATCAAATCAAACTAAACTAAATTGAAAATATTGACTGAATACGACTTGTAGCGAGATCGCTACTTTTCAGTTACACAGTTAGCGAGTTCGCTAGTGAGTCGCCAACTTGGCTCTGTTGACTGAATACGACACGTAGCGATCTCGCACGTTACACGTAAATAGGAGCGAGTACCAAGCGATGTCGCTAGGAGCACGCACTATACCAAAAGTACTATATGATCAGCAACAAGCTTCCCATCGGATGGCTCCTTCCCGCTGGCTGTAGCCAAATCTTCGCTAGGACCCGCGGTGTCTTTTTGCTTGGGAAATGTGGTGCGGAAATCAGGTACCTCCTCCTCATCGCTCAGATCGCACTCCACTACCCCGCTGGATATCAGTTCGCCGAGCCGTTCGTTGTTAGCACATGCCCTTTTCTCGGCCATTTCAATCTCATTCAATAACTGGCCCATAGACACCACAAGCCTACCACGGGCATCAAAAACAGCATCTACACAAACAAATCAAGGTTGATAAGAACCAAACTTTAACAAATTAAAAAAACTAGAACCAACTACAGTTAATAACAAGCTAGAATCATACCTGATACTCCCATCCTACCCCTTGCCCTTCTGGCTGCCTCTTCAGCTTCTTTCTTTCTCGCGTACTTCCCATCGGCCTTCAACTCTAACCTCTTGTGCTTGAGCCACTCCTTGTCGTATTTGCCGAGCGGCATGGGACAGCCTCTTGGAAAAACACCCGCTTTCCTGATCAGAGCTACAATCAAATTGCCATACGGAAGCGCGGCGTTCTTGTGTCTGGCCATCTTCATCATTTGGGTCAGAATTGTGAAGCCGGGGTTGATTGGAAGCTTCTCCATGATATAGTAGAACACCATGAGACTGCAAACTGTGGGCTCACATGCATGCCCTAGGGACGGGACCACATTACCGCAGATTAGCTCAAAAACTAATCTCTGCTCCTCGGTAAGCCTGTGGATCGGATAAAACCTAGTTGTACCCGGCCTATCAGAAGTCCTTTTAAACCACTTCTGACCCATCTCACTGGCATTCAACGGTTGCTTCGGGCTAACAGAAGGAAACCTCTGCTCGTAATGTACCTCGTACGGACCATCCTTTTTGGTAGGCCTCAGGTCGGTACGAGACAGATACGGACATTTCAGAACTTCATTGATGCTAAACTTATCGACCGTAAACTTAACACCCCGCACCAATGTAGTTATTTCCTCCACCCCTTCCTCTAAACCTAGGTTTGCATAAAATTGGACAACCTCCTCATGGTAAACAGGCTCAGGCAACATAAGCAATGTATCTAGATGTTGTGCCCTAAAATGGTCTAGCACGTAATCTAGTTGCAGCGAAGGCACCACAGTACTATCAAACACATTATTATTGACAAGTTTCCGAGAGGAACAACGCTTATACCTAGCTTCTGCGGCGTTGTTGAAGAACTCAGGAGTGTCCTCCTCCTCACTGGAACTGCTGGGCCCTTCCCCACCATCATTTCCGGTAGCAGCAGCGGCGGCAGGGACTTCTGGAACTTCCGACGGCGGCGGGGCGACTGGAAGCGGCGGCGGGGCGACTGGAATCTCTGCCTGAACCGCAGGCTCCTCAGTCCGACGCCGTTTACTTCCCACCGCCTGACCACTTCCCCGTCCACTGTCTGAGCCTCTACGACCCCGTCCTCGCACAGCTCCTCTGGTCTTTGGCCGCATTTTGTCGGAGAACTTACAGTTTCGTCGCAGAGAAGGGTTTTTCAATTTGGGGCTATTTAATTTTAGCCCGATCCCCTTTTTTTTATTTATAGTAAAAGTACTTGCGATATCGCTAGCAGATACGCTTCTATATGTTGCGAGATCGCTAGTTCACACGCATCTCTATGTTGCTAAGTCGTTAATATCTCGCTCAAGCCTGAGTATCTAGTAGCGAGTCTTAAAAAGTCTCATAACTACTTGGTAAGCACATGCATACATCTTGTCTCTTCTCTAGCAAAAGCTTGATTTTGTCAAGTTTCTCTGAGTTTTGCACCTTTAAGAACTTTTTTGATTCTCTGTTTTTTGGCTCTTCTTTGTTCTTTTTGAATCAAAATCAAGGCTTTATTACTTACCCACTAGTAATCTTTAATATGGATCTGGGATTTGCATGCTTTCACCGACAAGGTTGTTTTTGGATCTCATTTCCCTCATATTTAGTTTCATGACATGTTTAGCCATATATTCACATCAACAATACCACAATTAAGGGCAATATTATTTCATATTATGTCTACTAAACCTAAGTGGACAATATGGAGAGCATGAGAGTATTATGTGTTTACAATTTATTGTGTTTGCAATTGGAGTTAGATGTAAATACCTTACATTATTTGTAGATATCATGGGACGATCAAAAAAGCCTACAAACAAAAAGGTTAATGTTGAAGTGGAAGACGATGTGGAAGACAATGTTGACAACAACCTAAATGGTGAGAATGACAATCCAATTGTCCCGATTAGAGATAGAACTCATTGTAGAGTTCTAGAGAGGAGAAGGAACAACAACATCAAAACACATCTCACTTTCGATATCGAGGGTGAACCTATATCCGACGAGGCACCAAAGTGGTCAAGTTGGGTGGGTAGGATTGCAAGAACAAGGGTGGACATTACGGTTGAGGATTGGCGTAAGGAAGATGATAGTTTGAAGATGTCACTTTGGGAACTATGCATAGTAAGGAGAAATTTTATATATTATTCATGTAATTAATTTTGAAATGATGGTTCAATCTTTACATACACATATAGGATCCCTTTGAGATACAAGCTCCCGACATGGATGAGGTGATGAAGAAGTGCTTGATGAAATTGGGAAATCGTGCTAGGGATTTCCGAAATACATTATCACGAGATTTTGTGAGGAAGTCTAAGCATGACCGACCCGTGTGGGAATATTTTCCTTGCATCCAACAAGAGACATGGGCTATTTTCAAGCAAAGATGCGAAGATCGACAAGAAAATGTAAGTCTTTATTATGTCATAGAAGTGACACTCTTGATGTTTTTTATCTTAACATCTTCCTTGCGTGTAGGGGATAACCTTGGAAGAATCTCGCCTTGCAAAGCTTAATTTAACACCTCACACGGCCGGTCGCGCGGGGTATAAAGGAGTTGGCAAGAAATTGGTTGTTGAAAATCATGAGATAGAGGTAAAAGACTTGATGGCCAAGGGCATGAGTGAAGAGGAAGCAAGGGTGACGGCTAAGAGGAAGAAGCCCACCGACTTCCTACGAATTGACTATTTTGTTAGAGGTCGTCAAGCCAAAGATGGGAGTGTTCAACATGATGGTAACAAAAAGCTTATGAAGGACTTGTAGAGGAATGATTTGTTTTTACTGGACACATTCTCATTATTCCTTACTAGGATCAAGATATTGTTAATATACATTCACTATATGTTTTCCTTACATAGGATGATGCGCGCCAACGCGAAATTTCCGGTGAGTGGGTAGCTACACCTAACCATGACATTCTTGTTGAGGCAACGAAAAAGAGTGAGCACTCGGGAAGAGTTCGAGGTTATGGAAATTACAAAAACCATAGGGATGTGTTTGGTCCTCATAAAGCCACACAACAAGGCTTTTCAAACCAAGTGAGAAAGGAATTTTAAACATGGGACAAAACTTTGGATGCACACGATCTATTGATTCGGAAGTTGTTCAAAAAGGATGGTGTTGAACTACCGGACAATTTGGATGATGTTACTATGGCGTGGGAACCTCCATCTATAGGCTCTCATCACTCCCCCATCGACATTGAAGTGAATGGAGCAATGGAGCGACCTATAAAAGAAGTGGTTGACAACGCCGTTCCTTTCAAGCCGACAAACAAGGTATATTTCATCCCAAATTCTATGTTTAATGACATAAAGAGCATTTATTATTATTATAATGACTAACACCCTAATTAAATTACTCTATTAGCCTTTACCATGTTACTTATATGTGGATCGGCCAAGTAGTAGGACTACGCTCCATGTTGGCAATGGATTGTATGAGCCATCTATGATCTCTCACCACGGAGCCACCATTTCCGATGGAGTTGTACGCGTTTCTTTGAACTTAGCATTAGTTCCAAGTGCTAATCTTCCCAAACCGGAGGAAGGTATTGTTACGGTTGGTGAGGGTGAAGGGCATTTTCTTCTATGGCCCCGTAGATTAGTTCGGGTATTATCTCTAAACGAAGGGCTACCAAGTTACGTTGCCATTACCCAACCTAAGGAGGTAACAACAAAGCAACAAAAATCCCCCTAGCCATTTTGGAGAATCCCGGTCTTGAACCAATGCCACAATTTGTTGGTGTGCTCTACAATTGGATGCGCACCAATGATCAACGATCTACTTATGTTTTCACTAGCCCACCAAAAGTGTTTGGGGTTGCGCGTGACTTAATAGTTTGTTGGAAGGATTTTGATGAGTTTTGGCAATTCAAAGACATCCCCAACACGATCATGGATCTCAATCAAATGTGAATTTTAAGTATTTCATTTCAAATATACATACTTTCATTCTCATGTGTTTGATATTTCACTAATTTTAGAAATATTGCTATTGTTGGAAATAAGATATTTGGATGCCTCTGCCAAAAAGAAGGGAAAGGGATTTATAGGAATGATATGCCCCACCACAATCCAAGATCTTGGTTGCTCGGATAACGATCGACTTGAATATCTTCTACGAGCATTTGGTCAAAAGGATAAACACTTTTTCTTGGCCCCATACCTTGAACTGTAAATTCTCTATTACCCTAAACATATAATGTTGTCACTGCATTGTGAACATGAACTAACCTTCACTTCATTTTTTTCAGGGATCATTGGCGATTGATCACCATCAACTCTAAAACGAAGGTCGTACATTGGATTGATCCTCTCCATTTCCCCCCCTCTGATTTGATTATAAGTCTCATACCAAAGGCACTACATGCTACCAACCCGGAAAAATCTATCAAGGTTGAGGTGATTGAAGTGAAGGTAGTACTACAATTCTTATCTCAATTCGTTATTTCACCATCGCACCCAAAGTTTGTGTGGTTAACATGTTATCGCAAAATCTTATTAGTTCAAGAAACAAAGCAGTAATTTTGAGTGTGGATACTACACTATGTTGTTTGCAACCCATTTAATCCGGATTTTGCAACCACACAGCTTGGCCGTACACAATGTATGATGTTCTAATTTCTATATTTCCTTTTTTACCTTATGCACATTTTTTTGAGTCAATCTAGTAAATATAAATATCTTTTGTTGTAGCTGTTGCCGAAGGATATCACCCCTTACACCTTAGCTGAGATGAATGCGGTACGGAACAACCTTGCACACTACGTTACTACCATTCGCTCTAACGTCCTTGGTACCCCCATCGTGTAAGCCATCCATCCTATAGCAATGAATGTATGCTTTTTTATGCGAGTAGGAAAAAACGCTTGTTTCCTTTGTGCGTTGTTGCTTTTTGGGCTGCACTTTTGTTGGCAGAGATGTTTGTTGAATAATCTCTCATCCGTGATGTAAACATATAAAGGCATGTATACGCCTGGTTTATTCAACATTTCTACGAAATGTGATTTTACATAATTTTCTTCCAATCCCGGAACCAATTTCCATTTACATTCTTCTTACGAAACATGATTAAATCGTCAATTTATTTATGGAGCTAATTTGCATTTGCATAGACAGACGCTGAGACCGAACGATCGCATGCCTTCGGAACCTTCCAAAATTGGAGGGAAATTTTGAAATCAAAACGACCCCGTTTCATAGCACCGTACATTCCTTCCGGTACCGGAACCAAATATATAACAACCACTAAAGCCAGGAACCTATAGCCACATACGTCATCATGACAAGCACTTCCGAATTCGGAAGAGTTTAGATGACGTCACCCATTCTGTCATCCGTTCCGGAAGAGGAACCTATAAAAACGAACCGAACGTCCACCAGTTTCAGGAAGATCCACGATAATTAGTGGGGTGCTTTTCTCTGTTCCGTTACTGGAAGAATGTACCAAAAAAATCTCATTTTGGTCAGGTTCCGCAACCAGAAACGACCTCGTCAACACCTCATCGTCAAAGTTGTTCCGATAACGAAACGTCTATGTGACGTTTATAAAAACAACACAGCTACGGCGGTTCAGACCGCCGTAACCAGTGTTCTCTATCAACGGCGGTTAAGACCGCCGTTTATTGCAGATCGACCACCCACGGCGCAGCCACCCACGGCGGGCAGAACCGCCGCCATAGAGGGGGGGGGGGGGGGGGGAGGGGGGGCAATCGCCGTCGTTTGTATGGGCGTCCAGTAGTGAGAGGTTCATTATTCTCGCCGAAAATTAAACTAGGTACTAAACATCAAAACACATAAAAAACTAATATAAAAACCAAACATTAAAATAATGAAAACAAACCCAACTAATTAATCAAGAGAATGTCATACGCATGAAAACCAAGAACGGCTGCCAAACCTGCCAACAAAACCCTACGGCTGGCCACAAAACCCAATTAGGATTTTGTGTTGGTATTTATATACCTTATTACAAAATAAAACCTAATCTAAATAATATAAGGAAAATATTTATTGGACTAAATAATTATTATAATAATTAAATTGGGCTTTTAGTATAATTCTTCATCTTCTTCTTCACGTAGCCCAATTAAACCCAATCCTCATAATATTCTTTCGAGCTTATTGTCTTTAATTAATCCAAGTAATATATGTAATATTTTAAATCTAATACTGAATTCCTTCAAAACGTATAGCTGATTAGTGATCGACCCGCGAAGCACAACTTAGCCGCCCATTAGAAAAAACCAATACTAGGAATTGCATATTACTTTAACTCGTCTCTTCTTTGAGCTTCTTCTCTTCAACGCCGGTATAATGAATATTAACGATTCATTATCCATTGGAGCACACTACCTCGTTAAAAAACCCATTGGGAAAAAGAGTGTAGTGTATAGCTCCTCTCCATAAGCTTCTAAAGTCCTCTATTTCGTCTCTTTTAGCATAAATTCCAGCAATCCTCCATTTGATTGTAATAAACCATTTTTCTTATAAAACCTGCACAAAAACACACCTTCATGCACATCAAATGGTAAAAGAGACTTATAAAATCCCATAATAATATATATAAATTACAGCTCATCAGGTACAATGTTTCAAATAGAATGAGTACCTAGCTTTCTAAATAGTCCAAAAGGTAACTTGGAATAATCTAGAACATTAAGGGTGTGTTTGGTTCGTCAAGTTTTTGAGAGTCTGGTTTTTGTTTTTGGTTTTTGGGAGTTTGGGTTTTTGTTTGGGATTTTGAGAGTCTGGTTTTGCAAAATTCTTGTTTGGTTGGGTTGGATTTTGTGAGTATAAAACAAAATTTTTGATTGGTTTTTAGGATTTTGCAAGTCTGAATTTTGGGAAATTTGGTAAACCAAACAAGATTTACAAAACTGGACTTGGATAGTCCAAGTTTTGCAAAAACTTGCCCAACCAAACACACCCTAAGAGTCCAAAATGCAGGCTCTGTAATAGGATTGGATAAAAAAGAAACACATCATAACTTCTTCAACTTCCCCAAACAAAACCTATTTTTTGCTATCAGTGTTGTACTTAACTACTTTTGTTCATCAATGCTACACAACCAAGATTAAGCACAACAAAAATCCAGTAAAATCAAAATCAACAAACATACAACAAAACCACACAAACTCAAGAAGAACTAACAAGATCATGCCCATAAACAAGATCAGCCCAACAAGGAAGAACTAACAAGATCATTAAAATAACCAGATCCCATGATTCAAGCAGGGCAGTATGCATTGAATTTGAATATTGAATTTTTTTTCTCTTTTATGTTTAAAGTTGTACATCCTTAGCATGTTTTTCTCCTGTCCTTCTCTGGAAGCACTCACTTTTTCTCTGGAAGTTGTTCAACCTTCACTTTATCCCCTTGCCTCAGTCTTTTGGCCTTTGCAAAGCTTGTCCCATCCACAAGAAATCCGCACGCGAGAGTTTGGACGTGTGAAAAACCTCAGGTTCATCGGCCAATCCATACGGTTTTCGTCCCTAAAAAGAGCTCTGTGTTTTTTGTGCAGCCCATTTGACCAAACAAACTTCATAGGCACGCTCAAAGTCCTGTACACCAAGTATGAAGGCAGAAGCTCGACAGTAAAGCTTCTGGGAGAACGCTCTGCAGTTCCTCCCTCCCATTTCTTCTCTTTTCCTAAACACATGGATACATATATATACTAGAGAAAAGTGCTTATATAACCCTCCGTTTTTTAATATGTGCACATATAACTCTCAGTTCTTGTAAAGTGCTATCATAATCTTACTTTATATTTCTGATGGATTTCAGGCTACTTACTCCCGTCAAAATATAAAAAGACAACATAGTCCCTGAAATTATTCATTCCCCGTTCTTTTTCTTGATTTTCTTCTTCCCGTTCATGTCACCGGTGCCTGTCCCCCAACACGCATCGACTAAAGCCACCAAGGCACCACCACCCTGCATTAATGGAGGATTTGGGGCTGGGCCGGGTCTCCGGATCTTGCTCGGAGATGAAAGAATCGGGGAAATTTCCGGTTGAGAGAAGCCGAGGATTTCAATCGAGATGGAGGTTATTCATTATCCGTTTCTCATGAGATGGTTGAAAAACTCGATTGAGCATGAGGGAGATTGGGATTATCCCTTCCAATTCATTTCAATGTCATTGAATCCGCGATCGAATTTATTGAAGCAATCAAAAGGCGAGGTTAGAATCAAAATCAAGTTGACGCCTTTGACTTTTGAGGCTTTTGAAGTTTCTTTGTTCCAAACTTTGTTGCCATGAATCATCTTGTTCTGGTTTATAGTGCACAAGAGAATCAAGTGATTTGAAACTCTGTTTATTATTCCAATGAATGAATGAAGTCCCGAATCTGTTCGATAAAATGCCTTAGTGAAATTTGGTATCATAGAATTCTACAAATTCTGGCTATATTTGTTCTGGACAAGGTAGTGAATCCCAAAATCTATTTCTCCAATTAAAAAGCTCTAATCTTAACGATCTCTTTGGTAGCAGACAACTAAGTTTGTTGCTGTTGGGGGAATCAATACAAATACAAACTCCTTCTCATTGTCGCTGACTGCTTGATTGACATCCCTATGTTAATACTAAAAAGTTATTCTTACTTTTTTTTGTACCAGATTTTGGTTTGCTATTTTTTAGGCAAAATTTTAGCATTTTTTATACAAATTTAATTCCTAATAAATTTCAGAGTTTTTTGCCTAAATGATACACTTTCTCAAACTATTTCCCAAACTAACACACTTTCAATACTATTTCCAAAAATAATACACTTCTTGCCATGTAAGAAGCCACGTAATCATTTATTCCACCTGTTCCATTCTCAAAAATTTCCCCATTACTTTATTACACCGAATGTATCATAAGCCCACCGCAGTCTTAATACTCTGTGGCTTACCTTGCCGTCCGATGCCCCGCCGCTTCTCTTCCGTCAGTCACTTTCAATTGAGTTCTGGTTCGGTATAGGTCGACATCATTTCAATTCCAGTTGTGACTCTTATCAACCATTCCCAATAATGCTCAAGGCTATGCAGATTCTTGGGTCATCGTCATCCCCTGTCCTTGTTTCTTTCTATCAGAGATTGACAGCACCCCATAACCACACCTGCGTCTGCAGAAGAAGAAACCTCTCTTTCATCTCCAGAAAGTCCCGCCTCAGTTTCATCCTCTAGAAAATCTCACCCTTTTCTTGCTCAGAATCGTCGGGGCCGTTCTTTTGTTTCCAGGATGTCCGGCGCCCGTGCTCAGTTGAATTCCGTCGCCATTCAATCCACCGCAGCTGTGAGCTTCACTTTCACCCCTTTATAGTGTAGATAATAGCTAAATGTATCTATTTTATGCCATATATTGTGTTCCAGGATGATCATCGATGTGCACTGTGATAATCAGGTGTTTCTTTGTTTTACTTTGTTACGGATAATGATTACAATGCAACCTATATATGTGTTTCAATTATTACTATTGACTTTGTTTTCTCTGTTGGTTTATTGTTTGTGCATCATAAACTATTTGATTGAAACTTGTGCTTTGTAGTTATAGTTCTATTAGGCGTGATTGGGTTGCATCGTATATATGTGGTGCTGCCTACAACATGTCTAAGATAGCATATTTTGCATGATGTTTCTCGGAAAATCAATTTCTGCCAATCATGTGGTGGCGCGACAAAGTATGAGGTGCCTGATGGAGAGGAGAAAGCGAGGGCTATCTGCACGACCTGTGGAAAGATTGCGTATGAGAACCCTAAAATGGTAATGCCTTATGCTGAAATTTTGGACTTGCTGGACCTGTGATTATTTCTGCGATGTCATTTTGTAGGTGGAATTTCAGTTGATTTTCCTATCTTCTGCAAATTGTCCGTAGTTTGTTGTAAAATACAGGGAATGTGATCAGTTTCTCTTTTTCTTTTTCATGCTTCCTTTGTGTGAAAATTAAGTAAAACCCAATGTTTCCCCCCTTCTTTAATCAGTTCAAATCCAAGTGCACTCTCAAACAAATAAAGTTGCAATGTAGGTGAACCGGATAAGTGATAGTTCTAGTAACTGCTGCTTTCACTTTGACATTTTACATGAAAGCGGCAAGTCCAATAAGTAATAGAATTGACAACCATATCCTTCATTTTGGATATGAAAGGAGGTTATATTTTTTTGACTTGAGATTTATGATGGTGTTATTATAGTAGCAGCGGAGTCACAGAGTATCATTTATAAGTCAACTAAAATTCATCTTTACAGCTGCAAAAGCAAGATCACAATGCATACTTTCAAGCTCTCACGACTCTTGCAAACTATGAATATATATCAAAACAACCGATACTGTTGTTTCTTTGATGCTGTTGTTGCTGCTGCTACTACTGTTTTTTATAAGCTTAATTTCTTTTATGTCTTTGTTGCTTCTTTTTCAGTTTAGTCTGTAGTGCTTCTTTGCTGCTGTTGTTTTTTTGCTGCTGCTGCTACTACTGCTGTTTCTTCGATGCTGTTGTTGCTGCTGCTACTGTTGTTTTTTATGAGCTTAATTTCTTATATGTCTTTGTTGCTTCTTTTTCAATTTAGTCTGTAGTGCTTCTTTGCTGCTGTTTTTTTTTTGCTGAAGGTGTTTCTTCGATGCTGCTGTTGCTGCTGCTGTTTCTTCGATGCTGCTGCTACTGCTGTTATTTCTTCGATTCTGTTTTTGCTGTTGCTACTGCTGTTTTTTTTACCGTTGCTGCTGTGGAGCTTCTGTTGATGTTTTCCACTACTGCTGATATATTGTTGCTGTTTTGAGCTGTTGAAGGTGTTTTCCTGCTAAATTGGGAACCAGTCCAGTTTTTCATTTAGATTACTTGAGTTTGTGGTTAGCTTGTAAAAAAAATGGAGTTTGACATTAGTTTGTTGCCAGTGATTCTTGGTGATAGGCATATATGCTTTGTAACAGTCCGCCTTCATGAAATATATTACACACCATTTTTTTATCGGAAATACACACCACATTGAAGCAATTATAAGAGCATAGATTACCGTTCCAAACCTGAATAGGGGTGTAAATGAGTTGAGTCGTTCATGAGAAAATCTCGAGAAGCTCAGTCAAAACTCGATCTCGAACTCGGGTTGACCAATCTCGATCTCGAGCTCGAACTCGTTCGAATATGTAACGAGTCGAGTCTGAACTTTTAAATTTTATTTCGATAAACTCGACGAGCTTATTGAACAAATATATATAATTAGATATATAGTTAAATTAGGGTTTCTTTGGAAATAATTAAAAATATAAAATTAAATTAAATATTATGGTATGTGTGACTGTAATACAGCTTGTGTATAAACAGTATACACGCTAACCATTAAATAAATGAATACATTTCCTGTGTTTATGGATTTTTTAATTGTTGTATTTTATTTTATTAAAATTTATTTAGCTATTTTATTTAAATTGATTTGAAATCGAGCCTTTTGAGTTAAACGAGCTCACTTGGCTCGAATTCGAACTCGAATTTCGTTAAACTCGCGAGTCGGACTCGAACTCACAAAAATTTAATGAGTCGAGTCATGAGCACAATTTTTTATGTTCGAGTTCGAGCTCGAAAAATATTTAACGAGTCGAGTTTGAGCATACCTCTGTTCGATCTCGACTCGACTCATTTACACCCCTAAACCTGAAACAATTAGATGAACCAAATTGTGGTAGAAGAGTGCAGGACAGAAAGTATATAGTCGTGGTCGGTATGTCCTCTACGGAAGGAAGACGGGAAGTATATAGCAGGCCGGTATGTCCTCTACGGATAATAGACGGTAGAGGTTCTGCAGAGAGGTTGTAAATAGGTTTTAAAAGACTAATTTTAAAGAAAAAAACTATAATTGTATAGGTGGAAATAAAAGATTATGTGGCTTCTTACGTGGCAAGAAGTGTATTGTTTTTGGAAATAGTATTGAAAGTATGTTCGTTTGGGAAATAGTATGAGAAAGTATATCATTTAGGCAAAAAACTCTAAATTTCAAATATATTCCTTCCTTCCTTTATTAAATTATTTCGTCCACCTCATTTTTTGGGTAAACTTTTAACATATTTTATACAAATTTAAATCCTAATCAATTTCTAACTTCTAATATATAAATAGTTCCTACCCTTTTATATTTCTATTATGATTTGGTTTATTAGTTCTCTTTATATTCGATTATAATTGAACTGGACTCAAATATGAGTATAAATTAATAATTGTTGAGAAATCGGGGGATTATTATATATTTAGTTTCTTTAATATTTTGTGGACAAATTTAAAATTTTATTACTTTGATCTCGATCTCCATCAGCACAAATATGGAGAAATATGGTCAAAATTTAAATTTCACCAAGAGTATCAGTTTAAGTGGTTTATAATTCTCTCATGCTAATAATTTAGCATTCAGGACGTACAACGGTATAAGTATTAATACAAAAATCGCGCAACGCGCGGTTAAACCATACTAGTATAAAGAAAGAGATGTTACTTTGCATTCTAAGTGGAGTTGCGAACAAACAAAGAGGAGCTAAGGGTGGTGTTTTCCAGCAAAAGAATTCAAGTTCTTACCCACTAGAAATTTCACCTTCATAAATGGAGTATTTTTGTTATTTTACCTGATTAAGTAGCCGGAGATTTCAGTTAACGGGTGAAAGTTATTATTTTTTAAAGTCAGTCCCAATCCAAGGTTATAATAGCACTTTTTTAAAATTGAGGTCATATTTGCACTTAGTTAACAACCGAGGGTTATATTTTGCATTTTACCCTATATATCATTAATCATCTGCAAATTAAAATCACTGAAAATAAAAAATAAAAGATAACCTTTCACAGAGGTTGAAATGACTGCAGCTGATTGTTGACGAGGATGAAACCCGCACTGAGTGACTCCGTCAAATGCATAAACCTTGAACTTCATTTCCCCAATGAGCTCAAAAATAACTGGCCTTGAGATGGTTGTCCCGAGCAAATCTCCACCAGCCATGTGCAATGGTTCCACCCTCTATCTTCACCCTCCATTCTTTTCCGGCCCTGATCAGCCGTGCTTTACCGGAGAAGCCTTCTCCGATGCCGGAAAATTTGAAGAACGATGTCGGAATCTTGATGCTAGCCATGAATTCGTGGAGTATGGGCTTGAAGAAATGGGGATGAGAAGGTACTGTGGACATGGCTGAACGGCTCAGTAAAGGAGAGAGATGGAATCGACAATAGTGTTAAGAATTGATCCAGCTGATACAAAGTTTGAGCCATGTATTAAAAGAGATACAGCCCCCACAACTATACAAAGCGTGATTTGGGCAAATTATAGGTGTGTTGATGAGGCATTATAGAAATACGGTACAATTGTTTCTTTGGATACAATTTTTTTAACTAACCTTTCCAAGATACCATTTGCCCCTTTGATAGGTATTTACAACTCAGGAAGCACCATACTTATTGGCTATGCTCTGATAAGAAAGAAGGACACTCAAAGTTTTGTGTGGGTGTTGACAGTTCGGTTTGAAATAAGGGAAGGCCCTGCTTCACATCATCACCGATCAAGACCCTGCATTAGGAAAACTTTGCATTACCTATGAAAGTACTTGCCTCACCTCTAATGTCAGTATTTAGTTTTGTTAAGCATTTTGTTGGCTACTATGTTGGTGAAATGAATTGTACAATAGAAATTAGTTGAAGTGATTACAAAATAACATGTTTTAGTATTAGAATAGTAGTACGAGGTGATGGCCCACGAATTCTCTGCGGAGGTACTATACGAGGAGCTACTCGTCACTTAGAAAGAACCTGGCGGCATTCTTATCTGTGAAAGCATGCCAAATTTTGGCAGTCCCATATTCCTTCGATGTATGTTTTCCAGAGGGTGATAAAGAAAAAGATGATGATGTTTATGAATATTTTCTAGATATTCTTTTCTATTTTTCTTAGGCTGCTTGGCGTCCCATTGAATGGAAATTGAAATTTCTACCGATCAGAATACTAGTGTTCTAATATTACCTACTTCATCGAGTATGTTTAAACATGCTACCAGGTTTAAACATTAAAATAAAGAACACCATAAATGATTACGCAGTTCGGTGAAACACACCTACTCTGCGGGGCGTTAACCCAGTTCAGAATTAATTCACTAGTACGAAAGATTACAGTACAAGATGTTTAAACTTCAATACTTATCTTTCTACTCTCCTTGTGAATTTGCAAGCTCCCCTTGCTACCGATTCGCCTTGATCGAACTCCCTCCGATCTCAACCTCGTTGACGCTGAATATCTTCCTCCCGAAGAATTAAGGTGTACGATTCTGAACTTGAAACCACGATCAATGACCTGTTGACGCGATCGACTCAGCACTGCTCCAACAAAGCTATTCTGGATGCAGAATACTTTCTCTCAAGTTCGATACTTCTTCTTGCAGCTTGCGTCTCTATTTATAGCTCCATGCCGTGTTGATATTCTCTGTCCTTCAATCACGGTATTGCTGATCTTCTCATCTAACTAATCACAGCTGCAATTAGTCTCCTAACTATATTCTACTTCTATAGCTATACTATAGGAAATATAATCTTTCCTTATTTGAGACTAATCCTAACTAAAATACAACTCTATCATATATCTAATCAGATCGGAGCTGAATATCTCTTCAAATATCATCTTTAATTCGCTCGAATATTTTCTTTGATCGCACACAAGTTGTACTTCATCACAATCACTGTTGCTCAGTTTTCGTTTCTGCTGGAACAAGTGTTTAAACATACAACATCAGTATGTTTAAACATAGTGATTTCTACAAAATAGCCAACAATATCGTCCTGAAACTTCTGGACTTTTCAATCTCCCCCTTTGGCATTTTGTGGAACCAAACCAACTTTTAGGACTTCATATATAAGTTGCAGCAGCATATTCGATGTCATAAACTCCCCCTGAAGTCCAGAACACATGACAACGATTTTGAACTATCAAAGAAGTCCAAATTTCTCCCCCTGGGGCCATGAACATGCCAAAGTAATCAAATCGAGAGACTCCAAAACTGTAAAGTCATCACAGTACTGGAGTATCAACCAGTGGCTCCCCCTGTCTTCGATCTCATCATCAATACAAGCATTAATAAACTCCCTTTTCAGTCCATGCCTAAACACTTCCAGCTTAGCCAATTAACTCTCCAGCCCAGTTCACACAAGCCATCAGAAAAACAGTCATCACATTGTCTGATGTTTAAACATCACAGACTTCCTACATCCTACCTCTTTTTTTTCTTTTCTTTTCTTTTTCTTTTTTTACTAAAAAACAAAAATGAAAAATGCTAAAATAAAGCAAAAGAAATACCTCATCCACGACACACACCTAAGTGTTGCCTGAAGGACTCGACCACTACACCATCAACAGCTTTAACTTTGGCAGTTGACAAAGTGACAGATGTATGTGTCTCTCTATGCTCTTCTTCATCCTTCAATCCTTCGAAGTGAAGATCACGAAATATGGGATGTGCTGACTTTGGGAGCGGTGTTATGGGATGTTTTGATTTAGGCACCCATACCTTTCTGACTGTTCTTGATTGAGGAACCTGAGAGATGTTAAAACATGGAGCAGGTTGTCTTTCCTGGACGATGTTTAAACATGGAGCAGTGTGTTTTCCCTTCATTGTATCTCTGAGAAGCTTGAAACATCTGTTCTTGACATGCCCGTATACCTTGCAATGGCTGCACTTCCGTACTCTTTTCTTTCTAGACTTAACATATGATGAAACACTATTAGTTTCATAGTGAACATCTGTGGACGTACTTGAAAACCTTGAAGGGCTCTCATAACCTAAGCCGTGACGTGAAATCTGTCCCGTGGCAAGAATCTCATCCAACTTGGCTTTCCCAGTATTCAAGCGGTGAATTGCAGCTTCAGAACGTTCAGCTCTCTCAGTCATCTCCTTCAACTTAAGATTCAACACCTCATTTTCTTGCTTAGATTTCTCCAATGTTGAACTTGTATCTTTTTCTTTGGCTAATAAAAGATTATTTTCCTTCGCCAACCTTCTATTAGGTTCTGCAACTTCTAGCCATTTCTCATTCATCTCAGCATAAGTAACACGAAGATTATTTTCACTAACACTTCCTTCATCACCACTTGAGGAATATTCTGCAACTCTTTCCTTCATGTTGTAACATCGAGGAATGTTTAAACATCCAGACGACTCTTCAACTCTAGCTCCAAATGCTACGAAATTGCTGGTGAATTCCTCATTGTCATCCTCATGTAGAGACATGAGCTTTTTCTTGCCTTCTCTTAGCTGTTGGACATTCTGACTGAATGTGACCATATCCTTCACATTCTCTACATTGAATTCTATCCAAATTCTTGACATGTCCAGCTTGATTCTTGAAATTTTGCTGTTGTTGACTTTGATCTACTCTTTGTCCTCCAATATCTCTAGAATTCTGAAAACGAGGTCTGGATGAACGTGGTACTATACTCTTGAAAGACAAATTTTTCTCAGCTTTATCAGCTGAATCGAGCCCCATCTCATATGTTTGCAAAGATCCCATCAATTGATCCAACGTCATAGTATTCAAATCTTGAGCTTCATCAATTGTTGTAACTTTGTTAGCAAACTTTTTAGACACTGACCTCATAACTTTCTTCACCAACTTAGCTTCCTTATACTTCTTCCCCAACTGAAAAGCCCTGTTTGCAATATCCTTGATCTTACTAATGAATTCAGCAATTGTTTCATCCTCTCTCATCATTATGTGTTCAAACTGTGAGGTTAACTGCTGGAGTTTTGATTCACGAACCTTTGTTGTTCCTTCGTGTACAGTTTGTAGAGCATCCCATGCTTCCTTAGCTGTCTCACACATAGAGATCAATTTGAACTGATCATCATTCACAGGCATTAACAGCTTTCGAATGTGTCAGACAAGCTTTCTTTTCGTCTGGAGAATATGAGGATTCCGCCTTAAGCTCCGGTTCCTTTGTACTTGATGTTTCAACTGCCACTTTCGGTGCTTCCCACTTGTTCTCAACATAGTACCATGCCTGCTCATCCAGTGACTTGATGAACGCCTTCATGCGTGTCTTCCAGTAAGTGTAGTTTGATCCTTCCAGCATTGGTGGTCGCGTGATCGATGCCCAGTCTCTTGTCGCCATTTGTAAACCCAGTCTGATCTCACTCTCCTCGTTAAAGGGAACAACAAGTGCCTGCTCTGATACCAATTGAAATTTCTACCGATCAGAATACTAGTGTTCTAATATTACCTACTTCATCGAGTATGTTTAAACATACTACCAGATTTAAACATTAAAATAAAGAACACCAGAAATGATTACGCAGTTCGGTGAAACACACCTACTCTGCGGGGCGTTAACCCAGTTCAGAATTAATTCACTAGTATGAAAGATTACAGTACAAGATGTTTAAACTTCAATACTTATCTTTCTACTCTCCTTGTGAATTTGCAAGCTCCCCTTGCTACCGATTCGCCTTGATCGAACTCCCTCCGATCTCAACCTCGTTGACGCTGAATCTCTTCCTCCCGAAGAATTAAGGTGTACGATTCTGAACTTGAAACCACGATCAATGACCTGTTGACGCGATCGACTCAACACTGCTTCAACAAAGCTATTCTGGATGCAGAATACTTTCTCTCAAGTTCGATACTTCTTCTTGCAGCTTGCGTCTCTATTTATAGCTCCATGCTGTGCTGCCGTGTTGATATTCTTTGTCCTTCAATCACGGTATTGCTGATCTTCTCATCTAGCTAATCACAGCTGCAATTAGTCTCCTAGCTATATTCTACTTCTATAGTTATACTGTAGGAAATATAATATTTCCTTATTTGAGACTAATTCTAACTAAAATACAACTCTATCATATATCTAACCAGATCGGAGCTGAATATCTCTTCAAATATCATCTTTAATTCGCTCGAATATCTTCTTTGATCGCACACAAGTTTAACTTCATCGAATATCTTCTGTTGCTCAGTTTCTGTTTCTGCTGGAACAAGTGTTTAAACATACAACATCAGTATGTTTAAACATAGTGATTTCTACAAAATAGCCAACAATATCGTCCTGAAACTTCTGGACTCTTCAGAAATCAAACTCGAGGTTACACTAGTACTAATGAGACTGGACATCTTTGCCCTCGGAACGTTGTGCACGTAATTTTCCTGAGCTCTAATACTAATCCCACCTAAGATAACATCCATGTCCGTAATTATTTATTCCATATGGGCTGAAATTATTTTAGAGGTCCATAGTCATTATGGTAACAGTAAAATTACAGCACAATAATTTGGTGAAAAAGTCAAAGCCACGTGACAATGACACACTTGTCCCTCAACCCCACCGGTGGTTCCCCTAACCGCATGTTAAACGTAATATTTAGATATTAGTAGATCCCTTATTGTAATAGGAAATTTAGTATGATAAGAAATTAGTATCTTATGTATGATACTTAGATTGGATGTTTATTCCAATAATTATTGAAATTATTTTTGGGCGATTTTCATTATCTTGAAAAAACGTTCTTATAAAACCCATGTTTGACCATATATTTAAATTAAAATGAATAGTGTTTTACTTATGAGTGGTGTTTTAACTTAAATGCGTAATAATAGTTCCATAATGTTTATGAAAGTTGAACTTTCAAGAGAATTTTACTATATTTTATATTAAAATTTTGCAATTAAGAAATTTAGGTTAACTTATACTCCAATATACTATAAGCCGTAATTTTATTATTGACGAACTTATAATAAGGATTTTTTTTTGTATTTTGAATTTCCAAGAGGGGTATTTTAAATTTTTACATCAACTCATCTGATGTATGCCGGACACCAACACTTCGACGACGAACCAGGCTCTCAAACCGATCTGCAAAACAAAGCCCCGGGTGTCTCGAGTGTAGACACTTTGACGCTCAAGTCAGTATATTGCTTAAGGCGTAATGTATGAAGTATGAGATTAGATGGAGAGGTCTACCAAACCTTTAGGTATTTATATGGCTACAATCCGTAGATCAACAAGATATGTATTTATGGTATGACTACAACTCTTATGGGAATAGTAGTTGTATTACCATGTAGAATAGAAGTATATTTCAGACATGGTTGTGTTACCATGTTTAGGATGGCTGTATTACCATCTTTGAGAGGATGTATATTCCTTGTAGAACATTCATAATAGACGCATTCCTTGTAAGGATTATGATTGATGGACCCGTGGATCCATCCTCCACGTATCTCAAGCCCACGACCCTTCTCAGGCCCTGGTCTGAGTATGAATGAGGTCCGAATACGAACCATGGACTTATCAGTAGCCCCAAGGCAGATCTTCAGAATATAGAGTGCTCCGTCTCGAAGGTTGAAGGAAAGACCTTCATCTCGAGGAAAGACCAATAACTCGAGGGAGAATAACTCAGGGTGTTAAACTCGTGGTGTCCTTCTAGGACTGTCCTTTCGGACTTACCCTTCTGAATAGTTTAAAGTTCTTTCGTATTCCATCGGATATATGGGCGGCTGAGATTAACTTCCTTTGAAATCCAGAGGGTAAATACACGTGTCGTGTAGTCATTGGTAAGTAGACGGTCTGTCCCCCATCTCTCCAATTGCTTGCATCGGAACCAGGATCGAGATAATTAATCATCTTTAATGATGTCTGGGTTTGGATTAAATCTCCCAAATCATTCCCATTGTCTTCTCTTATTCGAAAATTTCTTCTTTCCAAATTCAGAAGACCCACCAGTACTTCATCAAATTCTGAAGCCCCAAATTTCTGCTTTCTGCTTCCATCATCAGTAAGTGTTATCTTCTTTCTCTGCACATTTGCTTGTGTCTGTTTTTTCCTTTTATCTCTGTGTGTGTATTTCCCCCCATACTCTCTGTAATCATGAGTAATGGTAGTAAAACAATTTCCATCCCCCATCATGATGAGGGAGAGTATGTACATGCTCAGGCCCCGTGACCACCGCAGAGCCGAGGTAACGAGTGGGTAAAAACCCGTAATTCTGAAGAAGAAAGCCTCTGAGGAAGAGAAGAGGTTGAGGGCGATGGCCAGGAGGGCTCAGATTGAGGGAAATAGCCCCATGGTAGTGCATGCATCCGGAGGCAGAATGTCCATGAATGGTGAAGGTAGTAGTATAAAGTCTGTGAAGGAGGATAAGGCACGCGCTGACGCTGCTATCTTTATTGAAGGTTGTCCGTTTTCGATTCCCCAAGATGCTGATCTCATGTACTTTGGAGAAGATAAGTCTGCATTTGAATTATTAACTCCGACCCGGGGGGTCCTTTATGGGAGATTCCTGCAGCATGAGTTAGCCTTCCCTTTTCCCCCACTGTTGAATGATTTTCTCCAGTGTTATAAGGTGCATCCAGGGCAGCTACATGCCAATGTAATAGTAATCATTATGGCCTTGATAACTTGGTGTGCCCGTAAAGATTATAGTCCCAGTCTTGCCTTGTTGTGGACCATGTATAAGGTTTCCGTTGCTAAACAAATTGTGACTTTGACTTCTCGGGATACTTCCTTAGGTAAGTTTTTTGTGCTACCTGTGAAATGAGGGAAATGGGATAAGGTAAAACTAACCTTTGATTGGACAAAGTATAAGGTTCCTTCTTGGAACAAAGAGATCCAAAATGAGGTCTGGCATGAAGTTGAATCTTCTCGTAAACTGCTAAATATAGCTGGGGAGTTGGTGAGAGATAGGATTAAACTTAGAGAGGGTAAGTTTGTATCAGGATATCACCAAATGGGATGGCAGTGGCCTATTGAGGCATATAGTTGGTTGAATCAACTGCCTGGCCGAACTCTTCAAAACTGCAGCTACTTGAGGTTGACACATTTTGATCAGCCAGAAGGTGTTGAGATGGATTGGTATGAAACCCTTCTGTCTAAGGAGCAGGATCCAATTGGTGCAGCTAATGCGTTGCAGGCTTCTAGGGCACTAGAAGAAAGAACTGCTCGAGAAGATATGTCCGAGAAAGAAGTAGATAGGGAAATTTCAGGCCTGATGACGGATGCTCGACGTGGGCGTCGGTTCAAAAGATTGGTTCAAGGACCCCAGAAGACTCAATCACGGCTTAAGGTGATTGAGGAGGCAAATTTCCTATTTGTTCCGGTGACTTTAGATCCATCAAATGAGGAAGAGGATGAGGGTTCTGCCTTAGTTCGATGTCCGAGAAAGGAGATGCCTCGGTCTTCTGACTCTCCGCCAACCTTGTGTGGTAGGACCAAGGATGAATAGTCTTTAACTTCTGTAGCATTGTCTGATATGTTTAACATTCTTACATGAACTATTTTATTTTGTCTGATGCTAACTTCATTCCTTTTGTATGCAGTGGGTGCTGCCAAAGACAAAAGGGCAGTGAACTTGTTGGCTCAGTTGTTACAGTCGAGGGGGCAACCGAGCAATGGTGATAAGAAAAGAGATTTTGAGACCTCGGGGGGCTCTGCTGATGAGTCTTCAAAAAAGCCAAGGCTCGAGCTTGGACCACTAAAAGAGTTCGAGAAGTATGTATCACCTCCTCCTCCCGAGGCCCTAATCGAGATGGTTCCAGGATGTCCTGAGATTAGCCAGTTATGATCAACTTAGCTCTTAACATAAACCGGTGGTGTAGTTATCTAACTGTCTTTATTTTCTTTCACAGTCTCTAAATCATGTGAAACATATGTACGACTCCATTAGGACACTGTATAGCCGCTCTCAAGAACAGGCATATGAGTTGGAGCTGTTGAAGGAAGAGATGTCCAAGAGATCCAAGGAGCTTTCAGATGTTGTGAAACGTCTCCAGGATGAGGTGACACAAGAGAGGACCAAGAGAGAGGCATTGGAGAAAGAGAACCAGGCTTTGAAGAAGGAAAAGAGGTTGACCGATGGTTCCTTCCAAGAGCTGAAGAGGAATATGGCCTTGGTGGAAGCGGAGAGAGACCGATATAGTGATCCTACTTGTCAAAGGCGGCTAGTTCGGCTGATAATAGATTTCTGCCTTAACTGTCCATAGATGGAAGCCCATCGTCAAAAGTATGGCAAATTCTACCATAAATCCGAGCTTTCGGAGATGTGGGCTCTTCTTCAGTGAGTTCTCAGCGAGGAGATTCAGGAATGGTTAGCTCCTGCTTATACTTGGCCGGAGGAAGTACCGTAGGAGGTGAAGAAGTTTAGAGTAGAGTTTAGCCAGATTGTGGGGTTCGAGACTAGTCTATTAACTAGTTTGGAATCCTTGAAGAAGGCATTAACTCTTGATGAATTTCAGGAGAAGCTGTGCAGCCTGTATCCTGAGTTGGCATATTTGGTGGAGAAGTCGGCTATAGAAGCTTCAACCGAGAATCCTAGGACTCGAGATGGGGAACCCAAGATTGTAATTCCTTAGAACCTTCTCTCCTTGTTTAGGAATTTCTTCTTTTACTCAGTTTTTTGATATCCATGTACCTCGAATAATATATTTCTTTCATGAATTTGATAATTCCATGTCTTCCTTTATGTCCAGTGTTGCGTAGCTGCTTGTGCTGAATTGCAGGTTCAACATGAAGCTGTCCTTCAAAAGAACAAGGAATTCAAGGAAGATTTGGATGACTCCAAGGGCTGTTTTAGCATCGTGCGAGAAGAATGTGAGAGTCTTCGCGGTGGGCTCAAGGAAGCTCTGGAACGGAGAGCTGAGCTGAACCAGCAGCTGAGTGATCTTCAGATGAGGTATAAGGATCTAGAAGAAGAATACAGCAAAGCCTTGGCCGCCAATAAGGACAAAGACCGAGAATTTAGGAAAGTCAAGAGTGACTTAATGAAGATCAAGGGTGAGAGTCACGAGAAGGATCTCCGTATCTCTACCCTTCGGGATGAAAATATCACCGTGAATTATAAGATTGCCTCCATCATAGATGACTCGAGGATGTGTCAGGCCGAGCTGAATGCTTGCAAGTTCCAAATAAAGAAACTAGAAGCTCAAGGTGTGTTTGTCACGCCTTCAGTATCTTCAAGGAGGGAGATAGGTGGGCTTTCTTCAGTCCTTAATTCAGGACCCTTGATAAGGTCTCGTGCCTTAGCTGGTATATCTCGAGGGATGGTAAATTCTCCAGAAGCAACTTCCTTTGGGAGGGGGAGAGAAGCGCCACCTGCTCCTGGATCTCAAGGATCTCCTGCCCGACCTGTAATAAGTAGAATGGGGTCTCCTACGCCCTCTCAATTAATGAGGACGGCAGAGGAAAGTAATTGGGGTCATGGCCTCCAAGTGGTCGAGGTCATGCCTCTACTTCTTCTCACGGTCGGGGACGTACCCCTGTATTTACAGACCTTCACGAGGTGTAAGAAGTTTTTAGTGTAATAACACTTTTTGATTTTGCCTTTATAAAGGTCTTTATATTGAAATCCTTGAGAAGATTGACTCTCAGGCTTATGAATAGCCTGAATAAATAGTGATGTATACCTTAATAGGTGTATCACAAGGAGAGTCGAGTTACAAACTTTATGAGTTTGTGTGACTCATACTGTGTTGGTGTTAACCATATACCTTTTGTAAGTATACTATTTTATTTTGGCCTAAAATGATTGTGGTTTGGACACGTAGTGCAAAACAGCTCATATTAGATAAGTATCAATCGCACGCTAATAAGCGTATAAATCTTAGGCAGCAGTCTTTACTTATACTTTATAAGGCATAACGTCTCTTTGTATTAGAGAGTGCTGACTGCTTTCAAAATAAAATAAAAGATATATATTGAAAAGAAATTAGATTCTTCGAACTTGAGAATTCGGTAAAATTATAAAAGACAACCCCGAGTTTGGGAGCTCGGGTATGAAAAATAAAAGATGAAAAGAAAAGAAGATTGGCCCGTAGGCCTTATTGAAGTAGTTTCTCCTTATTTAGAGAAGGTATACTTGGTTTTAGCTCCGAGGTACCTGCGTAAGAAGGGCGCCATGATGACAGGGTCCAGGTGCTCTCCTTCGCGTGTTTGCAAGAGGTAGAATCCACCGGATTGTGCTGCAGAGATTTTATTTGGTCCTTTCGTCCTTGGCTCCTGCGCTCCTCCTAGCTTGTTAGCACACCACGGGCCAACTGGCATTACCAGTTCTCCTACTTGGAAGGTTTGGTGGCGTCGTTTGTGCCAAAGTGCAGTCATCTCATTGTAGGCCTCTTCCTCGAAGTGAAACACCATAGGTTGTTCGAGATCGGGGTCGGGGACCAGATCTCCTAGGATAGTATTGATGGCCGAGATGTTACTCACTTTTCTGGCGTCACGGATAGCCGTGATCATGCAAGAACGCGCCACTCCTTGGTCTCCTTTGATTGAAACTACTCCTTGCGGTATTGGAAATTTCAGCATCAAATAGTAGGGAGACCATACGGCTTTAGCTTGGCACATCCAAGGTCTGATGAGGAATGAGAAGTGACTATTTTTAGATTATTCATATAATCTAAAAATGGTAATCATGGTTCTAGAAGATTTATTTTAAATATGTTTTATTTATTTCCTTTTAGATTTAGGACATCATTATTATTATAGGTAAATAGAGGAAATCTTAATCCTCTTTGGATTTACTTTTCTTAGGTAATGTATATCGTAATCTCCTATGGAGAATTATTTAGACAATTGATATATAAAAATTCTTTGCGACAAAAATCGTAAATCTTCAAGTGCGAGCGACTCAAACTTACCCGACAGATGCGACGTTTGACGGACCCTGAAGCGTGACGTGGAAGGACAATATCGTTACTTTATAAGTTTCCAGGCGATTATACATCTTTTCTACATCCATCAACTACCACTTAACCAGTTATTCACCACGTTCGAACCCTAGGATCCGTTACGTAAAACCTGCGCTATCCGTTCTGCATCAGTCTGTCAAGGATAATGTTGAAGGGTGTGACAGTGTCGACTACCACGAATGTGCAGTAAAGGGTTTAGCTCTTTGTCCCGTCTGCTATTGTGACTGGGAGTGTGATCTCCCCTAAGGGTATTACTGGATTTCCGGTGAACCCCGAGGTCGGACCCGTAGGTTTGAGGTCATCTTTGGTAAATCCTAGTTTCTGGAAGCAATCCTGGAACATTACTTCTACTCCACTCCCGTCGTCTATGAAGACTCTTTTTACCAGAGAATCTTGTATGGTTGCTGAGATGATGAGAGGATCAGAGTGAGGCATCTGATTTGGTACGCCATCTGCGTCCGAAAAGGTAATGGTTTCGTCGGGGCGAAGCCTCTTGTTGACTGGCTCAGTATGTGGTATGGCCCGCACACTATTCTTCAGCTTAGTCAAGGAAATTGCTTCTCCAGTATAGCCATTGATGCCGTTGATGACTCAATTGACTCCATTTGGCGGTGGTGGGGGAGGATCTTGAGGATTGTTGACTCCGCCGCCTTGGTTGTTATTGTTATTATTGTTGCGGGAGTCGTCCTTCTTCTTCTGCCAGGGTTTTCCCCCATATCTCTTCTGGGTATCCTGACTGTCACTAGCTATTGAAGGTGCAATCTGTTGCACGATTCCTTGTCGGATCAACTTCTCGATCTCATTCTTGAGCTGGTAGCACTCCTTAGTGTCATGCCCCCGATCTCGGTAATATTGGCAGAATTTCGGGGACCTTTGGCGCTCGGCTGACTCCTTCATGGCTGGTGGGTCCCTTAAAACGTGCCTGTGCATGGATAAAATCTCAGCCCGAGATCTAGCCAGAGGAGTGTATGACTCAAAGGTAGGTTTGGAGGCGTTTTCCGTCTTCTCAACCTTCGGTATCTTCATTATGGGTTCTTTTTTGTCCAGATGGGAGTCTGGGGGCCTCTTGCCTGTGACGGCGTTCGCTTTGCTAGCATGTTTCACCATGATGGCCTGGAGATGCTGAATGGTTGTTGGATTCTTCGTTTCCAGCTTCATCCTCAGAGTGTTATCATCTACACTCAATCGATACATGTTGATCAAGAGGCGTTCATCTCGATCATAGCACTCGGTAGCTAGATCCATATATCTATGATAGTGTTCTATCAGTCTCTCCTTCAAGGCAGGCCACATATCCCAAATCTCCGAGAGACTTGGTAAACTTCTTCTTCTGGAAAAAAGTGTGGAGAAGGAACTCAGCGAAATCCCAGTAATCGAATAAAGTTTCTGGTTTTGTCTGAGTAAACCATGTTTGTGCTTTCCCTTGGAGGTAACTGGGGACGATCTTGCATATTTCCAACTCGTGGAAATTCCTGGTTTCCAGGGTCTTGAAAAAGACCGAGAGAAACTCTCTAGGATCACTGGTGCCATCATATGTGGGCAAGTGCTCTGGGACCTTCTTGTGACCATCGAAGGGGAGGTCACAATATGTCGCGAGAAGGGAGAACGAGCAGTCTGTCCTCTGGGTCCGAGGATGCGTGATTTCTTGATCGACCTCGTACTTACCTCGAGTAGGGTAGGTTCCATCTTGAGTGAAAGGTTGATCGGCACTGTTTTGCCATTCGCTTCTCGCTCGTTCCCTTTTCTCGCGCCTAAGCTCTTCTTCAACGTTGTTGATGGGCATCTTCTGCACTTCCTCCCTGCTTAATCCAGCGCCTTTCTTCTGGTAGTTAGGTGGATTAGGAAATGGTGGCAGATTGCTCTGAGGATTATAGGGTGGTAGACCCCTAGATAAATCATCTATGAGTCTTCGATGTTGAGTGGAATCAGCAGGTGCCGTTGTTTGAGCTCCTGAGACAGATACTCAATTGGGGGTCTCATGCGTCTATGCATGGAGTTGTTGACTTGAGTTTATTAGAGATGCAACGAAATCAGGATATTGAGAATGTAAGTCCCTCATCAGTGCTCAGATATCTTCAGGGATCGTTCTCGGAGGGGTATCCGAGTCAAGGTTGATATAGGGTGGCTCAGAGTTTTGCGGGTTATGTCTTACAGTCTGGTTTAAGGTTTCCCTAAGACATTTTTGTCTTTCCTCCTCCTGCCGTCTTTCTGCGAGGATTTGTCGATCCCTTTGTGCTTGTTTTTCTACGGAAAAGATTGAATCAGACGCGCTGTATCCAAGCCCATTCTCTCGGTCAAGGCTGTCTGAGTTGTTGACGCGTTCGCTGTAGTTCATGTCCGTCTGGATCGAGATTCTCCATGTCCTGAGTTCGGTGCTTCAGATCCAACAGGATTTGATCCAGAAGGTGGCACTCCGGATGTAGCAGGATTTGGACCGGAGGGGGGTGCTCCGGATACGACAGGGTATGGACCAAAGGAGTTTGGAACGCTGGAGTTTCCTGCCCCCAAGGTAGAGCTTGATGGTGGTTCAGAGGTGGAGCGCGTACGAGATCCTCCGGGTCGACCACGTCCTCTTCCTCGTCCTCGTCCTTGAGGGGGTTGATCTGTTTCTGGATTCTCCTCCGGATTTTGCCTTTGCACGCGGGCACTTCGTCTGGGCTGCTCAGCGTCAGACATGTTGTTGGAAGATTTGGTCTTCAGATGCACTAGACCAGATCAGAGACAAGGTTCGGCGATGTCGTCAATGGGTGTGTTGTCCCACTGGGCGTGCCAAATTGATGTATGCCGGACACCAACACTTCGACGCTGAACCAGGCTCTCTGATCTGCAAAACAAAGCCACGGGTGTCCCGAGGGTAGACACTCTGACGCTCAAGTCAGTATATTGCTTAAGGCGTAATGTATGAATTATGAGATTAGATGGAGAGGTCTACCAAACCTTTATGTATTTATATGGCTACAAATCCGTAGATCACCAAGATATGTATTTATGGTACGACTACAACTCTTATGGGAATAGTAGTTGTATTACCATGTAAAATAGAAGTTTATTTCGGACATGGTTGTGTTACCATGTTTAGGATGACTGTATTACCATCTTTGAGAGGATGTATATTCTTTGTAGAACATTCATAATATACGCATTCCTTGTAAAGATTAGGATTGATGGACCCGTGGATCCATCCTCCGAGTATCTCGAGCCCACGACCCTTCTCGGGCCCTGGTCCGAGTATGAATGAGGTCCGAATACGAACCATGGACTTATCATCATCCTAAATGCCCCTTGAGCAACATGTAATAAAAAAATATTGTGTTTTATTGGTTCTCCTTGACAAACCTATAATAATGATTCTTTGTTACTTGTATCTCCCACATGGGTATTTTATAATTTTTACATCCACTCATCCTAAAATTCCTGGGCAACCTATAATAAAGATTTTTTGGATTTTTTTAAGAATTCCTTTCCTTGACCAACCTATAATATGATTCTTTGATTTTTTATAAAAAATTTCAACAAAAGTAGTTTAGATTTTTTACATTAACTGATATAAAATCCCCCGGAGCAATAAGGATTATTTAAGTTTTTTAAGTCTTGAGAATTTGCCTCGAATTTATTATAGATGTTTTAAATTCCATTTCTCAACTTATCCTTGACCAACCTATGATAATGATTCTTTGGGTTTTGTATCTCTCATGGGGTATTATAGAATTATAACATTCACTCACACCTAAAATACCCCAAGCAACCTACAATAAGACTTGTTTGGAGTTTTTCAGGTTTTCCTTGACCAACCCATAATAATGATTAACTAAATTTCATTTTTTGTAACTAACATTAATCAAAACATTAATTTTTGTACATTACAATCAAAGTATTCTGATCGTGTATCAACATTCAGATATTTCTCAATTGATGGGTTATGTTCATTTTTATCATGCAATAAAAAAATTTAGGTTGCTAAATATATTGACCCCAATTATACTGATTGGAGTGTTTGGTAAATTTGATTGATAGTGGGTAAAAAACAATTACACGAGAAGATTATTAATTTGTTTACTTTAACTTTATATCAGGATTTTTAATGCATGTTTATCATTTGCTATTTAAACTTAATATACAATCGTAAGGATAGATTTTAGATTGAAAATGAATAGGCATTTACATTCAACATTTGTTTGTTTTGTTCTTCACCTCTTCTCTCTTAAATATTTTTATACTTATATGTGACTGTTACAAGAGATTAATCTAACCCTGATTCATAAGAATTATTTTTAAAGTTGAAAATGTGGGACGATTATAATTTCATATACAATATTTTAACATTTAAAATAAAGTGCACTATGAATATATAATGTTTCAAATACTATATAACTCTATATTACATATTATAATCTCAGGAGCTCTGTTCATTAATCACATGCTATCCCTAGTACTTATAAACATCAAGGAAAAACTCTTCTTAAAAACATTATGTCACAAGTAGTGCATGTTGGGGCATCTAAGCACGAGTAATTAATCAATTAAATATCTTAGCATCCTGCATGGTTATTAATTAATTGAGTATTATTTGGCTATAATAATGTGTTCAATCAGTTCCTCATCTCACCCCACCAGCGTTCTTCTCTGACCGCGTCTTCGCCTTACATACTTGACCTGTTCAACCGACAGGCAGGTCGGTGCGTTTAGCCTCATTTTCAGTTGATTGTGTTTCCGATGATCATGAAATTAATCAGTCAAATATTCGTTTAAACAGGTTTTTTGCCGATGGATGCCTACACAGCTCTTTTTCAGGCTGGCAAGGCAATTCCGGCGTGGCACTTTGTTGTGGCGACGGTGGTTTCCGGCGCGGTGCTGCTGTATCGTTTCTTGGAGTTACACCTCTTTGAAGATCTTCTTACCGGATTCCGGGGAAGTCCGGTGTCATTGACCTATAATTCAGGTTCGGAGGTGTACCATAAGGTTGTATCCAAGTGCGAAACTCTGCGTGGGAGGTAATTTATTAGTCCATCTTTCCGACGTACTTCTTTTCTCGGTGTTATTTTAGCGCTGTGTGGATTTCATTTGGGTTTCTTAGGAGTTTTTTACTTTTCAAAGTAAAAAATCACACTTGTTTTAAAGTGAAGAGAATTAAATTAGAATTCAAATTAATGGTTCATGTGAATAAAATTATGATGAGTTTATATTTTGAATCAAACATTAACTCATGTAATAATGTTCCCTAGCTTACTTTTCAATAAAAACATGTTCAATAATTTTGACCAAATGAGCCAGCTGGTTATAGCTTTTTGAAATTGCAGTTTATATATATATATATACACGACAATATATTTGAGTTGTCATAGTAGATTATTTATAATATTACTTTAATGTTACCCGATTCGTCCCAATTATAAGTGTCGGTTGATATATTTTGAGCAAAAAACGACCAACTCTAATCATTAAATTCTACTATTATATATAATACTATTATGATATTAATTTGTTGTTCGATTCAAAATACTATGTTTTAATATTTTAGAAAATGTTAATTTATGGACATTAATAACAATATACAATAGTATTAACATCATTGATATCTAATTAATGTAAAATTTGTTTTATAACAAATACTTAAATGGAAGCAGAGTTTAACACTATAGCATGATTGTGCTATGATGAACATAGTGTCTAGAAACTTTTAAAAAACCAAAACCAAAGTCAAACAAGTGTTGGTTTAAGTAGAACATGCATTTTTTTTATCATGTTAGATGCAGATCGTCTTTTGTTTTTGTTTGTATTTTTGTTATATAATAAATATAATAATTTTGTTATATAATTGATTTGCAATTGTATGTAATAGAAATAATATATATGATGTAAATGTCCGATATGCATAATGATGGAGCATAGCATATATACAGAAGACGTATTTTTTATTTTTGACTACAAATAGGCAAAATACATGGTGCATCTAACATGTTTTTTTTCCCCTGCAAGTTGCTAATCTAGTGCAATTCTCTACTTAATTAGATATCTGGCAACACCTTGGCTCTCTAGTCCTCATCTACAGACAATTTTAGTAAATTCCTTTGGAAGATCCCCAACGTTCGATTACCAACGAGAAATCTTCCAAGCATCCGATGGCGGGACATTAGCCCTAGATTGGCTTACTCCAAATACTCCCAGTTCCATTTCAAAGGATGACACAACTCCAATCGTGATAGTAATTCCAGGGCTCACAAGTGATTCTTCATCACCTTACATAAAACACCTTGCCTATGATACGATGAAACTTGGTTGGAAAGCGGTTATCAGCAACCACAGAGGGCTGGCCGACCAACCTCTTACTTCCGATCAAATCTACAACGCTGGATGGACAAACGACATACGTGCCATCGCTGAGCATCTTCATCAAAACTATCCGTTAGCTCCGTTGTTTGTTATCGGAACCAGCATCGGAGCTAATGTTCTGGTAAAGTACCTCGGAGAAGATGGAGAAAACGTGCCAATTGCAGGAGCCGTGGCTATATGTTCTCCATGGGATCTCTTAATCTCCTCTAGATTCTTCGGTCGAGGTCTGATGCAGAAACTTTACGACAGATCTCTCACCAATGGCCTCCGAGGTTACGCCGAGTTGCACCGATCTCGATATGCTCGTCTTGCTAACTGGGAGGGGATTAAAGCGGCGCGTTCGATCGGTGAATTTCATGTCCATGCAACTTGCCATGTTGGGAATTACGAGACTGTTGATAAGTTCTATAGGATCTGTAGCAGTTCTAGTTATGTCGATCGAGTCTCGATACCGTTGCTCTGCATCGGTTCATTCGATGATCCTGTATGCTCTGCTGAAGCTATTCCTTGGGACGAATGCAGAGCTAATAAAAATGTTGTGCTAGCTATGGCAAAGCATGGAGGACATCTAGGATTCTTTGAAGGAGTTTATGGATCTCGGCTGTGGTGGGTTAAGGCTGCTAATGAATTTCTTGGTGTTCTGCATTCTAGTCCACTGATGCATGAAAAGAAGGAATAAAATCCTCTTCCATGCAACATGGAGCTGGATGAATCGAGTCATGACTCGTGAATCATGATCAAGCTGTGTGAAACTTGAATCTGATTCAAATATTAGTCATATATCCAACAGAGGTGTTGACTTTTGAGGGATTTTCAGCCGAGGGGATGATTAAATTACGCCAATTTTAGGTGCAGGGACTGATTGTTTTTGCAGGTTAGGGTTTGAACTGAAATGCCTAAATTGCCCTCACTTAGTTTTTTAGGTGAAGTCCAACAAAATTTATTTCCTGACATTGCTCATATAACCCCGGAAACTTTTGAATTACAAATGAGGTCATTTAAGTGTTGATATATTTGGGTCTGATCCCTAAAGTAAAAAAGATAAAACCAAGTTGAAGTGTTTGGGCGTTGATTCATCTATTTCTTTAGAGAATTGAGCACTTCGGAGGTAAGGTCGAGTTGCAGTTGGGATAGGTCGAGTAGAAACGGATGTGTGATGTGTAGTGTGTAGTGGGTAGAGGAGAAGGGGAGGGCGTCGGATTAAGTGGATTCGGTGGCCCCCGGCCGGAAATCGGCCGGAATGGTGGGATGGAATTGAAAAGTGAATCTGCTTTGGTGGTGTGATTTGTGGATGTAGAAACTTGTACAGGTTGGGTAGGTTGCGTTTTGATGTACTGGGATGTGGTATTTCGCCGGCAATATGTCGTCGGTCGTGGTGTGAGGCAAGGCCATTAAGAACGGTGTATGGGGGTGGTCTAATCTGTGGATCGTTACAGCACATGCAGGTGTAGAGGCAGGGATAGAGTGTGTCGGTGGTTTGGCGCAATCCCTTTTAGGAGGGCGTTAAGTCACATCTTGTTCATTCCTGTGGTTAGGCGACTCCGGTGCCGGACATCTGAATATTGTTCGGGAGTGAGTATAATACGGGCCATCCTAGGGATGCTTAGCCCTTCAACTCAGTTGGGACTTTAGTTTGTTAGGATGATCATAAAGAAAGGGCCTTAGAGACACTGAATTGGGCCATAAATAGACCAAAGACGATCCAAAATAATGAGTTTTCAGCCTAGCGTTGGGCGTGACGTGCCATTGAGTGATGTGCACTGAATTGGGCTATAATTAGAAAAGAATGGAGCATGTCATTGACTGAGTGGTGTGCACTGAATTGGGCCGTAATAAGCATACAATTGAGCATGTCATTCGAAAAAAAACAATTGAACGGCCTTGAAAAGAGGATTGTAATGGCTGTATAATTCTGGTTTTTAGGATGGTTAAATAGGTACAAGTTTTGACAAGGTATTGTGAATATAATAAGAAAAAGAAAACACATTAATATATTAAAATGGAGTCTGAACCCCAGAATTACAATTACAAGCAGGAAAGATGAAGGATGCAGGAAGCGCAAGTACAAAAGTTACAAAAGTAGTGTACTACATGGAAAAATAACATGAAATTCCCCTAGTGAATTCCATTGCACATCATTTAAAATGTTGAGCATCGTAGTAGCGATGTCCTTCATCCTTCCACGGTTCATGAGCATCGGCATCGGCATCGGAATCAGGTTCATCAACAAGAACAAAGGGCTTATGAATGTAGGCTGTGGAGGCGTCGATGGTGGTGACGTCGACGTATTTGATGTCTCCGTCTATAAAGACCCATTTCATGTTGTCGTGCAGTTCAGGTTCTGGTTTAGCCGTGACTTGTGGCGGGACGTTGAACTTGGTTGCTGTATCCTCATCGGATGTATCAGGCACAATGATGAGCGGAATTTCATCATCTTTCTCCGGAAATGAAGGGAGCGAGGGCTTGTACTTCATGGTTCCCTTGGCCTTACCAAACATGTTATTGCCACCGAACCTTTCTGTTTGCTTAAAACTACCACAGTAATAGCATATCTTAGTTGCCGGTGGTTTCTTATGGAAGCCAGTTTTGGTGAGCGGGATCATGTTGTTGCTGGTTAAAGGCTTGGTGATGGAAGGTGTTTTCATGGTTTCAATCTTGCGGGTTTGTTTCTGGATGTAACAGAAAGGATTGGGACCTTTGGAACTCATGGTTGGAAACTGTTTCGATAATTGAAAAGGAGGGAGAAGATAGGCAGCCTTGGTGGGAAAAATATGGAGGGAAATGGATGTATATATAGTTGAAAATTTCCCGCAAAAAACCCAACAAAAGGAGTTTGTGGATGGGGAGTAGGGGCTAATAAAAATAGTAAAGTAAGAAATAGAAATATTAAAATACGCGATAGATTAATAACAATTTGTAATTGATGGGAACGAGAGTCATTGAATATTAATAGCGAAAAACACTAATTGTGCAGAAATATAAAGTAAAAAATTGAAATTGTTAGTGAAATGGCATTGTAGATTGTTACCGAAAACCGTTATCATAAATTATTTACCATTGCAAGATGTGTGATTTGAGAGTGGTGAAAAATATTTAGAAAACATGTATGTTCAATAAAGAAAGATAGCTCAAATCAATTGAATTTGAGAAGTGGCAACTGATTTATAATGTGATTGTGATTGTGCATGATGAATGAGCCGATTTAGTTGGTTAAAAAGCTGAAAAAAAAAGATACAAATTCAAAGCAAGGTTTATGATTAATAACCATAAAAATTGATTGAGTTCGTCGACTAGGTTCCATGAATGTACATTGTGTGAGCATATAAAGCAAGTATGTAGTTAGTAAATAAGTATTAAGGTTAACATAGGCGTAGCAATGAATTTGGTGTAGAAATAATAGTACTTTTTACACATTTTTAATTCTGCAGATGGTGTGGTTTTTTACTGACCTGTAGCTCATGATCAAATTAATAGAATATATAAAAAATGAAAGTGTTAACAAAATATAAGTTGATTTCATGCATGTATTATGAAATGTGTGAGGGAAAAACAAATTAGTCCCATGGTCATTATGCAAAGTTTAAAAAATGATAGAAACAAAACTGAAAACCAAAAGTTTGGTTTTTAGTCAGTCTCAATGGGCATGCTTTATGTTTGTAAAAGTCAATGCAGTAGGGTTTATGACTAAAGCGGTGAATTAATGCAGGGACGACATCATGTTGGCCTGTGTGTGCACTTTTCCCTGTGCAGTATTTGACTAATTGCAGTGCAGTCATTCAAGACACGGGAAAAGTGGAATTAAAAAATTAAAATGCAGGTACGGCTAAACTAGCTGGGAAAAATGAAAAGACACAGAAGTAGGGTTTTCGATACATGTACCTGAGTAGAAGCGTGTTTAAAAAATCCGGCGATGATTTAACCCCTCTGGAACTACTCATGCAGTGCTAGATCTGGAGGATCTTGGCAGCCTGGATGAAATTTCTTCCCTACCACGATGATAAATACTACCACGAAAGTGTGTACAAAAACAAATCATCCAAACTGCGACTTAAATCAACAAGAAATAGTAACCTTGCGGAAAAAAGATTGAAAATTTAACAAAACCAGAATCTTTAAAAGAACAGGGCAGCCTGAAGAGTTCTCCATATGAAACTTAGAGGATCTGTAAATAAATGTGATGGGAGGTTAGGTGCGGGATTAAAAACCCAACTCCAATATTTGCAAAGATCCAACTTAAAAATCCTAAATAAAAACATATGAACAACTATTCCTAACCAACTTGAAACGTAAATTAGACCGTTAAAAAAACTTGGTTTGTGAGGGGAAAAAAGTAAAAAAATTGTTTACAAAAACATTGATACTAGAGGAAAATAAACGTAAAACTAACGTTGCAAAACACCATGAATCAGGTAAAGTTGCGAAGGAAATCTGCGGAATAGTTGAGGCAAGGAACAAATGAATTGGGGGGGGGGGGTGGGGAGTTTATGTTCGGGAATAAATCGGTAAGTCGGAGAGTAGGTTTAATTGATGGGGGTAGGTTTGCAGATGCGTGTTTTGGGAGGTAAAGCTGGTGCTGATTTACAGCTTTGATTCGACTAGTTTTGACCCCTTTAGTAAGGCGGTTCCAAACGTAATATGTATTGCTTTTTATAGTAATACTAGTATAACATTCCCGTGCTGATGCACGGATATTTAATTTTTTAAAAATATTTTTTAATATATTAACATGTATATCCTGGCAAAGATAAATAAAATTTGGGTTTAAATTTTGATTTGTATAGTTACCACAACATATTTAAAAACATATTTAAAAATCAATTATTTGAAAATAATTTATAGAACATATTAATTTATGAATAAAAATATATGAGTAATATTTAATATTATTGAGGGGAATAGATTAGCTTTTTTATAATTGTTTTTACCGTAACTTAATTAATGATGTACTGTAAATTAATGTAAAACATGAATTTTGAAGTGGACTTATGAATGTTGAGTTCCAAACAAAGTTTTAGTAAAATTGGATTTTGTAAGTCTTCAACTCTCAATATACCTCCAGTACATGGTAAGACTTTGTAAGTCTTAGAATACTCACGAATACATGTTCTCTTTATTTTTTTATAATTTATGAGAGTTAACAAATGTAAAATGAAATCTTTATTTTTTTAAGGTAACTTAAAATTTAATTTTGAAGAAAATTACTTCTAAAGATGTAAATTGTTTGTGCAATATTATTATTCCTCAATTAAAAGAATAAAACAATAATAATTGCGTATTATTATAATGTATGTTATGGTAATTATGATAATTATACCATAATAATACATATGAATTAGCCTGTACTATACTACAAAGATATATTTGAAGGATTAATTACGAAATAAATTAAAATATACGTAGAAAAGTTATGTTTGATTGTTTCCTCAAAAGATTTCGTACTTTAACATCTAAATATTTTATGGGGGTTATATATAGAAGGAAATATTGAGTAATAGAAATTCTTAATACTATAATATACTCTTGGATGAAGATTTCAAGATTATGGAACATTAAGACTTCAGCATTCAATATTGAGATCAAGCAAACCTAAAGAAGGAACACAAACGTAAACAATTAAATGGTAATTATAGAAACTATCGAATCGATCTATAGCCAAAATCAAACAATTCACAATCACAAAATCTACAATCAGATGTAACCGTTATTATATTATGCAATATTCTTCAATATACAAATAAAAGCCAAGAAATCGATGCCGAGACAGACGATATAGGATATGGAAAAGAGCAGTTGTCAGCACACCAGATGTTGATAAACTACAACCATTTTCAACAAACAATCGATTTCAAGTTCAACTAGGTGTCTCGTACATATAATTCCATCATGAATTTAGGCAAAAAGTTAATGATAAGCGCATACTGTATAGCCATTAATATTGTTTTGAGCCTCTCCGATCTCCGATTGGGTTACCTGTAGAATCTAGAAGTAAGATTAGAACAAATGACCTGCAGAATCTAAAAGTAAGATCAGAACAAATGACAGAAAAACCATGAAAAATGATAACCTGAGCACAACAAAAATATATATAAAATATACATCATCTGAGCACATACTCACAAACTCCTCCTTCATCAATTCAATCGAAATAAAACATCAAAAGATCTGAATGTGGAGGAAGAAGAATATATATATGTGCTGGCATTGTGATTTCAATGATTTAGGCATTGTGATTTCAATGATTTATAGGCCATTGAATGGAGAAGTGTAACAGAAGGGGGAGAGAAATAGAAGGTTACTTTTAATGAAGGTTATAACTCCGTACGTTTAGAAAACTAAAAGAGTACTGGAAATAAAATATTTAAGATAGGAGTAAATAATTCTGGAAGAAAAGCTGGAAAAAATGAGAAGGCGTATAAAGCATAGAAATTGAAAGATACAGTTAAGAAAGGAAACAACGAGGATGTGATTATGGAATTATTCAGTTTTGAAGAAGGCAATTAAGAGGTTAATTAAAAGAAACATGGAAGTTGATGAAAATAATAAAATATTAATGGAAACAGAATATCCACGTGTCAATTTCTCATTATTTTTTAAACAAATTCAAAATTCTTAGAAAATTCTAATCCATCCTCTTTTAAAGTATACTATAGATATATCGTATACCGATAATTGTTGATGAAAAAGTGCATGTGTAAAAAAGTATTCGAAATGCTCGGATACATGATCCGTCGTTGCGGTGACAAAGCTCGATCAACAAAAAAAAGGTTAACAAACATGATGTATAAAGTTGTAATAGTTTGATCTGAATATGTGTGTATAATTATAGGTTCATTAATTAAACAAATATGATATTGTTTGTATTTTAGAGTTACTTGAATGAATACAGAGGTTGGGGCAGCATGTAGTTACGACAGCGTTACTTAATGACTGAGTTGATCATTGTCGAATAAATGAGCAATTGATGGATCCTGTATACTTGGCTGCTCAGAGATAATCAATAAAATTGGCGCTTTTAAACAACCCTATAACGATGAACCTACTGTCGGTATTATTTGTCGAATATGGATAAAGTTTGAGTGTAGAAGAATGGTAGATCAGGTGAAGATTGGTTATGTTAGAGCTAAATAACGTTGTATGTAGGGGTGATAATCGAGTTGAATCACTCGCGAGTAATTCGAGATCGACTCAGTCTACACACAAGTCGCTAAAACTCGACATCGAAATCGACTCGACTCGAAGTCACCTGCACTATAAAAGTTAATGAGTCGAGAATGAGCAAAACATCATCTCTAAATCGAAATTAAAAAAATAGTCAGTAAGTAGAAACGCATAATAAGGTATAGATTTATAAAAATTATAAGGTTAGATTCATTGAATAATGTAATAAAGTTAGCTTTAACTTACCACTCAATATTGAAAAAGTAATTAATTGTATTATTGTAACAAATAATTTGATTAGTATACACATATAAAGGCTTATATATGTAGTACTCATCTTAATCATGAACTGTATAGAGTAGTAGTGGTGATTACTTGAGAACAACAGATTCCAACATAATAGGTTCTTAGTTCAAATCTTTAATGTTAAATTTTTCTTGTTCTTGATTCCATTTAATATTTTAACAATTACAAAATCCTCGATTATCTATTTGAATGTTGACATATATTTATTTCTTACATAATATATATATTTTTCCTAAAAATGAAGTTTTTTTTTGTTTCTTCTCCTTTTTAAACACTTTTCAACGTTTGCTCATATCATATATTTGTTTCATATTTGAATATATCCTTTTTACATTATATTTTCTATGTTTCATATGTTATAAATAAGAAATGATAAAAAAATATTCTGTTGTGTATATGCGCACAACAGACATGTATGGAGAACTCATATTATAGCACTAAAACCCAACATTAAGTAAGCAATTAAGTTATAAAATATATCATTATCTAACATGTATGTAATTTAGTTCCATGTTGAATGCCGTTGAAAAGATTTCTATATCCTCTAAATAAGGCGTTGCATGACCGGGAAGACATCAACTAGTAGTTGCTAACCGATCAAATGAACGGTGGTTCATAACGACAGGCTACAATGCTCTATAATTTAATGAAATTAAAAGGCTTAAGGGTAACTACTAGACGGGTTGAAAGATAGAAAGATATTGTAATAAATCAAGTAAGTTCAGAATCAAGTATAGCTAGCTTCACGTTCAATCATGAACTTGTAAAGTGGGATAATATATTACTATCAGCGATCAATATATCTATTTTTAACACACTATCACGATCGTTTGTGACCGTGAAACCTAATTGTCGTGAAGCAAAATAAATCAAAACTCTTTTTATACTATTGTCATTGTACACAAGATTCAAAATAAGTAGTTGAATAATTTGCTATTGCATACTACATTTCATACAATATTAGAGGACTATAGAATTATTTTAGAGTATATTAATAACAAATGAGTTTATTGAAATTTATATATTCATATAGTATTTGATTAAGGCGATTTTGAACGCCATTTTGAATTGCAGCATGCTTTGGGTTGGGGACAGACAATATTTTGGAGAGTATAACCATAAATTAATTACAAATAATAATTAAAAATGTGTTCGGTCTGCAAGAAAGATGAGGCTGAACTTCATTATTATTGTCGGGACAACCAAAAGTTAAAACCGCCCACTATCCCAATGAAACCACTCTCCAGAAATAAACTGTCACTATCTCCCACCTCTTCTCCTTCCTTCACAAACCACTCTCCACTTTCTCCACTTTCACCCTTCTGAAAAAAAGGGTTTTTGTGTGAAGCTGCCTCATTCCCAGCGGCTATGGCGAAAACTAATCTCCCCCGTACGCCCTCTGGATCTTACGGGTCATCCTCTTCAACCGAGAGCTCCAGCTCCGACTCATCGAGCTCATCCAGCCTCCCACCGCGTAAGTCTGCGCCGGTCGTCGAGATTGTGGATAAGGCATGTAACGATGTTCACATCACTGAATCACGGGCTCGCGATTCACCGCCACGTCCATGTAAGTGCACAAAAACCGATGCTTTCAGATCTATTGACAGTGCATGCAAAGTTTAAATTTTAGGGTTTTTTTTGGAAGTATCACAACTGATTGTGAGGGTCTTGTGTAAAATTGAAACTAGATCGCCATGTTTTTATGTTTGGGATCTTGAATATTGAGATATAAATATATATGAAATTGTTTATTCGACAACTGATTGTGAAGATGTTCGTTTTATTGGATTTTTTGGTAAAAATAGTTATACTTTTCGTTTGGGAGTCCGAATCCAGGAAGGAATTGTAAAAGTAGAATCTTTAATACTACATGTTTCTAGATCCGATCCTTCCTTGCTAGAAGTTGGATGTTTTGTGCCTATGGTTTGTATTGTCAATTATTGGACCTTTTGTAGCCGAAATACTTTATATTTTTTACACACAAAACACTGAATCTTTATTTGGACCACAAGTAGTTTTTTCCTCATCATTCTTTACTTGGTAAGGGTCAATGTTTGTCTTCATATAGTACATTATTTTGGTCCACCCAGAAAACATTTCTAATATATTCTCTTGTACTTGCAGCCTCTGTGGGGCAGGCCCCAAAAATAGACAAGGTCTACCAGAGACGCAACAAAAAAGGGATTGCGAAGAAATCTGGCCCTGTGTCCAAGGGGGATGCCAGAGAAGGTGGTACTTCCAGTCTGAAACCTGCATCAAGAATAGATACGGGGACGTCGAAGCGGTCTTCCGGTGCTCGCACCCGCAGTGATGGCCGCTGGAAGGGTGGGCGAGGTTTTCAGCTGGGAAAAAGAAAGCGGGTTTTGGATCCCTACGAAGCTGAGGAGGAGGATCATTTTTTCTTCCACGACATTCGTAACAAAAGGATGGCTGAATTCAAGGAGATTGTTGAGAACCTGACAAGCCGGCAGAGAGAGGCCGTAGAGCAGATTGGTTTCGGTGGCCTGCTCCACTTCGATGTCGAGGAAATCCTGGATGACGTGAATTCCTGGTTAGTTGGGTGTCTGGACCCGGTGAAGAAATACTTCCACTGGAATGGGGACATTAGGTTTTCTCTGACTGCTTGCGATGCGAAGAAGGTGTTCGGCTTGAATGCGAACCCGGAGAGGTCGGTGATTGCCAATCCCCGGCACGAGGAGGCGCGGAGGGTTCTCAGGCGCTGGAAGACACGATACTGTCTGCATTCTACTGAAAACATATCTGTGGGAAGGGTTAAGGAGTTCATAACCCTTGAAGGTAGAGGAGGTGAAGATTTCAAGAGGCTGTTTGTGCTGGCAGCAATGACGCTGTTGCTTACCCCGGTTTTTGACTGCAACGTTGACCTGGGGCTTCTCAGTTTCCTTTGGGACGTCGAGGCAATTCAGACCTTAAAACTGGGCAGGGTATGTGGTAGATCATCTGTGCCACACAATTTATATGAACCAGCTGGAAGAGAGTAAGAATGGGGATCGTCTTAGCAAAGAGAGTGAAGGATGCGTGATGTTGCTCCAGTTGACTTATTTTCACAACACTATCTGGCCCGAGTCTCCTCTCTCGAATGATGAACCCTATCTCAGACACTGGGGAGGCAATAAGATCGGTTTTAGGGTTTGGGAGGAGATGAGGTCGAAGGGCTTTGGATATCTAATGTTCACAGATAAGATATGTGTTGGAGCTGAGCTAATCGACGCTGTCCCCGCTGTCAAGCTGCCACCGAGAATTGAGGAGTGGGATGAGAAAGACAGGGTTGAAGGGCTGGACGAGGACAACATGCAAGAAGCACTGAGGAATGTGAGTACTTTATTTATATTAATTTTCTTTTACATTTGTTACAATTTAATTGAGCTAACATTACATTAAACTAATCCGGCCTTAAACTAATGTGTGTGAAGCTGTGATAGTGTTATTTTGAAAACCTTAACATAATAAATGACACTGTTTGTGTATGAATGGGAATCTTGTGTTTGCTATCTATTTCTGTATTTTTAAAAGTATAATTAATATGTGATTGTGATGTTCAACAGGACCCCCATAGGAGGATATGGCACATACTTAGGGACGTTGACAAGCTGCTATCTGGTTATGCCACCTGTCTGGATATGAGGACTCCATCTCTTAAGCAATGGTGCTTTAAAATTCATGCAGATGCTGTGGTGACGTTTGATCCAAGGCTAGGTTTCAACATTGTGGAAAAAAAGCTGCTGCAGGTGTGCACATAGGTCGTACCCTCAATTGCCAAGGTCAGAAATTCAATGTACGATGAGCCAAACCCAGTAATCGAGCCTCTAGATGCCGAGCACCCCGAGCAAGAGCTGCGCAACAGTCCTTGGTGTACCTGGACGTACAACTATCCTCCCACTTATGACTCAGCCCTAATTCAGGAGATGTGCACTTTCAGCCATAACTTCAAGCAGCATGAAGTGGAGATAGCAGACTACTGCCTAAGCGGCGGGATGGCGTCGTAAAATTCCTCTACCTCTTGCAAATATTAGTCATATTTATTTTTGGATACAGTCTGATCAGATTATAATTTGTGCGTTAATTTTTTTGTTTAAAGGGAAGTGTTGTATAAGACAGATGATGATGCGCTGTTGTATCGTGTTGAAATGTGGACGCTTGCGCCCCATAGGAGTGTCAATCCATCAACGTTGAATGCTTATGGAAAGGTATTGAACTCTTACTGTAAAGCAGAGGATGGGCCACAAGAATTTGCCTAGAGACGGTCATAGTTGTGGTAAGTTTCCTTATTTCCGCTTTTATTTTCTTATTATAACACATGTACCTTATAAATATATAGAACATTAAACTTGGTGATGTGTTCTTGGACCAGGATATCGAGAAGGTTGACCCCTTGCAGGTTGTTGAGCAATGGCAGATGTGGATGGGTGCATCAGACCTGCGCATTCTTGGTGCCGCTTTTGTAAGCTAACCATATCCTCTTTATACAAGCTTTACTAGTCCTAGACTCGAAATTCAATGCATCGTGTTTTGCAGGTGCACATTCCTGTCATGTACAATGGTGATTACTCTCTTGTAGTTGTCAACTTTGTGGACGACATAGTCCAGATGATTGAACCGAGAAGGCCAACTGAGGACATGACCGATTTCCCGATTTTGGGTCGGAAAATTTTAAGTATGGTCCTCATGCTATTTTGATGAATTTTTTTTTAATTCACTACTAACACTTTAATTTCAACCAATTGATATTCAGGGGGAATGTTTCTGGCAGCTGCTAGAGGCTAAGAAGCACTCAAACTTTCTGACCAGATTTCGTGAGTTCACATACAAGCACATCATCCCAACATGGACTGAATCCGTTCTGTACACTGACAGGGGAATATGTGTCATGTATATGATGGAGCATTTCACTGGTTCAACATATGTTCTGGATGGGATGAGATTGAACTCGGTAACTTGTCGACTAATAGATCAATTTATGTGTTTTCCATCTGCTTATACATACCTTAATATGTATGTATCCATTTTCATTCTAGGAGCACAAGAGGATGCAGCTGCGTTTGGCCTACCTGTGTTTCATTGTTATGGATGAGTCGAACAAGAACCGGAGGGCACTATATGATGGCATCCTTTGCTTTCTGGCTAGAAAGAAAGAACCAGCTGCTGCCTGAAGTATGTCTTGACTGAAGTATTTAAGATGGCGAATGGCCTTTTGTTTTTGGTGTGCATGGTGGGACCAAATGTGTGGATCCCGGTTTAAACAATGGATTTATTTTTTAAATGCTGGCCTCAGTCCATGCTGCTGCTGCAGAAACTTTCATTATTTTGGTTTTGGCATGTATAAATTCGTACTTTCGTCTCCATTTAATATGTTGCCAGACATCTTCCGACATGTTTCCGAATCATTCGAAGGTGGTTTTGTCATCTATTTTGGCATCTATTAGTTACTGAATGACATATCCATTTTTAGTCATCATATTTGATAAAATTGCTGAAAGTTTTTTGGAAGCAGACATTTTTCGCCCTCCATTTTCGGCAAGGGGTCGGATCATCTGTCCTGTTAGTAAATAATCGGATGAGTGCTAAGAAAATGTCGCTACTTTTATTTTAATTATAACAAGTATGGTAATAAACTAATAATATACTAATTAAAAGTATAATTTAAATATATGTATTATTGTATGAATACATGACTTTAGAAAGAAAAATACAGTTACATTCTATTATCTCGAGCGTGACTCAATTAGTATAAGCAAATACGGTTTTATACTATATCCCTTGTTCAACAATCCCGAACCGAACACAATTGATATGAACGAAATGAAATTGAACTTGACAATGTTTGTAGATCATTATCAAAGGAAAATTATAGTACTCCCTATTAATTTCTTGATCCATCCAAAATATGGCCCATGGAATTGATCAAAAACCATAATCACAAACATTGACCTCTAATACTATAAATATTAGAAAATGAAACAACCATGTACGGACGAAATCATGATCCTGAACAGTAAACACTCGTGGAGGGAAAATTACAAATCAGTTGCATGAAGCGTCATCTAATTGATGAAATTGTAGCTATACAAAGAAATATGAAAAGAAATGATGCATGATACTCAAAATTGATACATCTATCGCAACAGTTTTCAAGTAGAGTTGTGTGGGGTTTTATAGCATCAAAGAAACTTAAATACGGGTTGAAAAGGAGACTAATCGAATTTAGAAAATGAAAGATAGACCATACCGACTGAAACAGTAAATATGAGAATAAAGATGGAAAAATAATGACAGTAATATTGAAGCAATATAAGAAGATAGAGATGAGTGATTCATTTAGAAAATTAAAGAAATATGAGATAAAAATAATGATAATACATTAGAGAATACACAAAAGAATAGTAAAAATGCAGTTGTGTACAACAACCTCAGTGTCGTGAACACAAAGATTGGTCATACATAGGGGTGCCAATTGAGAGAGTCGATCGCGAGTACTGGGTAACTCGACTCGACTCGAGAAACATATTAATCGTGTTCGACTCGACTCGATAACTCGCGAGTTTAATAATACCACGTTCAACTCGAACCCGTGATTATTTATCGATTATCAAAAATACCTTTCACTTGCCCCTTTTAATTCTTCTCTTTTCATCTATCTCCTTACCAAAGCTTCACCGGCTATGTGCCATTATTATCGTCTCGGATTACGAGTCACGGTTTAATTTCACAATCCCTCCAACTTAATATTTTCTTCGCACATTTTATTCGAACTTAATTGAATGTAATTAAAATAAAATCAACTGATTTTAAATCGCATCGTTCTAAATACATCACTCGGGGATGTAAAATAAGATGCAGAGTTGCATTGTTTGGCCATTCCATTTGTCCCATATTTTCAATTGTTGTGCTTATAAAAAGGGCGTATAAAAATAGGCGTAAAAATAACATATTTGATAGTGAAACTCGTCTAATAAAAAGAAGGGATATGCATAAGTTAATTATTGACAAATTTTGTTCTCTACGGTCCCACCCACGTGTATCTACTTATATTTGACCTGTTGATGGTGTGTTGGGGAAGCTTGGTCTAGCATAAATCATCTCCATTATTGCTGCATCTTCATCTCTTTTCACGGTCACCCTCTCGGTTCAAAGTCACCGGCGCAAGAATGGCGCAGTCTTGCTCATCCAGCTCGATCCCAAACCTCAGGCCGGAGAATGTGAGTTGCAGCAGATGCGGCCTATCAACTTATCTAGTCGTCTCCAAATCGACGGCAAATCCGGGACGTCTGTACTACTCGTGTCCAGACCATGGCTGGACGAGGTGGTTGGTGGATCATGGGAAGCAGCCCCGTCAGCGAAGTCACGGAAGATGTGCGACGGGCGACCAGGCGGAAGCGGAGGAGGCAGTCATTGGAGGAGATACAGAAGCTATCAACCAGTCAATGGCTTCGGTGAGGACGGAAACGCAGGAAACTGGAGTTCCACTTCCATCTTGTCGCTGCTGCTTCATGGTCAGGGCACTGGCACTCGTCAATCTGGTTTCCATAGTTGCTAACTTAATTAGCTTGATTATGGTTTCAACCAAGAAAGGATTCTAGATCTGGAAACGGCTGTGTCATTGTTATTTACTAGTTGTTTGTAATTCTGTAATTTCAGTTCTGGATGTTATTTGATGTATTATCCTTTACATTTGCCTACGACTTTGCTTCAGTTAGATATAAGAAATGCTCAACATAAAACGATTTCATTACTTGCTATGGTGTCTTATATATATTATGTAATAAATAAGTCTTAATTATTTTGTAATGTAATTATTGTAAAAGAAGAGTAGTAATTTAAAAATGACTATAAAAGTCCAGGGTATAATTTTTTTTTGGATGTAATTTCTGAATACAGTAAAAAATGTAATTATTTGACGGAAATTATTTATATTTGTTACACCACAAAATGAAGGGTTTAAATTTAACACAAAGAAAAATTGCAATACATGGCGTATATTAGAATTGAAGATGTTAGTGCTGGTTGGAAATGATAGAAAGTAGATGCAAATTACCCCTATTAGATAAAATAAATAGCGTCATTTATTAGTAAACATATTTTTATCTGCATCCACATAATTTCATTTTTGAAGTTATAATACAAATAATTATTGCATGTTATCATATGATCATATTAATTACAATTGCTATAATTTAAGCTATCCATACAAACTTTTTCATTCAAAATTTACCTTATCCTTTGAAAATATAGTATGACAATGAATATGAAACATCTATTACATTTTATTAAAATGTATTAAAATAATCAGGCAAACATACAGTTACTGTAATTACACAATAGTGTTGGTGCAACAAATAGTGATAAATAGTGACAAATAGTGATATTGGAAATCAATAACAACGATAGTAGCAATGGAAGAACTCTAATAGCACATTTAAAATAGACTAACATCGTGAATCAAAAGACATTTTGATTAGGATATAATTAATCTATTTTATGATAAATATGATTAATAAAACAAATTCTATGTTTTGATATTATCATAGTTGCAATCTAATTATTATAGCTATTTACTAAACTTGTAATCGATAATGTTTATCTCACAATTGGAAAAAAAATTAGACAAATAGTACAACAATCAGTGAAAAATTAGTAATACGTGGTAAATTTACTAAATTAGTATACAAAAAAGGCAAACCTTTAGTAGAACGTATTTTTAGTTATGGTTTACCACGTGATGATATTTACAAATCTAACCGTTTAGCTATATACAAAGTTGAGCATTGATAGTAATTATGTCACATTTCAAAAAGTATCATATATAACTAAAAGTATAACAATGAAGTGATAAGTTAGTAAGGCAAAGTGAATTTTATGAAATTAGCAAACAAAGTAGCCAAACAATTAGTGTAAAGTTGTTTTTGTTATGTCTATACAGGAGGTATTTTTTGGGGAAAAATGAAATAAGTTATGTATAGTAAAAAATTTAGGCACAAAAATAAGATAAAGAAAAAGCGACACATGGATTTACTGTTCATTACTATAATTATTATAATTTAAAAGAATAGAATATTATAGCGAAAGTTGGTAATGAAAGAAATTACATGTGGAGTAGCACAATTAGATTAGATTAACATCGTCAATTAATCTTAAAGAGATTTTGATTAGGATCTAATTAATCTTATTTTTTCATTTTAATAAAAACATTATTGCTTGTTATAATGCGATATTACAAATATAATAATTTTCTCTATCTATGCAAAATTTGTCTTTGAATATTTATATCATAATTCAAAAATATAGTATAACAATCAGTGAAAATTAGTAAATTCTATTAACATTTGTAAAATGATTAGGGAAAGTAAAATTTACTATAATTAGTAACATTATTAGGCAAGAAAATAGTGATAACTATTTTTGGTTATTCATATAGTTTTTGGGAAACTTGACATAAGTTGCTAAAATGAGTAAAGAAAAGTTTTGGCAGAAAATAAATTAACGAGAAACAAACACGTGTCACAAGTGTTTATTACTTTAGTAATTAGTATAGATAGATTTTTAGTAATTGTTATGTTACTTTATCGGTTAAATAAATCAGAATATCTCTTACATTCCGCATGTAAATATTCTACATTTAAATAGCAGTGAACTATCGAAATCTGTTTCTATTACACATAATTTACGCTACCCACTACATATGAACCGCATTCTTTTATTTTGAAGCTTACACTAATTCAACAGTTACATTATACAACATAAATGAGTAATTATACAACATATATGATCTCATCAAAAACCATGCTTTGGTTATACAAGATTTTCTTTTTCTAAATTGGATGCTAAACTCAAATATTTCTCTTCACACAATGTGTAAGAGGGGTGCTTTGTCATGGCCTTATATCCGAAACCGACATTTATATGTATGTATAAATGATTGATGTGACAAGTCCCTACTCCACATGTGAATAATAAAAAGTAAACAAATGTATGCATATTTTTATGACCATAGTCTGCCAAAGCTTCCACCCCTAAACTGAAATGATGCTCTAACCAAGGCTGACCTCCATGCAGCAGCGTGCAAGCCCACATGTGATGCTACATTAGTTTTTCCAGCCCCTATAATGGCCCTTCAATAACACAACAAATGGAAACACTCCCAACAACTAAGAAAGAAACATTTCCCATCCATATCGGAAAATGAACTCCCCCAAGGAAATTTGTTCGATGGATGATCTGATAGATTTTTTTGCAGAATTGGAAGTTGAAGTTGAGGCCAAAATTGCAGACGTGAAGGTGCAAACCACATCAGGTATAATACTGTCGTTTCTGCTCAACAATTCTGTACCTCATTTGCACCTTCTGATTAATTGTTTGACATCATTTATGTTCAGATATTGATTCCATAATGCTGGATTTTGATGGTGATCAACAAAATTTGGCTCGTTCATTCAGACTCATGAAAGACATGCATAACACCATGAATCCCGATCCCAGCAACATCTCTGACGCGCTGCAAGAGGGAATCATAGACGAAAATCGGGTATTTTATGTGTGATTGTGTGTGACGTCATAAATTCACCGAAAATAACTCTATCATCATGGATTTTTTTTATTTTTACAGAAATGCATGAACGATGATATTGCCCGAATCAAGGCAGCAATGGATGAGATGATTGCTAAAATGCGAACCGACCATGAACTGTATAAGAATGGAATAAGGGCAGCGTTCATGGGTAAAGCAGGTCGATTCCGGGTGACTTCATATGCAAAATCCTACAAGATTGAAGATTACTGCGCTACCCATTTTAGTTCCTCCTCCAAAAATTAAAGTGTGTTATATCAATCTACATAACAAAATACTATTGCCAGTTTCCGTGCTAACTATTCAACTGTTGATGTGATTCTTGTACTCGTACCAACATTATCCTGAAATATTATGCTCAAGTAATAATTCATATGCGGGTCTAACAATAAATAATATCGCCAAACCGTGCTCAATTCACTTTAACAAATTACTGAATTAAAAATCATTCACTTATTCAAAATGGAAATATATGCTGCACTTATTATGGAGGTGATCAAACACCCATCAGAGTTTCAAACCGAGCATGCCATCTCCAACATTGTTTTCAAATCAAATCCAGAATTGCACTTCATAAAAAACAAACTTAAAACATATCAAATTACAATCTCCCAGCGCACAACATATCCCTCTTCAAGGATCAATTACCACATTCTCACTAGCAGTATCTCTAAGATGGTCGCAGAACATGGCTTGGAGATTCTGGAACCTCTCCAATCTCTCACCATATCGCTCCTCCCAAGGCTGCAGACTCTTGTTGCGGATCTGGAACCAGGTCGGATGCATTTTAGGTAATGGATTATCTGGTACGTCGTCATCATCCACAGAGAAGTGGCCAAGCACAAAGTGATACATGCCGCGCCTCAGGATGAGGGAGATCTCAGGGAGATCTCCTTAATCCTCAATGTTGCCCCTCCACGGCAGAACTGTGGTACACTCATGACCTCCAGTGTCGTTGATTGCGTAAACCGTCGTTACGGCGCGGAAACCCTGAGCAATGGCAAACAGATCTGATGGCGTTTTCATCCAATGAGATATGTAGCACTTATTCCCTTTCCAGTCAATGCGGTTTGCTGTTACCTTCACACCACCATCTGCACGAGGGTATATCTCCTTGTAAATATCTCTGTATCCATTGAGTTCGGTCACAATCAACGACCTCACTATGACATACAGATTCGCTGACTTTAAGAATCTCAAGGCAGCACAGCGGAACCCACAGTTGCCATCTCCTTCCACGTTATCTATAGCCACAAGATATTCTCTCACAAATAATGGCACATCCCGCCCCCCAACCATGTACAGTAGTTCATCTACACAACAACAACAACAACAGAGTGCACAGTTAACATGGTGTTCACTACAATATCTAATTTATAAAATCTGAAAGTGGCACATGATAAATAAGGTTCACATACCAGATGCAGTGATAGCAGGCTCGGTTTGACTCGACCGAAACTGTTTGTCGGTATGCTCCCACCTTGACAACAAACGAGGCATATTGACATTTTTCTTTGGCGGTCTTCCTCGCTTTGTAACTTTCGGCACCGGCTCATCGAACACCCCCTCCTCAGGGTACATCTCAGCCCGGACCAAATGGGTCACCCTACGCCAGTCAGCGGCATCGCGCCCTTCCAAATCCCTAAACATCTTCTCCAGGTCAAAGGGGCAGGGGCAGTAAGGGACATCCACGGCCACTCCGTCGTACGCCAATGTTCTCCAAAAAGGATCCACATTTTCCAGCTGTATGAAATCTCCCTTGTCACGAAGATCCTCAATCTGGCACCGACAAGGAAGTCCGTGTACTGCCCTAAATGCATGTGTGCACTTTCCCAGTTTTCTACACTCTTTCATAAGCAGTGTTAGACAGTGGTGCGACACACGGCGCTGTAAAAGGGAAAATGGGGAGACACCAAATCCATGAAGCTTTTTAGATTGACTCCATTCCAGCCTGCACTTAATCTCTGCTATTTGTGACTCAACCTCTGCATGCGTCTTTTCAAACAGAGTATCTAAACCGCCACGGTATGAAGACATCCATGCCTTCAAAGCAGAATGAGCTCCTTCAACCCTATTTGTGGTGTTGTTTCCAAAATGCCTTGCACGGTTTGTCCAGGCGAGAACAATTTTTTCCTTGTGCGGTAACCATGTATCGTCAATGTACTTAATGAAACCGCGTACCCAACCGTACTTGCACCTCAACTTGTTGTAATTCTCCTCAAATAATTCTACTGTTGGAGAATGTAGCATCACCCTAACAGCTCCATTGCATAATCGGTCGGCATCCTTCGCAGAGTGTAGTATATGAAGCGCTTTAGCTCTGATCATTTTCTTCACATGGAACATGCAGAGTAGGTGATGAGAATTAGGAAAAACAGTCTTGATTGGGTCCAACAATCCAAGCTCCCGGTCGGTCACAAGGGCTTTCGGCTGCGTGTCTCCTAGCAGCTCAGCGAAGCATCTCATAGCCCACAGGTAGCATTCCTTATTCTCGTGCTGCAATAGGGCTTGTGCTGCAGTAAAATTCTGGTTACATAGAGTGACACCAACGATTTCCACCAACGCATACTCGTACTTGTTTGTGGAGTATGTCGAATCGAGACAAAACACAGTGCTGTATATCCGCAACATTTTCCTGCTGTTTGGGTGGCACCAAAACAAATCTACAATGCACAAGTAAACATGCTCATCAATTTCATGTATGTTCATGTCATTTCTCAATTAAACAATTATGTACATCAAAGGGACGACTAAAATTTTACCTCTCAGCGTTCTTGTCCCCGGGACAAGCTCATGCCTTGTGAAATAATCTCTTTCTCTGCACATCTGAAGAAATTGCATTGCTGGATTACGGCCCTCTGCAACCTCCTTCTTCAAGTTAGTTGTGTAATTATACACTGCCCTTGACAACACCGACTTCAGATTATCGGCAAACTTGAGAGCTTTGACAATGGCTTTCGGAGCGCAGTGAGCAAACCACATCTCCTTAATCTTCAGCCTGTCTTCATCGGTCAACCGTGTGTATGCAAGGTTGCCTTCAATGTAATAGGTGAGGGGATGATTATGGCAACCTTTAAACACGTGAACGTGATACAGCCCGTCATCTTCCTTTCTGATCGAGCCACGGAACTGGCACCCAACTCTCTTCGACGATGTTATCCTCTTTCCCTTTGCAGCCAAATTTGAGAAAATATTCCTCCTCTTGTTACTCCTACGCTGCGCTGCCGTGTTCGACTCTTTTCTGTCAGCACATTCGCACGTGAAATAATTGTAGTAGGACCCATCTGCCCGCTTCCTTCTTGAGGATCTGATGATGTTAAAGAGCTTCTCATTTGCTTGGGCTTTAGCCACCCGAAAGCAAACAGCTCGCTCTCAAAAGTCATTCCAGTTGAAGCACTCGACATGTGTGTGGTAAAATCAGGACCGCCCTCCTGCACAATTTTTAACAAACCATATCAAAATAATAATTAAAATTTAATGAACTTCATTATCAAAAACAAATAAGTATTACATTATCCCGACGATCATTTCGGAAACCTAACTTCTATTTATTTCATTAATTTGATTGACCAATTTACATGGATATTGTTTTTCCAGGAATGGAGTTTCTAATGTATAGCTGTTTGGTCAGGCTTTTCCACATCACACATAAACATAATTAACCATTCTTTATTAATAGTTGGGATATTTATTAATATAAGGTATACCTAAACCCTATTCCAAGTGTCTTCAAACGTAACATATTTGACTAAATTAGATATACATAATTTTCAAAGTGAATTTGAAAATCAATAGAATATTACACAAGTAACTTGGAAAAATATTTTTTTTCCAACACAAAAAATAATTTCAACAAACTAGAAGAGTGGTGTTAGTTTAAGAATCTTATTTTATTTATGTTTTAAGAGATTTGTTACATATTATATACAAAAAATATATTATAAATAAAATGATTATTACAAAAATAGACTTACAAATATTTGAATATTGGCTTTCGGCCTATAATTTAAACAAACTTAAATGTTGCGCCTCTAAAGTGTGTAATATTTAAGTTGGGGCTAAAAGTTCCTTTTTTTAAGATTCCTACGGGTCCATAATTATCCATTTTCGGAAAATAATAGTTTGTCGAAATAATTTATTATATTATTCATCCATTAAAAAAATGGAAAACATTGGACAAATAAGTCAACTTCGTCACTGCAAAAGCAGCCACCCCTTCATTTACCTCATTAAAAAAAATTCACCTGACAAATCCAGAACTAGCTTATACTTTCAGCAAAATATTGCCCACATGCTAGGTCTGTTCCATAACAGTCTACAATGTAGGCTACTGTTTACACAAAATTTTCAATTTTTACAACTACTGAATTAAATACTACAATTGTTTCAATGACAACATTTAATATTCAACCGCCCTATTTTGTTATAGTTTATACATATAATAATTACATCAAAATACCTATTTATACTAATACCATAAAATCCCTTGTGTAACATAAAATGACATTCACATTGCTACATCCACTTTTTTATCTGCTAATATTTTTCAAAAAATCACCATTAATCATTGCAAAACAAGACTACATTTCATTCAAATTATCATAATCAAAATAATTCAACCCATTGCACACATACTAAAAATCTAATTTTGATTTTATAAAATCATTTTCAAAGTAATAGTTTGACAAGCATGTGATCTAATGTCCTTATGAATAGTCACTTACTTCTCCCATGCTACCTTTTTCAACAGTGAGTCAACCTTCAACAACAATTGAACACAAGTCCAACAACTAAACCAGATCTTCTTTGCTGCAAATAAATTCAAGAGATATAGTCACATCAAACAGATAAGTACTATCAATTAAAAACACAAGGGATGTATGCATGTCACAAAATGGAAAAATAGATGAAGATCGGCTTACATGCAACCAAATATATGCTTCCTTGTCCATCACCTTCAACAAAACACGCCCAAATCTCACAGTCAGTGTTCAATAACCAAAAACATATAACTGATCCAAATAATGTAACATCCACTTACAAGAAAGGGGTTTTCACCATCATTTAGCTCCACCTGCCACATGCAACAACGAATCTATCACTTTTTCAGATCAAAGATAAATTTCACACTCAGATCAACACACATAAATGAGTTTTGTACATTCTTACTTTCAACGACAACCCATCTTTTAATTCTTCATATCAACTGTAAAAAATCTGCAGATCAACACATTTTTCATAAGCGTTTATACTCCAGATGAAGGTTACAAATAAAAATGCTATGGATACAGAGTGTACAGTAGGGGGATTAGACACTTGCCTTTCGTGAGCCCATAGAGACAAACCAGAGAACTCTCTGTTTCACTCTTCTGCTTCCACACTAAGTATATATAGTCACAGAATTGACTTAGGGGTAGAAAGGTAAATGTACTGCTAGGGTTTCATCTGGGCCGTGTTTCCAATCATAAACCAGCCCGCCTCACCAAACCACACCTAGCAACTTACTTTTGATATGGGCATCATGTCGATCAGGCCTGCTAATGAAACGTCCCCGTGTGCAGCGGATTGGTCCAGTCGGCCTGCTAATGAAACGGCGCCGTGTGCAGCGGATTGGACTCGCCGGAAAAATGGTTCGACTGCCAAATCTGACATACCAAATTCAAAACGGCACCGCCGCCCTTACCTTATTCTGAACCAACGCCGGTCGACGCTCCCACTCCCACACCGTGCGTTTCAACCCTCCGATTCATACCCGCCGTCGCCTGACGCTCCCACCCGGGGATTCACACCCACCACCGCAGGTCAAGCACACCACCGCTGATTCAGACCCACCGCCGCAGGCCGAGCACCACCACCTCTGATTCAGACCCACCGCAGATTCAGGCCCACCGCCGTAGGCCGAGCACCACCACCTCTGATTCAGATCCACCGCGGATTCAGACCCACCGCCGCAGGCCGAGCACCACCACCTCTGATTCAGACCCACCGCGGATTCAGACCCACCGCCGCAGGCCGAGCACCACCACCTCTGATTCAGATCCACCAAGGATTCAGACCCACCGCCGCAGGCCGAGCACCACCACCTCTGATTCAGACCCATCGCTGCAAGCCGATCAAGCCAAGCACACCACCTCGGATTCACATCTTTACGACCCAAATCTCCCAAATCATCTTCTCAAATTGTTCAATATGATTGCCTAAAACAAGATCCGTTTCACTATGTTTTTCCCCTCACCCACCACTTCTGTCTTTTACATCCTCGAAAATTTCCAGATTGGGGTCTAACTTTTAGTCTTATCCCACCTACAAACAATTATTTGCATTTCGGTCCATGCGGCAAAATCGCAAATAAGAACAACATATTCAATCTGAGCCCTAGAAGACTTACGAGGGCAATTTAGGCATTTCAGTTCAAACCCTAACCTGCAAAAACAATCAATCCCTGCACCTAATAATGGCTTTAAATTAACAAGGCAACTTTATCGATACAACAAGAACTCGATGTGGCTACTTGCTTATGTTGCCATCCTATCTTCATGGCCTCTATTGGCCACCACTTTCAAGTTTTTGTTCAGGAAAAGTTGAAAGTGTTTGATAATAAAAGTTAGTTTCTGGATATTAATATTTTGATCATAGTGCGAATTGCATTCAAAACATGTGGCTATGGTACTTCCATATTGCTTATAAATTAGTTTACATTATGGAGAGTTCTCTTTTAGAAAAATATTTACATTAAAAGTTCTATTGTTGTAACTAAACTCACATTTATAAATGTTGTACTTTTCAATTTAAATGGAATATAATTTTAAATAAATGATTTATGCATTTTCACATTCAGTGCTCACATTTCAGTTATCTCTTCACATATATATCTTATTTGATTTTTATATTTCCGTGTCCCTCTTTTCAATTTTAATACAATGAAAACAAAATGCTCTATTCCTTTGGAAATAAAAGGAAAGTGTCCAGTATCAAGTAAGTTCTAGACATGTTATTAGAATTTGCAATCATCAAAGTCAGCCACTCCGCCTTGAAAAGGGAGTATAATCTGGCTAATTTCTTAATGTAATATTTGTAACAACGTTATATCTATTTTTTATCATTAATATAAAAGTCAAGTGTTTTATAAAAAAAAAATGAACATGCACCCCCTCTCGTCCCAGTCATAATTTTGTTATTTAAATATACTTTTTAGAATAATATATATTAATACTAACAAAATAATAAAAGAATCCAAACATGATTTTCATTTTAAAAAAACACAATTAGCTAGGGTCCCATTTGGTAGCAAGAGTTTACAAGAGATTTGAGAGAGAGATCAGTTTTAATTATTTAATTTTTGTTAAAAATAGATTTTTGACTGCTACTTATGGTGTTTGGTGAAAAATAATCATCTAGTTACTTGATCTCAAATACTCAATTTGAAAATGTTTGAAAAAAATTGTGTTTCCAACTTAATTCAAGAATTAATATTATAATTTTTCTTTTTATCTTTTACTCTCAACTTTCATGTGGACACATCTTTTAAAACGTTATTCCACAATATTTTCAGTCCTTATCATCCATTTAAACATTGCAATTTTTTATTTTATCATTTTAAACATATTAACTAAAAATGTAGAAAAATCTTATATATGTTAATGAAAAGCATCTCAAAATAAATAAAAAAGGACAAGAATTATTAGACATATTTTTTATACTTATTAAAAGACAACAACTATATCAGACACTAACTAAACTAAAAAAATTATAATTATCATTATTTTCAAGAACAATAATTTTTAATTATCACCAAAATTAAATATAAAATATAAGTATTAAAAATAGATTCCATACTTCAAGATAAGATCACACTAATATTTATAATATTAATGATAAATTTAATTTATTGGTATCCAATTTTTTCATTTAATATAACAAACACACCTATTTGCTATTTATTTTTCACCAAACACTCATCTACAAACTGATAGTAAAACAACCTGCTAGTATCTAAAACAGACAATACAATCTACTAACAGTTAACAGATAGTACAATCTGCTAGTATTTAACAGTTAACAGTTAGTTTCCAATTATGACCTAGATGTACACTGATTTTTTAAGGGTTTTTTCTTTGAAAAAGTTAAACCACAATGGATTGAGATTTTTACTAGACTTCCTCATCCTTTGAAAAAGGCCAAAGACGGGTAGATTAAAGTCACGCTAAGTGTGTTTGTTAAGAAAAGTAATATGATAAGTATAAATAATTGATCCCTAAAACTAATACTTAAATAGTAAAACTTAATGCACCGGTAATGTGTTGGTACATACACATATCCCACAGAAAGAGAACCAAAACTTCTCTTTCTTTCAGTTCCTGGATATGAAGTTCTCGATCCCTCTCCTTCTTCTACAGATTGTCTTAATCCTAGTTTCCCTCAGCCTAGGTACGTACGTTTTGCCTTGTTTTTCAGTTTCTGTCAATATTTTTGCTTTGATGCAAAGTTTCAATTTTAGGAGTTGCACGGGGCAGCGTTGATAACCCTCCAAAATTTATATTATAGCATATATCACTATAATTTGGGATATATCCGTACTGTATTTAGCCGTCCCAATTCTTTTCGTCTGGTGATTCAGCACCTGATATAGAGTTAATCAAATTATACTTATGAATCATTTGGCACAAAACCTAATTATTTAGCTACAATTATTTGAATATTTTTGATTTGAGCAGGCATGAAGGTGGTGAGTGGTCATGATCATGCAAAATTTATAGATTGCAACCGGTTATGTAATGCCTATTGCGGTGGGGTGTGTCGCGAAGGTGATCATCCAGGTTGCCATTGTCCAACATGATAAACAAATTAAATGTTACTTTGATCCGATCGAATGGCATCGTCTTTTGCAACTTACGTTTATGTTTTCTGAGTGCATTCCTCAAAATAAGTTGAGAAGGATTTATGATAACCTTGGAATTGGTGTTCAGTATTTTGAAGTTCTTCAAATATATTGTGCATTAGAATATAACTATTATTTTTAAATAAATAAAGTATTTCAATTGGGTTGAATGTGCTTTTAGTTTAGACCTATGTAATTGTAAAAAAATTTATACTATTTCTGAAATTTATTTATTGTCTAAATAATTAGGCACGCAAGTCACTGTGTGATTTTAGTACACCTGAGTTTGGATTTTCTCAATCTACTTGTTGTATGTTTTTATTATAAAAGACATTAAAAATTCTACATCACTTTGACAATTTTAAATTCATACCAATATTTACATCTGAACCATTATTTTGATAGTTAATTTCCTTCTGTCCAACTATTTGTTCGGCAATTCAAACCTAGTCATGTAAATATAAAACAATGTTGAAGTTGGACAGGCTTAGGTCTAGATTAATGCATATTTTTTTCAAGTGTCATAAATAAGCAAAGGAGCATGGTTAGATGGAGCCTAGATTTGACACTTATCATGTTATGGGGAAAGATATTAAGAAGCAGAATATTAACTAGATTCTTGTCGAGTTTCTGCCATACATTCTGTCTATACTTTATCCCAATTCTCATGTCACGTGTGTACAAATTTACAATTGTTGGTACATCAACCAAATCATTATCCTCGGTGAAATTATTAAAATCTCTCGTACTATTGTGATTAGGTGAGATTGACCTTAATATTCATTAACCTATTTAACTACATTAAAATCACTAACAATAGTCATAAGAGCATTATTAGCTAATGTACTTCAATCTTGCTAAAGAGGCTCTCTATCAAGCCCAGTATGTCTCCCACAAACAAAAACAACATTCCATGAAGAAGGGAAGGAAACATACTTACTTCAACTTAACAAAAATAAATTGATCATGAGTATGAGTGACGGTGATACTTAGCTATCATCCCAAAGAATCCATATTGTATTCCTATGTTCAGCAAAATAATGATTATATCCCAATTCAAAAGCTATAGAGCTGATTTGACAATGTTGGTATATGCCTTGAATGCCGTAATAACCGCTACTGCGAGTTAGCACGAGGGTATCACTATTGGGTCACCTCTTTATTGGGGGTCTCGCTGTTGGTATATGCCTTGGAGGCCCAACGATATGGGTTACCTTTTCATTGAGGTGTTGGTGACTTGGGCCCAGTACCTTGGGTTTAGTGAAAGAGCCTCTATAAAACTCTTTCAATTGCACTAACATAATTCATTCTGTTTTCTGGGCATTAGACGATGAAAACATCTTGTAATCTGGGTACCTATCTAATGCAATTTGTCTCCTTCCTGTGAATGTAATTAATCATTGGTGAACCACATAAATCCATGTGTTCTTGTTTTTCCCTTTACGTTTATTTGTTGTTTTCTCATATTCCGCACAACAGACAAGAAATTAACTAATGGTTCAATTAAAACAAATAACAAATATTATATTCTCTTTTAAAATTCTAATTCTTCTCTAAACTCTTTTATTTGTAACACCCCTAATATTCCAAACACTTATTAAGACTTAACATGATGAATCTGTATAGGTTGCGACCTAGTTATGAATTTGTGACCTAGTTGTGATGGTTTTGGGACCTTGGACATAATTAATCTATATTATTACATTTCCTCTTTCCTTGGGTGCTACCTATAACTAACCAAGAGTAACTCATAAAGCTCTCAGTGATTAGCTTATTGAAGTTTTTTTGTGACTGTATCAAAGGTTCAATAATAAAATCTCAATTTTTATCTACCATTTCATTAGAGATTCAACTGGACTACCATGTATACTAGATGAGATGAGTTTATTCCCCTTAGATTTTAGTGACTTATCTTAAAGGCTGTGAATATCCTCTTGACCTACCTCATTGTTTGAGTGGCTCCTAAATCTTTCCAACCTTTTACTTGGTTGCTCTTTGAACACTATTCCTCAAGCACACTCATTTGAAACATTAGTAACAGTGAGCACACCATGGATACTACAACTGGTTTGTTGTGCAATATTGTCCTTATTCAATGATTCAACATAAAAAACTTCTACTTCATCATCAGTTTCTTTATCATTTTCTATTAAGGCACCAAAGTTGTTGTGTGTGTTTAACGCATTTTGGATTATGTTTTTTATTTGTAGAAAATGATACCTGAGGACGAATTTTAACCTTCTCAACAACTTGTGTTGAATCGGTAATTGGTTGCTTTTCTGAATTCCTTCCTTCAACCACTACATTTGTTGAATTTGAAACTTTAACTTTCCAAACCGTGGATCCTGCAAGATAAACTTTCTTATCCAAGAAGACATTCTCAGAAAATGTGTTAGATACATCCATTGTTATCACCTATTTTTCCCTATTAGACATGCAAGTTGATGATGCTTTAAATACATTTTTTTCAGTAATCATTAGTCCCAAATAATAAGAGTTTTTGTCAAACCAAGGGGTAAATTTTACAGACCGAATCTAAATGACCCAATCTAGAAGAATTTTGACAGTAATCAGGAACTCCCTCATATTCAAGATTTTGTCAGAAATCTTAAGATATATATTTTATCCACATTCTTTCACACAGATGTTTAAACATCATTAACAAGACATAGGTTGCGTTTGATAACGCCACTTATCGCTGAATCTGAATGGTTCAACGCTTATTTGAATTCAGCGTGTTTGATAATACTAAATCTGTCTGAGCGAATAAGCAGGAATAAGTGCGTCTGAAATTCAAGTACAGATTGTACGCCTCCAATAAGTGATCTCCAAATCACTTATGTCTGAACCTTATTGACATTACACGCAGGAAGGATAATATATTTATCTCTTTAAATTACTTGTCAAAAATGTTTGCGTTGAAAATATGCCTATTACCGTTTTTATTATTGATTTATAATTTTCTTTATATATATTTATTTTAGCTAACTATTTAAATATTAATATAAAAATTAATATTATAAAATGATATAATTGAAATATAATTCATGATTAAAATCGAGTATAATAGAAAATTTTAAAATAATATCAAATTTTAAATCTCACATAATTCTTTATATTTATATAATTCGGAGGAGAAGAAGAGAGATTTGGAGGCGGTTGTGCGTCGTAGGTGGCTCTGCCATGAAAACGGCGCTGATCATCGATGATTTGGAGTGTTTGAGAGACAATCACCTTTTTCGTCGTACCTCTTAAATTGATTTTCCTCATCATTCCATAGAAAGGATAGGGACAAAATAATCCTTAGTACAAAATTTTTTAAAGGGGCAAACTTCTAGACGTGAATTTTAGTATTCTTATCCATCATTATATGTAGGTTTCTTATCCTTTACAGCAAACTCAAAGTCACACTAACCCCTGGAACTCCACAATCAATGACTTTCTTCAAATCTTCAGTGAAGAAACATTGATCGTCCGAACGATTCTGTTAGTACCATCTTTGTTCATACGAGTGAATAAGCCCACAAGACGGTCAAGCATAGCCTCTTTTAGTATCATGATAATATTGAGTACTTCCAAATTTTGAATAACTTTCTCTAATAGTAGGCATTGCCTTTTAAAATGCATCTGAAGTTAGTTGGCAACAGTGAACAATCGTTTCAAACTTTTTTGATGGTATGTGCTTTGCATATTCTTTGGTGATGTTGTTCATATCCATTTTAAACATCTTCTTTGGCATGATTTTGGGAGTCACAATTCGAATGATAACTTGTTCATTGTCAAGGTACGCATGTATAACCTTGACTAATGGTAATTCAACTATAGTAACTCCAGATTTCAGTTGAAACTTGGCGAATGTTTCTTTCCTAACAACCATAAACCCCTAAACAAGAGTTGAATTAGAACCAAGGTAAAAACATCTTAGTGTATGAATACCAATGATATCAAACATGGTATGATACAATACCACGTTAGAACAACTATTTAATATTAACATAGGAAAAATATATATAAAAGATGGGTATGTTTTCACTGGTATGAAACTCAAAGAACTGCGTAACATTACAAACAGAATTTATTTTTCACAGAAAGAGGGCAGAGAACACCTAATTTAATCCCTAAACCCATCAGGACCTGTCAGAAATCATCAATCTCACCTTCACCAATGGCTTTTAAATTCTCATGCCGGCTGCGAAACAGATGCAAAACTTGGTCGGAAATCAACTAAGCTAGGTAAATTATAAGGCACGGTATGTAAAATTCTTCTCCTTTTTCCCTTGTCTGTGATCCAAGTCACCCAATTGGAACTAGATAGTATAAGTAGTTCAAGACTCATATTATTAACCTTAAACGCAAGTACTCTTCTGACAATGGCACCAAAATCGACAGAAAATTTCTTCATCCACGACATTTCTTTTCCATATTCTGTCGTCACCCATACTTCCACTGTATTCCTATGAAAGCAAATTGCAAGTGAATCGTCAAGGGAAGACAGACACTCGTGCAAAAGAACATTCTTATTTGGAGGATATGGTATCTCTCCAAATACCTCATCTTGCAAACTGAAAGTGAGGATCATATTCCTCGTAGGCCAGTGAAGGAAGCCATTCACAAACACTCCAGCTCCACTCTCAAAGTTACAGGGATCTTTAGGATTATAGTTGGTATCAAGCTTACTCCAACATCTCGTGTTGTGTCGGTATATTTCCACGTGTCCGGTAATCCTGATGACCTTGTAATCGTTACTGGACGCGTCAAAACCGAATCCCAACTTTTGGGAAACGTTAGTAAGTTCATAGGTAAGATAACTGGGGGGAAGCTTTAGGTCTTCACGAGTGATGGGATTATAGAGGTGAATTTTCCCACTCCTGTATTCGTGTCCTAAACAAACGATTCCGTTGCATGAACCCATTACTAAGAGAGATGGATCGTCGTGAGGGGAGGAAAGAGGCAATGAATGATGGGGTAGTAAATATTCATGTTCTCTTTCCCTGAGGAAGATCGTTGGATAATCTTTGCCGTAGTTATATTTAGCACGCTTTTCAGCCAAGTTCGAGTTTTTCATTATCAAATCACGCCATGCTTTGCAGACGCAACAAAATCTAACCAGTGCAGAGCCTGGTAGCTTTGCCAAGATATCCATTACCATCTCTTCTGGCATATGCATCTCGTCTCCCGGATATATTGATCTCAAGTGAATTGAGGAGATAGAGTATAACAACGTTATTTGACTTTTACTTATATAGTATGAAAATCATCAAATTATAACAACACAGGTATAGGAATGTAAATGGGAATAGGAATAACTACCTCATCACAGCTTCTTTTTCTTAATAGGATTAGGATTAGGAACAGGAACAGGAACGTAAGTATTATATATATATATGTATGTGTGTGAATCCAAATTCTTGGCAAACAACAATTACAGCGAGGAAACATAATTAGGTGGATACCACACACATAAACTAAATGGTAAAATAAACAGATCTAAAACACTAAACAAATGGTTAATCCAATAACTAAACAGATGAATCAATGTGTTGGTATAACTAACTGTAACTTTTTCTTATCAAATCATATTTCATCGTAATTGAATTTAATAAAATGAACCTAATGTGATAAACTAAATTGAACTGAACTTAAATGAATAAAAAGAAATTGAAGAAACAAATTAGTGTATTGTTTGTGAAATTGAATAGATATTACAACCAAATCTAATGGATATATCAACGAAAATTTGGCAATCCAACTGAAACTCAAGAATAAAAAATGAAACTGAATTGAACTACACTTAACTGAATGAACTGAATTTTTAATATAAATTTAAAATCATTAAATTATAATTTTTCTGAGTTGGATTGAATTGAACTGAATTATTAACATATAATTTGTTCAAAAAAATTAAATATATAATGCACTGAACTAAACAATACTGAACTGAAATTAATTGAACTGATAAATATTAAATTAAAACTAAACATAAAATATATATAACTAAACTAAAATATTCAGATAAACGGTATGAAACAAATCCTTAATTAGGACGATGCTGAAGTTGATAATTGATATTGACATGCCTTTAAAGTCTCCTCCTTCCGCAAGAATTACAGTATCTTTTTACGCGACATGTACTAGAGGTCAACTATTCTGATAATTTTTGCACAAAACCTGAAGATATATACTAATGATATATACAAGTAGTTATAGATTGAAATAATATATAATTAATTTCATCAAATTGCGTTTGATTGACATGAAAACCAAACATGGAAACTGAGGTCAACAAACATGTCTACTTAAAATATAATTTGCCTGTAATTTGAACCAGTAATTTGTTAATAAAATATCTTTGCATGATTTGTTCCATTCAAATATTAATTACCTCTAATATTTATATCATCCCTCCTAAAATAGTGCCATTTGCCGTTTTGCATCACAAGAAAGAGAGCATCAAAGCATTTCTGTTAGTTTCCTCCTCGGTTTTGTCGCTCCCTCTCAAAGAAACCTGGAGATTTTTCAGAAGAAGATAATTTAGAGAGAAAAGATGGGAGGATACAGGGCTGATGAAGATTATGATTACCTCTATAAGGTGGTTCTCATCGGAGACTCCGGCGTCGGAAAATCTAATCTCTTATCTCGTTTCACGAAAAATGAATTCAGTCAAGAATCGAAATCCACCATCGGCGTTGAATTCGCCACCCGCAGCATCCAGGTTGATGACAAGATCGTTAAGGCTCAGATTTGGGACACTGCTGGCCAAGAAAGGTACCCGCGCCACACCTTTTACTGTGTGTGTGTATTTTGATTCTAATCTGCTTTAGTTTGCTGGATCATCTTTCTGAAATTTGGTTTTTTTATGATTTCAGAATTTGAGATTTTTTTGTTTATCATCTTGGATATGTGGATCGTTTCCATTAATCTTGGAACATTTTGCATTTAATATCATCCGATATATAAATAAGGTGACGATGATCATATCTGAATTTTGTTTAGGAGACGGTAAAATCAGACCAAATGGTAACGTCTTCATTTTTCTTAATTAGTTTCGAATATTTGTGCAATGCTTGAGTTCTTCACACCTTTAAACACGGGTTGCCGGTGATGGCGGAAGTACTTGAAATCTCGGCCTACCCTCTCATCCGTCCTAGAGTCTGGAATATTATTTTAGAGTCAATGGATTGACTTTTCTGCCCGGAGCTGACGGAAAGTGACATGCTAAACGTTCCTAAAAAAATTTGTAGAACGACCGTCATTTCAGCCTACCTAAATTTTTTCTGGTTCTGCTACTGCGGTTGCTGTTTGACCATTTAGTTATCAACGATGAATAGTCCTAAAACCAGAATGTCCAACGGTAATCCGTCGTAGTCTAGGTGACGGAACTCTTTTACTTTTCTTTTTTCATATTTTTATCAATTTAAATTGGCCAGCAAAAAGGCTTTTGAAAACAATGATTTAATCTGTTTTGCTTTCCCGCTAAAAAAATTATTAAACCACGGTTGATTTTGTTGCGTAATCTAAGATCTCTGTTTCTGCCTGTTTCAGGTACCGTGCAATCACAAGTGCATATTACAGGGGAGCCGTCGGGGCTTTAGTGGTCTACGACGTCACCCGACACGTGACGTTTGAAAACGTCGAGAGATGGCTCAAGGAGCTCCGGGACCACACTGACGTCAACATAGTCATCATGCTGGTCGGAAACAAGGCCGATCTGCGCCACCTACGAGCTGTCCCTACCGGAGATGCAACGGCCTTTGCAGAGAGGGAGAATACCTTCTTCATGGAAACCTCAGCTCTCGAGGCAATGAACGTTGAAAATGCCTTCACAGAAGTGCTGACCCAAATCTACAGGGTCGGGAGCAAGAAGGCTCTTGAGCTCGGGGATGATACCTCCACTGTGCCCAGAGGACAGACCATCAATATCGGGTCGAGAGATGATGTTTCTGCTGTCAAAAAAGGGGGTTGCTGCTCTGGTTAACAGCTGAAGAAATCCATTATGTTCTCGGGATTTCTTTCAGAAGAAGATACTTACTAATACACCAAATTTGTACCATGTTCAAAATGTAACTGACTGTAAACGTATATGCAAGTACGCAACATGCAGGAAATCGGGAGAGATAGGTAGGGGTTTTATCACAAGAAGAACAGGCAATTGTGTAATTCAAATTATTTTCATTACATAGCGAGTACAGTATATTCATTACATCGTTTCAAACACAGTGCAACTTGAGTTTATTCGAAGTTTGAGTTTCTGAGTAACATCTGCAGAAAACGTACTCAATATTACATATTTATCTAGTAGTTTATTCAACCTACAAACACCACTACTAAAAGAGAAATTGGGAAAGAGAGTTTACTGGTTAATCCAATCTTTGAGAACAGAAGACTTGGGCGGTAACCTCCATTCTTCTTCCTCTATCCATCGATTCACATATTTCAGGTGTTATCAACATAATACGCCCAGTTTCTGACAGCAAAGAGGTGAGGAAAAACCAGTCACTGCTTATTATCCACTTCCAACAAGCTATCCCTGCAGTCAGGAATCTGTAAGATATAATACGCTTCCACTCAACACATTGGTATAAGATTCGAATTAAAAGACATCTGCTGTCTAAAATATACCATGATCAAACTGCTCTAGACAAAAAGAGGTTCTGAAACACTACAAATAGCTTGGTTCAACCAACAAAGAACGCGAGCATGTATTTAAGGTTGAGAAATGAGAAAACCAGGGAAGCACGAATCCGAGGACAAGCCACAGCATAAAATATTACCAATGAAACAAGCAAATAATATCTACTTCCAATTTCAGGATATCCCTCGAGACCAGCAATGCAATGATTTAATCCTCAATAGTCAAAACATCATCAATATGACACTTATTGTGTAATTTTAGTAAGTAGTAAACACTAAGAACAGGCCTGTCGACCAAAGTTGAGTTCACAGTTTGCATTAAAATCTGCTCATATATAGGATTTACAACTCGAACTAGTAAAATTCTAGTCTGTCTACACATCAAGAATACCATAGTCCAGAAATTGATTGGTCACAATTACGACATCTTCACTATTTTCAAATTATCTTTACCTTAATCAATTACAGATGGTATAACACTTCTTTACTTGGCACCACTTCAAAAGGCAAAAATGAAAAATCACTAAAAAGTACAATGAAGCTGATCAAGGGTAGCAGCACCTGCATTCTTCTCTAAGACTACCAGTACGTACTTAAGAATTCATATACAAGCATACAAAGGCACGGACAAATAGCATTTAATAATTCAAGGCTCAAAACTGACTTTCAAGAAGCGCAATGCAAGCTCGTAACTAAACTTCATAGGATCCTTGATTGTTAGATTTTCCATGTCTTCACTAAGTTGAACCAGAAAGCATCACTAATCAACACGCTCTGCTATGCTTAATAGAAAGACCTCCAAAAAAACTATTCTTTGAGAATCCAACAGACCAACACTATTCGAATATAGGGTCGTCGTGTTCTCATATTCAATCAATCTAAAGTTAGCAAAAAATCATCAAAAATCAATGAAACAGGTCAACAGAAGATTAAAAAAAGTACCCAACTGGATTGTGTCAGCCCTTCTTAGACTCATCATCATCATCTCGTTTGAAGGAAGGGAGAGGATTAGAGCCCTTGATGACCCATCCGAGAGCGAAGAAAGAAACGCCGGCGAGAATAGCAGTGCCCCAAGCGTGAGCGTACCATCTACTGTACTGCCTGGTTGCGTACCTCCACTGTTCCCGGAGAGTGGCGGAGTCCGGGATCGACGTCTCGGGTCGGTTCGGGTAGCTTGACCCGACTGGAATTTTGTGGGAAGATGTAGGAGTTTTATCGGTGGTGGTGGCCGTGGGCTTGGGGGCCGGAGTATCCTGGTGCTCCGACATGGTGTGATGACGGAAAGTTTGCTAATCAGAAATACTTAGCTTGTGCGCAGGCATTTCACACTAGTTTGATTCTTGGATAAACACAAATGATGGCAAAGTGGTGATATTTGACAAAAATAATAAGAATTTTGATTTTAAAATGTAAGAATCTTTGAGGGATTATTTTAACTTTTCCGTTTGGTTTAATTTAATTTAATTTGAATGAAACGTGATATGTGGTCTCCTTCAATTTAAATATATTAATTTTTATATCAATCAGTTTAATCCTTTAGGGAACTAGAGAGTTATTGTTCCGGTCAATAAATAATAAATTAATAAAAATTATTAAGAGGATTAAATTACGTAGTTTTGACTAAAACCGTCACATAACCACCGCAAGTTCACCATATTCCGGCGCCTACTATTTTTATATATATCTTTTTTATTTCTTTTAATAATGTAAATGATGGTATCAGTGAGTTCTTAGTTTAGAAAGGTAATTTTCTGTGTGAATCTGAGTGAACTTAAGAAAAGATTGTAGAGGACTTATATAAATATATGTTAATTAATAATATTACATTACCTTCAATGCTATGAATTAAATAATTAATTAGGTATCATAATTAACAATAATATTTGTATTCTAAGATTGATGAATAGGGAATAAATAGAGCACCCTATTCAAACAAATATATTATTCCCTATAAATAAGTTATTTTTCTATATATGATAAAACCAAACTCATTAATTATGAATCTGTATATGATTACAAGTTAATTTTTTATATGAATAACTTCCGGATGTAAAATTTTTATTTTCAAAGGGTTTGATGTTAGGTAAGGAGAGAGAAAAATATTTTGAACGTTTATGCTATTTTTAACGTTATGAATATTTTTAACGTTTTTTTTAATTTACCTTTAATTAAAGGTTTATGGATACCTTGTTTCCTTTAAGAAAAGGGAACTTTGGTAAAGTTTTATATTCACATTCAATAAAGTATATTTCATTGCAATTCTTTTTCAGGCCATTTATACGCAGTCCGTATTTTTTTCAAATAATCATATATACAATGATTATAATATATAACTGAATTGCAAATGTATGCAATAGAATTAGTATATATAATGCATATGTCTGACATACATAATTATTGACCATATCATATATATCGAAGGCGTATTTTTATTTTGGACTGCAAAATAAGCAAAATACGGACTGCGTATAGCATGCCCCTTCTTTTTCCTTGTTTTTAAAAATATTGGGTAATAAAATCCCTCTCATTTCCCCCTCCATGAGAGTTGATATTTCATTGCAATTCATAGTGTACCTAATAAAAAATAAATTTAATCATTATTTAATTGCAATTTTCTCAATTCATTCACGTGTAGCAATGCCCAAAAAACAAAGTATGAAAATAAATAATTCAAAATACAAAGTACAAATTTAAAGGCATAAATTTTAAATTATAAGTTATAAAAACTTTTCTACAAGATTACAAAAGTTGGATGTTCATTACACCAACAATCCTTTATCCAATTTAATTTACTATTCAAATTCATTATTTAACGAAGAGTTGAGTTTTAATAAAATATCAAAACATTTATAAATTTTTAATTTAAAAATACAATTCGAAAGTGTGTCAATCATACCGCACAATGTGCGGTCAAAATACGCTAGTAAATTGAAGAGTTTTTCAACTCATTTCAGCTAAGAAAGCGTGTAAACGAGGGAAGAACAGATGAATCACAAATTTATGGATTATATTTCGCACTAATTCGAAGAAAGAAGTAACTGTGGACTCAAAATTGATCTATGAAATGGAAAAAAAAATCCCTCAACAGTCAGTTAGCCACATCATAATTCTCTTGCAGTTCATAAAGCCAGATACATCAAACTAAGTTCGCAATCTTGTAAATATTTGCTATCAAAAATGGTAAAATATCCCAATTTAACAACATGCTTCTGAAAATATTGAGTACTATAAGTTAACAATTAGTTCAAATATACAAGTAATAATAACTGACTGCAACAGAAAAATAAAAATAATCAGCAAGGTTCTCAGACTGAATCACCAACTTTCTCCTCTTCATGTTTTTTTGAAGTATCTGCTCTTTGTTGTCTTAAACCAAGCGCTCTTCAAGATTAACAAAGATAGTCATCTTGACTGTTTCAGAATAATAATATCACCAAACACGTGAATTTTGTGGTTTAACACCAAGTTTCAGTTCAAGAAGTTGCAGTACTAAAATAGTACCAAAACGGGTCTCTTCAGCTATAATGGAGCAGTATTTAACAAGATAAGGTGTAGAAACACATAATAGTTGTAAAATATGGATATTATATGCACAACTGAATGGCTTAATCAAATCAATTGAACTTTGATACATGCCATTGGAAAGCTTGCAAGAAAAATGCGATGATGGAAACGATGGGAGGATGATTACTAGGCATTTCTCTTGAGCTGATTTCTTACTAATTTGAACTATTGAACTAAAGTGAAAATTAATGTATTGAAAATCGAATTGACACTTCTGAACTTAAGATATATTCATTAACTTACAATCTTACTAAACTGAACTAAAATTCAAATAAGAGATCAAGATAACATGTCCTTCTCACAAAAGACACTTATGTATTGTACTAAAGGTCAAAAAGAGATGTTACATATTTTTTGGTCCATAATGAAGTGAAGTTTCCATTAGTTTTTGGTGCTGTTAATTTTTTAAAATAGATCCAAGTAGTAACCATCAATAACAAAAGTCTTACATGATTACAACATTTTATATTCATGATCAAGAATGTAGGCGATGCAGTGACAAAGAGAAATAATTGAGTTATTCACCTGCAGCAATACTAAAATATATACAAAAGACAGAAACATTACTCACAGTGTAAGATTGCATTTTAGAACATAGCAAGGAAGGATAGAATTTGGCTTCATGATTTCCGCTAACAGAAGAATTCATAACTCAAAAATCTAGGAACGGTTTAAAACCTTGGATATGAGTTACAGAATATGGGACGTGCTAAACACATATATGAAACACAGTTTGCCATTTCTAGTGACATGTTGAGACAATCCTAAACATTAATTCAAACAATTTAAAGGGATGTAGGTGGGCTCGAACCACCATCTCTCTCAAATAAACTTGAATTTCAGCGTCCTATCAAATTTGAGCGTATGGACCCATCCAAATTAAACACAATATGTCAGCAAGGCTTGGAAAGTTTATACTCCATATCACAATAGCCATTTGAAATTTAAGCTGCAATAAAATCTAGATATATTTTTAAGGAAACCTATAAACATCAACGATTAGTTTTCTTACATAATAAACCTGTCAAGGGAATATAATAAAGGGAACATTTCTATTAAGGGCGTGGGAACATTCAAAATTATCAGAAAGGGCGTAACTATTTAATATTTATCATAAAGGGCACACTACTACAAACCAACCGCAACAAAGGCGGTTGGTCGTGAAGGTAGGAAGGCGGAAGCCTTCCGCCTTCTATGGATGTGCCGGAAACAATTTCCGGCTTAAAGGCGGTTCAACTTCCGCCGTTAACAGATTCTGGTTACACGGCGTTTTATACACCGTGTAATGTATTTTTTTTCCGCCTTTCATTTTTCTTACGATTTCGTAAGCAAGCATCGCCACTCAAATGATACAATTTATTAATAAGTGACACGATCTCGTAAGCGGCATCGCCACTCACATGATAATGTAGATGTAGGTGTTACGATACCGTAAGCTCTCTGAAGATACCAGTAGCAAAAGTTACATCGGCAGATGTCACGATTTCGTAAGACAAATATTGTCAGGTTGTTACGATCTCGCTTGTTTGGCGGGTTTATGATTTTATTGTAAACAAACGTTAATGGTTACGAAATCGTTACTCTGCAAGCTTGTTTTTCTTTTTTATTTCTAGATATTATTAAATAATAGGATCGATTTAGGGTTTAGGGTTACGATCTCGCAACACTATATATCAACTACACGTGTAGCGATCTCGTAACAAAAACCGGAAAAAATGGAACGACACCGTTTCATGAATGTTTTGGTGCATGATGTGCACTAGGTTACGAACTCGTTTGCATTTTCGTTGCCATTGGCGGCTTGTGTTACGATAGCGTTAGTATTCAGAAATGTGAGGCAGTGCCTAAGTGGGCGATCTTGTTACGATCTCGTTTGTGCATAAATTTTATTTATTTTCACAATATTTTGTGGTTGCTTTATTCGGCAATGGTAGCGAACTCGTAAGTACAATCTCAAGTGTTTGCGTTTCAGTTACTATTCCGTAAGTATAATCTTATGTGTTTGCGTTTTAAGTTACGATACCGTAAGTGCGTTTCGTCAACCAGTGCAATGGTCTATTTCTGATTTAATACACCAAAACTAAAATATAATATGAATTGAAATGCGACCAAACCACCATTTGAAACCCACATGACATGTCCAATCACAAAATCGCATCCGGCGTTGAAATTTAATGACATCATTGTACAAGGAAAGATGGTTAATACTAAAGCTATGCATTGCCTAATAATGTATAACAAGTCTATTAGCATGTCACGATGCAGCGGGGGGAGGAGGAGGCCTATGAGGTCTGGAGATGTACCTGATTCTTATGTAGATCAAATGTTTGGCAAAATTGTTTCTCTCAACCTCCATCTCTCTAGTGGTGTATGGAGAATGATCTTTGCTGAACATCTACGAATGCAACAAATAATGACTTGTGAGTTATTGAATTGCATTACGAAGTACACATAGAACAATGGTGATAAATCTTACACTTGGAACATCAAGATTATCTTCTGTAAGGCATTGAACACATGCGTGAGCAAACATCATGACGTAGTATCCACACTCCCAATTTGATTGTTGACGGCGAAACTAGGTAGATGAAATGGTGAATGTCAAAAACACAACATATATAATAAGAAGGTTACTTACATTGAATTACCTGAATTTGGAAAAGCTCAAATGGTTGGAGTGTGTTGTCATTAACAGAATGCATAGCAACCTCTAACAGATCGGAAAATACGGGTGATGGACCAAAGTGGAGAGGGTCAATCCAGTAGACACGCTTTAAGGACGGGATAATAGCCAAAAAACTCCAATGAGCGCTAGAGAAATATAAAAAGTTAAGATTCACAATATACCACACTAACATTATAGGTACAGTTAAAATAAATACATTTAAAGTGTATTTTAGCTTACTTCTCTAGATATGAGGCTAAGAATATACTCTTGCTCTTGTCACTAACGGCCTTGGTTAGATATTGAAGTCGCATTTTATCTCCTTCTCCACATTGTTGCAAGAAAGATGGGTGCAAGAAGCCGATACAGGTTTTTTTTGCCGCCAAAGCGACGTAATTCATGTACCTTGGAATAGATATGGGAAAGTATTATGGTGTCACATAGTAACATGTATAATGACAAGATATTTAAATTGTAACTTTTTATTTAGAAAATGTCGTACTTACATTTGATGCAAGGTTAGGATGGTGTGTGGAAGTGATTTAAAGTTCCAAAAAAAGGAAAAATCTTCCCATGGAACCATAATTGCATTGATTCTCCAAATACCACTGAAGTAGCAACAAAATAATAGACGGAATTGCGGTCGTGGTGACTCATAGAATCGTGCAAGGTTCTAACGAAACCAGGGAGGGATTTTAAGAAGTTATAATCGTCGTTTGAAATTGGAATTGTAGCAATCGGAAAATTTAGGTCGGTGGCTTGTACGGGTTTCTTTCTTTTTTTGGGAACAAGGGTGGATTTTGCATCAACCACTAACCACTTAGGCCACACAAAGAACATACCCAAACCTTGACCAATAGTTTTGTGCTCTATACTTGCCACAGGCAATAGTGCATCGTTTACCAACACCTCACCTATACTAACCCTAATAAAGCCCTTAGGGATGTTTTCACCATGATTAGCCATCATGGTTTCATAGGAATTTCCATTTGCAACGTGTTTCGGTTGGTCATCATTCCCACTAACAACATATAACTTGCAAGAAGAGTCAACCTAGGTCAATTAGACAAAAACATATTCTTTCACTTGTCAATTCCTAGGAACTAGTATGTTTATAATTGCAAATGAAAATGAATTAGGGACTCTTAAAAGGAACGCACCTTAGTGATGGGTTTTGATTGGTTTACCACACCTTGCTCGTGTAAGGGGTGCGTGGGTGTGTTGTTGTTTTCGTTCCCTACCTCAACATTTTGTTGAACCACATCCTCATGAGGAGGAGAGAGATGGGAGCCCCTAGAAGAAGGCTTCCCCGAGGGTTGTGGTTCAACAAAATTATCGGGAATGGGGAAATTAACAAACCTACACACGTCAGCTATCCAAGATTTCATCTTCTTCATCTCTTGCTTAGATTGTTTAGCTTCATTCAGCGCTACTTGAAGTTTAGAGGGCTTAGGGTCTTTACTACGCTTGATACCGAATGCCTCGATTTGACTCGCATAGCCTCCAACTCCCTTGGCTCTCCCGGGATGTTCTTTTTTTTTTCAAAACTTTGTTTAACACATCGTTTTTACCCACGGGAATGAACAACCCTTCTTGAACTTCACGCTCTACGTCGTCCTAATAAAATAGTTAAGAATTCTCGTTCATGATGTATGAACATTGTAAATGAAACAAGAGTTGAAAACTAACCACGTTGTCGGCAATTTTTTTTGCCTCGGTACTAGAGAATTTTCCATCCTTCTTGATTCGACCCAAAACGAATAATTGTTGCCTCTTGTATGTTGTAGGGTCATCGGCCACTACTTGTTTCATTGCCTCTTCCTCATCCATTCCCCCATCTACAAGCGCCTTCACTTCATCTAATCTTTTATTCTTCGATTTTTTTTTGCAACCCCAATATAGCCACTACGACCACCGGTATAGGGCATTGTGTTGAAAGACGCAGCCGTTCTTTTTGTAAGACCAACACCCTTTGAATGTGGTAGTACACATGTTAATTCGTAGTCACAATTTAATATTTATGAAATAATATGTAGGATTCATTTAATTTCAATATCAAATGAAAAATAAACTAACCTTAGCATCATTCTCTAACCATCGTTTCTTGAATATGTCCCAAGTTTTTTTAACGATGGGATTGTACCGATCCATGGGGTTTTGACCATATCTCTTGCAACCTACTCTTAGGTAATCCCTTGCTAGGGTGTATTTGTGTTCCCGGTGAGCCTTAGATACGATTTGGAAAGCCTTCTTCTTGACTTGTTCCAAATCGCGAGCTTCAATTACAAATGGCCGCTACACATTAAACATGTAAGTCATATTAGCTCAGTAAAAGGTCAATGAATGTCAAAAATTAAGTATAGAACCAATTGGTAATTAAAATGGTGAATAACAATCTAACCCTGCACTCTTTCCAAATATCTTTTTTAATGTCGGGGTGTAGAAGCCTCCAATCCTCGGTTATTAATGGTACTTGTCTTTTCCATTTTTCCGCACCAACTTGACCATCGAGCGGCATCATCATCGGGCGCGACCCCAACTTCCCAAGTCATTAAATTTGACATGCGTTAGAATCTTGTTATCAATCCTAATTTCTATTTCCCGACAATGCGTTCTTAATTGTTCTTCCATACAAGTGCGCCTAACACTCTTCTTCCTACTTACTTTATTAGAGCCGGCTTTTGACATATTATCATCGCTAATTGGGGACGAGGAAGATGATGTGGGGCTATCCATAACTCTAAACCTAAGGTACGTAGAAAGTCAAATTTGTTCTCATAAATTTATTGTATAGTCACATGCACGTTAGGACCTAATTTCATGTAGTTTAGTAACACTTATAACCTAGGTTGAACATTTATCCCTAATAATAGGATGTATAATGGAAAAAAATTGAAAATGACTAGAAAATTGCTTACCTTTGCAAGAGAAGTTTGGAATGAGGTACAAGATGATGTTGTGATGTGTATGACTATAAACCTAGTTTGTCTCACTCGTACCCACGGGAAACATGTAGAGAGTTTGACAATAATGCTCTATACCATGTGTTTTTTGTCGTTTTGCATTAATTGCAAGCAACTCAAACCTTATGAATGGGTTCATATGGTCAATTTCATGGGTTTAGGGTATGGATTCAACCTCGTGATGGAAGGTGGAAGTGGATTGAATAATGGAGTTGAGAAGTATGCAAATTAGTCCAAGAACAAGAGAAATATGAGTTTTTTGGAGGTGAACCCGCAAATATCAAATAGGGATAAGATGTAGTATTTGTGGTCCAATTTTGAGTTGACTTAACGTTCATTTAAGGTTACGATATCGTAACTAAGCATATTTTCAACATTTGGAGGTTACGATATCGTAACTGGTTCCGTCAATGACATAAATAAAGAATTGCTTATATAGTAGCGATATCGGAAGTTCATGATTAAGTTTTTCCCACTATTTGAAAACCCAAAACCCGTGATGAACAAACACGATCATGTAACACATACGGTATTTATAAAGTTTATACATTATTTTGTAATTCTTTCATGAATGTAGACAGTTATTGCTTATAATTCTAAGATATGTTTCTAGATAAATGATGTTAGATTACCATAAAATAAGAAAAATAGTATACAAATTTATATGATAGACAATTTGGTTTGGATTCACACATTCAAGCAGTGAACCTAATTATTTAGTCTACACAAATGATTTGAATTACAAACGATGATGACAAATAGAAAAAGAGTTCTTGGCGAACCCCATAGAAAACCCTAAACCCACATGACCCATGTTTCATTGGTTGATTTTGAAAGTCTGAATCTCGTGAATTACAAACCATATACTGTAACATAAATGATATGACATTATACATTTATTGAATGTTCTGACGATACATCTCGAAAGTTGCACACAAGATTGTGATCAGTGTTGGCAATTGGTAAACGTTGACTACCACTCCTTATTATTTTGAGCTAAATTCAATGTAGATGCAGTGTAGATTTGATGAAATTTGTGAATTTAGTTTATTTTCTTTTTATACGATAAGTAGAAAATGAAATGATATAAAATTTACTTACATGATATATATAGTTATTACTTTCGGCATTTGAACCCGTGTGTTTCATCATGATAGACTTTATTCTTCGTTTGAAAATATGTCAAACTTATTTTTAATAGTCACAAAGAATTACAAACGATGATGACAAATAGCAAAAGAGTTCTTGACGAAACCCATAGAAAACCCTAAACCCACAGGACCCATGTTTCATTGGTTGATTTTGAAAGTCCGAATCTCTTCAATTACACACCATATACTGTAATAGAAATGATATGACATTATACATTTATTAAATGTTCTGACGATACATCTCGAAAGTTGCACACAAGATTGTGATCAGTGTTGGTAATTGGTAAACGTTGACTACCACTCCTTATTATTTTAAGCTAAATTCAATGTAGATGCAGTGTAGATTTGATGAAATTTGTGAATTTAGTTTATTTTCCTTTTATACGATAAGTAGAAAATGAAATGATATAAAATTTACTTACATGATATATATAGTTATTACTTTCGGCATTTGAACATGTGTGTTTCATCATGATAGACTTGATTCTTCGTTCGAAAAGATTTAAAGCTTATTTTTAATAGTCACAATTTATTTGTAATACTTAAATGAAGTGAATTAAAATTGTTTCTTGATCATGTTTAGTAAGTTTATGCATTTCTTGACCCTTTACATAGAAGAACTAACGATATCGTAACTCAGCCCTCAACCCATAAAACCATAAACCCACGCCAACCCTAAACCCAGCAAGCCCTAGACCCCCAAACCCTCTTTGAATAATTGATTGTTGGCGTGAGTAGTTACGATATCGCAAGTAGAAAATGTATGTTAAAAAACGGGGTGGGCTTGGGCTGGCTTGGGTTGGGCCTTGGTCGTTAGTATTATAATTGTTCAGTGGACTATGGCCCAATGTATGCATGTATGATAATGTGTGTTTCATGGTCAATTTGCTCGGGTCGGAGACTTATCGAGCTCTTTTTAAACCTACACACGTAAATACTGTCAATCTTGACCTGCTGTGCCGATGTGGGATAACAATTGCTAGTCCAGTAGCGATCTCGTAAGTTAAAATCGCTAAACTTTAAAAGATTTATCTGTTACGATATCGTGACTAGTATTTCGCTGCTTTCTACTTCAGTTGAAACGTTAAGTAAGCTGCGAGATCGTAACAAATAAGAACCACTTATTTTATATGCTACAGAACAGGTTACGATATCGTAAGTAGGATGGGTATTTATAAAAAAAAACGGGCTAGGAGAAATAGAAATTTCCCCCAAACTAAAAACCTAATTTGCAGCAAATCCCAAACGCCCCAACCTCCGTTCAATCAATCCGACCAGCCCACCCATTTCAATGGCACCAGTCGGAAGAGGTCGTGGTCAGGGCAGAGGGCGCGGTCGGTCCGGTGCAGTAGGGCAGCGGGCAGTTCAGGCGTCGCCAGTGCAGCCACCGTCATCTCCACCAGTAGCCAACGCTGCAGCTGGCGCTGAGGTACCGGAGATACCACCTTTCTTCAACGACGCTGCTAAGGCAAGGTATGAAACCTTACGAACTCGAAAGATTATAAATAGTAGGGTTTTGACTCAAATGATATGGGCAGCTTGAAACTGGATTATGTTTTAGAGTATTTTAGGAAACAACATCTAGAAAAATTGTTAGCCCTGCCTGAGTCTATTTATGTGGATGAGTTGCTACAGTTCTATGCGAATTTAGGGTTGGAAGAGGGGGTGGATGAAATTACTACGGTTGTGAGAGGGGTGAAGTTCACTGTTGATAAGTTCTTGATAAATGAGGTATTAGGGTGTCCTTACACCGATAGAACCCACCTAAGACCAACCAACAAGAAAGGCCCTTATGAGGTTTACTACGAGCAGAAGATGCCCAGTAAAACTCCTAAACAACCAATTGATCTAGTTGAGCTGGGTAGAAAGATGTTTCATCAAAGGTCTAAGAAAGTCGGAACAGTTAGGAAATACCCGACACATCTCTTGACTGAGGAGCAGAGATTGGTTTTCGAGTTTATATGTCAGAATGTCCTTCCATCGAAGGGGCATACTTGTGAGCCAACGGTCGCCACCCTTAGTTTATTCTACTATACCATTGAAGGGTATAAGATTAACCCCGGTTACACCATTATGAGATACATGATGAGGCAAGCTCGACACAAGAGCTCTGCGATACCATATGGTGGTTTGGTGACTGCAATCCTCCGGAAAGTAGGTGTGATACCTCAGGGACAACCCTTGCCCCGACTTCGCTATACCAAAAAGTGGTTGACACGCAAGCGACTGCAGTTGAAAGAGAATGGTAAGTACGAGAAGAAGCCAGATGGCATGGAAACATCTAGGAGAGCCAGAGGCGGTGCCGAGTGCACAGGTAAAATGAGTTGTATACGTTGTGTTTTATGATTTTATTTTTTGAAATTTCTAACCTTTAACAATTACTTACTTGATTTGGGTATATGGGTCTTCAGAAGCTGTGATAGGTAGTCGAGCAAGGCTCCTTGTTCAACTTAAAGCGTTGGTCGATGAACTCGGGGAGGTGAAGTCAGCTTGCGCTGGTAATAGTGATGCACTAATGACAATGCTGGAGACGGGGGATATTGAAATGGATCTAAGTGATGAGGAAAACATCCCAGATTTCACTGTCAAACCAATCCAGAAGCAGGCTTCGGTGGCAGAAACTTCTAGCGCGGCAGAGAAGAGAGGAGACGATGGTGCCTCCGGTGCAGATGGTGAAGAAGATGATGCAGATGATGAAGACGATGTGAATGATGACAGTGATGATGATGATGATGATGGCGATTCTGTTGACGATGATGATGATGGAGATGAAGCCAATTGCAGCGGAGGTGAGTCATCTGAAGAGGATCTGAATGAGGCTGAAAGATACTCGTTCACGCAGAAGAAAATTGCTATAGCAGAGGAACCCGACGAGGTTGAGACCAAGACTTCAAAGGGGAAGAAACAAAGATTGGCGCCGACCGAGTCACCAGCTAACATCACAAACGATGAACTTCATAGAGTTTTGTTGGAGGGCTTAGAGTAGTGATGTTGGTTGTTTCATATCATAACAAAAACAAGAATCGATGTGTAATATGAATATCTTCTTTTGTGACTTATTCAGTATGGTATTGGCATGCAGCCATGGTAATTTTCAAGCAATGATATAATGTGTAGTTCATAATCTTGATTGAACTTGTTTTTTTTTCATTTTTACTCAGTTACTTACGAAATCGTAAGATATGTGCATTCAGATACTTGTTAGTTGCGATATCGCTACCACTAAAATTAGTCCAACAGAGTATTTTGTTGAGAGTTCACTAACGATATGCATCCTGATGTAAATAGGTTATGATTTCGTAAGTCACCTTTTTTATGGGACAGAGCCTAGCTTGGCGGAAATTATTACGATGTCGCCAGCTGGTCATTTAGTAGTAGTAAACGACGTCGCTTTATTTGAAAATAAATTTTGGTGCTCACCAAAATGGAAGTATTAGTGGTCTAGCTTACGAAATCGTAACACATTTACTAATGTTACGAGATCGTAACCAGTCAGACTTGATGGACAGAGACTTCTTTGGCGGCATCTCCAGCGAAATCGTAACACGTTTGCTAATGTTACGATATCTTAAACAATCAGAATTGATGGACAGAGACTTCTTTGGCGGTATGTCTAGCGATATCGCAGGGTAATATACAAAGCATTTAAGAAGTTGCTATTAAGTTACGAGATCGCTAGGTAATGTAGTATATAAGTAAAAGTCAACCTTTACAGGTATTCAATCGCGAAAAAATAGATCCTCAAATTCCCAATCAAAAAAACCTAGGTTTTCAACACACAATCAATCAAATGGCCAGGTCTAAGCTCCCCGTTTCCAATCCCAACCAGGCAACGACGGAATCCCAAGCAGCTACCAGTGTTCAGGCGCCTCCCCGTGCAACGGCCGCTCCACGAGGTACCAAACGACCTAGGCCTGCTTCAAGTTCATCGAGTCACGATTATGACTCAAAAATGTTTGTAAGTCCTCAAGCCCACGATAAGTATGATAGGTACATGAAAAATAAGGAGTTGTTGGATTGCTATGTTCTTGATTTCAGCATGATAGATCAATTAGGGTTGAAAAGGGTGATGAAAAGAGTTGAAAAATGTGGCTTGCATGAACTGTTTGGGCTAAATTATGCGGCGTATAAGGATGAAACGAGTCAATTTTACGCCAATTTTCATGAGTTGGTAGAGGAAGAGAAGAAAACAGGTCTTTTTTACACTAGGGTGGGTAGGAAAGACTTTGAGATAGGATCAGAAATATTCAATGAGGTGTTGGGTGTCAAGTATGTAACTGTGGATGATGATGGGGAAAAACATGAAGCAGATGCTCCCGAAGGATTTTACACGGATGGGGGTTGGCCGGAAAATGATGATGAACTGACTAAAGCTAAGTTGCTTGAACTAGCTGCAAAATATTTTGGCCGAAATGAATCTGAACTTGGAACGGCTAGGCAGTACAAGCTCGATCACTTAAGTTGTGAGGACCGAATTTTGTACGAGTTTGTTGCTAGGACGATTACCCCAAAGGGTGGCTACATAACCAAGCTCAACTTCACAATGATTTCGATGTTTTATTGTCTAATGATGGGAAGGCTCTCAAACCCCGGCCATGTGATTTTTCATCACATGAAAGAAAGTGTGGTGGAGAATGGGAGGCATTGCAAGAAGTTTCCGTACGGGAATTTCATCACCTTCTTCCTAACCCAAAAAAACAAGAAATTCAAGTTCTCCGGTGAGCCACTGGAGTGTATATTCTATACCTTAGAATATTTTATGAGGAACGGGAAGTGTGAGCTGGAATCTGGAAGATGGAAGCTAGTGTCCAATGCAGATAAGCAACACATACTCGAGGATGAGGTCCGGGACGACGTATAGGGTACATTTTGTTTTATACATGTTCTGTTCGATTTTTTTCCCCACTTTAGTGACTCAGTTTCTAATATTTTGTTTCACAGAGGTGCCTGTCGATTTGTTCTACAAGGGACTTGAAGACACTGTCGAACTCGTGCGCCAAGATATTGGTCGGGTGAAGCAGCAGGCGTGGTGGACCGCACACTTCATACGGGTCATCCAGAGAGCACAAGCTAGGAACAAGGCAAAGGTTGATACAGCATTCGCGCAACAATCACCTCCAAGTCGACGTCCACACCCCCAGCATCACCAGAACATGAATAGAATATGTTTTAGAAACATGTTTTCTTTTGTTTTAGTTTTGGAATTTGATACCAACAATCTGATGTATTAACTTAAATTCATTAGTTAAGCAAATGATGTCTTTTGAGCCGGTTCATTATATTCAGCGTGCAAATAACAACAAAATGTTCTCTAAAATTAGCGCGAATTGAATCAAACCTGAAAGTTTGGGTAAATGTACTAGCTGCTTGTTGCTACAAAATGATATTTCTACTTATACACAAAATGATATAGTTACGAGATCGCAACCATTAAAGGCATCTTAGCGGAGGTACCTACGATCTCGTTGCATAACCAAACTGTTAGGCAGTGCCAAATTAGGCGACAATGCTTACGATTTCGCTTACAGTCAATATACTGCTGGCGGAATATGTTACGATCTCGCATAGTCACTATTTCTATACAAAATTATTACTGACATACTTACGTGATCGTAACCATGTGTTCATGACAACAAAACAAAATCTTACCAATTGATGTGTGCCAGCAAATTTACATGCGCTATCGTGACAGATACCGCTATTTAATAAAATTATGTTACGATCTCGCAACTGTGACACGCTACAAAATCTCATATGCATGATTGTAAGACAACACACCTAATAACCATTACAAGTAACTAAAATAGAAAACATATATAATAGATATGATTGTTGAGCAACTCTAAACTATATCATTTATCCTCGATTACATTTCATGTAACACACTAAATAGACCTAGCCGAAGGCAACTACTTCTTGTTCGACTTCCTTTTCTTCTTTGGATATTTCCTTTTTCTGCCTGAAGTCTTGCCACCAGCAGTGATCCATATTCCTTCTTCGTGATCCATCCTGCTTAACATACTAGCCACTAAATCATCATCCTCTTCCAATGTTTCAAACACTGGGGATGGTATTGCGTCGTGTGTAGTTATGTCCACGTCCTCAACCAAACTATCACCGTGGATGAACTGTTTCTTTCCATCAACTACGATATCTCATCGATGGTCTAAGAATATATACCATTTCTTTAAAAGGATAATCGATATGATTTCAACCATGACGTCCAACGGGTGGATTTTGACTGATGTATCCCTGGTTATCAAACCATAATAGTTATACTACAATTTATGTAGTCAGGGTTATTTTTGTAAATTTTATCCAATTTTACTTGATTTAATGTTTATTCGGCAGCTAGACATACCATAACCATATTAGTTTGTTATTTTTAGTTATGTTACTTTTTGACCTATAAAATATCGTAATTTAAGTTCGACTGATCTCTTCCTTTTGAGATAACTAAAATTAACAACGATCCCAACGGGATTATCTGAATTATTGTTCACCATCATATTCTGCTCAAGGAGTTGGTCAGAAAATTAAGGGTGGTTCTAAACGCAGATCCACTTTACTTCTGCAGGTCCAAATTAAATTTGAAATGACAATAATGTCACTCTTAAATATGTATTATAATTCACGAAAAAATGATTTATAATTTGGGCACGCGTTAAATCATTACATAGACGGGTTTATGCATTCAAGATTAGGGTTTTAGAATTATATTTGTAAAAGCTAATAAATGAATAAAGGGTAATTATGATATTTTTCCACTTTTATTGGACATGCAGAATTAAACTGGACCTGCATTTAGCAAAAACCAAAATTAATAGAAAAATGAGAAAAAATATATTTAAGGATGAGATGAAATCAGAAAGTTGAACTCTGATATTTTCTAAATTTAGAAGACTCATATGTCAAAATTATATTAATTTTACACCTAAACCTGCTTTAATTTTTAAGTTACAAAATTTTCTGATGTTTGCATATATACGTGCAGATGAGTGCATGGGTGTGCGTGTTTTGCATGAGCAGAATTTGATCACGTGGGATATTCACCTTAATATAATTGATTAATTTATTCATATTACGCTTTTATTTATTTATTTATTTATTTATTTATTTATTCATGTTAAGCATTAACCGAATAGTGATAAACTTAGAGGAAGATAAATCATCGTGCGATGTACGTGCTACACATGAAATAAAAATGCACGAATCAAACTAAAATGTAATACACTTAAAATGAAAAACGAAAGGAAAAAAAAACAAATCCTCTCACAAGAGTAACTATAAGTTTCATCTCATTTTATTTATTTATTATGAATTATAAAACGACATAGAATATAATCTAATTGATCAATAATTAACGAAAATTGAAACTCTTGAAACTCTCAGCCGCGCGTGCAAAGTGACAATCGAGCGTGCAAAATATAAAGATTTGAAAGTTGGGAGATACGCGCGGCGTACGTACACACACGTATAAAACGGTAAGATATTTTACTTTTCTTACCTTGGTGGTGCTTAATTAGAAAAGGTGTAAAAAAATGACTAAATTTTAAAAAATGACCCTAACATTGGTTGAAATATTAATTTTAGAACCCAACATTCAAAATGGTCGATATTTGGTACCCAACATTCTGAAAATGTCAATTTTAGGACCCAACATTCAAAATGGTCAATATTTGGTACCCGACATTCTGAAAATGTACAATTTTTGGACTTTCGTTAAATTTACCTGTTAGATTTATTCATTTCAAGGGCATTTTTGTAATTTTCAATAGAATATCCAGGAGTACATCAATGTCCAAAATGTCCACCACCAATGGCGCATCTTATAGTCAAACGAGACCTGAATTCATAGATATGAATTTATGGATCATCTTCGTCTTGATGGACATAATAAAGATGTGGGTAAAAAAATGGTGCTGATGCTAGACTCCAATAGTCAGGCCCGGCCCAAGCAGTGAAGGGAGTGACCTCACTTGCTTCAGGCCCCAAATTTTGGGCTAAAAAAAGGGCCAATTTTTATAAATTTTAAGTGTATTTAGGTAGTATTTGGACTGTTATAAAAAATAATAATTATTCCTAATGAATCAAAAAATAACTAAGAAAAAGGCCCAATTTTACAATCAAATTAAAATATAGGCCTCTTTTTATTTTTGCTTCAAACCCGCAAAATCCTTGGGCCGGCAGTGCCGATAGTGACGAGGAAGTGCGGGCACATGGTTAGCAATGGAATTATAAAGAGAATAACCGAAATGCTATTGGGATTTTTGGGGAAGATGAGATGGGCTGATATTGGTGGATTTATAAATTTTAATCTTTTATTTATTATAAAAATTACAAAAACGTCCTTGAAATTAATAGATGTAACAGGTAAATTTAATGAAAGTTCAAAATTTATACATTTTTAAAATGTTGGGTATTTTGAATATTGGGTCTTAAAATTAACATTTCAACTAATTTTAGGGTCATTTTTTAAAATTTAATATAAAAATAATAATTTGTCTGGACCTTTGAGAACTGGAATATGAACAGCTGAAAATAATTTTCAACTAAAATATTTCTCGCGTTTAAAGTTTAAACACATAATATTGGAGGTTACAATTTTGACAAACTCTTCTGAATTTTAGGTTCAATATTCGAATAAAACATGCAGAAAAAAGTACGTGTGATATCCCTAATACATGAAAAAATTTCTTGTATTCTTTAGTAGATTTGAAACAGAAGTAGGCGGATTTTTTTAAAATAAAAAAAATAATGAATAATAATTCTATAAATTCTCACCCTTTCCTCCCCATCTCAACTAGGATTTTTTTTTACGTGTTAATATTATAAATTAAAGGCCTTATGGTCTTATCAAAGTTCAAATATCATATTTTATCCAAAAAAATTAAAACGTTAAACATATTTATTATAAATTTACAACATATATAATATTTAAAACAAACATATGAAACTGATCTAAGATAACATGTTTAAGAACATCTATATTGGTAGTATGATTAACGAGGATGTTACATCGTCAATTTTGATAAAATGAAATTAAATACGAAGCAACTACAACAAAATACTAAACAATAATTATTTAAACATAATTGATTCATTTTTATACAAACAACAAAAACTAAGCACTAACCAATCACTGTGCGTGCTTGCACAAAATATAATCATAATAAAATTATGATCTTATTCTTGTCAATCAGATATTTCTTCTATCTTATACATCTACAAAATGTTATAAATAGATAGACTTAGCCACCAACAACAATCATCATCCCTTCAAATCATCATCAATCACATAATTAAACTCTAATCATATCATCATCGATCCCCTTTTTGAAGATGCCAAGGGGTCTAGAAAGGGGAAAGTTCTAGCAGCATCAGGCCCAATGCCTTACAATCTGAGAAGATTAGTAGGGAGAGAAAAGAGAGACACTTGAAAGAGTACTATATGGGATGATATAAAGTGTTCTAATTGTTTAGAACCTCTCCACCAGGCTATCTTGCTCACAAATGGTCATGTCTAACTGTTTCGACAACATGTGATTTTCTCAGTCCGTCAGGTTATCATTTGATAAGTTTCATGGTTATCAGCTGTCGCAATATAATTTTCCGACTGATGAGCGCATGCTCTCGTGTACGCTCTACACGGGTCAACCAGAAATTTCTTCTATAGTCTTTTTATTGGCAATTAAGTCCAATTCATTTTGCATAATTAATATACATATTATGATTTTTGATAAAAAATGTTCATAATATTACTGATTATGTTTGAGAGCTAACGTGTGCGTGCTTGCACGTGTAAACAAAATAAAGGTTATTCAATGATTATAGCGATAATACAATAATAAAGCTGAGAAAATTACCTAAATTCGTTAAAGTTGAAATGCCTTATTAATGCACTAAAATTTATTTTCAAGTAAACGCATTATATATTTATACTATTACGTGATATTAATTTAGCTTATAATTTGGAATTAAAAACACATTATTTAAACTAAAATGTATCATAGTTATAGTTAGATGTAATTTAATGTTTGAACTTTTCTTTTGAAAAAAATAGCATTATTGATCGTGTTATTAGTTTCAATTATTATAAGGTTATTTCATTATATTTTAATTTATTGTTTTTCTGCTCTCTATTATGCCATATATGTTCATTAACCTTATCTTAACTTCATTTTCATACAATTTTAAATATTTAGATTTGTTTGGTATGGGTCAATTTTTTGTAACCTTCAACTAACTTTCTTAATTTAATTGAACTCATTAATTTAACTTCAATAAAAAAAACTCAAACTTTTTGAAAATACTAATTTGGGGGACTGCACTTTGTGCAGTTGCAACCCGGCCTAAGAGGGAGAAAAATCATCATTCTGTCGTCATTTGCCTACGCGAGGGACTCAAGAAATTTGCAATTATTTCTTGTTACGCAAATTCATCGTAAGTGAATTGCTGTAATATTCAATAAAAGTTGTAAAATATTGCTAGTACAAATGATAAAAACAGGGAATGATTCAATTTCGATCGAGAAGTCTTGTATGAGCAAGAAGATCTGTTCTTTACATCAAGCAGCTTTCTTGAATACTTTGCTACATGGTCTTGTAAATGTGTTTCAAAAACAGGCTAAAAAATCGAGAAATTACTTAGCAATCAGGTTTGTCATGATCTGGCGAATCCTCGTAACATCCCTATAACCTGAAAATATAAATTCTCACCCATCAATTTAAACAATCAAATGATCTGAGAAACTATTTTTGCTTGAGGTTAAACGCTTTAATGCAACGACTGATGAGTGATGACCTAATTAAAACTCATGTAGTTTCAGTTGGTCCTTACCTCAATAGGAACATCATCGGTGGCCTACCCCTCCAAAGTTAGCAGTTTCTGCAGAGAAGCTGTTGCAGTCTACAATACATGCTTTGCTACCTCCCTGAACTTTGCAGCTTCCAATATGATAACACCTTCATCATTTAATGACACAACTCTTTAGAATTATCTTATCCAAGAAAATACAAGAATCAAATCATTCAAAATAAGAGTTGGTGAAAAACACATCATTTTTCAGAAAACATATATAGGCAATATTGGAAATACCCAATGAACAAGAACTTTTAATTCATATCATTTGAAACAAAAGGGCATTTTATGACGCAAGGTTTGTCATAAAATATCCCATCTTTGTATATAAAAAGAAGCACATCGTCATTAATTCAAGAGACTACTGATCACGTCCCAATGAACTTCTACTAAAATCTTAACTTACAATCCAGAAAAAAAAGAACATATGACATGTCAGAGGGTCATCAAGTCATAAATATTCAGATAAATCCAGCATCCATTATACAAAGATACTATCCAACACAGACTGCTCTTATAATTTAGGACTCACAACTCTCCACTTAAAGATCTCATGTCAGTCACAGACTCACAGTGTGTCTAGGATCAATAAACACACAAGTATCACATTTGTATAAATATCTGAATTCAAAATACCAACAGCCCAAGACTCTGATCATCTGCTATAGTAAGAGCCCTAACTCTATATAAAACTAATTATTTCAGAAATCATAATAAGATGAGCAAAATGCTCTGGAAATCTTCTTCTTATGCTAATTATGATTGTACCAATCTTTTGGAAAAATTTCAAAACTTCACAGCCATATCCATGGAATGCAAGCCCAGAAATCATCACACTATAAGACATTTAAAAATGTAGCAAAAATACAGTGCTCAATCAAGAATCAATTTTTATACTCTATCAATCATCATTCATCAGTTAAAATCAGTTTTCAAGAACAAAATATGCTCAATCAAGAATCAACCTTTATCTCCAGAAAAGCAAGAATTTTAACAAGATCTCATGGAGTCAAGATAAGCAAATTACAATGAAACAATTTCAAAAATAAAACAGGAGGGACAAGAGTAAAAGGCCAAACATTTTCAAGCTTTCACTAAACTGAGGAAACTGAGGAAGATGATGAAGGAAACGAAAAAAAAACAAGGGATTGAAGCCAGAAATCAGACCAAGAAAACAAGTTTTGTGTATGATCTTTCAATAAAGCTGCTTTTGGAGTTCCAAGTTCCAACAAAACTGCACAACCTTTGCAAATAGTACAAGCCTTTCCTCAAGCTTGTCAGATGAAATGATTCTGAGGCACTGAGAATTTTTGAAAGCACAACTGGGCCAATACCTAAAAAAATTACAGCTTCATGTTGGATGATGCATAACAAAAAATCATGGAATGTACAAGCCAAAGTTTAGAATATACACAAGTACAACCAATACAGCAGCAAGATTACATGCATAGGTGGGTAAGATTACAGAACCATATACTTCATCAATTATTCAGTTTGCATGCTTAAAAGACAAAAGGTGTTTCTGTAAGAGTGCCAAATTTCAAACAATAGTATTAGTCCAAACAAATCATATTTCATCAACATACTTGTTCAAACTGCAATGACTACTCAAGCAAAAACCAAATCTTCACCAAATGAACCATTTTAATAACATTCTTTTGGGTACAAGCATACATCAATACTGTTACTACAAATCAATCAAAGCTACACAAGAAAAAAAATTTCCATATGAATTAGTTGTATTTGACCAAATTGTTATGATCAACACAAAATCCAAAATACAACATTATTCAATTTTGTATTTCTTTTATTAGAACACACAAACACTAAACTGTCTCGGGGATCGGAAATACGGGCAGAGCCAACTAATCATACTCAAATATCTAAAAGCCTAAATTCAGGAATCAAACGCTTTCTAATATAACCCCAAAACTATTTATTCAGGAAAAACGCAAACCCAGAACCCCAATAACAGTAATTACAAAACAAATGATGAAACTACTCAAAACCCACAAAATTTCTGAATCTCAATTGCAGCAAAAACAAGATAAAAATCCAATCTTTATTGGGTCACGGAACCATAGAGCGGGAACCAAAGATTGAGCCCAATTGTTGTTCTATTACAAGATTGTTCGGACAAAAATCCAAACCCAAAAAACCGATGACTGGGTTAGAAGGTGGGCACCTTTGATAAATCGGTTCGCTGAAACGGGTAAAGCCGCAAAATATGACCTGGGAAAGACGGAATACCTGGTACCGCCTATTGGCCACCGAATACCGATTCCAATCAGCGAAAGCTCATAGGAGAAGCAGGGAGAAGAAGAAAATTTTGAAGGCGAGAAAACCGGATAATGTACCTAAACAGGCTCATGAAAAGTGAACTCCCTCTTATAGTATATAGTAGATATAATTGACTAACACTCATGCCTGGCAAACATCTCAACTTTTAGCACTCTTCATCGTTAATCATATTTGAGTGTATAAATAGGAACGATTAAGGGTGTGTTTGGTTCGTCAGGTTTTTGAGAGTCTCGTTTTTGTTTTTGGTTTTTGAGAGTCTGGTTTTTGTTTGGGATTTTGAGAGTCTGGTTTTGCAAAATCCTTGTTTGGTTGGGTTGGATTTTGTGAGTATGAAACAAAATATTTGATTGGTTTTTAGGATTTTGCAAATCTGGATTTTGGGAAACTTGGTGAACCAAACAAGATTTTACAAAACTGGACTTAGATAGTCCAAGTTTTGCAAAAACTTGCCCAACCAAACACACCCTAAATTTTAAAAAATGGCACTAACATTGGTTGAAATGTCAATTTTAAAACCCAACATTCAAAATGGTCAATATTTGATACCCAACATTCTGAAAATGTCAATTCTGGGACCCAACATTCAAAATGGTCAATATTTAATACGCAACATTCTGAAAATGTACGAATTTTGGACTTTCTTTGAGCTCACATGTTAGATCTATTAATTTTAGAAGCATTTTTGTAATTTAGCCCGTAGAGAACATATCTTAAGGGAATCTCCAATAGAGCTCCTTAAGTCAACTTTTCTTAATAAGGAGTGCTCCTTATTCATTTTTTACCATTGTGAATTTTTAAGTATAGCACTCCTTATTAGGTAGCTACTCCTTACTTAAGGAGCACTACCTAATTTAATGTGAAGTATTTTGAAGCTTTATTCTTGCTATTATTAATTAATGATGGTTAGAACTTAAAAACCATATATTGTTGAGTTTGCTCCTTATTTAGTTTCTATCAAAAGTGATGATATGAAATTTAAAAAACACTCTTTATTTCCTTACTATTGGAAATGCTCTAAGAACGTTTCTTGAATTCCACATAATCAATTTTGATGAAGCCTTAATAAAAAACAATAGAATGACTTTTGGTATCATGTTAATTTCTTAAGCTCAACATCAATAGTTATTTATTAATAATAAGAATAAGTGTCGCAAAAAGAGAAGTAACGATACTATAAGTGACTAAACATGATTGTTATTTGAAAATAAACAAAAAATGATGTAAAATTAGTGTGGTAAATTAGAGTTTCTCCACTGGTAATAGATGCAAATGCATCTACTTTCTATTTGGATTTATTTCATATCACTTGTTATTAATAATTTAGTTCAAATATATTTTTCATCATAACTAATATACATGTAGTTATTATTTTTTAATAAGCAACAATAATATTATTACTTATTATATGTTTCAGAGGGTGTATGCATTGTACTTGCGGATCAGTACAAGTAGCGTGCGTGTTCGCCAAAATTTGACGTGCGATAAACAAAATTGATTAGTAATTTATCTGTAATAAACAATAGGAAACACAAGCTAGTTCAAAACATAAAAACTCACCCCGTGCAGTGCGCGCGTGCTTGCACGTGAACATAAAATCAAAATTATTTCATTTTCGAAATCGTTTTCAAATCAAACTTTTATAATTGCATAAATAATTACTTATATGCATTACATATTTTTTATTGTTTCTTCTTCTTCTTCAGTGTCCCCCTCTTATTCTTGTTCTCCCCCATTGTCAATTGTGTTTTCATTTCACCGTCCAAATGACATAATTTGACATTATTTAAACGGTTTAAAAGTCACTCTTTCACTATTATTTTTATTCGTAATTGAGTGATGTGATTGCCAAATGATTAATTTTATAATTGGATGAATCAGACATGGAATAAAGACGTACCATATTCATGATAATCATATTTCATATTAATTATTGGATAATATTTTATCGACAAACAAAAAACACGCTTGTATATGAGTTGTCGAACATTTCTTCCCTATTGCTCTTCTCCTTTCATCCCCACTCATGTAAGTCAGCTCCAATCCATCTCTCTGTAATTATATTTTGAGATTCAATATGTAGAAAATTAGGGTTTTTCAGGAAAAAAAAAAACTCGCCTATATAGTTTGAACTTTGAACAATAATGGTGATATGGGCTAAGGCCCATATCCTGGTCCAGTGGATATACTGGCAAAAGAGAAGAAAGGGTTAAGCCTAGCAGTGGTCCTCTCATGACATCAGCTATCTTGGACACACCCGGGGTAAGGACCACTTAGCTTAAAACCCTCTCTGATCCTCTCCATTATAAATAGAGGAGCGACCAACAGTAATAGGTATGTTTTATCAGACTTAAATACTCTCTGTATTTATTCATATTCTCTCTCCTCTGTAAAAAGCCCTACCTTCATCATCACGCCGGAGCGTCTACCCTCGGGAGACCCCGGGGGCTTTGTTTTGCAGGGTTCAGGTGAGAGATTGGCCGCGGGCTAGGATTCCAGCTTTCCCCCGGATCACCTTGTACCGGAGCTGGTATCCCGGAGCTTACAGGAAGCATCAGATGGCACGCCCAGTGGGACCGGCTTCGTCATGCCCCGCGGTAGACCTAAAAAGACGGTGGAAGAACCCTCTTCCAAAGCCAATCAGGCAGAAGGCGGTCCTAAAACTAAAAGGGCCGCGGCTGCCCAGGCGACGCGGAAGGCGGCTGAGGAGAAGGAGCGGGCACGCAAGGAGACCGCCCGCGCGGCCGCTGAGAAGCGCCAAGGGAAGAAGAAGGTGCCGGAGCGTACTCTCAGGGAGATGCAGAAGGAGCATAGGGAGAAGGCCCGGCAAGAAAAGGAAAGGCAGGACCAGGAGACGTTCGGAGAAGGCGGTGAATCCGAACCGGAGTATTTCGATTCCGGAGAAGAAGACCCGGAGCGCCGAGACCCGGAGACGATTCATACCAATGCGGAGGAATTTGGGGAGTTTCGGGCATGGAAGGCAGCTAAGGCAGCAGCACCCAACAAGGTGCCCGAAGTAGTGGACATGGAGAAGAATGGGAGAGGTGGTCCTGGATATCAGCAGATGCCCCCGGGTCAGCAGATGCCTCCAGGGCAGCAGATGCCTCTCGTTCAGCAGATGTTTCCAGGGCAGCAGCAGTACCCGGATCAGCAGTTTCCAGGAGGTCTGAACCCGCAGGCACAACCATTTTATGGTGGATACAACACCCCGTTTAACAACGGGTCCATTGAAGATCGTTTGACGAGGCTTATTGGTAGGCGGGGCATGATTCCTCATTCCCCGTGGGTTCCAGAGGTGTTGAACTATAAGTGGCCGGTGGGCACTAACGCGCCTGATGGGGTTCCGACGTACAACGGGAACGGGGATCCAGAGGAGTTTGTTCACACCTACCTCAGTGTCATGGGGGCCCGGGACATTGAGGAGCCGTTGCAGTGCAAGTTGTTGCCTTCTTACCTCCGGGGCAACTGCTTGAGTTGGTTCAAAAGCCTTCCGCAGGGCTCATAGAAGACTTTCTGGGACTTTGCCACGGTCCTGGTCCACTATGCAGCAATGAAAACCAACTTTGTCAACCTGGCCACGGTCTTGGCCATGCGGCAGCTGGAGACGGAGTCTACTTGGCAATATTATGTCCGGTATATTGCTGAGTCCATGAAGGTCCAGGATAGGCACTTGCATGAGAAGGCCCTGATTGGAAACTTTGTCAATGGGCTGAGAGACGAGATGTTCTACATTGAGTTGATGAAGAACATGCCAGGAACTTTCTACCATCTCCAGTTGACAGTTGAGATGCATTGCACTGTGCATGAAGCTAACCACACTCGGATGAACACAGTCGGTTTCTTTGAGCAGCGGGTGATTACGGCCACAGCGACCCAAGCAACTACACTCCGGGCCGCTCCTCACCAGGGGCCCCGCCCGGAGGCAGCAAGACGCCCCCCGGCCCAGGGGGCAGCACCTGCGCCGGGAGGACAGACGTTAGTGGTCAGGCCAACATATACTCCACTCTCCAAGACCAAAACGGAGATTTTGGCCATTCACCGGGGCCTTTTCACGGATCCCCCAGTTATACAAGGGGTCCCGGCCCCGGCAAATGCCCAGAAATGGTGTGAGTTCCACAAGTCTTATGGTCACACGACAGAAGGCTGCCGTGTCTTGCGGACGGATATTCAGAAGTTGGTGGAGCGGGGTCAGCTTCGGGACTGTGTAGCAGGTGAAGCACACCCGGCGGCTGCCCCGGCAGGTCAAGGAAGGAAACGTAACTGGAGGAACAACCGAGGCCAGGGCCAGGGTGGCAACCGCCCCGCGGAAACCAACGTTGCTCCTAACCCCACCCCACAAGCACCCAGACCAGGAGTTCCAGGACCCGGAGCACCTCGGATGATAAACGTGATCAACGGGATAGTGGGGGATGGAGCACAAACCCTGTCGGCGGTAAAGGCCAAGAGTAGATATGTCCCCCCGGGGGAGATCCAGGGAAAAAGGTTTAAACATGATGAGACAATCACGTTCTCAGAAAAGGATGCAGTTCCGGCCCAAGTACCTCACTCGGACCCGATGGTGATCTCAGCTGAAGTAGAAGGGGTGGTGATAAAGCGAGTCTTTGTGGACGATGGGAGCAGTGTAGAAGTTATGTTTGCTGATTGCTTCGATCAATTGAACATTGGTCGACAGAATTTGAAGCCATGTTTGTCCCCGTTGTCAGGCTTTACGGGGCGCACAGTTCACCCGCTGGGTGTCATAGCGCTACGGGTGACCCTTGTTGATCATCTGGATATTAACAAGAGGTGCACTGTCCTATGTAACTTCGCGGTCATCAACGCCTCTTCCCCGTACAACATGATCATAGGTCGCCCCTGGTTGACGCAGGCCCGGGCGATATGTTCGCCCTACCATCTAACCATGAAGTTCCCAACGGACCAAGGAATTGCATCGGTCATTGGCAATCAAACGACCGCCCGCAGCTGCATGCTCACCGCAATGAAGGAAGCCAAGAATGGAGGATCAGAAAGAACGGTGGGAGCCGGGGAGTGTTCTGGGAAGGATAGCACGGTGGGAGCCGTGCATGGTGACCCGGCCTCTTTTGAAGTGGAGGACATGGAAGTGGGATCCCGGGGGAGGGTGAGTATCGGAAAGCACCTCCCGGAGAGGGTGAAGGACGAGCTCCGAAAGCTGTTAAAGGAATATGAGGATGTGTTCTCGTGGGGAACGGAAGATTTAACAGGGATACCAGAGGAGTTCGCCATCCACCGGTTGAATGTCTACCCGGATTTAAAGCCCATAAGGCAAAAGAAAAGAGCCTTGGCAGCAGATCGGGTAGAATTCGTCCGGGCGGAGGTGAGAAAATTGCTGGATGCAGGAATGGTAGAAGAAATTACTTATCCTGAATGGATCGCCAACCCGGTCCTAGTGAAAAAGCATGACGGGTCATGGAGGATGTGTATCGATTTTACAGATTTAAACAAGTGCTGCCCAAAAGACAGTTACCCGTTGCCCTCCATTGACCAACTAGTGGAAGCTATAACAGGCTACCAGCTTCTAGCCTTCTTCGACGCACACCGGGGATACCACCAGATCGTCATGGCCCCGGAAGACCGACCAAAAACCTCTTTTATCACTGACTTTGGTACTTTTTGTTACAGAAAGATGCCATTCGGTCTTAAAAACGCAGGAGCAACATACCAGCGCATGGTGGACCGGGTGTTCAAAAACCAGCTGGGAAGAATCATGGAGGTCTATGTAGATGATATGGTGATCAAAAGCAGGACTCATGACGCTTTTTTGGACGATCTCCGGGAGCTTTTCGTCGTGTTGAGAGAGGTAAACTTGAAGCTAAGCCCGGAGAAGAGTACCATCGGGGTGGCGGCAGGCAAGTTTTTGGGATATATGGTGTCAAACCGAGGAATTGACGTGAACCCGGAAAAGGTTGAAGCGATCCTGAGCATGCCCTCCCCGAGCAAGGTGAAAGATGTACAGCGCTTAACCGGGTCCCTGGCGGCGTTAAGCAGATTCTTGTCCCGGGGAGCAGAGAAGCAGTTGCCTTTTTTCAACATTTTGAGGTGAGCAAAGAAGTTCGAATGGACTCCCGAGTGCGAGCGAGCTTTCAAGGAGTTGAAGGAGCACCTGGGTAAACTCCCTACTTTGTCCAAACCGGTCTCGGGGGAAGAATTGTTTTTGTATCTGGCAGCCACGGATCAGGCTATAAGTGCGGCCTTGGTTCGAGGGTCTGGGAGAGCGCAGAGCCCGGTGTATTTTGTAAGTAGGGCTCTTCAAGGACCGGAGACGCGTTATTCTTCATTAGAACGTTTGCTGCTGGCACTGGTGCACGCGTCCCGGAGACTTCGCCCATACTTTCAGGGTCATCCTATCACAGTTCTCACAAATCACCCACTTAAGCAAGTCATGCTGAAACCAGAGGCATCTGGTCGAATGATGAAGTGGGCGATAGAGTTGGGAGAGCACGAAATTACTTATCAAGCCAGGAAGTCTATCAAGGGCCAGGCTTTGGCTGATTTCTTGGTTGAGATGGCGGAAAACACAGTGGAGGACCCGAGAGAAACGGAACCGGAATGGAAGTTACACGTGGATGGTTCCTCCCATGCCGGGGGGAGCGGTGCCGGGGTAGTGCTGGTCAGTCCTGGTGGCAAGGAGTATCGGTATGCATTGCAGTTTGAGTTTAAAACCACCAATAATGAAGCTGAATATGAAGCTCTCCTTGCCGGATTACGCCTAGCCCGGGAGACAGGTGCCAAAGTGATACAGGCTTACAACGATTCGGCCATTGTGGTCCAGCAAGTGAATGGGGAGTATGAAGCAAAAGAAAGAAGCTTGCAGAAATATTTGGAGGCGGTGAAGTTGATGATACAGGGTTTCCTCCGGGTGAACCTAACACAGGTCCCCCGGGAGGAAAACTGTCAAGCAGATACATTAAGCAAGTTGGCTTCCTCAGAGCTCAAGCCAAGTCAGGACCGGAATCTGTATATGGAGATGGCATCAATCCGGGGATATGAGCAGCCAAGCCAAGTTGCGGCAGTGCGTGAAGCCGAATCTTGGATTACACCCATCCGGGAGTACTTGGAGAATGGAACGCTGCCAGACGACAAGGTGAAGGCCCGGAAAATCCGGGTCAAAGCACCCCGGTATGCCGTCCTTGACGGGGAGTTAATCCGGAAGGGATATCTCCAACCTTGGTTGAAGTGTGTGGATGGAGAGGAAGCACGCCACCTTTTGAAAGAAGTTCACGAGGGCCCTAATGGGAGCCATCAAGGGGCCCGGACAGTAGCTCGGAAGATCATGTGCACGGGGTATTACTGGCCAACGCTATTTGAGGATGCTCAAAAGGCAGTCCGCTCCTGTCAGCAGTGCCAGAAATTTGCACCCCTGATCCATGTGCCACAAGGGGAGTTGATCGGGATATCAGGAACTTGGCCCTTCATCCGATGGGGTTTGGACCTGGTAGGCCCCTTTCCAACTGCTCCGGGAGGTTTCAAGTATTTGATAGTGGCAGTTGACTATTTCAGCAAATGGGTAGAAGCTGCTCCTCTGACAAACATTAGGGGAAGTACGTGCGTAAAATTCTGCTGGAAGAACATCATCTGTCGCTACGGAATTCCCCGGTTCATAGTGACAGATAACGGGGCGCAGTTCGAGAATGATCCTTTCAAGTCCTGGTGCAAGGAGTACGGGATTGAACAGAAGTTGACCTCGGTCTATCACCCACAGGCTAACGGGCAAGTTGAAGTGACCAACAGGACCTTGGTTAACGGGATCAAGACGCGACTCCAGGGGGCAAGAGGAAACTGGGTTGATGAACTCCCAAGTGTCTTATGGGCAAGTAGAACGACAGAGAGCTCCACTACAGGCGAGTCCCCCTATAGCTTGGTTTATGGGGCGGAGGCGGTCATCCCGGCTGAAATCGGAGTTCCCAGCCTCCGATCAAAGCTCCCGGATGAGCAGACAAACCAGAACGACCGACTCCTGGATCTAGATTTACTGGAAGAGAAGCGAGAAAAAGCAGCCCTGCATGAGGCCCGGGTGAAGGAACGGGTCAAGAAATACCATGACAGAAGGGTTTGCAAAGAGCAGTTTATCCCGGGGGAGTGGGTAATGCGCCGGAATGACAAAAGCCAGCAGGTTGCAAGCGGGAAGTTAGCCCCCAACTGGGAGGGGCCTTACAAGGTGGTAGCAGCCCACCCCGGGGGAAGTTATGAACTGCAGGACAAGGCCGGGAAGAAGGTCCCGAGACACTGGAATATTGCAAACCTACGTAGGTACTATGCTTAGATTTTCCTATGTATTCACCCCTCTGGCATGGATTATGCCTAGGACGATGGCAGAGAAGCGGCACTGGGACCCCTGCCCAGGATTGAGCCTGGGTTGTCCCGTGGCCCGTAGTTGCATTTTCTCATTTTATTTATGAAGATTATCTTTCAAGTTAGTATTTTCTCTTAAGTACAGTTAACCCCGGCCGCTTGAACTAGCGCTCGGGGGGCTAGAGCAAGTCGATCCGGGAACGCTTGAATAAGCACCCGGCGGGCTAGGGCAAGAATATACGGGATGCTTGAACAAGCACCCGGAGGACGACCTAGGCACGCTTGAATAAGCGACTGAAACGAATATTTGAACAAATATAAAGGAAGGGCAATATGACAATCAAATCATTAACTTATGATTAAAGATTACAACATTTACAACTTTGAAATTTGAAAAACCTAAACAAAGCTAACAAAGGGAAGGAGGACCGTCCCAGCTAATAGGAGAGTCCGGATAATCTTGGGTTCCGGGGTGATTTGGCCGATTATTAGCAGCAGGAGGGTTCGCTGGGTTGTTAGGAACATTGCTCCCCTGGACATTGGGGGTTGAAGCTGGATGAGTACCGGACGGACCGGCTCCCGAGGGACCAGCTCCCGAAGGACCAGCTCCCGAAGGACCAGCCCCCGAGGGACCAGCCCCTGAGGTAACTTCGGCATACGGGTCGAAGTCGTCGTCCGAGGATGAAACCTCGGGAGATGGCGTCCGTTGGCGAGCTCCAATGATAACGGGTCCTTGGGCACGGGGAGATTTTTTCTTTTTTGTAGCAACGACTTTGCTTTTACCTTTCCCCCTTTCCCGGGCCAGACGCCTTTCTTCTTTAGCGGCGTCTTCACGGGCAATGTAGGCCCGTATTCTGGCGGCGTCCTCACGGAGTCTAGACACCCTCCGGGCGGACTCTTCCGGGTCAACTGAAACACGAAACCCGAGATACCTTTCAACGGTGAAATCAAGGGAAATCCGGCTCGGCAGAAGTACCAGGGACGGGGGGAGATATTGTCCCTCCCTTTGACGCTGCCACCAAGCTGCAGCTTCCTCGAAAGCGGGCCGGTACCGAGACTCGGGGTCGTTCCAGCCCATCCGGAACATGCGCACTAACAATGAAGAGACCTCCCGGGGAAAATTAGTGTAGAGAGGGGGAGAAACCCGACCTAGACGCAACCCTGTCAGGTGATAAGTCAGCTGCAGGGTTACTAAATTTTCCCGGAGGGTGAGGTTCCGGGCCGCCAGTTCCCGGTTTTCTCTTTCCAACATCAGATTCCTCCTAAGGGGATCGCCCCGCCTCTCTAACCACTTGAGCTTGTCGCAGTAAAATGGAAGTTCAGACCACACAAGGTCAAATTCCTCCTTGAGACGAGATTTGAAAGCGTCATGTTCGGCTTGTAGCATGGAAATAGTCTTGTCTGCATCCAGAACAGCGTTTACTCGGTCTCGAGCCAGGGATTGACACCGGGAAAGGGATCCAAACTGATTGGATATCTCTCTAAGTTTGGTTACTAGAGAAGTGACATCCGGGAACTCATCGATCACTGATCCTATCCCGGAATGGACGAGAAGATACCGGGTCTGAATGCCGTCCAGTTGCCAGCGACTCAACTGTTCTTCCAGTTCCCCACACCGGGGGCATGGTTTGTCGTTATCCGAGGTCGCCCTGGAAGGAACTGCACCCGGAGGGTTATCCCGGGGCTATATAAACAAAACACAACGGTTTTAGACTTAGAATTAAAACAAGGCTGAGTTTATAACTTAGATAAAAAAGTGGAAGTCACAAACTCAAACAAATCATAAAGATTGGGCAAGTCATAGCAAAATGATCAACCCGTAAAAGAGAGAACGAAAATATCAAATAAATAGATAATGTAAGGGTTACAAAATAAAGGAGAGAGACTCTTACGTCATTGGAGTCATCGCTCTCGTCCCCGGAGCCACTTTCTCTCCCCTGAATTACAAAAGGGAACAGTTCAGGGAAGGTGCTCGGGGGAAACCAGAAAAAGAAAATAACAATTAAAAAACAATAGAAGGACGAAGAGACTTAGTGTCTATGTTTACTTCATCCTCATCATCCTCATTCCCGGGAGACTGCTCTTCCTCTTGGGCCTTGCCATTCCCCGGGGACAGTTCTTCCTCCCCCTCCTCGTTCGCCTGAACCGGCTCGAACTCCTGCTCTGGGATCGGGGACTTAGCATTTTCTTCATCGGAATCCCCATCTTCTCCATCCGAGGTCACCGGGGTCTCGATGGCAGCAAGATTGGCCACGTCATCTGGCCCCGGATCCGCCCTGTCCTCAGCCAGTTTGGCGGCATCACCGGCATAGGCGATGACGTCTTGGGGATCAACACTCCGGGCTCTCTCAAACACTTCAAGTACCCCGGGAACAATCCCGTCGAGACCATCCTTCATTAGCCGATCCGCCGCATAGTTAAAGCGATCGTTGGCTTTGGGGCGATACCAGGCGTCTCGGAATGCGTCCCGGCTTTCCCGGGGGATGAATCCCCGAACGGCAGAGTACGCGGCATGCAAGGCGGCTTCGTTAGAGATGTCGCAGAGGGACATCATCTTTTTCTCGAATGAGTGGCTCTTCAAAACCCGGTCGGTGAAAGCCCAGCAAAGAGCCTCTTGCTCCGGGGCCATGCCGCGCTTGCTGTCCTTCTTCACCCGGGACAGCTCCTTGTGCACTTCGGATAGCTCCTTGTACAGAGAAGCGTTTTGTGACCTCAGTTGGTCAACTTCCCGGGAAAGATCCTCCGACAAAGAGTCACATGCCCGGTTGACCAATTCTCGAAGCCCAGGAAACTCGAGTAGTTTGGAGGCATGATCCTATACGAAGAATTAAAACACTTAGAATAAAACTACAATACGAAGAGTTAAAATGTTAGAATAAAGAACAAATACCTGAGAGTCATCCAGCAAAATGTGCTGGGAAGGGATGTCTCCCCGAATTTCCGGGATACGCTGAAGGCTGCTGTCAGCCGTCGACTCCTTCTCCTTCCGGAGAAAGCGGGATGAACCCTCGGAATGAGGCTCGGACTTCTTCTTCTTATGGGGAGGCCCCCCGGGAATAGGAATAGCAAACGCTAATCGTCGACCCTCTGCCGGAGGGACTACAGTGGACCCAACGGAATTCCCGGTGCCCTTCTCCCCGGATTTCCCCTCCCCGGATTTTCTTTTTTTGGTGTCCTTGACCGTCTTCTCGGTCTCAGAGTGGCCCTTCTTGGACTTCCCGGAAGTCCCTTTACCTTCTCCCTCTCCGGACTTCGACCCTCCCGGGGCTATCGCTGGTCGGGGAGATATGGCTAAGGCCAGACAACAGATAAAATAAGCTAAATACAACTAGAAGAAAAAGTATAGTTAATAAAATTAACTAAGGAAATTGAGAAAATTACCAAGGCTCCGTTTGGCATACAAACGGCGGCAAGTGAACACTTCCGCTGGATACGCCTCCCGGGGAAACTCGTAGCCCCCCGCCCTCTGGAAATCCTTCAGATTAACAAACTGCTTGACAATTAAGTCATAACTGTCAGATACCTGCCGGAATTGGGCCGGGGGGAGTGCCGCCTTGGTTTCAGCCTTCCTCTGCTGGTTCCATGACGGGACTGGATACTTCTCCACGTCGAAGGTGAAATAGCTGTTCATCCAGTCGCTCGTCTTCACTGACTCGAGCCTCCCGGAGCAGATCATCTCCATCTTGTTTCGGCGCAGAGCATTAAACACTCCCGGGACGGAGGTCGCGGCGAGATAGTAGAAGTTTCGAAATATATCCACAGTCCCGGTTATGCCAGCCCGGTTGCAGGACAAAAGAAAGGCTATCATGACGCTGACAGCGTTGGGATGCAACTGCGCTGGAGAGATGTTATAGTACTTCAGGTAGGCGGAGTACAGAGGAGGGAGGGGAAAAGTGAGCCCATGTAGAAGGTGGTGCCGGGGGACGCACGCCCGGTCCTTCATGTCGCCGGAGTATGGCTTCAGCCCCGCGTCGTATGACAGAGGCACGTACATCTTCTTTACGACCTCCTCTACTGCCTCATGAACCGGGGTCATCCCGGGGTCTTTCGGATCGGCGGGCTCCGGGGCTCCATAAGTCACTATGGATTTAGTCGTCATCAGACCTTTGCCGCCTGATGGAGTAGGAAGGGGGAGGTCGTCGATATCAAGAGAGTGCTCCTCCACCGGGGTATGAACCTTGTTACTCATATCGAAAAGCTAAAGAGGGAGAAAAAGGGAACGGAAAACGAGAGGAAAAGAGGACGAAAAGAAGGAAAGCGACAGCACGTAGAGGATGAAAAATGAAAATGAAAATTTTGAAGAGGTATTTATAGGGAAGGATACATAGAATTTCTTGAAGTTGGGTAAAGTAAACTCAGCATCCAAGAAAAAGTAATAATAAGCATTAATTAGGGAGCAGGCAGCGAGGAAGCACGCGCGTTGTAGCACACGCGCGGCGCGTGGTGATACGGGCCCGCACAAACCGTGACCCGCACAAATCGGGGGGCTAGTGGTGATATGGGCTAAGGCCCATATCTTGGTCCAGCGGATATACTGGCAAAGGAGAAGAAAGGGTTAAGCCTAGCAGTGGTCCTCTCATGACATCAGCTATCTTGGACACACCCGGGGTAAGGACCACTTAGCTTAAAACCCTCTCTGATCCTCTCCATTATAAATAGAGGAGCGACCAACAGTAATAGGTATGTTTTATCAGACTTAAATACTCTCTGTATTTATTCATATTCTCTCTCCTTTGTAAAAAGCCCTACCTTCATCATCACGCCGGAGCGTCTACCCTCGGGAGACCCCGGGGGCTTTGTTTTGCAGGGTTCAGGTGAGAGATTGGCCGCGGGTTAGGATTCCAGCTTTCCCCCGGATCACCTTGTACCGGAGCTGGTATCCCGGAACTTACAGGAAGCATCAAATAATTGGTTAACAAAACACAACATTGAAAATTGCTATATGCACGCGCCAGCACGTGCGGACCCAAAATACGTTAAAAAATCTTTTTCTGATAGTTGCACGCGCCGACGCAAAAGTTAAAAGTCAATGATCATGATTTTCTAGAGTAACGGATGGCAAAGCTTTTTCTCAAGATAATTCCAATGGTTTTTGAGTGAGTACTGTAGATTTGACGCAGAAAAAAAAAAATTCAACCAAAGACCAAACGAAAATTCAATGGAAGTTTGTTAAGCATATGAAAAAATGAACTTTTCATAAAATGTTTACGACCAAAACTTAAAATATTTAATGGTTAGATTAAGAACCTTCTAAAAAAAAAGTTAAATTGAGAATTCTTTTAGTAATAGATAATTTTGGGACAAATCTCTTTATATTTACTAGTTTAAGAGGGAGAAAGTCTCCTGAAAGTTCAACTTTCCTAACTTTTCATAAGAGTCTTTATACGTTTTAACTTATACAGTGTACCTTTTAATTTGAACTGTAAAATTTGTTATTTGAATTTTATTAATGTTTTAATGTAAATTCATGAATTTTTGCATTAAAACATGTTTTACTATATGTTCACTTTGATACTATCAATGTTTTAACACAAAATAGTATCACTTGACCTTAAATATATAGTGGTAGTTCCATAACACTCAGGAAAGTCGGACTTTCTAGAGACTTTGCATTTAAGATGTTGAATAATAATATAATAATTATAAATATTGAGAATTAAAATATATATTATGTTAAAATAACTGTTAATATTGAGTTAAACTTGATATTATAATATAATATTTAATTAAAAGATATTAATCTATTTAGTTTAATGTAGCCTACCTAATAAATTATAAAAAACATTATTTCATCTTTATTGGCGAATAGAAAACTATATTAATTTCTCAAAAAAATTGGACTAATTGATGATGTATCAATTAACGATGAGTGATGTATCTAACATACATTTTTAAGAGGTTTAGGAAATTGTATGTGTATATATATATACATATATATATGTAAGAAAAAGAGTAGGAAACTCTATAGCGACATACTAATAGAGAATGGAAGACCATATTTAAGGGAAAAATATCAAATTTGAGTGAAATTGAATGGATCAAAATTACAAAAAAGTGACCACATAAATTAAAAACCGGAGAAAATCAGAGGAATACTTAAAAAATTACAAGAATATGAAACATGTGAAACCAAACAAAATCATAAAATATTATAATCAAATAGTAAAAAAGAAAAAACATGATATGATTGGGAGAAAATGTTCCAAATAAATACGATTAGTAAAAGCTCACGTTCACATGATTTTGCAGAGTCACACATAGGATGCGAAAAAGGAAACAGCAAAGGAGAAACGGAGAAAAACATTGACCGGGATCCCTCTAGCTTGCATGCCAAAACGGCTCTCGTTTAGGTTTAAAAGACCAGGGAAGGTCAGGGATATTCCCTATGTTTAGCGCCGGAGGCATCTGGATCGCACATTTTCCGACATAGTAACCGGAGAGGGTGACGGTGAAATCGGTCACATCGTGACAGTCCACAGAGAAAACGACGTCGTCTTGTTCTTCAAATTCCAAATCCAGGCTGCATCTTGATCCTTTACCTACTCTATCCAGTACGCATATCAAAACCGGAGTTTTACTCCCAATTCTACTCCGGATTGAGATCTTCGCCCACGTTGACCCCAGTTCAATCGAAGGTTCCAGCTCAACGATCGCCTAGCCAAACAAACAGTGGGAACAAATGAATAATTGACCCAGAACTTAGAATAATCGTACATGAACATTTTACCTGGGTAATCCTTAGCCGCTTTTGCAGTTCGGTGAACGGGTGAGTGACCGGTCTTCTATTGCTGAATTTTACAGAGCAAATGTTAGAAATAATCAGAGAGCCACTGACACCAGAAAGCCATTGCTGCCGCGGTTGATGATCGGCGATTCGGATCTGGCTCCTCTTCTCTTTGGCTATGTGTACCGTATATCCCCAATAGGAGTCCTTATCATGTCATATTATTAGAAGCCCACGCGCGGAACAAAGGCCAAATAGGTTTAGCATACAAGTTCATACAAGTTCAGCGAAATTTCTAGCAATTCGTAAAGCAGCGCACCAACTTTATATATTAAACTCCATCTGCACGAAAACCGTTTAAAAAATATACAGTATTATAATTTTTTAGTGTGTTCTTTTTATAAAATATATTTTATTCATTCTATATTATACAGTAAGTATTTTCAAATATAAAATGTTATTGTAACACGTATTGTAAATTATTTATATGAACTTATTGAATATATGGTTAAAAATAAAAGATAATAGGATAAATATATAGTATTAAATGTCAATAAATTATAGAAAATTAAGAATTGAGAAAATGTTGAATTAGAGTCATAAAAATATGGAGAATATTTTTGACATTGATAGTATGATTAAGGATCATGTTACCTCGTCACTTTTAATAAAAGGAAATTAAATAGGAAGCAATTACATCAAAATACTAAACAATAGTTATTTTAAACATAATTGATTAATTTATTTACAAACAACGGAAAGGAAATAAAGCTAGATGGTATAGATGAGAGTGATCATGAAACTAATCACTGTTCTTGCTTGCACGAAATGTAAAATCAAACGAATTCAAGAACATAATCATGAAATTAATTACTGTGCGTGCTTGCACGAAATGTAAAATCAAACGGATTCAAGAACATGATCATGAAATCGATTTTCACAATGATTATAATCTTATCCTCATCGATTATAGATTTCTTCAATCTTATTTATCTACAAAACATTAAAAATATATAGCATTAGCTACCAACAATCATCATCCTTTCAAATCATCATCAATCACATGATTAAACCCTAATCATATCATCACCAATCCCCCTTTTGAAGATGTCAAAGGGGTCCAGAAAGGGGAAAGCTCTAGCAGCATCAGGTCCAGTGCCTTACGATCTGAGAAATTAGCAGGTAGAGAAGAGAGAGGCACTCGAAAGAGTACTATATGAGATGATATAAAGTGTTCTATTTGTTTAGAACCTCTCCACCAAGCTATCTTACTCACTGATGGCCATATGTCTAACAGTTTCGATAACATGTGCTTTTCTCAATTTGTCAGGTCCATTTGATAAGTTTCACGGTTATCAGTTGTCGCAACACAATGTTCCGGCTGTTGAGCGCATGTCATCGTGTCCACTTTGCACGGGTCAATCAGAAATTTCTTCTGTCCTTATAGTCTTGTTATTGGCAATTAAGTTCAATTCATTTTACATAATTAATATACATATTATTATTTTTGATAAACAATGTTCATATTATTACTGGTTATGTTTGAGAGCTAACGTGTGCGTGCTTTCGTGTAAACAAAATCAAGGTTATTCAATTGTATAGCGATAATACAATTATAAAGCTGAGATGACTACCTAAATTTATTAAAGTTGAAATGCATTATTAATGCACTAAAATTTTCTTTCACGTAAACGCATTATATATATTACCTCATGATATTAATTTAGCTTATAATTTGGAATTAAAAACTTAAATGTATCATAATTATTACTTACATATGATAAAATTTCAAACTTTTTCTTTGAAAAAAATTGCATTATTTGGTAGTGTTAGTGTCAATTATTAGAAGTTTATTTTATTTTATTTAAATTTATTGTTTTTTCTGCTCTATGTTATGCCATGCATGTTCATCAACCTTTTCTTTACTTTCTTTTCATACAATTATAAATGTTTAGATTCATTTTGTATGGATCAAATTTTGTAACTTTCAACTAATTTACTTATTTTAATCAAACTCATTAATTTAACTTCATAAGAAAAAAATTGAAAATGTTTAATAGACTCACACTCATGCACGGTAAACACCTCAACTTTGAGCAATCTTCATCATTGATCATATCAATTTGAGTGTATAAATAGACAATTTAAATATTTATTTAACAGAATTTGAAAACACTAAACAATCGATCTATATTATTTTGGGTATCACTCAAATCCGAACTGAATTAGAATAGAAAAGTTCCATCATTTTCATTCCAACAATGGTAAAACAACAAGAATAGGAGTCATGCAACCTTTTCAAACATAGTAACCAACGAGGGTAACAGTGACCATATTACATGGATACTCATCATCATAGTCAATATAATCTTCATCAGCAGGAATAGAAAAGATGACATCATTTGCCTCATCAAACTCCAAATTCAGATTGCGTGAGCATCCTTCAAGTTCAGGTCCCTTTAGTAAACATATCGTATATGGACATCTACTCCCCACTTGACACAAGACTGAGATCATCTTTCCCCTTATCGAATCGTCTCCCAGAATCGCCTGTTACAGTCAGAAAAGGATGAAATGAAAAGAAACCCTAAAAAATGCACGATCAATATTTTACCTGGGTGATTCTCAGCCTCCTTCGTACTCCCTGGAAGGAGAGAGTTAGTGGCCTAATGGTTTTTACTTCTATTGCTGAACATTATACGAAACAAATGGTTAAAAATCAAAATATATTAGAACGCAGAAACACTGCTGCAGGAAGAAAGGAAAATTATTTACGAACCCCAAAAGGCCATGGCTGAATCTGAAACCAAGATTTTACTGTTCGATTGGGTTCCTCTAAAATCTTCTGTGATCTAGAATTCTACATAGGCACCAGATCTATAAATAGGCATATTGGAAAGTTTAGAAAGCCATCGCCGGAAGACAAAACGAAGCAATTCCAGATCTCTACGCATAGCTAAGCGAGCAGCATTGATAGTGATAGAATATCACAATTATTTTGAGAATAATTGTGATTGATAATATATTTATGTACAATATTTATACTAGTCTAGATACATTGTATTTGTATTCTTGTAATCCTATATAAATACAAAAAAAATTGTCTATTAACAAAAAAGTATGTTAAGGTGGGGGTCAAATAAAAGGCTGACATGTGACTATTCTAATTTGGGCAAACAGAACAAGTTAACTGGAGCATGCCGTTACGTTTCTTCTTTTTTTCCCCCATATTTTTTTCTTTTTCCTTTTGTGACCCCTCTCTTTTCCTTTTTTTTACCCCTCTTTATTTTCATCGAAAAGCTCCTCTTCTCTGCACCCAAAACTGAACCTGCACCTGAAAAAGCTCACTGCGCCGATCAAAATTTGACTCTGGCTCTCTTCTTCTCCTTCTTGTCGGGCTACCAATCGCCGGAAAGTTTCTCTATTTCTTCCGCCAGCATTGTCAGGTTATCCAAACCTAAACACTGTGAGAACAATGTGTTATTGTCATTGGGCTTTAGATCACTGTTTGGTTTGGAAAGACGGTGAATTATGAGATGCAAGGTTCTAGGTTTCTCCTACAACATCTTGCAACTGTTGAGGTGTGCGGTTATAGCGGAGCTGAAGCAGAGGATGAAATTCTCATATTCCTTTTCCCACACACAGTGGCGCCTATAAATTTTTTTTTTTGAGCCTAGTGCTGCTTTCTTTCAGAAGTTTGAGGGAGGATATATGAGTGATGGAGGGCTTATTGATGTTGTGACTAAAAAATCTAGGGTGCTTAGGACTTAGGAGATTGATGCCATCATTTGAGTTATTTTTAAATAACCAACCCATTCCCTGTTGATTATAGGTCCATTTTTGCTGTGAAGCAATGTTTTTTTGTTCTCAGTAGTACCCTTTATGTAGATGTAATAAGTGAAGAATTTTTATTAGAATTTGGTTTGGTACTATGATTTGTTTACTTGTTAACAGTTAAATAAAACAGGCTGATGTTTGGTGTTATTTTCATTGGGTGAGATTATGAAAGATCAGGCAAGTATTAACATATAAAATTATAATTTCATTGAAATTGTATCAACATTGTAGTACGTACACAAAGATTAAAGAATAGTTTTGTGGTAGTCTGGATACTCTAAAGAAACAATATATCTACTACTGCTTGCATTCAGGAAAAAATCCTTGTGGAAACCTCTGAGTATCAGTGCAGTAGTTTTAGATCACTGATCTTTGTCTGAGCCACTTCATCCTGTTTCTTCCATTGGCATCCAGTCCAATACATGATGCATTAGTATAGTACACGGATAAAAATGGTTGATTATGCTGCTCGTGCGTGTTTCAGGTTATAGTCGACCAGGTTGCTGTCAAGAGATGTAATGCTACTGTAGTTTTCAACACCGAAGATAGGCCATTCTTTCCACTTACTGTTAACAATAGAGACTTGCACAACCACTTTATGACGGTTGCTAGCGACATGTTTGGAGGAGCTAGCAAGATCAAAGACATGCCGCCTCTGATGGGATCCAAGGACTTCTCCTTTTTCTAGGAGGCCTTGCCCAGCTACTTTTTCTTCATAGGAGTGAAGGACATCAAATCAGACAAGCGTGTTTCTGTGCAATCTCCATTTTTCACGATCAGTGAAGATGCATTTGCAGTGATTTTATCATGCTCTCGCCGTTTTTTCTTAAAACAAGCAGTCTAATCTGTTAGTGAGAAGTTTATTTGACAAAAAAACAAGCATGTTCTAATTTATTTTGTGACCGAAAAGATGCAAATTATGATCTATTCTCTATATACTTGAGAAGCAAATCCGTGTTTTAAGAATGCCTATGAATATGAGCTTGATATATCAAGAAAAATCTACTACTAAAGCTCAAAAAAAGGTTCTGATCAAGAGTTAAAGACTCTTCAGAAGATGTCGCTTGTTCTCGATTCCGATGTGTTAAATTCTACATCACTTATGAGATAAAAAGAGGCATACTAACTAAAAAAAAACAATATCCTAGACACATAGTTACCCTCATTGAGAATCCGCCAATCCAAAGCTAAAGTTCCACCGTCGTATAGTTTCAATAGCTCTCTGCATGAAGTAACACATTCAAATGTACATCCTAGTCTTGACAATATACATGATCTTCAACAAAGTACTCTATACTTCCGTTATTAGAAGAAGCTGATCATACAGTGATTAAGTATCACCTTCTATACTTACTCACAGGGGCCATTCCAAAGAAGTGCAAGAACGCAGTCTGAATGTGTGGACTGCACAGCCACAACGTCGACGAAAACCTGCTAACCCCACAAAAACAGTTCAATTTGCCATCCAAATTTTCCCAAAACTGAGAGGTTTTGCACTCAAAATTCATTCTTTTTAAATTTTCTTACTACCTAGAATGGAGAATTTTACACTTGACGGCGACATTCTGGTACACATGCGAGGAGGGATTGAAGGTTAAAGAAACCGGATGGTCTCTAAATCCAGTGAAGAAATCATAAAGGACGTGAATTTCTCCTAGGTTGATCGGTGGTTCCGATGTGTTCTTCTTTTCCGTCGCAGAGAACCAGGCGCAAGTTTCTGTCGGAAGGATGAAAAGAAAGAGAGATCAGAAAAGGAAAAAGAGAAAAGGTATGGGGAGAGGAAAAAATGAAACGGAATGGATGGTACAGTTAACTTTGGCTTCTTTCCCAAATTGGAGTGGCCACATGTCAACTTTTCATTTGACCCACACCTTAATATACTTTTCTCTTAATAGACAAAATTTTCTGATATAAATATATATATATATATATACATACACACAAATCAGATAATTGTGATATTCTATCCGATAGGATGATGCGACCAAAAAGTCAGATTTTGTTTACCAATAACACGATTCCCACAGTTCACATTTGACAATTTTGTTGCACACGTTTCGTATCAGATGATTCGACCCTGTAATTCTACTACTTCATCAATTTTAGTTACTCATTCTTTAAATTGGAATGGTAATTAAGGGCCTATACATATAATGTTTATTTCAAATTAAATCATTTTAGTTCAGTTCGGCAAAAGATAAGTTGTGGAGAACGAATTCTAGAAGCGCTTCTTAAATTTCACATTATCGATTTTGGTGAAGATAAACACTTATATAACGCGTTCGTAAGATAATTAAGATTTTCTCCAATGGTTGTATTTTGGACTTGCTTGACAATTTTTATAAATTATTAAGCACTAGCTTACCATTGTTTTACCCTACACAAGCACTAGCTTTGTCAAGCAACTAGCATTGACAAGCAACCAGCTTGAGTCTCATTTAGTAGACCCCACATCAATAATTCAATGTATTTGGTTGTGTATTAGTAATATGTGGGGTCATACAAGCTAATCTATACTATTGCTAACCATTGAAGAATTTTGCAACTTGCTAGCAAATTAGCTTGAATCAATGTAAGGTACAACGTAGTGTAGTTTACCGTTGAAGATGCTCTAAGGCAATAACCTGTTTTGGACCCAAATTAAAAATTAGATCCATTTTCAAATATACAACAGATTAGATCCATCTAATATCATAACGTCGACTTATTTAATTGTATTTCTTTGATGAAACCTTCATAAAAAACAACCACCAAAAATTGGATGAATTGGTATCATATTTCATAAGCTCAACATCATCAATTCTTTAATTAATAAGAATAAATATTTTAAGATTCACTTTTATTTTATAAATTCTAATAAACAAGACTAGTGATCGATGCAAATGCATCTCTGAGAAAAAATCATCTACTTGCTATCTGGATGTCTCTTGTTATTAATTTTTTTTTCAAATATTTGTTTCGTTTACATATATAATTAACATACATTGAGTTATTATTTTTTAATAAGCAATATTAAATTATTACTGATTATATGTTTCAGAAAAAGAGTGTGCACTGTACGTGCGGATCAGTACATGTAGCGTGCGGGCTCAGCAAAATTTGACGTGCAATTTTCATTTAAACAAAATTGATTAGTAATTTATATGTAATAAATTACAATACAAAACACAGGAAGCTAGTTCACCAAAATATCAAAAACGTGCGTGTGTACTTGCACGTGAACATAAAATCAAATTTAATTTCATTTTCGAAATCATTTTCAAATCAAACTTTTATAATTGCATAAATAATTACTTAAATGTACTAGATATTATTTCATGTACGAGAAAATAATTAATCGCAGATATTGCACTTTAAAAATTAAATTAAAATTTTATTTAGAACGCAATTATGTAAGAAAGTACCTGGACTACCGTCAAACGTTCAGATTGATAGGATTTTCACAACCCGATCATACTATGGTTTCTTTATTCTCTTCTGCATGTTGCTCGCCAGCGCTGTAAACGGAAAGGAATCATCCTTCTTCTTTTTTACTCTAATTTTTACGCCTCTTCCGGTTTCTTCTTCTTCTCCCCTCGTATTCGTAATCACTCATATTTTCATTTAACCGTAAAACTGACATGATTTTACAGTAATTAATGATTTAAAAATTACTTCTCTTTTTCTATCATTTTTACTCTGGAATGCTGTGATTGCAAAATCGATTAATTTTGTGATTGGATGAAACAGAACATTGGATAAACATGTACCATATTCACAATAAGCACACTTCATTAATAATGTTAATTATAAAATAATCTTTCATAAACACAAAAAAAAAACACTTCATTAATAATGTTAATTATAAAATAATCTTTCATAAACACAAAAAAAAACAATAAACACGCCTATGGTTTGAACTTTGAACAATAACTGAAAGTTGATTCATGCACGCGCTATCACGCGCTAAAACCTATTTCTCTGATGGTTACACGCGCCCGCGTGCGCCCACGAAGGTTAAATCAAGATTTTCTAGGGAGTGACGAATGAAAACTTTTTCTCAAGATAATTTCAATGGTTTTTTAGTGAGTAAATAGTAATGTAAATTTGAGTCAGAAGACAAATAATTTCCAACCAAAGATCAGAAGAAAATTCAATGGAAGTGTGTTAACCATATGAAAAAATGAAGTTTTAATGAAATTTTCCATAAAATTTCATAACAAATTACAAAAATATGAAATATGTAGTACCAAAAATCACAAAAATATCATAACCAAAAATGATAAAAGAAAAAAGCATTGTATGACTGGGAGAAAATATTTCAAATAAATATAATTTATATTGCAAAAATAATTCATTAATTATTATATACATAATTAAATATGCCGATAAACAAATCTTATTTTGTTATGACATGAATAAGAAATAACAGCTACCATATATGAATATATCTAGTCTCTATTACTTTAATAATCTTTAACCTTATCTTTACCTCAATTTCACACTATTGTAAACTTTCTACACCTGCCTTAGCTTTAGACTTTGATTGCAGCTTCTTCCATAAAAATGATTTGAATAATTGTGACACTTAAACTGTTGACATAACTGAAAATTTTTACAAATCAATAATTATTGATTATTCCATTAATTTTTAGTGTGGATCTGTGACAGATTAATAAATTAAAATAATTCAAAAAAATTCACATCTCAATATGAGATTGACTACTCCGTTAGCCATGTACCAACTCAAGTAACAGAACCGCCGATGCCTTTTAAAGAAGTCGTATACATTCTTAGACAAAATGCCCTAGCTAGGTTGTTCACATCCTGATAAAGTTTAAAATGATGGCTCAAACAGACTACGTACGTCGGTACGAGTCCCTTGCTTATTACAACGGAACGGAAAGTGCGACAAGATCAAACTGAGAAACTCTCGGAGCTACATCAGTTTCCGACGTAATAGCCAACGAGGGTGACCGTACTATAATAACTTGCGGTAGAAAAAATAACATCATCTGCCTCATCAAACTCCAAATTCAGTCACGTGAACATCCTTCAGGTGATCCATGTATTACACATTTCGTAACTTGACTCTTCTTCCCCACCTTACAATGGACTGAGAACACGTGTCCACGTGTTACAGCTCCGTCTTCCAGCAACGCCTGTAAAGGATGAATGAAGGGAACCCTAACTTTCAGTCCAACGTTAAATTAGTTGCCAGAAACTAAACAAATTCACGAACTACGTTCAATTTTATCTGTGTAATTCTAAGCTGATTTCAAGCTCCGCGACGGAAGGAGACAGTCACAGGGTTTCTTCTATCCATGCCCCTGTCAAGTTCAGCTTAAATTCCGCATATTTCAGTTAAGTTAATCTGATTTCAGCAGACTTCAACAGAATTCAGCGGATTTCAAAAAAAATTCTCTGTTTTCACTAAATTGTTTTAAATAAAATTTCCTATAATTCAAAAAGGTCAATGAAATACTTTAGTTTTGATTTATCAAATGAAATTACTTAATGTTTCTTCAATATATTTTGTTTAATTTATCAAATAAATTTATACTCGAAATTAACAAATTCAACAATAAGGGCCTGTTTAGTACAAGTTATCTGAATATTTCAGTTCAGTTCATTATTATTCAGTTCAGTTCAGTTCAGTTCAGTATTTTTCAGTTCAGTTCAGTGCATTATACTTTAATTAAAATTTAAACAAAATACATGTTAATGATTCAGTCCAGCTCAATCAAATTCAGAGAAATTGTAATTTATTTCAATTCAGTTCCCCGAAAATATAATGTGTCGATTTTAAGTTTATATTGAAAATTCAGTTCATTTTAGTTAAATGTAGTTCAATTCAGTTCATTTCAGTTAAGTGTAATTCAGTTCAGTTCTATTTTTTGTTTCTCTACCATTAGATAGAGATTTCCATTTTATTTGATTGCAATATCCATTCAATTCTGTTCAGATCTGTTCAATTCAGTTCAGCGTAAAAAACAGGCCCTAATTACGAATATGTCCATTAACAAACAAAATAATTATTGCGAAATCTTTATTATTTGATCATAATTATTGCGAAACAAAATATTTCATCTTTTTGATTTGTAATGACATGTGTAATTTTTAGAAAACCTAAACTTAATGAGCTCCAAGCAAAACTAAACTTAATTTAATTAAATATTGAATTATAACTGGAAAATAGAGTATCAGATTTTCTATAAATAAAAAAATAAAATTATGATAAATATAAGTTATTAGAGATGCGCTAAATAAATATAAGTTATTAGACATGATATTATTAATGCACTAAATTAAATTTTCTTTCACGTAAACGCATTGTATATTTACATTAGAATTAGAATAAAGTGCAAAATATGACCCTTAAAAGTTTGAAATATATATTTTGTGGCCCATAAAAATAAAATGTATAGTTTGTGGCTCTTGAAAATATAATTTGTAAAATTATTGTGGCCTCTGACCAACACATGTCATAATGACCCCGTTAACCATCATTTTATAGGGATAAAGTAGTAATTTTCACACTACTTCTCCTCCAACTCTTCAAATATCTATCTAAAACTCTCCCACTATCTTCCTTCCTCCTCCGCCGTCTTTCGTCGTGAAATCCACCGCTACCTTTGCAAAATTACTGCAAGAATATCTTCGAACATGAAAATGATCCAGCATGATTACATTAAGACATTATCCAAATATTTCATCAAACAAAACTAAAATCGGAGAGCCCTTTAAAAACCACAATATCAAGATTGCATAAAGATCAAATCTTTGTTCATGAATAACTAGAAACAACACCAGATTAACAGGATACAAAGTGATGCTACCAGTAAGCTCCGGGATACCAGCTCCGGTACAAAGGTGATCCGGGGGAAAGCTGGAATCCTAACCCGCGGCCAATCTCTCACCTAAACCCTGCAAAACAAAGCCCCCGGGGTCTCCCCAGGGTAGACGCTCCGGCGTGATGATGAAGGTAGGGCTTTTTACAGAGGAGAGAGAATATGAATAAATACAGAGAGTATTTAAGTCTGATAAAACATACCTATTACTGTTGGTCGCTCCTCTATTTATAATGGATTGGATCAGAGAGGGTTTTAAGCTAAGTGGTCCTTAACCCGGGTGTGTCCAAGATAGGTGATGTCATGGGAGGACCACTGCTGGGCTTAACCCTCTTCTTCTCCTTTACCAGTATATCCGCTGGACCAGGATATGGGCTTCGGCCCATATCACCACTAGCCCCCCGAGACCCTGACTTCCGGGGTTCGGCCCGGTAGGTTGGGTCTCTTAAAAGGACACAGTGGGTCGTAGGATATATGGGACCGTATCATCACGCGCCGCGCGTGCTCATCCTTCCTTTCCCTTCTCAGCTTTTACTATGCGCGCCTTTTCGCGCAACCATAAATGCTCATTATTACCTTTCTAAAATGCTGCGCATACTTTTCCCAACTTCGAGAAATTCCTTTTATCCTTCCCTATAAATACTTCATCGAAAAATCTTAGCTTCATTTTTCATCCACTTTGCGCTGTCGCTTTCTCTTTGTCTGTTTCCTTTGCTCTCTTTTACTAATTTCTCTATCTTTTTACCCATCTGACATGAGTAATAAAGTCCTCAACCCGGCTGACGACCATCCCTTAGACATAGACGATTCTTCTCTCCCCCCCCCTCCGGTGGGAAAGGACTTATGACGTCCAAAGCCAAGATAGCATATGGTGCCCCGGAACCCGTGGACCCAAAGGATCCCGGCATGACCCCGGTGAACGAGGCGGTCGGGGAACTGGTGAAGAAGATGTATGTGCCCTTGTCCTATGATGCGGGACTGGAGCCATACACCGGGGATGTGCAAACCCGGGTGTGTATCCCCCGGCACCACTTTCTACATGGGCTAACCTTTCCTCTGCCCCCGCTCTACGTCTCCTATTTGAAGTACTATAATATTTCTCCGGCCCAGGTGCATCCGAACGCCGTGAGCGTGATGATCGCCTTTCTCCTGTCTTGTCAACGGGCAGGGATTACAGCGACTGTGGAGATATTCCGCAGTTTCTACTACTTGGCGGCAACCTCTGTCCCGGGGGTATTCAATGCTCTGCGCCGGAACAAGACACCGAACATCTGCTCCGGGAGGCTGGAATCTGTGAAGACAAGCGATTGGATGAACAACTACTTCACATTCAACGAGGAGAAGTACTCAGTCCCGACGTGGAACCAGCCGAGGATTGCTGAAACAAAGGCGGCTCTACCCCCGGCCCAGTTTCGGCAAGTGCAAGATGAGCATAACAAGATTGCCAAATTCTTCGTCCAGTTGAAGGATTACCAGAGACCGGGAGGTTACGAATTCCCCCGGGAGGCGTATCCCGCAGAGGTGTTCACCTGCCGCCGCCTATATGCCAAACGAAGCCTCGGTAACCTTTGCTTCCTTTTGCTGATTTTTCTTAATCCTTAATATTGTTTTTGGCTATGTCTATTGCCTTCCATGTTTTAGTTGTATCTCCCAGACCAGCGATAGTCCCGTCAGGGTCGAAGTCCGGTGAGGGGAGTGGAATGAGTGCAGGGGGGCAGAAGAAGGACAAGTCCGAGACCGAGAAGACGGTCAAGGACACAAAGAAAAGGAAGTCCGGGGAAGGAAGATCGGGGGAAAAAGAAACCGGTTCGACGGAGGTCCCCTCTATCGGCAACCGCCGGCTAGCTTTTAACATTCCTCCGTCCGGGGGTCACCCTCTGAAGAAGAAGAAGACAGAGCCTCACTCCGAAGGCTCCCTCCGAATTCCCCGGAAAGAGGAGAAGTCCACTGCCGACAGCCGCCTCCAGGCTATAAAGGAAACTCCGGATGGCTCCTCGTCCCGACCCCTGACACTGGACGGCCCCCAGGTACGCATCTTTTCGCCCTTTAATTTATCTACTCCTCATAATATTTTGATTCTAAGTTTTTATAACTTTGTAGGATAACGCCTCCAAATTGTTGGAGTTCCCTGGGTTGTGGGAACTGGTTAACCAGGCCTGCAACTCCTTGTCTGAGGACTTGTCCCGGGAAGTTGAACAATTGAAACTGGAGAAAGCCTCCCTTTATAAGGAACTGTCCGGGGCTCACAAGGAGCTGTCCCGGGTAAAGAAGGATAGCAAGCGCGGCATGGCCCCGGCTCAAGAGGCTCTTTGCCGGGCCTTCACCAATCAGGTCCTCAGGAGTCGCTCCTTCGAGGCAAAGATGATGTCCCTGTGCGACATCTCGAATGAATCTGCCCTGCATGCTGCTTATTCTGCTGTCCGGGAGTACATCCCCCGGGAAAACCGAGCAGCCTTCAGAGAATCCTGGTATCGTCCCAAGGCGGACGATCGCTTCAACTATGCAGCAGATCGACTAATGAAGGATGGCCTCGACGGGATTGTCCCCGGAGTGCTAGAAGTTTTTGAGGGAGCTCGCAGTGTCGATCCCCAGGACATCATGGCTTATGCCGGGGATGCCGCCAAGCTTGCCGAGGATAGGGCGGACCCTGGTCCAGATGACTTGGCCAATCTTGCTGCCATTGAGACCCCGGTGACCTCGGATGGAGAGGGCGGGGACTCAGATGATGAAAATGCTAAGTCTCCTGTTCCGGAGCAAGAGTTCAAGCCGGTGGAGCCAGAAGAAGATGGAACCCAGGGTGAAGAGGAGTCGACCCCTGAGAAAGGCGAGGCTCGTGAAGAAGAGCAGTCTCCCCAGGATGAAGACGAAGAAGAAGTAAACATAGATACTTAGTCTTCTTGATCTTTTAATTTTTCAACTATGTTTTTAATTTTATTTTCCCCCGGGCTTCTTCCCTGAACCGTTCCCTTTTGTAATTCAGGGAGGAGACAATAGCTCCGGGGACGAGAGTGACGACTCTAACGATGTAAGAGTCCCTCTTTTCTTTTTTGCAATCCAAACGTTTATTTCTATGGTACTTGTCCAGGTGTATTATTTGATGTTTGTTTTCAAATTTCTATCTTTTTACTTATCTTTTGTTCTGATTCCCCGGGATTTGTATGACCTTGTTTTAATTCTAAGTTTAAAATCCTTGTGTTTTGTTTTGTTAGCCCCGGGATGATCCCCCCGGTGCAGTTCCATCCAGGGCGGCCTCGGATAGCGAAAAACCATGCCCCCGGTGTGGGGAACTGGAAGAACAGTTGAGTCGCTGGCAACTGGACGGCATTCAGACCCGGTATCTTCTCGTCCATTCCGGGATAGGATCAGTGATCGATGAGTTCCCGGATGTCACTTCTCTAGTAACAAAACTTAGAGAGATATCCAATCAGTTTGGATCCCTTTCCCGGTGTCAATCCCTGGCTCGAAACCGAGTAAACGCTGTTCTGGATGCAGACAAGACTATTTCCATGCTGCAAGCCGAACATGACGCTTTCAAATCTCGTCTCAAGGAGGAATTTGACCTTGTGTGGTCTGAACTTTCATTTTACTGCGACAAGCTCAAGTGGTTAGAAAGGCGGGGCGATCCCCTTAGGAGGAATCTGATGTTGGAAAGAGAGAACCGGGAACTGGCGGCCCGGAACCTCACCCTCCGGGAAAATTTAGTATCCCTGCAGCTGACTTATCACTTGACAGGGTTGCGTCTAGGTCGGGTTTCTCCCCCTCTTTACACTAACTTTCCCCGGGAGGTCTCTGCGTTGTTAATGCGCATGTTCCGGATGGGCTGGAACGACCCCGAGTCTCGGTACCGGCCCGCTTTCGAGGAAGCTGCCGCTTGGTGGCAACGTCAAAGAGAGGGACAATATCTTCCCCCGTCCTTGGTACTTCTGCCGAGCCGGATTTCCCTTGATTTCACCGTTGAAAGGTATCTCGGGTTCCGTGTTTCAGTTGACCCGGAAGAATCCGCCCGGAGGGTGTCTAGACTCCGCGAGGACGCTGCCAGAATCCGAGCCTTCATTGCCCGCGAGGATGCTGCCAAAGAAGAAAGGCGTTTGGCCCGGGAAAGGGGGAAGGGCAAAAGCAAAGTTGTTGCTACGAAAAAGAAAAAATCCCCCCGCGCCCAAGGGCCCGTTATCATTGGAGCTCCCCGGAGGACGCCATCCCCCGAGGTTTCATCCTCAGACGACGACTATGACCCATATGCCGAAGCGGGTCCTTCGGGGGCTGGTCCCTCGGGGGCTGGTCCGTCCAGTACTCATCCAGCTGCGGATCCCAACGTTCCAGGGAATACTGCTGCTGCTAACTCACCGGACCCTCCTGCTGCCCATAATTGTCCAAATCACCCCGGAGCCCAAGATGATCCGGACTCTCCTATTAGCTGGGACGGTCCTCCTTTCCTTTGTTAGTTTTGTTTAGGTTTTCCAAGTTTCAAAGTTGTAAATTTTGTAATCCTCAATCATAGGTTAATGATTTGTTTGTTATATTGCCTTTCCTTTATACTTGTTCAAATATTTGTTTCAGTCGCTTATTCAAGCGTGCCTAGGTCGTCCCCCGAGCGCTTGTTCAAGCATCCCGTATATTCTTGCCCTAGCCCCCCGGGTGCTTGTTCAAGCGTTCCCGGATCGACTTGCCCTAGCCCCCCGAGCGCTTGTTCAAGCGTTCCCGGATCGACTTGCTCTAGCCCCCCGAGCGCTTGTTCAAGCGGCCGGGGTTAACTGTACTTAAGAGAAAATACTAGCTCGAAAGATAATCTTCATAAATAAAATGAGAAAATGCAACTGCGGGCCACGGGACAACCCAGGCTCAATCCTGGCCAGGGGTCCCCGTGCCGCTTCTCTGCCACCGTCCTAGGCATAATCCATGCCAGAGGGGTGAATACATAGGAAAATCTAAGCATAGTACCTACGTAGGTTTGCAATATTCCAGTGCCTCGGGACCTTCTTCCCGGCCTTGTCCTGCAGTTCATAACTTCCCCCGGGGTGGGCTGCTACCACCTTGTAAGACCCCTCCCAGTTGGGGGCTAACTTCCCGCTTGCAACCTGCTGGCTTTTGTCATTCCGGCGCATCACCCACTCCCCCGGGATAAACTGCTCCTTGCGAACCCTTCTGTCATGGTATTTCTTGACCCGTTCCTTCACCCGGGCCTCATGCAGGGCTGCTTTTTCTCGCTTCTCTTCCAGTAAATCTAGATCCAGGAGTCGGTCGTTCTGGTTTGTCTGCTCATCCGGGAGCTTTGATCGGAGGCTGGGAACTCCGATTTCAGCCGGGATGACCGCCTCCGCCCCATAAACCAAACTATAGGGGGACTCGCCTGTAGCGGAGCTCTCTGTCGTTCTACTTGCCCATAAGACACTTGGGAGTTCATCAACCCAGTTTCCTCTTACCCCCTGTAGTCGCGTCTTGATCCCGTTAACCAAGGTCCTGTTGGTCACTTCAACTTGCCCGTTAGCCTGTGGGTGATAGACCGAGGTCAACTTCTGTTCAATCCCGTACTCCTTGCACCAGGACTTGAAAGGATCATTCTCGAACTGCGCCCCGTTATCTGTCACTATGAACCGGGGAATTCCGTAGCGACAGATGATGTTCTTCCAGCAGAATTTTACACACGTACTTCCCCTAATGTTTGTCAGGGGAGCAGCTTCTACCCATTTGCTGAAATAGTCAACTGCCACTATCAAATACTTGAAACCTCCCGGAGCAGTTGGAAAGGGGCCTACCAGGTCCAAACCCCATCGGATGAAGGGCCAAGTTCCTGATATCCCGATCAACTCCCCCTGTGGCACATGGATCAGGGGTGCAAATTTCTGGCACTGCTGACAGGAGCGGACTGCCTTTTGAGCATCCTCAAATAGCGTTGGCCAGTAATACCCCGTGCACATGATCTTCCGAGCTACTGTCCGGGCCCCTTGATGGCTTCCATTAGGGCCCTCGTGAACTTCTTTCAAAAGGTGGCGTGCTTCCTCTCCATCCACACACTTCAACCAAGGTTGGAGATATCCCTTCCAGATTAACTCCCCGTCCAGGACGGCATACCGGGGTGCTTTGACCCGGATTTTCCGGGCCTTCACCTTGTCGTCTGGCAGCGTTCCATTCTCCAAGTACTCCCGGATGGGTGTAATCCAAGATTCGGCTTCGCGCACTGCCGCAACTTGGCTTGGCCGCTCATATCCCCGGGTTGATACCATCTCCATATACAGATTCCGGTCCTGACTTGGCTTGAGCTCTGAGGAAGCCAACTTGCTTAATGCATCCGCTTGACAGTTTTCCTCCCGGGGGACCTGTGTTAGGTTCACCCGGAGGAAACCCTGTATCATCAACTTCACCGCCTCCAAATATTTCTGCAAACTTCTTTCTTTTGCTTCATACTCCCCATTCACTTGCTGGACCACAATGGCCGAATCGCTGTAAGCTTGTATCACTTTGGCACCTGTCTCCCGGGCTAGGCGTAATCCGGCAAGGAGAGCTTCATATTCAGCTTCATTATTGGTGGTTTTAAACTCAAACTGCAACGCATACCGATACTCCTTGCCGCCAGGACTGACCAGCACTACCCCGGCACCGCTCCCCCGGCATGGGAGGAACCATCCACGTGTAACTTCCATTCCGGTTCCCCTTCACCCGGGTCCTCCACTGTGTTTTCCGCCATCTCAACCAAGAAATCAGCCAAAGCCTGGCCCTTGATAGACTTCCTGGCTTGATAAGTAATCTCGTGCTCTCCCAACTCTATCGCCCACTTCATCATTCGGCCAGATGCCTCTGGTTTCAGCATGACTTGCTTAAGTGGATGATTTGTGAGAACTGTGATAGGATGACCCTGAAAGTATGGGCGAAGTCTCCGGGACGCGTGCACCAGTGCCAGCAGCAAACGTTCTAATGAAGAATAACGCGTCTCCGGTCCTTGAAGAGCCCTACTTACAAAATACACCGGGCTCTGCGCTCTCCTAGACCCTCGAACCAAGGCCGCACTTATAGCCTGATCCGTGGCTGCCAGATACAAAAACAATTCTTCCCCCGGGACCGGTTTGGACAAAGTAGGGAGTTTACCCAGGTGCTCCTTCAACTCCTTGAAAGCTCGCTCGCACTCGGGAGTCCATTCGAACTTTCTTTGCTCGCCTCAAAATGTTGAAAAAAGGCAACTGCTTCTCTGCCCCCCGGGACAAGAATCTGCTTAACGCCGCCAGGGACCTGGTTAAGCGCTGTACATCTTTCACCTTGCTCGGGGAGGGCATGCTCAGGATCGCTTCAACCTTTTCCGGGTTCACGTCAATTCCTCGGTTTGACACCATATATCCCAAAAACTTGCCTGCCGCCACCCCGATGGTACTCTTCTCCGGGCTTAGCTTCAAGTTTACCTCTCTCAACACGACGAAAAGCTCCCGGAGATCGTCCAAAAAAGCGTCATGAGTCCTGCTTTTGATCACCATATCATCTACATAGACCTCCATGATTCTTCCCAGCTGGTTTTTGAACACCCGGTCCACCATGCGCTTGTATGTTGCTCCTGCGTTTTTAAGACCGAATGGCATCTTCCTGTAACAAAAAGTACCAAAGTCAGTGATAAAAGAGGTTTTTGGTCGGTCTTCCGGGGCCATGACGATCTGGTGGTATCCCCGGTGTGCGTCGAAGAAGGCTAGAAGCTGGTAGCCTGTTATAGCTTCCACCAGTTGGTCAATGGAGGGCAACGGGTAACTGTCTTTTGGGCAGCACTTGTTTAAATCTGTAAAATCGATACACATCCTCCATGACCCGTTATGCTTTTTCACTAGGACCGGGTTGGCGATCCATTCAGGATAAGTAATTTCTTCTACCATTCCCGCATCCAGCATCCTTCTCACCTCCGCCCGGACGAATTCTACCCGATCTGCTGCCAAGGCTCTTTTCTTTTGCCTTATGGGCTTTAAATCCGGGTAGACATTCAACCGGTGGATGGCGAACTCCTCCGGTATCTCTGTTAAATCTTCAGTTCCCCACGAGAACACATCCTCATATTCCTTTAACAGCTTCCGGAGCTCGTCCTTCACACTCTCCGGGAGGTGCTTCCCGATACTCACCTTCCCCCGGGATCCTACTTCCATGTCCTCCACTTCAAAAGAGGTCGGGTCACCATGCACGGCTCCCACCGTGCTATCCTTCCCAGAACACTCCCCGGGCACCGACACGTTTGTTCTTTCTGATCCTCCATTCTTGGCTTCCTTTATTGCGATGAGCATGCAGCTGCGGGCGGTCGTTTGATTGCCAATGACCGATGCAATTCCTTGGTCCGTTGGGAACTTCATGGTTAGATGGTAGGGCGAACATATCGCCCGGGCCTGCGTCAACCAGGGGCGACCTATGATCATGTTGTACGGGGAAGAGGCGTTGATGACCGCAAAGTTACATAGGACAGTGCACCTCTTGTTAATATCCAGATGATCAACAAGGGTCACCCGTAGCGCTATGACACCCAGCGGGTGAACTGTGCGCCCCGTAAAGCCTGACAACGGGGACAAGCATGGCTTCAAATTCTGTCGACCAATGTTCAATTGATCGAAGCAATCAGCAAACATAACTTCTACACTGCTCCCATCGTCCACAAAGACTCGCTTTATCACCACCCCTTCTACCTCAGCTGAGATCACCATCGGGTCCGAGTGAGGTACTTGGGCCGGAACTGCATCCTTTTCTGAGAACGTGATTGTCTCATCATGTTTAAACCTTTTTCCCTGGATCTCCCCCGGGGGGACATATCTACTCTTGGCCTTTACCGCTGACAGGGTTTGCGCTCCATCCCCCACTATCCCGTTGATCACGTTTATCATCTGAGGTGCTCCGGGTCCCGGAACTCCTGGTCTGGGTGCTTGTGGGGCGGGGTTAGGAGCAACGTTGGTTTCCACGGGGCGGTTGCCGCCCTGGCCCTGACCTCGGTTATTCCTCCAGTTACGTTTCCTTCCTTGACCTGCCGGGGCAGCCGCCGGGTGTGCTTCACCTGCTACACAGTCCCGAAGCTGACCCCGCTCCACCAACTTCTGAATATCCGTCCGCAAGACACGGCAGCCTTCTGTCGTGTGACCATAAGACTTGTGGGACTCACACCATTTCTGGGCATTTGCCGGGGCCGGGACCCCTTGTATAACTGGGGGATCCGTGAAAAGGCCCAGGTGAATGGCCAAAATCTCCGTTTTGGTCTTGGAGAGTGGAGTATATGTTGGCCTGACCACTAACGTCTGTCCTCCCGGCGCAGGTGCTGCTCCCTGGGCCGGGGGGCGTCTTGCTGCCTCTGGGCGGGGCCCCTGGTGAGGAGTGGCCCGGAGTGTAGTTGTTTGGGTCGCTGTGGCCGTAATCACCCGCTGCTCAAAGAAACCGTCTGTGTTCATCCGAGTGTGGTTAGCTTCATGCACAGTGCAATGCATTTCAACTGTCAACTGGAGATGGTAGAAAGTTCCTGGCATGTTCTTCATCAAGTCAATGTAGAACATCTCGTCTCTCAGCCCATTGACAAAGTTACCAATCAGGGCCTTCTCATGCAAGTGCCTATCCTGGACCTTCATAGACTCAGCAATATACCGGACATAATATTGCCAAGTAGACTCCGTCTCCAGCTGCCGCATGGCCAAGACCGTGGCCAGGTTGACAAAGTTGGTTTTCATTGCTGCATATCTATGGACCAGGACCGTGGCAAAGTCCCAGAAAGTCTTCAATGAGCCTTGCGGAAGGCTTTTGAACCAACTCAAGCAGTTGCCCCGGAGGTAAGAAGGCAACAACTTGCACTGCAACGGCTCCTCGATGTCCCGGGCCCCCATGACACTGAGGTAGGTGTGAACAAACTCCTCTGGATCCCCGTCCCTGTTGTACGTCAGAACCCCATCAGGCGCTTTAGTGCCCACCGGCCACTTATAGTTCAACACCTCTGGAACCCACGGGGAATGAGGAACCTTCCCCCGCCTACCGATAAGTCTAGTCAAACGATCTTCAATGGACCCGTTGTTAAACGGGGTGTTGTATCCACCATAAAATGGTTGTGCTTGCGGGTTCAGACCTCCTGGAAACTGCTGATCCGGGTACTGCTGCTGCCCTGGAAACATCTGCTGACCGAGAGGCATCTGCTGCCCTGGAGGCATCTGCTGACCCGGGGGCATCTGCTGACCCGGGGGCATCTGCTGATATCCAGGACCACCTCTCTCATTCTTCTCCAGGTCCACTATTTCGGGCACCTTGTTGGGTGCTGCTGCCTTAGCTGCCTTCCATTCCCGAAACTACCTAAATTCCTCCGCATTGGTATGAATCGTCTCTGGATCTCGGCGCTCCAGGTCTTCTTCCCCGGAATCGAAATACTCCGGTTCGGATTCACCGCCTTCTCCGAACGTCTCCTGGTCCTGTCTTTCCTTTTCTTGCCGGGCCTTCTCCCTATGCTCCTTCTGCATCTCCCTGACAGTACGCTCCGGCACCTTCTTCTTTCCTTGGCGCTTCACAGCGGCCGCGCGGGCAGTCTCCTTGCGTGCCCGCTCCTTCTCCTCAGTCGCCTTCCGCGTCGCCTGGGCAGCCGCGGCCCTTTTAGTTTTAGGACCGCCTTCTGCCTGATTGGCTTTGGAAGAGGGTTCTTCCACCGTCTTTTTAGGTCTACCGCGGGGCATGACGAAGCCGGTCCCACTGGGCGTGCCAACTGATGCTACCAGTAAGCTCCGGGATACCAGCTCCGGTACAAAGGTGATCCGGGGGAAAGCTGGAATCCTAGCCCGCGGCCAATCTCTCACCTAAACCCTGCAAAACAAAGCCCCCGGGGTCTCCCGAGGGTAGACGCTCCGGCGTGATGATGAAGGTAGGGCTTTTTACAGAGGAGAGAGAATATGAATAAATACAGAGAGTATTTAAGTCTGATAAAACATACCTATTACTGTTGGTCGCTCCTCTATTTATAATGGATTGGATCAGAGAGGGTTTTAAGCTAAGTGGTCCTTAACCCGGGTGTGTCCAAGATAGGTGATGTCATGGGAGGACCACTGCTGGGCTTAACCCTCTTCTTCTCCTTTACCAGTATATCCGCTGGACCAGGATATGGGCCTCGGCCCATATCACCACAAAGCAAAAAACTGGCAACAAATTGGTAAAAGGAATTCTTTATAATCACCTCAGCTAATGTTAACTTTGCTTCAGACTCCATTTCCATCCCAATTGCATCCTCGTATAGTTCAGTCAATGGCTATGAGAATCATAAAAAGTGTTTTTGTTTTTCTTCTTCTTCTTATTTTTTACCCACTTTTAGTTCTGAAACTCTCTCATTTACCGCCTCCTCATCGCGACCACTGCACAATTTCAATCTTCTTGGCCTGCGCTGGGGAACTCAGAGGCATCTCGGCTGCTTGACTCCCATGCTTTCCAGCGGCCGTGTTGACGGTTATCACGACGGCACCGATGTGATCGCAAAGCGGAAGCAGCGAACGGAAAGGGAGAGGGAGAATTACGTCGATGTCGACGACGACTCTCCGGCTGATTTCCGGCACCGATTGGTTTTGAAAAATATGGCTTGAGCTCTTCTAGGATTCCTGCCCTCCCGCTGAAGACAACGACTGAGTGTTCCCGGAAAATCAGGCGGCCGGCGGAGAATAATGACGACGAAGGGATCGCCACCGTGAGGGAGAAGCTCATGATCAATTGGCAGGCCGAGGGATTAAACTGGCTGTTTTAAGATAAGGGCTTGATACAGAGAAGATGAGGAGATTGGGCTGCCGCCATTGTCTTCCTTCACAGCCGAGCCGCCGTGGATCTTCCGGTTGCCGTGATATATTTTAATGGAGAAGAAGGATTATACTAAAATTACAATTTTACCCCTGTTAGATTGTGATTAACGGGGACGTTACGGCGTATGTTGATGAAAGGCCACAAACTTTACATATTATACTTTCAAGGGCCATAAACAATGCACTTTATTTTTAGGGGCCACAAACTATATATTTCAAACTTTTAAGAGCCATATTTTGCACTTCATTCTTTATATTACCACATGATATTAATTTAGCTAATAATTTGGAATTAAAAAATTAAATGTATCATAATTATAACTTACATATAATAAAATTTTGAACTTTTTCTTTGAAAAAAATGGCAAATTCTCTTGAAAGACCGACTTTCCTAAATGCTATGGAACTACCACTATTTATTTAAAATCAAATGATACATTTTTGTGTTTAAATTTTGATCATTTTAAACTAAACATATATTAAAACATGTTGTAGTGCGAAAATTAAAAAAATTTCATTTAAAATTATTAAATATTTAAATTACAAAATTTACAGTTCAAAATAAAAGTTACACTTTATAAGATAAAACGTATAAACACTTTTATGAAAAGTTAAAAGTTGGGAGTTATAGAAAATTTCTCGAAAAAAAATTGCATTCTTAATAGTGTTAGTGTCAATTATTAGAAGTTTATTTTATTATATTTAAATTTATTGTTTTCTCTGCTCTATGTTATGCCATGCATGTTCATCAACCTTTTATTTACTTTATTTTTATACAATTATAAATGTTTAGATTCATTTTGTATGGATCAAATTTTTGTAACTCTGAACTAATTTAATTATTTTAATCGAACTCATTAATTTAACTTCCGTAAAATAAAAATATATTAAAAATATATAATACAAAGCTAGATAGTATAGATGAGAGTGATCATGAAACTAATCATTGTGCGTGCTTCCACGAACATGATCATGAAATCGATTTACACAGTAATTATGATCTTATCAGAAATTTCTTCGATCTTATTCATCTACAAAACGTTAAAAATAGATAGCATTAGCCACCAACAACAATCACCATCCCTTCCAATCATCATATATCACAAAATCATAACATCATCATATCTTCATTAATTCTCCCTTTTGAAGATGCCAAAGGGGTCTAGAAATGGGAAAGCTCCAGCAGCATCAGGCCCAATGCCTTACAAGTTGAGAAGAATAGCAGCAGGTAGAGTAAAGAGAAGCACTCGAAAGAGTACTGTATGGGATGATATAAAGTGTTCTATTTGTTTAGAATCTCTCCACCGGGCTATCTTTCTCACTAATGTATATATGTCTAACTGTTACGACAACATGTGATTTTCTTAGTTTGTCAGGTTACCATTTGATAAGTTTTACGGTTATCAGTTGTCGCAATATAATTTTCTGACTGGTGAGCGAAAGCACTCATGCCCGCTCTACACGGGTTAATCAGAGACTTCTTCTATCCTTATAGTTTTGGTATTGACAATTAAGTTCAATTCATTTTACATAATTAATATACATATTATTATTTTTGATAAACAATATTCATATTATTACTGATTAGGTTTGAGAGTTAACGTGTGCGTGCTTGCACGTGTAAACAAAATCAAGGTTATTCAATTGTATAGCGATAATGCAATAATAAAGCTGAGATGATTACCTAAATTCATTATTAAAGTTGAAATGCATTATTAATTTTATTATCATACAACTTTGATTTAGATTTGTTTTGCATGGGTCAATTTCTTGTAACTTTCAACCAATTTTCTTATTTAAATTGAATTCATTAATTTAACTTCAGTAAAACAATTTGAAAATATATAATAAACTAACACTCATGCATGCCAAACCCCTCAATTTTAAGCAATATTCATCGTTGACCATATTTGAGTGTATTAATAAGTAAGTTAGTAATATATATGGAACAAAATTCAAAAACACTAAGATCTCGATCTATATTATTTTGGGTACCACTCAAATCGAACTCAAGAATTGAAAAAGTTCCATCATTTTCATTTCAACAACAAGAATAGGAGTCTTTTTTTTTTTTTTAATTAAGCCACCCTAGGTGGGGGGATTTATTTGGCACCCCTAACCATTTGGAACCCAAATAGAGTATGTTACAAAAGTGAGCTGAGCTCACAGAAGCATTAAGCTTCTCAAAATTGCCTATTTTCTAGCAAGTTCTGTATGTTTAAACTCAAGTAATTTGGACTCAAAAAAGGGGAGTTTGTTAGTGATCGAGTAAACAAATACCGAAGCACAAATCAACCACCCTTTAAATCCAAAAAACTGAGTGTCAACAGAAACTTGAATATATACAATAAGCCCAAAAAAACCTGAAAAGGTTCAAAAAATGGCTGTGTTTAAGAGTGAAACAAGATCTTGATGACAGTGCCTTCTGGCCTGAGCTGAGAAGCTACACCTAGCCTGAGCAGAAGGTAAAAGACTCTAGCCTGAGCAGAGTGTAGTGTCCATGTCTGAGTAAATGGCTTGAGCAGAAAAACTCCAAACCTGTAACACATCAAGTGAGTCTGTTCCAAAAATTAAAAGGACCTAATGTTAGCCAGTCCTATCCTATCTAGTGCCAGTAACCCTCTCAGCTCATGAGGGGAATTCCTTAGCTCTACAATAGAGTTCTGCTGTTGAGAAAGAGATGACCTTGCCAAAAAATCAGCTGGCCTATTTGCCTCTCTGTGTGTGTGTGAAATTTTAGCATGAGGAGGCAGTAAGTCTGTGATCTCATTACATAGTGAATAAAATTCCCATGCACAAGCCAGGGGGTTAAGTGATCCATTAACAGCCAATTTGCAATCTGACTCAATTGTAAAATGATTTATATATATTAAGATCCTGGGCTGTTAAAATTCCAATTTTGATTGCAATCAATTCTGAGTGTAGTGGAGAATCTGCCTGAGTATAAAATTTTCTCAAAATTAGCACTGAGCATCTCAGGTCCCTAACAACTATGCCAATTCCACATTCTCTATTTTTAAAAGATGCATCCACATTTATTTTGTAACCTATGTCTGGAGGGTGCCATTTGATAATTTTAATTCTCCTAGGCCTCTTATGCTTGATAAAAGGTATTAACCTGGCACTGATCAAAAAAATATTTCTCTCCCTATTACCAGACAAAGGTTTAGCTGTAAAGATAATGGATATAAATTTTGTGATTTTTCCAATCAGATCAACAGTAGAGAGTTTTATCTCATCATATAGAAGCTTATTTCTTTTAATCCACAAGTGCCAGAAAGTGACCATCATTGAAATTCTGATCACCTCTGTGTGAATTTTAGAGGAGCCTGAATATGATAAGTAAAAACTCAATCTACTTTTTGTGTTTCTGAACTGAGGGACTTGCATCAGTAATTTTGCATGCATTACATTCCAAATTTGCAAGTTACTACTACACTCATTAAAATAACGATTTAGAGAATCAGAGGTGGTGCTGCAAAAAAGGCATTTGGAAGAGATTTTGAAACCTATTTTAATGAGAATATCATCAAAAGGCAAAAAATTGTTTTTCATCTTCCAGAGAAATATGGCAATCTTTTTTGGAATTTTTGATCTCCAAACCTTATCAAAGACTGGATTTTTGGTGCCTGTCTCCCTAAGAGCATGATATGCAGACTTGATTGAGAATTTTCCATCCCATCCTGGTTTCCAGACCAATCTGTCTGCATGTAGTGATTTCTGCTGAGCATTCTGCAATAAGACAAGAATATTGGTAGCAAAAAATTGCTCCAATTGGTTAGTGTAGAAAGCCTTACTGGTCAGAAACTGGGCTACTGTAAGATTGGGGAAGGGTAAAGTACTTTCAGTCCAGTGATAAAATAATGCACCAATTCCCAGCCAATTTGAATTTCAGAAAGAGCATTTTCCAATTCCACTAATGACTTGAGAGAGACTGTTGGCAATGTTTGTTACTCCACATATTCTTTGCCATGTTGGAGATGATTTGTAAATATCTGGGAGTGACCACAGATGCCTTGTCCACAATGTCTCATTTTTCTGTAATTTCCACCATAGCTTACAAGAAAGGCCTTGATAACAGCTCTGATATCTCTGATTCCAGTTCCATTTTCATCAGTAGGCAGGACCAAATTAGACCATCCGCACCAACTCCTCTTCTGTCCAAATTCTGAAAAGCCCCAAAAAAATTTTGAAACCATTTTTTCCATTTTCTGAATTACCATTTTGGGAGGCTGAATGACTGAGAATATATGTGTGGGAATAGACATAAGGACATGATTAATTAGAACTAGTCTGCCAGCTGGTGACAGCCATTGATTTTTCCAGTTATTCAGTGGCCTCTCCATCCTTTCTAGAAGACTCTGATAGTGTCTGACCAGGTTCCTGCCATGGAAAATTGGTGCTCCAAGGTAAGTGAATGGCATGGAACCAATCTTCATCCCCAACACTCTTTTTATGATTTTCTTTTTTGCTTGAGAGGTGAAGGGGTGCACATAAAATTCAGACTTCTGATAACTAATTTTTTGCCCTGAAACAGATTCATATGCAAAGAGGAAGTGTCTGAGTCTTTTCAAATTTCTGTTGCTGCTGTTGACAAAAATTGCAGTGTCATCTGCATACATCAGGTGAGATACAAAGCTGACATTTCTTGGCATGGAGAAAGGGATCAGGTACTGTGTAGAAAACAGGTTTTTTATACCTCTGGAAAATGCCTCAGTGACTATATTGTAGAGGAGAGGTGAAATTGGGTCCCCTTGCTTGATTCCCCTGCTTCATGAGAAGAAGCCTGAGGCAATTCCATTTATGATCACTGAAAACCAGGCAGACTGTATATTTTGCATAATTAGCTTGACAAAAGTACCATGAAACCCAAAATTCAGCATTACTGAGTTCAGAAAACTCCATGACACCCTATCAAAAGCCTTCTGCATATCTAATTTGACCATCAGGTTGCCTAATTTATGATTTTTTGGAAGCAGCCTAGCCATTTCCATCATTTGCAGAATATTGTCAGAAATGTCTTTTCCTTTCATAAACCCTGACTGTTCTTCTGAGATAATTTTAGGCATGAGAATCTTCAGTCTTTCCATAAGCACCTTTGAAAAAAATTTATTAAGGAAGTTGGATAGGCTTATGGGTCTGAAATCCCCATAACAGCTTGGATTAGGTTTTTTGGGTATCAAGGCTAACCATGTACTGGATATGGCTCTTGGCAGTCTATTTCCTTCCATAAATTCTGAAGCTGCACTAAAAAGGTCCATCCTTATTATTTCCCAGCAGCTAGTGTAGAAGTTCCCTGTAAAACCATCAGCCCCTGCTGCACTATCTTTGTTTAGGTCAAAAGTTGCAGCCTTTAATTCCTCCATGTCTAATTTCCTTATAAGCAGTTCATTATCCTCCTCTGATATGGACTTAGGGATCACTGACATAAATTTTTGCATATATTGCCCAGTAAGGTCAACCTCATCAATTTTCTCATTCAGTAAGTCTTCATAAAAAGAAGTTGCCTCTTTCTGAATTTCCTCTGTGTCTGTTATCCATGAGCCTTCACTATTTCTGATCTTTGTGATTTTAACTTTGCATCTCCTCTCTTTCACTGAGTTGTGGAAAAATTTGGAATTGGCATCACCTTCTTTACACCATTTTACATTGGCTTTCTGTCTCCAAAAATCGATGCTCTCTTTTTCTGCACTTATCAGCCTTTCATTTCTCTCATTGAGAGCCTGCAAGTCCCTATCTGAACCAGATTCTTGGTACTTGTCTTCCAGGTCAGTGACTGTCTTTTCTGCATTCAGAAGATTCTCATGCACATTGCCAAAAATGGATCTGTTCCATGAGGCCAGTGCTGACTTTAGTCTCTTTAATTTAAAGACCATGTTGAACATTCCATCATAGTGAGAAGGCATTTCCCAACTATTTCTGACAATGTCTAAAAATTCCTTTCTGTTCAGCCACATATTCTGAAATGTGAATGGCTTGGGTATGTGTTGGATGGAGAGTAGTGGATTGTGGTCAGAAGAGGTTATGTTTAGCACATGTATAGATGAGTGAGGGAATTTTGTTATCCAGTCTAAACTACACAAGCCTCTATCAAGCTTTTGAAGTAGCATGTCTCCCTTCAGCCTATGATTGGTCCATGTGAATTGGCTCCCTACTGTTGGTATTTCTTGGAGTTGCTTCCCATCTATAAAGCTACTGAATTCCTTAATGCTACCTAAAGGGGGCCTACTTCTTCCTCTCCTTTCCATAACTGAAGCCACAGAATTGAAATCACCTACAAACATTGCAGGCTGGCTAGAGATACTATACAGATCAGACCACAATTGTAATCTAGGGGTCCTAGTGACATGAGCATATACAAAGATAGAGTGCCAAGAAATTGTAGAATTTTTATCAGTGAACTTGATCTGAATGTACTGATCAGTTTCTGATATTATTTCTCTATTGAAAAAATCTCTGTGAAAGATCCAAATTTTAGCAGTATCTGCAGCTATACGTGTTGGAAACCTATTTCATGCTGTAAGTTCCTAAGTTCAGTTTTATCATGCATTGGTTCAATTATGCAGAGAATTGAAATGTGGTGCATTAAGAGTAGTGACCTAAGTCTGTCCATAGAGGTGCCATATCCTCTTATGTTCCAAACTAACATACTAGTTTTGTATCCATTCATTTAAAATAATCAATTTTAGGTTTTGGTCAAAGATTCCTACTGGCACTTACAGTGGGGAGCTTAGGTTGTGATTGTATGGGAGTTAGGATCTTACCTGAAGGGTTCTCTTCCTCATTACCTTTTTCTGAGTTGAGAGGTTGACTGACTTGATCCACCAATTGAGGATGAGATTCTGTCTGTACAACTTTGATGAGTTCTCCTGAAGAAGAGTTGATCACTGGTTGACTGATGAGGGGCTGCACAGCAAAATTGGAGTGAAGCCACCTTGTGTCTTGCTCATCTTCCAGTGATTCTTCTGAGCTACCATCATCTGAGTTGCCCTGCAAAACATCAAAAGAGTTGGATAGCTCTATGTTTTGGTATGGAGTAATAGCTAGACTGTGTGGGGTGTGAGATGAGAAAAGGGATGGCTGTATGTTGAGGTAGTGAGAGAGGATAGGTGGTGTGGAAGAATTAGACTGAGAGGCAGTGTGTGAAAAACTTGTGCTTGTGTGATGATGCATTTTAACCAGACTCTTCCTTCTAGCTAAGTCTAGTTCATCAAGTGAGAAAGTGGTGATTTGGGGTTTTTTCAGGCCAGCAAAAATATTTCTTTTCACTGCTGGCTTGTATAAGACCATCCTCATATCAGACTCCTGATTTTTCAGTGGGATTTTCACCCATGTCTGAGCTTTCTGCTGTGGAGTCAAACCTGAGGATCCAGCTCTATCTGATGCAGATACATTAACTTTTCTTGCATCAGTTCTAGGTTGAGCCTTCTGGTGCTGTTCTTGCCATATTTTATTGAGCTCAGGGTGGAGTATCCTACAATTGGCATTTTCATGGCCCAATTTCCTGCAATGTTGGCAGTAGAGAGGGAGACTCTGGTACTCCAACTCGCACTCCTTATGGTCTTCTGGAGAACCAATAAGTATGGAGGGCATCAATTCCTTTGTAACATCAAGCTCGACACAGATTTTTAGGGATGAAGGCCTGGTGATGTGAGCGGTGGCTGCATCCATCCTGATGAATTTACCTATCTGGTTTCCAACGTCCTGAATCAATGTATTGTTGTAGTAATACAGTGGTATATCTTTGACTGTGACCCATACTGGAACCACCGGTGACTCATACTCCGGTGAAAAGTCCGGTGACCATTTCAGGACTTTCATCGACGATCCTGCTACCGGCCAGAAAGCTTTGAGCCAGCAACGCTGGTAGTCTTCCTCCGACGAGAATCTGATGAGGACGTGCTTGTAGTCCAGCGACCCGAGTTGGAACCGGCCGGAAAAGCCCATTTTTTGGAAAGCTGTTTGGATGCTTATCATTGATGGTTTAGCTCTTGGGAATTTTCCGATCAGTGCATTGTGGTAGTGCTTAGACAAGATGTGGATGGATTCCGACGTGTACAGACACGCCGGTTTGCCGTTGAAACTGGTAATTGGCCGGATATCTGGGTTTGTCGGTAAGGGGGATAGAGAGGGAGTAGGAGTAGAGCCTGAAAGAGCTTGTGAGTAGGATTTTCCGGTGGGAAGGTCACCGGAAAAGGGGGGGATCGCCCCCATTTCTGGCCGTTTTGTGGCCGTTATCAGTGGGTTTCAGTGCCCAACGGTTCTATTGGTTGAAAAAGAGGCACAGAAAGTTGCATTTGTGGAGGCGCGTGTAGGCAGTTGAGGAGAGAGGTCAGAGAGAATTGAGTGTAGAAAAACAAAGAATCTGCTATCGAATTAGACTCTCTATAAATATAGGAGTCATGCAACCTTATTACGTTGGAACCAAAAGTAGTGCATGATCCGATCCGAACATAAATCATTTGTTTCAAACATAGTAACCAACGAGGGTAACAGTGGCCATATTATATGAATCGCCACCATAACCAGGAACAGAAAAGATAACATCGTCTGCCTCATCAAACTCCAAATCCAGATCGCGTGAACATCCTTCAAATTCAGGTCCCTTTAGTACACATATCGTATATGGACGTCTACTCCCCACTTGATAACGGACTGAGATCATCTTTCCCCTCATCGAATCGTCTCCCAGTATCGCCTGTTACAGTCGGAAAAGGATGAAATGAAAAGGAACCCTAAATTTCAGTCCAGCGTTAGTAAGGATTCAGTTTCTTACCTGTGTAATTCTCAGCCTCCTTCGTACTCCCTAGAAGGAGAGAATTACTGGCCGAATGGTTTTTACTTCTATTGCTGAACATTATACGAAGAAAACGGTTAAAAATCAAAAATATATTAGAATGCAGAAACACTGCTGCAGGAAGAAATTAAAGGAAAATTTACTAACCCCAAAAGGCCATGGTTGAATCTGAAACCAAAATTTTACTGTTCGATTGGGTTTCTATATATTCTGTTTTCTATGATCTAGTATCCTGCATAGGAACGGGAATCACTGCATAGTATACTGCTCGATGCCGTGTTGATCTCCTCGCTAATCACGGCAGGATTTAGTCTCCATGCTATATATTCTACTTCTATAGCCAATCTGTACGAAATATTAACTTTTCTTATTTCTACGGAATAAGACTAATCCTAACTAAAATACAACTCATTAATATATTCCTAATCTAATCAGATCGGAACTGAATATCTTCGAATATCTTGATTGATCACACAAGAGTTGTACTGAAACACAATGAATGTGATTTGGTTTCTGATTCTGCCGGACCAAGTGTTTAAACATCTAATGTGTTTAAACATGATGGCTTCTACAAAATAACCAATCATAACGTCGTGAAACTTCTGGACTCTTCAGCAATGAAGGGCCTGCTCTCTATACGAACATTAATTTTTTTTCGATTCAGTCACCTCAGCGCTATAGTCTGTAACAGATGTTAAGAGCGCTTTCTAACTTCCACGTCATCAATTTTAATGAAACTTTGATAAGGAGCAACCACCAAAAATAGAGTGACTTTTGGTATCATATTTCATAAGCTTAACATCATCAATTCTTTAATTAATAAGAATAAATATTCAAAGGTTCACTTTTATTTTATAAATTCCAATAAATAAACAATGTGTTTATTCTTTCATCTAAATTATATGTTACATAAAACTATATTATTCAAACATATCAATATTATATCAAGTTGGTATAGTTATGTGTGTATGTAGATGATAATTTCCGTTAAAAATGATTTGGGTACATGTTTCATACAATATTCAAAAAGGAAGGATTTCAAGTTTTAAAGAATGATGTTCTTGAGAAAAGCCTTTTATTTTATTTTATTTTTAAAACGTCCTTTTGGGTTGTTCGTGATCAGGGTTCCTAGCTCTCCACTAGTGATCGATGCAAATGCATCTCTGGAAAAAAATCATCTGCTTGCTATTTATTTCATGTCTCTTGTTATTAAATCATTTAGTTCAAATATTTGTTTCATTTTACATAATTAATATGCCTGGAGTTATTATTTTTTAATAAGCAATATTAATATTATTACTGATTATATGTTTAGAGAGTGTGTGCATTGTATGTGCGGATCAGTACAATAGCGTGCGTGCTCAGCAAAATTTGACGTGCGATAAACCAAATTGATTAGTAATTTATTTTCATAATAAAAACAATATATAAAAAACACAAATTAGTTCAAAACATCAAAAACACACCGTGCGGTGCTTGCGTGCTTGCACGCGAACATAAAATCAAATTTTATTTCATTTTCAAATCAAACTTTTATAATTGCATAAATAATTACTTAAATAAACTAGATATTTTTTATGTACAAGAGAATATTTGATCGAGGATTGTACTTTAATAATTAAATTAAAATTTTATCACAATTATGTAAGTGAGTAACTGGGTAACAATCAAACGATCATAATGCTCCATCCTCATCTGCATGAAGCATGTTGCTCGCCAACATTGTAAACGGAAACGAATCATCCTTCTTTTCTTTACCATCAACACCTCTACTAATATGTACCTCTTCCAGTTTCTATCGTTTTTACTTGTGAGGAATGCCGGTGATTGCAAAATTGATTAACTTTGTGATTGGATGAAACAGAACATTGGATAAAGACGTACCATATTCACGATAAGCACACTTCATTAATCGTATTAATTATTGAATAATATTTCATAAACACAAAAAAACAATAAACACGCATATATAGTCTGAAATTTGGACAATAACTAAAAGTTGATTCATGCACGCGCCAGCACGCGCTAAAACCTATTTATCTGATAGTTACACGCGCCCGCGTGTGCCCAGGCAAAAGTTAAACATTAATGATTTAAACATTAATGTGATTTTTTGGGGAGTGACGGATGAAAGCTTTTTCTCAAGATAATTTCAATGGTTTTTGAGTGAGTAAATAGTAATGTAGATTTGAGTCAGAAGAAAAATAATTTCCAACCAAAGATCAGATGAAAATTCAATGGAAGTTGTTAATCATATGAAAAAATGAACTTTCCATAAAAATTTTCATAAAATTTCATAACAAATTACAAAAATATGAAGCATGTAGTACCAAAAATTACAAAATACATAACCAAAAATAGTAAAAGAAAAAAGTATTGTATGATTGGGAGAAAATATTTCAAATAAATATAATTAAAATTACAAAAATAATTCACTAATTATTATATACACAATTAAATACACCAATAAACAAATCTTATCTTGTTATGGCATGAATAAGAAATAACAGCTAGCAAATATGAATATATCTAGTCTATGTTACTTTAATATTCTTTAACCTTAACTTTTCCTCAATTTCACACAATTGTAAACTTTCTACACATGTCTTAGCTTTAGACTTTGATAGCAACTTCTTCCATAAAAATGATTTAAATAATTGTGACACTTGAAATGTTCATATACATGAAATCTTTTACGAATCAATAGTTATTAATTACTTCATCAATTTTTTGTGTGGATTCGTGACAAATTAATAAATTAAAATAATTTTAAAAGATTTACGTCTCAATAATTATCGGCTACTCCGTCAATCATACACCAACTCAAGTGATAGATCTGTCCATGCCTTTCTAAAAAATGGTATATATTCTGAAGCATTAGAAACCAACTACCATACTTTAAAAAGAAGTTCACATGCCGATAAAAATTGCATTATATCGTGTTAGTGTCAATTATTATAAGGTTATTTTATTATATTTAAATTCATTGTTTTTTCTGCTCTATGTTATGTTATGCCATGCATGTTCTTCAACCTTTTCTTTGCTTTATTTTCATACAATTAGAAATATTTAGATTTATTTTGTATGGATCAATCTTTTTGTGACTTTCAACTAATTGTCTTATTTTAATTGAACTCATCAATTCAACTTCAATAAAAGAACAAATTATTAAAAATATATTATAGACTAACACTCACCCATGGCAAACACCTCAACTTTGAGCACTCTTCATTGTTTACCATATTTGAATGTATAAATAGGTAATTTAGTAATATTTATAGAACAGAATTCAGATACACTTAGCATTCGATTTATGTTATTTTGGGTGCCACTCAAATCCGAGCTCGAGATTGAAAAAGTTTCATCATTTTTATTCCAACAACGATAAAAAACAAGAATATGAGTCATGATGCAACCTTATTACATTGGAACGAAAAGAAGTACATGATCCGATCCGAGCATAAATCATCAGTTTCAAACATGTAACCAACGAGGGTAACAGTGGCCATATTATATGAATAGCCATCCCATTCTTCATAACCATCATAATAAGGAATAGAAAAGATAACATCATCTTCCTCATCAAACTCCAAATTCAGATCGCGTGAACATCTTTCAAATTCAGATCCCTTTAATACTGATAGAATATCACAATTATTGAGAATAATTGTGATTGATTTGTATATATTTCTGTACCATAATTAGACTAGTCTAGATACAACGTATTTGTATTCTTGTAATCCTATATATTTCAGATAATACAGACACACCAACTGCGGTGAATTACATTTCTTTCAAGTACACATATCGTAAATGGACGTCTACTCCCCACTTGACACAAGACTGAGATCATCTTTCCCCTTATCGAATCGTCTCTCAGAATCGCCTGTTACAGCCGGAAAAGGATGAAATGAAAAGGAACCCTAGAAAAAAGAACTGGAAATGATGATGATCGATTTTACTATAGTTACCTGTGTAATTCTCAGCCTCCTTCGTACTCCCTGGAAGGAGAGAGTTACTGAGTGTCTGTTTTTTACTTCTATTGCTGAACATTATCCGAAGAAAACGGTTAAAAATCAAAAATATATTAGAATGCAGAAACACCGCTGCAGGAAGAAATGAAAATTTACTAACCTCAAAAGGCCATGGCTGAATGTGAAACCAAGATTTTACTGTTCGATTGGGTTCCTCTAAAATCTCCTGTGATCTAGAATTCTGCATAGGCACCAGATCTATAAATAGGCATATTGGAAACGAAGCAATTCCAGATCTCTAGGCATAGCTAAGCGAGCTGCATTAATAGGACGATGCGACCAAAAAGTCAGATTTTGTGTTTACCAATAACACGAATTCCACAATTCAAATTTGAATAGCTAGGTTGTACATGTTTCGTATCAGATGATTCGACTCTTTAATTCTACTACTTAATCAATTTTAGTTACTCATCCTTTAAATTGGAATGGTAATTAAGGGCCTATTTTCTATAATATATTCAATTTTTATTTTAATTTTATTTATTTTAGTTCAATTCGGTAAAAGATAAGTTGTGGAGAATAGATCCTAGCTAGGAGCGTTTCTTAAATTCCACATTATCTATCTTGATGAAGATAAACATTTGTGTATGGTTGCCTTATCAGACCTTATTCTTCATGTTTTGAATTCAAATTAAAAATTTAAATCCATTTTAAATTAACAATACATTAGATCCATAATGCCGTCTTGCCTGATTGTTTTTCTTGTTTGAAACCTTGATAAAAGGCAACTACCAAAAATAGGATGAATTTTGGCATCATATTTTATAAGCTCAACATCATCAATTCTTTAATTATTATTAATAAAAGAATAAGAATAAATATTCAAATGTTCACTTCTATTTAATAAATTCCAATAAACAAGACAAGTGATCGATGCAAATGCATCTCTTAGAAAAAATCATCTACTTGCTATTTGGACTTATTTCATGTGTCTTGTTATTAATAATTTTGTTCAAATATTTATTTCAATAATTTACATAATTAATGCACATGGAGTTATTATTGTTTTAATAAGCAATATTAATATTATTACTGATTATATGTTTCAGAGAGTGCGTGCGTTGTACGTGCGGATCAGTATATGTAGCGTGCGTGCTCAACAAAATTTGACGGGCGATTTTCATTTAAACAAAATTCATTAGTAATTTATATGTAATAAATAATACAGGACAAAGGAAGCCAATTCACCAAACATATCAAAAACTCACCGTGCGTGCATACTTGCACGTGAACATAAAATCAAATTTTACTTCTTTTCGAAAATCATTTTCAAATCTTTTATAATTACATAAATGTACTAGACATTATTTTTATGTACGAGAAAATAATTGATCGCAGGTTACACTTAAAAAATTAAATTAAAATTTTTATTTAGAGCGCAATTATGCAAGTAAGTATATACCTGGACTACCGTCAAACTTTCGGATTCATAGAATTTTCACGACCCGATTATATTACGTTTCTTTATTCTCTTCTGCATGTTGCTCGCCATCGTCGTAAACGGAAAAGATTCAGCCTTCTTTTAACTACCAACATTGTTACCGTGTGCCTCTTTGGATTTCTTCTTCTTGTTCTCTCCCACATCGTCACTTGTGTTTTCATTTCACTGCACAATTGGGATGATTCGACGGTAAATAATGGTTTAAAAATTATTATTTTTTTCTATCTTTTTTACTGGTAATTGAGTGTTGTGCTTGAATGATTTAGCTTTGTGATTAGATGAATCAGAACATGGGATAAAGACTTACCATAATCAGGATAATCACACTATATTATTAATAATCGGATAATATTTTATCAACAAAACTAAAAAAAACAAGCCTGTATAGTCTGAACTTTGAACAATAATTGGTTAACAAAAAAAACAATATGAAAGTTGCTAGAGCACGCGCTAGCACGCGTGCACACAAAAAAATTAAAAACTCTTTTTCTGATACTTGCACGCGCCCGCATGCGCCTACGCAAAATATAAAAGTCAACGGTTGCAAAAACTTTTTCTCAACATAATTCCAATGGTTTTTGTAGATTTGAGGCAGGAGAAAATTGCAAATTCTCTAGAAAATCCGACTTTTATAAATGTTATGAAACTACCATTATATATTTAAGGTTAAGCGATACTATTTTGTGTTAAAACATTGATAGTATCAAAGTGAACATATAATAAAACATGTTTTAATGCAAAAATTCATGAATTTACATTAAAACATTAATAAAATTTAAATAACAAATTTTACAGTTCAAATTAAAAGATATACTGTATAAGTTAAAACGTATAAATACTCTTATCTAAAGTCAGGAAAGTTGGACTTTCAGTAGAATTTCTCGAAGAAAAATTATTTCCAACTAAAGATCAGACGAAAATTCAATGGAAGTTTTTTATTTTTTTGAAGTAAAAAATTTAATGGAAGTTTGTTAAACATATGAAAAAATGAACTTTCCATAAAATTTTACGGCCTAGACTAAAAATATTTAATAGTTAGATTAACAACCTTTCAGAAAAAGTTAAATTGAGAATTCCAGTAACAATTAATTTTGAGACAAATATTTTTATATCTACTAGGTTAGTACGTTGAATAAAAATATGATAATTATAAATATTGAAAATTATAATATAATATGTCAAAATAACTGTTATTATTGAGTTAAACTTTGTATGATTTATAATATAAAATTTAATTAAAAATATTAATTCATTTAATTTAATACAACCTATCAAAATAAATTATAAACAACAGTTACGTACGTATCTAATATATATTTTAATAAAGGGTTATAAAATTGTATGTGTATATGTATAAGAAAAGGTTTAAGAAATTCTATTGTGATGATATATATATATATGGTAATAATAGAGAATGAGAGACCATATTTAAGAGAGAGATACTAAAATTGAGTGAAATCGAGTGTACCAAAATTACAAAAGTAACCACATAAAATGAAAACAAGAGGAAATCATAAAAACTACAAAAATATGAAACATGTAGCAAAATCATAAAATATCATAACCAAAAATAGTAAAAGAAAAAAACATGATATGATTGAAAGAATATATTCAAAATAAATAAAATTAATATTAAAATTACGAAAATAACTGACTAATTATTATATGAGGTAATCTTGTGAGAGACCGTCAATATTATAGACCGGGGATTAAATAATAAAAGTATGGTTGAATAAATACAAGGAGACCCTTAATTGCAAATTAGAAAATTACTATTCACGCGGCATTATTCACGGCCTGCACTATTTACGGCACGGCACTGTTCATGCGTGCACTATTCACGGTCCGTCACTATTCACACGCACACTATTCACAGCCCAGTACTATTCACAGTCAATACTATTCATTTCACGGTACTATTTTAATACGTTGTGCATTAAAACACCGATGTTTGATTTTTTAATATGATGTACATTAAAACATAGATGTTTTTGATTAAAAATATAACGTTTGATTTTTAATATGTTGTACATTAAAACATAGATGTTTTTGATTAAAAACATAATTTTTGATTTTTTTTAATATGATGTACATTAAAACACAGAGTTTGTTAATTAAAAGTAGAATGTTTGATTTTTAAAAGATTGTAGATTAAAACACGGAGGTTGTTAATTAAAAGTAGAATGTTTGATTTTTAATATGTTATACATTAAAGCACGGAGGTTTTTTATTAAAATTAAAATGTTTGATTTTAATAGATTGTAGTTAAAATAGGGATGTTTTTAATGTAAACTACTACGTTTGTTTTATGACATGTTGTAGATTAAAATATGGAGGTTTTTAATTAAATTAGAATGTTTGAATTTTAAATATAGAGATTTCAGTTTAAAAGTAAAAAATGATTTAATTTTTAATATTTCTTAGATAATAACGCAAAAAGATTGAGGGGAAAATATAATCTTTATTTAATTTGTTGAACATATATATTCTATTAATACAGGTAAACATTAAACATGAAATAGTGCGATGGTAATGTTATTTCTACTTTGCCATGAGGAAATGAGTTCGAATCCAAGAGGGTGTATTATTTTGCAAGATTTGGAGGAAAAAAAGTGGTGGGTCCCGCCATGAAACACGCGCGCGCGTGATTTTTCGGCTGGGAGGTAAGTTTTCAAAAATTGCAATTTAGTCCCTCCGTGTTTTGCAAGTAAGTCCTTTCATATTTTCCTACTTAAATTGTCACCTAGTCTAAATTTTGGACGGTCTCTTTTGAGACTCTCTATTATTGTATACACAATTAAATAAACTACATAATTAACAGTTTTATGTTATCATGGTGTGAATAAGGGATAACAACTATAAGTATGATGAATATTTCTAGTCTATATTACTTTAATCTTCTCTGACCTGATCTTTACCTCAATTTCACACTATTGTAAACTTTCTACACATGTCTTAACTTTAGACTTTGATAGCAGCTTCTTTCATAAAAATGATTTGAATGCTCGTGACTCTTAAAATGTTCATATATTGTTGAAAATTTTCACAAATCAATAATTATTGTTATTTCATTAATATTTAATGTGATACCATGACGGATTAATAAGTTGAGATAGTATAAAAAAAATTACGCATTTCAATAATATCGACTACTTCATCAGCCATATACCCGTTCAAGCAATAGATCTGCCCATGCCTTTTAAAGAAATGGTATATATTCTTAGACAAACGCCTAAGAATGGATCTCAAACAGTTGGATCTCGAACATAAAACACCTGATTAGCTTGTGCGGCCATAATGAATGGATCATCTTTTGAGCCTCTTATTGGTCTATTCACAAGCACCAATCCCAAATCCTCTGTTCGTGTCCCCTTTAATTGCTCTACCCATTCACATTTAAAAACAGCGATTCTCACATGAACAAAGTCCATTTCCCAAATATCTGTGATGGTACCATAGTATGAATGGTTCTCAGCAACAGACAACTCTCCAGGGACAGAAACACCACTGTTTTGGGTCGCAGAATTAGAATCCGACAATTTTGTACCGAATGTGTAGCCGTTGATGTCATAACCGCTGAATGAAGTTACTATGCCAAGTGGCCTTTTAGAAAGCCAAATAACAATCGAAGGATGATCGAGACCATTCTGCACATATATTTTTAACCAACTGGTGAATTCTCGACAATGCTCTGCAAGGATCATAGGGTTAGACCAATTACTATGATTATTCCTAAGCTCACCGAGGTGAACTTCAACATAGGGACTCACCGCAGAGTGATTACGAAGTATGTACAGGTGGGCAGTTGATAACTCTTTGGATGAAGGGCTAAATTTAGTCTTATGCCGCAGTCCAATTCCATCGGCACGCCCTTCGTGTCTACTAGTTGGCAGACCTATAGTCGGAACATCCTGCAAATAATTTGTGCAGAATTCAATCACCTCTTCTGCGACATAACGCTGGACTATACTGGCATCTGGGCGATATCGATTCTTCACAAAATGCTTAAAAATACTCATATAGCGCTCGAATGGGTACATCCATCGCAAATAGACAGGTCCGCACAACTTTACCTCCCGTACCAAATGGACAATCACATGAACCATAACGTCAAAGAAGGAAGGGGGGAAGTACATCTCCAATCTACACAAAACCTCAACAACCATCGTCTGCAGTTCATCCAAATTCCCTCGACTTACCTTTTTCCTACAAATCTGCTTTAAAAAAAAGCAGAGTCGCGATATTGCCTCTCTAACATGGTCAGGAAGACAACCTCTAAGTGCAATAACATTCAAGTCCTGCATCAGATTGTGACAGTCGTGCGATTTCATTCCAACTAATTTCAAATCTTTAGTAGAAACACAACTACTAATGTTTGAGCCATATTAGACGGTACCTTAACCGATTTCAACGTTGCACAGAAACTTTCCTTCTCTTCTGACGACATTGTGTGGCATGCAGGTGGCAAGTAGGTTTTACCCGCTTCCTCTTGCACCGGTGCTAGAGAGGGCCTTATGCCAAGATGGACTAAATCTTTTCTAGCTTTCAACCCGTTCTTACTCTTACCCTCGGTATTCAACAAGGTCCCAACCAAAACTTCACAAAAATTCTTTTCTATATGCATAACATCTAGACAGTGGCGTACCTCCAAGTGTTCCCAATAATCAAGTTTGAAAAAAATAGAGCACTTCTTCCAAATACCAGTCGGGGCGTTTTTCTTATTCCTCTTACCTAACACGTGCTCCATACCAGATACTCTTTCATAAATCTCTAAACCAGATAGGGGTATAGGGGCAACACCGTGCTCTTCTTTACCATTAAACCATTTCTTGGCACGCCTCCATGGATGGCTTGCAGGAAGGAAACGTCTATGTCCTTGATAAACTGCCTTCTGACCATTCTTCAATTGGCAAAAGTTTGTCTGTCCTTCACAAATTGGACATGCAAAGTGCCCTTTCACTGAGCACCCTCCCAGATTTCCTAGAGCAGGAAAGTCATTGATGCTCCACATTAACATGCATTTAAGTTTGAACTTCTCATCTTCGCGACTACCATCTGGAATCCGTATCCCGACCTCAAACAACGACTGCAACTCCTCTATAAGAGGTCCTAGGTAAATATCAATGTCGTTACCCGGTTGCTTAGGCCCTGAAATCATAGTGTTCAACAACACATATTTACGTTTCATCATCAACCACGACGGGAGATTATAAATCACAAGTATAACCGGCCATGAACTATGGGTACTTGACATGTTAGCAAATGGATTCATTCCATCAGTCGACAATCCTAATCTCACATACCTAGGTTCATTTGCAAATTCAGGATAAATGGCATCCATCTTCTTCCATTGGTCTCCATCAGAAGCGTGAGATATTATATCCACACCCTCTTGAACCCTATCAGCATGCCATGTTAACAATTTAGCATCGCGAGGATTAGCAAATAACCGTGTCAATCTCGGTTTCAGGGGCATGTACCACATCACTTTAGCTGGACTAGGTTTTGTCGAGCATGTCTCTTTTTCTGCACAAACATCAACTTTACTATCCTTCTTCTTCCATCTCGACTCACCACATACCTTACAATCATCTCTCAGCGCATCACCTCCTCTGTAAAGCATACAATCATTAGGACAAGTATGAATCTTAGTAAATTCCATCCCCATTGGGCATAATATCTTCTTTGCAGCATAAACACGATCATGACACATGTTATCTTGTGGAAGAAACTCTTTAACTAATTCCAACAATTCAGTCATTCCTTTATCGGAGATGCCATGTCGCACCTTTAAATTCATTAACAACAAAGTAGCGCCCAATATAGGATGCCGAGCACCAACATATAATTTCGTCTCCTTATCCGCGTACATTGCCTCCAACATGCTCTGCTTCCCACTAAACTCCATAACAACATCATCACACATGTCATTTAGTTGTTCCTTATACTGTAGAATTTCCTCTTCAGTTCCAACCTCATCTTCCATACTCTCATCTCCATAATCACCTTCTCCATGCCATACCCATTCGATATATGATTGATCAAAACCTCTACAAATTAAATGCTCACGCAAGACATCAACATCTTCGAATATTGCATTGTTCCTACAATCCCTACATGGACATCTAACCCCACCTATGTCTTTCTTCCTAGAATACCTCGAACCAACATCAATAAAGTTCTCAACCAAATCCAAATACTCTTTTGACAAACGTGCATTCCCTCTAATAATTCTTTCACGATCCATATCACCAATAATTCTAACCCACACTTCACAACAACCTTGAAACAAAATATCAAACAAGCATATTCAATCTCTACTTCTTATACGAATATCAACATATAATCACATATACTTATCAACAACAAACAATATAAGTCGAAACTTACCTTTGTAAGCGTTGGATGAAATGCCCACGACAATGTCGTACTCCACAATCACCTAATTCAACTGACCCAAAACTTCAATCTCTCCATCTAGTCTACTCATTTGTTTATCATGTATTCATTTAAAAATTTACGTAAGTTTTTACATCACTGCTTACGATCTCGCTACGCAATAAATTTCATGTTATAGTAACTTACGATTTCGCTACATTAGTCGCCAGACAATAGCATAACAAAATTCATATTTAACAAATTAGTTGCGCTTCATTGCGAGATCGTAACAACATCAACAAAGAAACAAACTGTGGAGAGCAACTTGTTGCGATTTCGTAACAACACTCATTAATGAAAAAATATTTGTTGTGATATCGTAACAAACAATGTTTTTCTGTCGTTGTTGCTGGCGATATCGTAACATCTAATATTTTCCAAGGCGGAAAATATTTAAACGCCTTCAACGTTAAATTTCTAAGACACAAACGTTTCTGCCCTAATCTGTGGCGTTTCCGACTTTCTTATTTAATTTCAAATACATGCGGTAGGACTTGCGATTTCGTAAGTCTTTGAAGGCAGAAAAAAACGATCAGGCACAAACGCCTTTGTTTTGTGCCTTCAATGCCACCGTTTGCAGTAGTGGCATTCTGATGTTTTCATGATTATTTATTTTGAAAATGACATCTATAACCTTTAATTATTAACTATCATGTTTTTTTAATTTTAGTTTTATATTCTTCTTCTAGGATTTTAATCTAATTTTAATACATATCTTATTTGGTGATGACTGAACTGAAATAAAATATATTAAACTAAATTGTTGCTAAATTTATGTATAGTAATATGACTAAATTAAGATGAATTTTATCAGATCCTACACATTTCAACTAAATTTTAAAAATTACCAAACTTAATTGATTACAATTGAACGAAAATGTATTTAATCAAAGTAAAAATTAGAAGTATTGAACAAATTAAAATGAATTTTTTCAAATCACATTCCATCAAAACGGTATTGAATTGATTTGAAATCAATTAAATAGAACTAAACTGACAATATTTCGAAATAAGTTGGGAGAACGGACCTTTAATTTAAAGTTTTGAATTTTTTAAAGTTATTTAATGTAGATTTTAAAAATAAAGGTTGTAATAAATGATAAATAATTATACCCTTTATGATAATTTTGAATCTTCTCGCACCCTTAATAGAAATTTTCCCAATATTAAATTCAATTTGCCTCACTTGAAACTGCCTTACTGACAAGAATTCTGATATAAAATGAGATGGAACAATCTCTAGAATCATACTGGATTTTTATGAGTTTCATTGCCTGGCTCCAGCCACCATTCCAAAACTCTTAATATCATGATATCCTATTGAATGCCAATAACAGGATCAATCATAACTGCCAAATTCTTCATTCAGAAAAAACAAAGAATAATTAATTACCAACTGATAATCCAAAGAATTGTGGTATGCAGAAGGATTTACTTAATTTTTAGTAGATTTACCAAACTAATTTTTGCAGCAAACAATATGAGCAACAAGAGTGCTCCGGTCTCCCATAAGATCTTCAGCAGCATAACTTTGTCCATTATCAATAAATTCATAAAGTGGGCAACTTGGTTTGTGCCAAAGTGCAGATTGAGCAGTTGTCTTGAGCATCTTCAGGTAATCATCATCCTTCATAATACTACTATCAACTCTAAACATTGTGCCAGAGACAACAAAAGTCCAGGCAATCAAAAGATTTCTCATGTAGATAAAAATAATAAAATTGCTAAAAAATGAATATATTAAGAACAGTAGATGTTAATCAACTTTGAAGTTTCTTGATCACATATTTGACATTGTACAACAGTTTTGTGCATTGATTGCGTCAGTTAGAGCTTGTACTGATGGAGAAGAGGAATTCGGGCATGCTTCTCTGTCCTTTTACTGTTTGACTTTTGCGATGTGTATTGTTTCATTTATGCATGTTGGACAGTGTATTTTTGGCAGAGTACTGATTTTGCAGGAAACCAGGCAAGCTTTCTAATTTTGGATTAATAGATTCTGAATCATAGTTCACTTTATATTTACTGCTGCATATTGTGAAAGCGGGTGTATTTATTAAAGTGTTGCTTGCTTCCCAACTTGAATTGGCGTATTCCATGCGCTTCGGTACTGGCTGCTGGTTTTATATAATATTTAAGGGCTTATGAATCTGGAAATTCACTAGTGTTTATTTGTTATCCATGCATCCTTGCAATTTCATATGCGGTGGCTGGTCAGGTTGGTTAAATAGCTATATGTTGTGAGAAATTATACCAGTAATATGATGGAGGTAATGGAATACTAAACTTAATAGCCAACTAACCAAGGGTGAAATTTCAGAAGGTGAGGTCAAGATGTTCAAAAGGTTAATTAGGAAAAGTCGACCAAATGGCCAAGTTTAATACTTGCATCATAACAATTTCTGAAAGCATACAAGTTACTCATGTGAATCTACATATATAACTTTACTGCTTACATAAGTGAATTCACGCAGAGTTGGACAGAAAGAGTAGCTTGATTTTCTTAAGTTCAACCAACACATCACTTGCAACTGCTCTCTGCTCCGGTGAATCCATAGCACACGATAGTGCCAAATCCATAAGGCATACTATGCACTTCACCATTTTGTCTGCCTTTTGGCCTTCAGATCCATACTCTACACGCAAACAATTACAATATCAATGTTTAACATGCCAAAAACAACAAATCAAGGATTAAAAATCATAATAATTTAATATTATGGTACCCTGAGTGTACCTTATAATACATGAATAGCATATTTGTGTCAATATATCTTTAAACTCTTAATATACTTAGAATATCATAGTACCTGGTGCAGTATAGCCAACAGTAGCAAGTGTGATGGTTTGGACCATGCTTTTATCTTCTCCGAGAAGTTTTGAAATTCCAAAGTCACTCACATGTGCATTCATGTGGTCATCAAGCAAGACATTACTGGGCTTAAGGTCACAATGGACTATAGGTGAAGTGTTGCCGTTGTGGAGATAATCCAAGGCTGAAACCACATCAATCATTATGTTCAACCTTTGCGAGAAATCCAAGAAACAGTTGTGAGAATACAACCACCTGTGCAGGCTCCCATTAGGCATATACTCCAATATAAGGGCCTTGAAATCAACATTGGAGCAGCTACTGATAACTTTGAGAAGATTCCTGTGACGAATATTAGTAATGATTCTACACTCCGTTTCGAAACTCTTGAATGCTCCTTCTAACTGCAGGTTGAAAACTTTTACAGCCAAAATTGTGCCATCTCTTAGAATACCCTTAAAGACACTACCAAAACTCCCTGCCCCAAGAAAGTTGCTTTGGTTGAAATCATTAGTTGCTCGCTGAATTTCATAGTATGAAACTCTCTCCAGCATTGAGGTAGGAGCTAACTCAACCTGAGAACGATTTCCTATCTTTTTTCTTCTTATTATGAAGACGCACAATATGGCAGAGATAGCAAATACCAAAGCAGCAAATGGTATCATAATATATGCGACCACGCGCAACTTCTTCCTCTGAGATCTTTTTTTATGGGAATCAGTGATGCAAATAGGAAAGTGCAGCTGAGGAGGACCACCGCATAATCCATCATTTGACAAGAAAGAATCACTCCCGAAATTCAAAAAGGATCCATTTGACGGAACTCTTCCACCGAAATGATTGAATGAAACATTTAGGTACTTTAACTCAGATAGTGTCCCTAGTGTTGCGGGAATTTCTCCTGTGAGATTATTATGAGATAGATCTAATGCTTCAAGACTCAACATGTTCTCGAATATTTCAGGGACTGACCCTTGCAGATGATTGTGAGACAAGGAAAGGTTGACCAGATTCACTAGACCTCTAACTGTTAGGGGAATATTACCTGAGAATTTATTCTCTGACAAGTCTATAGAAAATGCTGCAGCTAGACCTCCAATTGCTGGTGTTATTGCACCACTCAAATAATTCGAGTGAACGTCTAAAACCAACAAATTTCTTAGATTACCTATCTCACTAGGCAGTGTAGTGTTTAATCTATTACTTCCCAAGTATAGATATGTCAAAGAGGTGAGATTTCCAAAGCATCTTGGCACCTGACCATACATTTGATTCTGCCCTATATATAGCAGAGTAAGGTTCCTCATATTGCACAAGAAGTTGGGAATTGAACCTGTAATTTGGTTTCTTTGAAGAACTAGTGCTTGGAGATTGGACAACTTCTGAATTTTTAGCGGAAGCTGTCCTATTAAATCATTATCAGCAAGCCTCAGCTCTAATAGACCACTAAGATTACCAACTTCATGAGGAACATTTCCAATAATTCCGCAAGAATCCGCGTCAAAATATGCTAAAGAACTTGAAAAGTTGCCTATGCTGGGAAGCAAAGGAATGTTTAGGGGATTTTGTGTTATGGAAATTTGCTGCAAATATGTACAACTTGTCAGAGATTCAAGAAAAGGAACTTTTGTCGACGAATCAGAGGTGAAAAAGTTTTGAAACATGGATAAATAGACGAGAAACCTTAGATCTCCAAGGGATGAAGGAAAGGGACCAGTGAATTGGTTTATTGCAAGGGCCAAATTACCTAATTGTGTGAGGTTTGAGATAGAATTAGGAACAGCTCCACTTAGTCTGTTAGCTGCGAGTACCAGTTCATTAAGATTCGGTAGCTTAAGACCAATATCATGAGGAAGACTACCTGAAAGATTATTCCCGGACAATGAAATGATGGATAGAGATGAGAGGTTGAATATGGATCCAGGAATTGGACCACTAAGAGAATTGAATTCGAAATCCAAATATGTTAGCCTTTCCAGATTACCGAATTCATTTGGGATTGGACCTATTAAAAGAAACGAGGTAGCAAGTAGAGTTCAAGTCCATGTAACGAGCAAGAAATAAACTGTCACAAATGTGCAAAAGTCATTACCAGACAGAGAGCTGTTATAGAAGCTCAAAATTTCAAGATTGCGAAAATTACCAAACTCCGGCGGTATTCCACCTGCATTCATGAATAAACTGTTAGGAATGCATAATGATTATATATGAAACACAGGATACATAAAAAACTGTGAAGGAATTAGATAGAGGAACCTTGGAATCGGGTATGTGCACAAAATAAACGAGCCAGACCCGTTAAATTGCCAATTTCTTTTGGGAGGGGACCTGTAAAACTATTGAATGACAATGACAAAACCTGAACCTTTGAGCAGTTACTGAATCTTGATTTGAATCTTGATATGTGAATCCCTGTGAGGCTGTGAGTTTTGGAGGCTTGGAGCAAACATCTAATGGAAGATCGCCACTCAATCTGTTGTTCGTGAGAGACATAGCTTCCAAGGAGGAAAGATTGAAGTAGGATAGTGGCATAGATCCTTCAATCTGGTTGAATTCCATATTAAAGTACCACAGATTTCTGAGATTACCGATTTCGTCAGGAATATAACCGTTTAGGTTGTTCGAATACAACCGAATGTATTCCAATTTGGTTGCATTGAAGAAGGAGCTAGGCAGCGCGCCTGAAAGGGTGTTGTTTCCCAGGTCTAAGTGCTGAAGATCACTCAGAAAACCAAACCAGCCAGGTATGTCTCCACTGATGCGATTGAAACTCAAATCTATGTATTTGAGTCTTCTGAGGTTTGAAATCTCAGATGGCAGCTGGCCTTGGAAGTTGTTGCTGCTAAGGTCGATAGAACTGAGGAAAGAAAGGTTCCCAACTTGAGAAGGGACGGTGCCGTGAAGGCCGAGGTAAGAAACATTCAAAGCGATAACTCTGTTGTGCAGAGAAGAGCATGCAACTCCAATCTGTTAGTATTCTATGATAGTAAATAGCCCGGATCATGATATATGTAATGCGTAAATGAAATACCGGATTGTCGAATCCTCTATAGTCGTGAAGAAATGCTATACCGATTGAAGTCGATCTTTAGTCGCACAAATAGTCCGACCTCTGACGGTATCCACACGAACTCGACTATTGGGAAAGTCAGTTTAACATGCCAGCTCCATTCATCTAAAAGCAACTGTATAGAACTGATTTCTAATATTGTTGTATTTCAACTTATATTTAGATGAACCTGACTGTGGTTATTTATAAGAATTGAGAAGGAGGGACTTAATGCTGAATTCATCACCATGAATTTGTAACGTCAAACGTTACAAGTCCCTATTCAATTGCTTATTAACCTTCATGAATTAATAACATTATTAATCCATTATACCCAATAACTTGTTCTATTGTGTGTGACCCTTCAGGTTTCTAAACACTTAGCAACAAATATGTAATTAGAAATTACATTGGATTTAGTCCATAATCCAACAAACTCCCACTTGGACTAAAGACAATATTTAGTCGTGGTATTTCTAATACTGATCAAATTAATTTATCATCATATTTATAGATCAAGATTGACCTCTAGTCAGGCATCATGACCACGTATTTAGAAATAAGTCAAATGATCGACTTCACCTATCCATAAATCAGATTCCATGTAATAATATCCTTTCACCATACTATATCCTTTATCAGTACAAGAGTGAGGTATTGTGCCAACTCTTTAAAGTACTGATGTTTTCTTGCTCCAGAATTCAACTCCCTCTAAATAAAATTAGAACTTTTCTAACTTTATTAGACCGTTTGCAAACATTTTGAGTTGATATTCCAACAAGTGGCCATCTCTAGGATATACTCTCCCACTAGAGTGGTGAATCCTATATCAATCATAAAGTATCAATCTATACTTCTTGTTATACCCAGTCCAACCATACGCAGAGTCAGTTACGACAAAAGATGAGAAGGACCAAAGCACAACTATCCACACAAATTATACTCTTTATGATTTCAAGTCAAAGGATTACTTTAATTACACTACTGTCATACAAAGAATTTCCATTAGCACAAAATTTTTTTTAACCTTATGGAAATCTTTAAATGGTCATTCCAATGAGATATTCTCCAATAGCTCACTCATGTATCATCATACATGCTAGTCTGTCCGTAATAACAATGCCCTTATTATTGTTAATACTATGACTAGGGAATTTTAAGAATAACAATCATATTATTCTAAGGACTTTATCATTTTAATAGTAGCCAAGTACATATAATCAAAAACGATAAAATTGTCATATGATATGTGCATATAGGATAATTTATAAATGTCATATTCCATGATTCAAGTAATCTCATGAATCAAAAACATATTTCTCGTAGCTCTCAAACAATACGTGTCACTAGTATTTTAATTCACCCTCTTGTACTTCTCAAGTACTTAAAATTTCATCATAATGAAATAGTGTTTCATACTTCTCAACACTTGAGAATCATCGAATGAATTAGTGATTCACATGTCTCAACACTTGAGAACCATAGAATGAATTTGTGTTTCACACTTCTTTCTCAACATTTGAGAATCGTCAAATGAATTAGTGTCCCACAATTCTCAACACTTGAGAATCATCGAAAATGTATTAGTGTTGTTTATAACACAAAACACTCGATATGTTTCATTTTAAAATGTGCATGACTAATCAGCGGAAGCATCAAATACCGTTATGCACATCATTATATTGATATGAACCTTAAACACTAGAAACACTCCAGGTTTACCATTTCATCGAGAAATTACTATTTACATCCTTAACGTACATAAGGGTAGGTAAAAACATTTCTCATATGTATTAATTAAATAGAAAATACCATGTTACTCCCACTTGACTCATGTATACTCATAACTTATCATATAAGTAAATCTTGTATACTTAAATTGCTTATCATATAAGTTCCATAAATCAAATTTTGATTCTATGTTAGTGGTTTTAGAACTTCTCTAAGTTCGATGTACTTATCATATAAGTTCCATTCAAACATATTTTTGACTACTAGTTTGTGGTTTAATAACTTCTGTAAGTTATCTTTCTCCCACTAAATATTTTAAAATAAACAATTTATTCGAAAATATTTCATAACAAACTAGATCTTGTTCTCTGAACAACCTCAAAATCACATGATTGAAAATATGAGTGACATAACATTAATACATATATAAAATGGTTAGAAAAATCACACGACTAAGGTTAAATGAACAATATAGTTCAATAAGATAATCTCGTACTTCAAATTTTATATTTCTAAATTCAAAAGAATTCAGAAAAGTATTTCAATAAATACTTATGACCATTTTGAAGTAAAGGGAAAAAAAGAAATTCGTCCTATTTTTACATAAGTCTGCATCCATCAACATGCATTAGACTTTAGTACTTAGTAGACTACTTTACCCTCCTACTTGAAGGTTGTATAGGTTAATAAACAATATATGCAACGTGAATGATTCCCAATCAATAACTTAAAAAACATGCATTTTATGCAATTGCATACATCCTAGTTTATAATTCTACTTTGTTATATGATAGATTTTCTAATCCATTATCTTTGAATATCTTGTGTACACTGATTGAAATAGGATTATTCCTAAATTCAAATTTTATTGTTAAATAACACAATAAAAGAACAACGATTATTCTTAATTGTGAAATTATCCAAATTCAGCATGAAATGGAAGATAGAACATTCTTCGAAAGAAAAGTTATAAAAACAATAAATAATGAATTCTTAAAATCCATCCAGCGAAAAAATACTTAATGTTCCTACAATCTAAGTAGCAACAATTGCTCCATAGTAGGTCCATTTCTTCATCGCCCAATCTTTTACTCTTTCATTGGTCCTACATATTTCAAAAATATGAGAACGGGCATCAAATACCCAAATTTTAAAAGTATAAGATTTGTTCAATCCACATATACCTGAAGTAGAAACTTCTCTAAGTTTCTTCTCCTTCATGATATTAAGATATTCTTTGCAATTTCTTTTCCAATGTCCATCTTGACCACAGTGGAAACAATTGCCCTTAGCCTTTCTGTCCATAGCTTTCTTAAGCTTACTCTTTTTATTGGAAAGAGGTTCAACCAATAACACATTTCCCTTATCATGCTTAATATACTCCTCTGCTGTAATCAACATATTCAGCAATTGAGACAGAGTGGTAACATCAACATCATCCATGTTAAAGTTCACCACAAAGTTAGAGAAACTATCAGGAAGTGATTGCAAAATCAAGTCAACACTTAACTGATGTGGCAATATAAATCCCAATGATTCCAAACTCTCAATGAGGCTTATCATCTTCAACACATGAGACGATACAGCTGACCCCTCAGCCATCTTTGATCGAAAAAGCTCCTGAGAAATGTCATATCTCTCATTTCTAGCCTTTTTAAAATACAAATATCTAAGATGCATAAGCATTCCATAAGCAGTCGTATCCTCATATTGCTTTTGTAGCTCAAAACTCATTGAGACTAACATAAGACAACAAGCATTTTCAGAATCATCAAAATGCTTCCAAAATGCATCTTTGACTGCTTGATCAGCCTCATCAGAAGGAGCATCGGGGATAGGGTTATCAAGGACGTAAGCGATATTCTCAAGTCTTAAAAATATTTTAAGCGCATGAATCCATTCAATTAAATTTGAACCAGTGAACTTATTCTCAAGAAGTACGTTATGCAGTTTCAAATTGGAAGACATTTCTACAATAACAAATGTAAGAAAATAAATTATCCAGCACATAGACAAAACTAAAAATAAATGACATCTCTCCATTTTAGCTTTGTTCCCACTATTTTATCCAAGTCAATATCCCTCAATTTTGACTTCGAGAATTTACATATAAATTCATAGTAGGCTAGGATCCAAATCTCAGCTATTATGACCTTGGGTATGCCCAACAAATCACAATAACCTCAACTAGGTAGGTAACACTTTACCAATTATAACATTTTAGATATCAACATATCTTATTTTGTCATAATCACGATATAACAGATTTAAGTACTTTAGAATTTCCTCAAAATTCCCAGGATAGGCTTTTGGAGGGGTCACAAATGGTCCCGCTTAAAATCGCCAGCCTCCTTAGACAGAATTTGTATTGGATATTTAAAAAGTTACTCTTAAATCTTTATCCAGTATGAACATTTCATCCATTATGACAAAATCCTTATAACTCCTAGATACTTGCCTCAAAACAACTATTCGACCTTGGGTATGCCCAACAAATCAAATGTTTTGTTAAATCGAAACCATTATTCACAAATCAAATTTAAATGACACAAATTATGATATTGGTAGAGTAACCTTGGGTATGCCCAACAAGTCAAACCAACAACAAATTTATTTGATACCACCAATAATTGAATGCAACAATTCATGATTTAATATTAAGTGAGGGATCTTGAAATAATCATATTATCACATAATAAAAATGACACTATTATTGAACAAATAAAATATTCTTGAGAAACAATTATATAAGGCAGCCTTATGGTAAGGCAGAATCATAAAAAACCACTTTTTGGGCTAAAAAATAATAATTATTTGCTCGGTGCCATTGTATAAAACATGCAGAATTTCAGGGACTATCTTGCAATAATGCAACCTATTATCCCCAAATCTCCAATTCTGAAATCAATCGCCATATCTTTCTCCGGCCATCACTCTTTTCTTCATCTTCTTCCTCACTATCATCATCTCCTTCCTCTCCTTGTAAATCATCACCGGCGAATAGAAGAAGACGACACCGAGATCGCGGCGGCGGAGCAGGCGAGATTGATGATCGCAGCGACGAAGCAGACGAGGCGGAGGAGATGAGGCTGCCCGATGGACTTATTATGCCCATCTCTTCGCTAGATGGGGATTTGATAGTTTTGATCTAATGATGATGATTTCTATGGTGATGGTTTCGATTTGATGATTATGAATCCGATGGTGATGATGATTCCGATGGATGATGACGAATTCGAGCTGGCGGTGCTGGGCTGGTGGTGGTGGGGCGGTGGTGGTGGGACTGGTGGTGGGGCGGTGGTGGTGGGACTGGTGGTGGAGCGGTGGAGGATGGTAGTGGTGCGGCGGTTGACTGGTGGTTGAGTAGTGGTAGAGAGGTGGTGGTGCGGTGGTGGAGCGATGGAGGCTGGTGGTGGTGATGATGATAAATAATTTATTGATAATGATGTATGATTATGATAATTATTAATGATGATGATGATTTATGGTAATGATTTTATTGCTAAAATTGATGATTATTAACCGTGGTAATTTTGATGATAATAATGATAATTGTTGTTAATGATGATGATTTATGGTAATGATTTTATTGCTAAAAATGATGATCATTAACGGTGGTAGTTTTGATGATAATAATAATAATTGATGTTGATGATGATGACGACGATGATTGATGATCGTGTGTTGATACTTGATAAATAATTTCAATTATGATAATTTGATGATCGATTATTTTTATTGATGATTGAGCGAATTTGGCGATTGGATTGACGACGTCGACGTTTTATGTTGGTGACATATATAAAACGAGGTTAATATTATAATCCGAGTCACGAACTTATGAGAATCTATTTTGATGATTTGATTATGTTTATATTTTAGATGATGATTTTATGTTTGTGATTGATGAATGTAATGACATGATTGATGATAACGGTGAATTTGATAATTGATTACTGATTTGATGTTAATAAATGATGATTAATGTCGATTTTGATAATTGATGAATTTTTATTGATGAAGATTTTTTAATAATTTGATGATTGATGATTTAGTATTGATGATTGATGATTTAATATTGCAGGTGGATGATGATAATAATAAATAGGGTGATTAAATGTGTTTTATATCCTTATTGCAAAATGGTCCCTGAGTTTTATTATCATTTTCAGTATTGGCACCGAAACATTAATATTTATATTACTGCCCCACTATTATTTTACTCCTCAACCTAACACCCATTGCCTTACCGTAAGGCTGCCTTATTAGAGACTTTCTCAATATTCTTTATTAAAAGAAATCATTTATATTCTTTATAATTACATTAGTAGATAACACATGTCATAACCAACTGGTAAAATCAATTAACCATATTAATTATATTATATTCAAATAATATAATAGAACCAACCAGTGGCACTTTTCAATTAATCACGTTAATTTCAATTAAGTCAAATAATTAAATTATTTGTGAAACATGTGTGCAACCAATTGGTATCAATTAATTACATCAACTTTACTTTAATCAAATAATCTCATTATTTATGCATGTAATAGTTGTATAACCAATTGGTTCAATCCACTCAATTAATTTTATTGATTTCAAATAATCACATTATTTGTCAAACATATGCACAACCAATTGATACTATTCAATTAATCACAGTAATTTTATTGATTTCAAATAATCAAATTATTTGTCAAACATATGCACAACCAATTGATACTATTCAATTAATCACATTAATTTTATTAACACTCAAATAATCACATTATTCATGTAGTATCAGCAAGTGGTACAATTCAATTAATCATATTAATTTCATTGTGGTATCAAATAATCACATTATTTGTAAAACATATGCACAACCAATTGATACTATCCAATTAATCACATTAATTTTATTAACACTCAAATAATCACATTATTCATGTTGTGTCAACAATTGGTACAATTCAATTAATCATATTAATTTTATTGATTACTATATTCAGGAGTCCCAATTAATCCTATTAACTGATATAACATATGTAACGTCATACAAATTGAAATCGTACAATTAATCTCATTAATTAGATTTCAATCATATTGAAACTAAATCAATCTTCATCAATTCATTCAGTTATATTATCCAACTAATCACATTAATTGGATTACATATGTTTAATCAAATTAAAATAAAATTAATCTCATTGATTATATAACATATGTAACGTCTCACTTGCATTGCTAAATTGATCAAATTAAAACTCAATTAATCATATTAATTTCTAACAATACAAAGTGATTTGAATGAATAAGCAAATAAACAATTTATCTCTCTTTATTTATTCAAACTAATTATATATTACAAACATATTTAACTAATTTAATTTAAACTCTTTAAACTTATTGAGATTAGTTCAAATATATTTCACATTGTTTCACCAAACAAAATTTTCTATGCACTTAATTGTTCATTAATGCATTTAAAAGTAATTTATAATCAATTAGTTGATGCCTTAATTTCAGAAACCATTTCTAAAACAAAAAAACGTTTATCATATTAAACATTCAAGGAAACTTAAGGTGGGGATTAAAATATGCTAACAATTAATCAGTCATTAATTGCATTATAAATTCTTTGGTTCTCACATTTTCTGAAAATGTAAAGTTTCTGGGTTCATTTCGAAATATCTGAGAGATATAGGGGTTTTAATGGAATCATGAAACAATTTCATTTCAGGCCTACTTCTAAAGAAGTCACGGCCATCTACCATTCCCTGACGATCAACTTGGCGTTGCGCTAGCATAACTATTCTACCTGTCGCATCCAATATCTTGGACAATACCACCATATGCTCAAATGTTTACAATACTTTTCCGAAACGACAGTGAAACCCTCAGTAAACAAAGAAGTGGGAAAAATTGTCAAATCATATTTAATTCAATTGCAAATCCCCAAACATTTCAAACAAAATCTCATAAACAACTCTTGTTCATGATCTTGTTTCTCTTGTATTAACTGAAATTCCGAAATCCAATTCCACCATTTTCACAAATCAAATTAGACTTCAAACCATCAACTCTTTGATTAAAGGTTAGGTAGATTAATAAAACTAAATTTCATCTTATGAAATTATAAGGAGACAATCTTTAGAAACCAAACCTTTCAAATTTAGAAAAACATATCTTCTTCTCAAGAAAAACATCTTCTTCTCAAGAAAAATACTTTGATTGTTCTTGAAACTATATAAATTCAATTTCTTTGAAAAGAATTAAATTTTATTTTGTTTTTCTTAACATATGCACGAATTTACCATGTAATTAATCTTATTAATAATATGAAAATTATAGCATGCATATCATCAAAAACAAAATATTACGGAATGATTCACAAAATCAAAACATGATTTACAACATCACATGTAATCCACGTATATCAGCAAAACGCATGAATATCACACAAGCTCTGATACCACTGTAAATATTCTATGATACTAAATAGCCCGGATCATGATATATGTAATGCGTAAATGAAATACCGGATTTTCGAATCCTCTATATTCGTGAAGAAGTGCTATACCGATTGAAGTCGATCTTTAGTCGCACAAATGGTCCGACCTCTGACGGTATCCACACGAACTCGACTATTGGGAAAGTCAGTTTAACGTGCCAGCAGCTCCATTCATCTAAAAGCAACTGTATAGAACTGATTTCTAATATTGTTGTATTTCAACTTATATTTAGATGAACTGACTGTGGCTATTTATAAGAATTGAGAAGGAGGGACTTAATGCTGAATTCATCACCATGAATTCGTAACGTCAAACGTTACAAGTCCCTATTCAATTGCTTATTAACCTTCATGAATTAATAACATTATTAATTCATTATACCCAATAACTTGTTCTATTGTGTGTGACCCTTCAGGTTTCTAAACACTTAGCAACAAATATGTAATTAGAAATTATATTGGATTTAGTCTATAATCCAACACAATCCAGCTGCACACAGAAGTTCCCTCAGTCCAATTAGACAGTAGAGAAGTAGAATTTGAATCCCATGTAATATATGGTTTTAAGATAAGAAGAGCAGACTCGTCGGTTTCTATACTTGTCTTAGCCAAGGCACTGGAAAATGTGAGGAAGAGAACTAGCACCGAAGCGAGAGTAAAAAAAGGAGGTATTTTTATCCATGTTCATTTCATGTCGATGTTTCTCAAATCAGCAAGGAGAATATAATGGTAATGACTTCTTCATATTTCTCTCTGTAAATACTAATTAGTCTTTCGTCATGATACTTCGTGAATGCATTCATACTGATACAGGACATGGAACACAAGGCTCTTTGTCCACTTGTTTTAAATCGGAAGGGGTATATATGATCCGTTATTTTATTTCTTATAGTCCAAAATATCATTGAAATCACAATACATCCCTCTAATTATGTTAAGTTTTCCAATTAATTTAATAAATATGAATATTTTATAAATTTATATAATATTTTGAAATATAAAAATAAAATATCAGACAGACATGACAACACCCTTTTAAATTAGTTCTGTCATCAAATACCAGACCCAACAATAATTTGGTCACAACCATGACTCTGTCAAGACCACTATTTCAACAAACATCACTACTTTACCGACTCTAGCCATCTTGACACTATCAATATAATGAAACCAACTTAATTTAAATAGTAATCATTCAATTTTAATATGAAACGGTTTAACATGTAATTAAAATAAATAATTTTAATCAATTTTAATAGCATAAAATTTAATTTAATTCAGATTCAGTCCAATTAAATAGAACGCGCACTCAATTAATGCACTTATGGTAGAATTTTGCTTGAGAAATTGACTCACTTGACTTTGTAACTCAACTCACTGTCACATTCCCTTTCAAGGTGCAAAAAGACGATTTGCCGCCCGCAATCACATTTGCTTTCAGTTGACTTTGTAGACTCTCACCATTTCTTTCAAGTCTATCTTAATAATGAATTCATGATCATGGTGATTAGAAAGAATCACTAGACCAAGATATCATTGTAATGGAGGTCCGACGACTTTGTCTAACCAACTTGCAAAATGATTTCACTCACGCTGCTGTTATTGAGTTATTTGTTTTCCTACATGCATATTATTTTCGGGGATTGATATATGAAGTACTGTATTTATTATTGCAGTCCAATATTCTAATTGAACGAACAAAAATATCCTTGATATATTCTGATACAAATTTCAACTCCCCGTATTTTGAAAAGAAACCAAACACTAATAATTATATCACGACCCCAATCGACTCTGAAAGCTGGTGTAAAGACTAATTTCCAACGTGATTTGTATTGACATACTGAGCAGCTATTTGTACTTACAGAGAGGGTCCTAACTGTTACAAATTAAACCCTATGGGCATACAAGCAATATACAAGAATTACAACTAATTATCTTCTAAGTCCTCCAAATCACCCCCTTCAAGCGAAGCGTCGGATTGATCGAAACGCGAAACTTGGACCGGAAGAAATCAAATAAAGCACGATTAAGTCTCTTAGTGAAAATGTCTGCAACCTGCGAAGACGTAGGAATATGACCTACACGAAACTTGCCAGCTGCAACCAACTCTCGAACAAAGTGGTAATCAATGTCAATGTGCTTCGCCCTCTTGTGAGCAACAGGATTCTCAGCAAGAAAGATAGCACTGTTATTGTCACAAAGAAGGACAGGCGAACCCAGAAGTGGATAACGAAGGTCCCGAAGAATGTAAGTTAACCAGATAACCTCCGAAGCAGTATTGGCAAGAGCCCTGTACTCAGATTCCGAAGTCGAACGAGAGACTGTAGGCTGCTTCTTCGCACTCCACGACACCAAGTTCCCACCAAGAAAAACAGCATAGCCATAAGTGGAACGACGTGTCTCCAAGCAGCGTGCCCAGTCTGCATCAGAATAAGCTAAAACCTCTGAAACACCATCACCAGTGAAAGTTAGGCCACAATGTTGCGTGCCACGAACATATCTGAGTATTCGAGTAACGGCAGCAAAATGGTCATCCCGTGGATCCTGAAGATACTGGCTCACTGAATTGACTGCAAAAGACAAATCAGGTCGAGTGATGGTAAGATACTGGAGGGCACCCACAAGAGAACGGTACAATTTCAGATTGTGAAATGGACCACTGGTGCTACTATGAAGCTGGGACAATGGAAGGAATGGTGTAGAGACTGGTGTGGCATCCAGCATTCCTGCCCGCTGAAGAATGTCCCTAGCATATTTGGCCTGACCCAAGAACAGTCCAGTAGTGGTGTAAGTCACCTCCAAGCCAAGAAAGTAACTGAGGCGTCCAAGATCTTTGACAGAGAATACTGATCCGCACGAGCGATGAAACTGCGAATGGCAACACCATCATTGCCAGTGAGAATAATGTCATCAACGTAAATGAGCAGGTAGAGGATAACCGAATCTCTTGTGAACACAAACAGGGAAGGATCTGAAAGACTGCCAACAAAACCAAGTCCACAAACAAAAGTACTGACCCGATCAAACCATACCCTTGGAGCTTGCTTGAGACCATAAATCGCCTTATTCAGCTGACAAACATAATTTGGTCGAGCAGGTCCTGATAGCCAGCCGGTTGGGCCATGTAAACCGGAACGTCATTCAGAAAAGCATTCTTGACATCCAACTGATGAAGGGGCCACTTTCTCATAGTGGCTATAGCAAGCACAGTGCGGACAGTTGCAGCTTTGATCACCGGACTGAAGGTGTGATCAAAATCAAGACCCTGCACTTGAGAGAAACTCTGAGCCACCAAGCGAGCCTTATATCTCTCAATGGAACCATCCTGATTGTACTTCAGACGATAGACCCACTTAGAACCCACCACATTAACATGGGAAGGATGAGGAACCAACTGCCACGTCTGCTGCCTCTGAAGTGCATCAATCTCCTCATCCATAGCAGCGATCCAGCGAGGGTCCTTAACTGCAGCCTTGTACGTGCGGGGCTCCTTCTGGACCAAGAGTTCAAAAAGAAGACCTGTAGCCACGAAATCAGGGCCAAGATTTTGAGCAACTCTAGTTCCATCCTGATGACGAGTGACCATTTGATGGGCGCGAGGAGCAGGTGGAACATGAGGAGCCTGCGAAGCATGAGACACAAGAGGAGTCTGAGAAGTTTGTCTGGAAGATCCTGCATCAACACTAGAGGTGTCTGGTGATCCACCAGAGAACGGACTCGAGGGTACTAGCGAGGGTACAGGAGTTGCAGGAACATAATCATCAGATTCATGTAGGCGGTGCTGGTGAAGAAGACTAATCACACAAAGTGCAAGGATGTAGAGATGGTATAATCTAAACTGAGGAAGTCTCAAGATTAGGATCAGTAGGATCAATAAAGGAGGAAACATCAAGCGAGGAAAACTGAGCTTCTGACGATGCCGTAGAGAATGGAAAATGGTTCTCGTCAAACCGAGCATGTCGAGTCATGTATATACGCCCTGAAGCCAGATCCACACATCGAAAACTTTTGTAGTGCGCACTGTAACCCAAAAAGACACAAGGCAGACTCCGAGGAGCTAGTTTATGTTTTGTTGTATGACGTACATACGGAAAGACTCTACAACCAAAAGGGTGAAAATTGGAATAGTCAGGAGAACGTCCAAAAAGTACCTCAAAAGGAGACTTGTTGTCAATGACCGGGGTTCGAAACCTGTTGATGGTGAAGACATCAGTACTAAATGCATCATCCCTGTGAGAAAGTGGCATGTGCGAGTGAAACAACATGGAGAGACCCATCTCCGTGATGTGTCTGTGCTTCCGTTCTGCTCGTCCATTCTGCTCAGGTGTATATGGACATGAAACTTGATGGTGAATTCCACGAATTCCAAAGTGTGACTGCAACCTGTTGTTGATGAATTCAGTCCCTCCATCACTTTGAAACACCTTGATGCGAGATGAGAATTGATTCTCTACAAGTGCCTCAAATTGGAAGTAGGCGTCAACAAAATCAGACTTACGACGCAACGGGTAAAACCAAGAAAACCGCGAGTAATCATCCACAAATAAGGCATACTAAGCATAACCATTCCCAGATACAACCGAAGAAGGTCCCCACAAATCACAATGTATCAAATCAAGAACATGATTAGCACGTCTAGAGTTCTCAATAAAAGAAAGCTTCTGTCCCTTAGCCATTGCACACGATTCACACAAAACAGGTTTAGGAAGTACAGAAGTAAGAGATAAACAATTAGTTCTGTTTAATAAATAAATAGTACTAGATGACACATGTCCTAAACGAGCATGCCAAATCTCAACGTGATTTGTAAAGACTAATTTCCAACGTGATTTGTATTGACATACTGAGCAGCTATTTGTACTTACAGAGAGGGTCCTAACTGTTACAAATTAAACCCTATGGGCATACAAGCATTATACAAGAATTACAACTAATTATTTTCTAAGTCCTCCAAATCTTCTATTGTCACAGCTGGCGATGCTCTTCCCGGCGTGATCTTCCCGGCGATGCTTTTCCCGGTGATGCTTTACCCGACAATTCTGTAATTGATGGTTGATTACAAAAATATGGAGCATGAAAAGGAATCGGATACTAGTTGCTCATCATCACTCACATCTGAACCCATGCCCAATCTGCCTGGGACCAACCACTGCCGAATCTTATCTTGACCAGTGTTTCCGTACGTACTCCTCTCCTTGCCTTTGTTTGATTTTTGCAAAATCATCATCTCCAATTAGGAATCACTGAAGTCAGTTTCGATGAATAAGGTCGTAATTTTGATTCCTGAAGTGTGCACAACAACCCTAGTGATGTATAACTCTAGATAATTATGTTTTTTAATCTCTAAATTGTACAAGTCTGCTATACTGTTGAAAAGTTTGTCTCAATCTGTGAATTTCTGTACCTGCTAATTACTTGGTTGTGTGTATTTTGCTGCTGATATTTCATTCCTGTAGACTCAGTGTTTCAGCTATTCCTTTGCATATAAGTTTTGCTACACCTGCATTTTGCATTGGACCAAAGTTGTCGCCTCGAAATCACATCACATGCCTACTTTAATAAACTGCCCTATCTGTAAGGTCTGTTTTTATCCTTCAACCAGATTTAGTTCCGTACTTGATTTTTCTCCATTGCTCAGAGACCAGTGACCACTAGTTGTGAATTATCCTTCTTTCTTTCTTCTGTTATATCTAGGAACATGTACTTAATGCACTAAGGATGAATATGTGATGGATATTGTTATGCTGTGTATTGTGTTCATTTTTTCTCTCAATGCCCTCTATTTGCTGGTAGTTGTTAATCTCGTGCATACTGCTGTCTAAATGTTTTCCGTCCAAATCAAGTGCTCACTCGACACAAACTTCATATGACAATTTGCAGCAATCAAACTCTTCTATCTTGCATGGATAATGGTAACCATGGTTATAGAAGGTTTATTTTAAGTATGTTTTATTTATTTCCTTTTAGATTTAGGACATTATTATTATAGGAAAATAGAGGAAATCTTAATCCTCTTTAGATTTACTTTTCTTAGGTAATATATAATGTAATCTCCTATATGGTGCAGGCTGAGTCAACAAGAAATATATTGCTTGATGAAGGATCACATCACACGCCTACTTCAATAAACTGCCCTATCTGTAAGGTCTGTTTTTATCCTTCAACCAGATTTAGTTCCGTACTTGATTTTTCTCCATTGCTCAGAGACCAGTGACCACTAGTTGTGAATTATCCTTCTTTCTTTCTTCTGTTATATCTAGGAACATGTACTTAATGCACTAATGATGAATATGTGATGGATATTGTTATGCTGTGTATTGTGTTCATTTTTTCTCTCAATGCCCTCTATTTGCTGGTAGTTGTTAATCTCGTACATACTGCTGTCTAAATGTTTTCCGTCCAAATCAAGTGCTCACTCGACACAAACTTCATATGACAATTTGCAGCAATCAAACTCTTCTATCTTGCATGGATAATGGTAACCATGGTTATAAAAGGTTTATTTTAAGTATGTTTTATTTATTTCCTTTTAGATTTAGGACATTATTATTATAGGAAAATAGAGGAAATCTTAATCCTCTTTAGATTTACTTTTCTTAGGTAATATATAATGTAATCTCCTATATGGTGCAGTCTGAGTCAACAAGAAATATATTGTTTGATGAAGGATCGTTACGAGGTCGAATTTGAGGGCGAATTCTATCCAATCCAGGGAGAATGATGCAGGCTCGAGTTAGAAGATGCAGATCGAGTTCTGAATTCATTGGAATGTTTCAGGAATGGAGGTTGAATGTTGGAAAGCTGGAAAAATTCCCAAAAGGAATAGGAATTTCGGTTAATTAAGGAATAATACATATTATTCCCTTATTCTAAATAGATATTGGTTTTATAAGAATTCTAATTTGGGTTAGGTATTGTTTACTTTTAGAGTTTTGCTATAAAAATAGCATTCTGTCATTGTAAGAGCAAGTCCAACAGTTTTGCTATAATAGCAAATTTGCTCAAATATGGAGAATTTGAGCCTTTTTTGAAGTCCAACAGATTCTCCATCCCATTCTCCATAATAGGAAAATTGAAGAGAGAGAAGACTTGATTCCCAAATTTGGAGAATGAGAAGAAGTTTTTGGAGAAGCAAAATTTAATGCTACTTGCATTGTTTTTTGTTATTTCATCCATTAATTGTTTATCTTCAATAATTTTAAATGATAATATCTCAAAATAATTACAATAAAATTTTATCAAAAATACATATTCTAAAAATATGCATAAAGACAATTGTAATAAGATCTCATATGACTATTTTTACATGTACATATCTATTGATATTTAATAATCAAATATAATCTATTTTTCAATATAAATCTACTAAATTTTAAGGTCATAAATAAATTTATTTCGCCGTTTTTTATAAGTCATAACGTTGAAACTAAAGTTTTTTCATTAAACATTTTATTTCTAATGGTTGAAAATAAATAACTTGTAATAAATAATTGAAAAGAGATAAGTCTAATTATTCATAATACGTTACGAAAATAATAATATTGTAATTATTAGTGTGTTATTTTTATAAAAATATATTTCAATAATTTTATATTATGGAGTGAGTAATGTCAAATATGAAATGTTATTGTAACTTTTATTATAAGTTCATTATTTGCTTGTTCATTATTATTTGGACTTATTGAATATATGGTTTTAAAAATAGAAGAAAATTGGATAAATATGTAGCATTAAATGTTAATAAATTTTAGAGAATGAAAAATGGAGAAACTGTTGGGTTTGGGGTGAAAAAACATGGGGAATATGAGATTTGCTTATCTATTATAGAGAATGTGAATGGAGAAACTGTTGGACTTGCTCTAACAGCTTTGCTATAATAGCAAATTTTCTCAAATATGGAGAATTTGGGCCTTTTTTGAACTCCAACAGATTCTCCATCTCATCTTTTACTAGGTATATATTAAAAAGTAGAGAATGGCGGCATAAAATTAAATAGTAAATAAAACACCGCCGCCGGAATATTGATAACAAAGCATAAAACGACGGGCCATTCCGCGTTTAGTTAGGAAGACCGCCCGGAATTGCCACCATCCGATTTAATTTGGAAACCTCACTCATTCCTTTATTATATTTTAATGATCCTTCCCTATATATTTATATACTTACCAAAACCACCTCCGCCATATATTAAAAAACAGAGAATGACGGCATAAAATTTAATAGTAAATAAAACACCGCCGCCGGAATATTGATAACAAAGCATAAAACGACGCGTTTAGTTAAGAAGACCGCCCGGAATTGCCACCGTCCGATTTAATTTGGAAACCTCACTCATTCCTTTATTATATTTTAATGATCATTCCCTATATATTTATATACTTACCAAAACCACCTCCACCAGATTTTTGGAAAGAATACTCATTCCTTATATATAATAATATGAACTTATTTTTTTTTTAAGTCACCTATGAAAGGTGGGGGAAATATATTGGGCTCCCCTAACCAATAGCCAAAGATGATAAAGAATTTACATCTCCTAAATAGGTTAAGGAACTCTAAGTTCCCAGAAGCATGAAATCTGCTCCTCAAAAGAATAAAGAAATAAGCTACTATCCAATTAGGTCACCTAAACTAAAGCCTATTAGCGATTTGTTAAACAAAACACAAGTCGGCATTAACTTAGTGACCTATAGGAGTAGACCAAAAACATAAAAAATAGGTGGGAACATCTAAGAGTGAGTGGATTCCCCTTCCAGATTTGTTAGAGCCAGTGCATGTTGTTTCTCAGAAGGCATTCCAGCGGTTGAGTAGTTGGGAGAGGCTCCAGTCGAAACCATCATTTGAGGAGTTTTGAAGCCTGCATGTGTAGATAATAAAAAGGATTAGCAGTATCAGGCCAAATTTCCAGAGACTCTTATAGAGGGAATCATCTGAGCATCAAGAGTTATTAAGCTTTTCACTACATAAGGTAGAGTAAGCCAAGTAAATTTCTGAGAGCATTTAGCAGAGTAGGCCCATTTTGAGAGGGCATCAGCAGGCTGATTAGCCTCCCTCAAAACATGCATTAGTGAACCTGAGTCCAGCAGAGACTGTATTTCATCTAGAACATTATAAAGTTTCCAATGCCAAGACTCAGGTTTTGTAATCATTGATAAAGCATGTAGGCAGTCAGACTCTACGCAAATAGGACTCATGTGTAAAGCCAGTGCACGTGTAATTGCATTCCTAATGCCACATAGCTCAACATGCAATGGTGAAAAAGATTGAATAAAGGAGGTTTCAGCTTTAAAGAATTCCCCCTGGGAACCTCTGATAATCCATGCTATCCCTGCCTGGTTATGTTTCCATGAAGCATCTGTGTTTATCTTAAAACCTGACAGTGGTTTCAACCAAGCTACAGAAGAGATGTTGGGCTTTGGAGGAATATATAAGGGTGGGATACAACCTTGTTCAGAAAGCTCTCTGTCAACTGAGTTATGAAGAAACATAGGCTTTTTAATAAAGGATAAGTAGATGGATTGGTGGAGGTCTTTTTTCATTGTATCAATATCTGGAGGGATATTGTCAAAAAATTTTCTATTCCTCGCTTTCTATAAAATCCAGCATACCATGATGAGAGCACTATGATTCAACCTATTATGCATCTTAGATAGACCTATAAAAGACCAGTTGGTAACAAGTATATCCCACAAATTAGAGCTAGAAAAATACAGAGAGCCACATAAGTAGTGCATATGTTTCCAAAGATGTATAGCTATATGGCAATCATTATAGAATGATGAAGAGAATCAGAATTATTGCAGAAATAGCACTTGGAGGCATTTTGAAAACCAAATTGTTTTAGAATGTCATCAAAGGGCAACATACAATTCATCAGTTTCCACATTAACACAGAGATTTTTTTCTGAGTGAAGGAATTCCAAATTTTTTGGAGAGCAGGAAAAATACCTGATTTAACCCTGAGACTGGAGTATGCTGATTTGATTGTGAACTTTCCAGTTGTCTCCAGTTTCCATATAAGTTTGTCTTCCCTGTGGTGATGGATGACAGCATTTGTAATAATGGGGATGACAGATGGTGGAAGTACAAGTTGTAGCAGGGGCAAGATTGATTGTCTGTCAGTCACAAATTCTGCCACTGACATGCTGAGTATAGAGGGGATGGATGGGTCATATAAATCAATCAGAGGTCCATGGTCTGTCCAGTTGGATGACCAGAAGTTGCATTTTCCATCTCCTAAAATTACTTTGGAGTGTTGCTCAGCAAATGGGGTGATAGCACAAATCCTCTTCCAATTTTGGGATTTTCTATGTGTGGAGGGTAGAGAGGCTAGGAAGGATGTCCAGGGAGCATTGCCTATTTGGAACTTCCACCAGAGCTTGCAGGAGAAAGCTTGAATAGTTTCAGACAGGGATCTAATCCCCAACCCATTTTCAGTGACAGGACAGCTGATAGACCTCCATTTTTTCCAAGATTTTTTAGGACCTGAATCATTAGATCCCCAGAAAAAGATAGCTAATCTTCTTTCAATTTTTTTAATGATCCATTTTGTTGGCTCCATCACAGCCCAGACATGTTGTGACATAGACAGGAGGCAAGATTGAATAAGTGTCAATTAACCTCCTGTTGAGAGCCATACATTTTTCCAGTTCAGGATTCTTCTATCAATCATTTCAAGTACAGACTGATAATGAATATTAAGGTTCCTGCCACTGAAGATTTGTACCCCTAAGTATTTGAAAGGCAGTTTACCTGGTTTCATACACATTATTTGTTTAAGTTGTCTCTGCTTGTTCTCTGTGGCCTTAGAGCTAAGGTAAAATTCACTTTTTTCAAAGTTAATTTTTTGACCTGAGGTTTCTTCAAATTTTACCAAAAAAGCCTTCATTTTGATTAGATTGGACCTAGAGGCTGAGAAGAATATGACAGTGTCATCTGCATAGCTTAGGTGAGAAATATTGATGGTGTTTCTGGGGAGTGAGAAGTACTGAAGAGCACCAGATTCAAAAACATAGGATAGGCTCCTATTAAAGGCCTCTGAGAAAATGTTGAAAAGGAAAGGTGACAGTGGGTCACCTTGTTTTATGCCTCTAGATGCAGGAAAGTAACCAACAGGTTTTCCATTTATCAACAAAAAGAACCAAGCATCAGATAAGTTTTTAATAATGCATTGAATAAAACTGTCTCTGAAACCAAACTTATGGAGAATTGCTTTTAGGAATTTCCAACTGACCCTATCAAATGCCTTCATTAAATCTAACTTCAGTATACAGTTAGGGTCCCTTGATTTCCTATTCAAAAATCTAAACATTTCTTTCAAATAAATTACATTGTCAGAAATGTCCCTGTTTTTGAGAAATGCTGTCTGGTTTGGTGATATTAGTTTAGGCATCAAAGGTTTAAGCCTTTCCATTAGAATTTTTGAAAAAATATTATTAGTCACATTGGAAAGGCTTATTGGTCTGTAGTTTCCAAAAGTCACTGGAACCTCTTTCATAGGAATAATGGTAATCCAGGTGTTAGAGATTCCTCTATGGAGGTGTGACAGAGTTAAAAAAATCACTGGATGCCTCCAATAAATCTTGGCAGATAATGTTCCATGCCTTAATAAAAAATAGAGAAGTATAGCCATCAGGCCCTGGACTACTCAATTTATTAAGATTAAAAACAACCCGCCTTAGTTCAGCTAAAGTAACTGGCTTACAGATCTCATCATTATCTGTCTCAGAAATAATTGAAGGTATTTTGGACAGAAAGTGAGATTGAAATAATTCTTGATCTGGATGTGGTGAGTCTGTTAGCAGATCCTGGTAAAATGAAATGGCTTCATTTTCTATGTCCCTAGCCTCATTCAGCCACACTCCATCAGAACTTTTATTTTTGTGATGTTAAGCCTACATCGTTTTTCCTTAACAGAGTTATGAAAAAATTTTGTATTCTCATCACCATCTTTTAGCCATTTTACCTTAGCCTTATGTTTCCAGAAATTGTGTTGTTCTTTCAGTGATTTAGTTAGTTGAGCCTTTGCTTTTTTAAGCTTGACCAATTCGCTGGTGGAACTATCTAGTTCAAAAACAATTTCCTGGAGTCTTAGATTTTCCTCAGCCTTAATTATATTTTCATCAATGTTGCCAAACTCTTCTCTATTCCATTTTTTAAGAATGGCTTTGAGACTGCTAAGCTTGAGAAAAAAATTAAGCATGCCCCTACCTTCTATGGGAGAATTCCAGTGAGTATTAATAACTTCCAAGAAATTCTACCTTTTAAACCAAGTATTTATGAACCTGAAAGGTTTGGGGGTGGATGGTGTTTGACTGCCTATTCTAAGAAGTAAAGGACAGTGGTCAGAGGTGTCCTTGTTCAGAACATGTATTGATGACTGCGGGAATTTGTTCAACCAGCCTAGTGTACACAGACCTCTATCCAGTTTCTCCACTGTCAAAAATCTTCCGTGTTCTCTAACTCTTCCATTAGACCAAGTAAAAAAATTACCTACAGTATGGGGAGTTACTAAAGCCATAGAATCTATAAATGAGCTAAACTCCCTAATACTTCTAAGACTGGTGGAAGAGTTGCCTTTATACTCTGTAATTGAAGCCATTGCATTGAAATCTCCTATGAAAATGACTTCAGGCAGGGTTATTAAATTTAAAGCAGACCACAAATCCTCTCTTTCTTTCCTAGTTCTCATTCCATAAACAAAAACCAAATCAGTGAACTGGTTAAGTGTATGGATAGAGATCTGTACTTGAATAAATTGGTTATGGTCTAAAATTATATTAACATCAACCTGAAGGTTCCACATAAGCCATATATTACATTGATTAGAAAACATGCAGTTATTAAAATTCAACTTGGATTTGTAAGACTCACATTCAATATTGTCATGTTGTGGTTCAATAATACACAGAATGTCAATCCTATGAGTGGTGATTAGTCTTTTCAATCTTAGCATAGAAGTTTCCATGCCTCTGATGTTCCAGACTAGTGTATTTATGCCTAAAGTTGTATTAATCATTTACAAGATTTAATACTATTAGTAGCAGTCCTAGTAACTACCTTATTAATTTGTGCAAAGAAAGTGGGGACTTTATCTTGAGCAGATTCAACAGGTGGATTACTGGTAGGGGAAATGACAGCTTCAGCATAGGAAAGAGGGCTTACCTGATGTGTGGAGTTAGATTTCAGTGGTAATGGAGTGTCAGTATTTTCATTTTCTGGATGAGCACACTCTAGTACCATTACTTCTTCCTCCATATTTTGTAGAGCCTGTATTGATTCATCATTGGTCTGCGGCTCAAGGGAATTAGGGAGATTTTTTTGTTTGGCAGTTGAAACTTCAGGTCCAATTTCTTGTATATCTTCTTCCATCAGTAAAGGTAGGAATCTATTCCTTTCATTTCTAGGCTGAGAATAGAAAGCAACACTGTTAGAAGCATATGCACTATTTGAAGAGTTATAGATTGTACCTCTTTGTAGATTGCAGTCATCCCTTGCATATATTCTAGGTTTTCTTGGAGTGCTCCAGCTCAAGTCACTAGAAGTTGGGGGATTCTCAGTGTTCTGAACAGACATGGGGGGGGGGGCTGAGTTGGAGTCATTGTGTGTACTGTCAAGTTTGGAGGTGGAACTTCCTCATCAATGGTAGCAGAGTGAGTGATTACCACAGTTTCTTCAATTGGATGAGGGACAGATGTGTCTGAGTCGGATAGGACTTCTATTGGACTCATATCTTGTACTGTGATGTCATTGTGTAGAGGTAAAGGGGGGGAGGCAGTAGGCTGAGTATTTAGGAGAGGGGAGGCTGGCAGGGGAGTTTGGGGTATCATGGGCTCCTTTGTTCAAAGGGAGGCTCTTATCAGCAATCACTTTCTGGACATATACCATATTTGGCTTAGCATGAAAAGGTCTTTTTTCTATACCAGAGGGGCCAGCTCCAGTGTCTAAAGTTTTGAGTACAGGGTCCTTGGTTGCATTTTTGGGGAGGGGGTTTTTAGCAGAAATCCTAGAGACAGAAGGCCTCAGCTCTAGATTAAGAATCATACAACCATTAACCTCATGACCCAACTTCTTACAGTATCTGCAATACAGTGGAAGCTGTTCATATTCAATGTCAAAGTCTGCAACTTCACCATCCATATTAATAGTCAGAGTGACTAAGGAATGAAGCTTAGCCAAGAGATCAATTTCTACACAAAGCTTGACAGCTGATGGCCTAGTCAAGCTTGCAGTGGTAGCATCCATTTTGATAAATCTACCTATCCTATTTCCAATAGCTTCTAGCATAATGTGTTGTACCAGAAAATAGGGATATTATGAATTGTAATCCAGATAGGCATTATAGAAGTTTCAGTGTCTGGGGTAAAACTAGGAGTCCATTTAAAAACTTTCATCAGAGAGCCCTTAAATGACCACATAGATTTCATACAACATCTTTGCATATCTTCAGGATCATCAAACCTAATTAGAATGTGCTTGTAATCAATCGAACCTAATTGACACCTGCCTTTGAAACCCACGGATTTGAAGGACTCATTTAGGAAGTCCATCGATGGTTTGATTCTGGGGAATTTGCCGATCAATGCATTGTTGTAGTGCTCCGACAGCATCGCAACTTCTTCCGGCGAGACAATACAGGCGATCTTGCCTTTGTATTCCGGTACCGGACATATCGAGGGGTTAGATGGCAAGGAGGTAGTGAGGGGGGCGGGTCTGACCGTGAGAGCTTGAAGAAAACTAAGGTTTTGCGGGGCTCCGCCGCGGTTGGGCGGCGGTTCCGGCGGCATTATAGCCGTTTTGTGCCCGTTGAAGGTGACTAACGGTTAAAAACAGTTGTTGTCGGAAAATGAAATTAGGGAAAGTAAGAGAGAAGGGAGAGCGAGACGTTGCCTTTAGTGAAATGTGACAATTATGCATAATAATATGAATAATATGAACCTAACTTATCCCTTATATTAATCATTCGTTATATATATATTTAAGCCTTATATATATTAATCATTCGTCTTATTTGTTAATCCTTTAAATCATGTAACCATGCATTATCTTTTACTAGGTAATCCTAAAGGGAACTAGAAGAGTTATTGCTCCGTTAAATATAAATTAATAAATAATATCAAACTACGTCGTTTAACATACAAATCACTGTTACGCTACCATAGAACCACCATACTTGGTAGTCTTACCCTTTTTTGGTTTTATCCGGCGCCTACAATATACCTCATTTATATATTCCTTTATCCTCATTCACTATATTCTCCGCTTTTAGTTTTTTCTATGCGTTAATATTTTTTATTTGAGATTTACCATTCGTTTATATTTTCGTCGGTAGGAAACCTTCGGTAATAAATCTTGGAAGTTATTTTCGGTATATATTGATCACAATATATTCTGCCAAAGTTATTTTTGGTATGTATTGATCACAATACATTTTGTCCACGCGTTAATGATTTACTGAATTCTTTAATTTTAATTATTTTTATTAATTATGGTATTAATATATTTTAGTTTTTGTATAATTTTTGGTTTTATATAAATCCCAGTCCCCAAATCTCGCCATTGTATCTCCCTTCTTCACCGTCACACCACATCTCTCAAATCATTCTAAATTTTAATTTGCTTGCTGTTGTGGCTCTGCCGATGAATTTGTACTGGAAACGTACATTATTGATAGTGGCTCTTTCAATCTCAGGGTTTCGTCATTGACAATTTAAAATTATATATCAACTCTTGAAATCACAGGGTTTATTCATCGACGATTTAAAATAAGATTTGGAGTTGCTGGGCAAGACCTTATTCAGGGAACATAATTGCACACCCGAATCTTATTCAGGCCAGGCCTCTGAGTTGTCGTGACTCCACCGACCATTGTTCATTGTTGTAATTTTACTTTGTAAATGGTTTTTATACTCTCAGTTTTTCATTCTCACAAATATTAATTTGATGAGTCTCTTTTGGAACAAGTTATAATCATAGAGAAATGTACACTGATTCGGTTGTAGTCGTGCCACACGGCGAGCATTCTTCCGGGACTACCATGACTGCATCGGCGGCTATCAGATGGTACACATGATGCATGCTTCAGTTCTAGAGTGGGTCCACAACATGTTAGGGAATATGAAAACGCACTGAATATTCAATTTTCATTGCTCGACTGATTGAGTTTCCATAACAGGCCTAGAAATTGCGACTTGACATCATAAAGGCCTAGAAATTGCGTCGTCCGAAGACCTTTCTTCGGGAGGGAGATCGCCGCAGAAGTCGTTCACTTTCTCCGTGGCCCAGGTGGTGCTCCAGACCTAGAAGTGCTTTGTCCATTTTGCTTTGCAAGGCAGTTTACCGAGGATATGGAATTTGAAAATGTTTATATGTACATGTAGTTTTATGTGTATAACTTTGATTAATTTATGATGATTTTCTAACCCCTTTACAACATTGAGTATATTTTGTACTGTTCCGAACAAAAGGAATGAATCAAAATAAATGCTGAGGTTGGGTATTGTGGAAAGATGCTTTCTTTATTAATGTATATGCTAACAAGTGAAAAATAAACAGTTTGATAATATTTTTTTGAATATTCTATTCTAAAAGTGGGATTATTTTTATTTTAAGAGGCACTTCCTCCAGTTATCTTTTATAATGACACAATCTTTTTTTTATGGTACGTACTAATAAGTCACTTCGTTTGATGTAAATTGCAAGTGCCAATCGTCCTAATACTAAACTAAGGAATATATATTTGAAATAGGGATATTAAAAATAGGGATGAAACAATAACTTTGATTTAAGCTAACTAATATTTTAATCAAATGAAGTAGTTCATGTGAGTTAAACTGAAATTCAACAAATACGTACTAATACTAAACCCTAAAAATTATTGATCTGATGTGCCAGAATATAATCATTCTTTTTATAACACTAATCATATACATATGTATATATATATATTATTAAAATATCCTAAATTCATTACTAACCTAAAAGTATTAATAAGATAGGGCCAAATTATGTATAGACGATTTACAGAATATTACATGGAAATTGTAATAATTTCTGAATGGAAATTCTGTACAAAATATTACATGGAAATCGTTAATTCTGTAAAGAATATTAGACAATTTACACGATTATTAGACATTTTACGAGTGGAAAATATTATATCATTACCACAAATCAAATACATATACGTGGACACATGGGATAATAATCATTCTTTTAGTATTACATTATACCATAAATCAAAGTTATATTAGATACTATGCTAAAACAAACTTAACTATATATCCAAGGACAAGGAACACACGCAATGGACATATTATGTACTGGAGGAATTTTCACTTTTTCCATAGATATAAATTTCCTCTCGAACTGTATAATTTTGACTATATTAGTAAGTAATTTTTTTCAAATTCAATTACTATTTACAAGAAAAGAAGACTAGAACAATGCGAGTTTATTATTTATGAATACGATGAAATCGAAAAATCTTTGTAAATGATCAATCAAATATCATCATATAATATCTTGTTGGATTCATTCTAATGTTTATACACCATTATTCAAAATTAAAGATGCTAATTGGTAAAAAAAATAAAAGTTGATCAATCTGTAAAAGTTTGCAACTTTGATTCGGACATAATTGTACACTTTATATTATTCAAAATACTTCCAACATACCGCGTAACGCGCGGTTCATCATACTAGTATATATAAAAGCAGAAAGTGACGGCATAAATAAAAAATAAAAAAGAAAAACCGCCGCCAGTAATAATCTGTTAAAATGTAAAACGACTCTCCAATTTGCGTTTTGTTTGAAGGCCGCCGCCGCCCAACATATTAATTCCATACATGAATAATAATGCACTTTATATATTCACGTCCGTCTTTCATATGTTAGCCGTTTTCCATATTCATGTTATTATATTATGGAATAGATATACATTAAGTATTAAATTATATTCATAACCATATATATTCTGCGTTTTATAAATGGCCATGCACGCTCCCGTTGGCAGTCAACAATTATTTCCATATTTTCATCTTTTACTAGGGATATTCCTAAAGGGAACTACAAGAGTTATTGCTCCGATAAATATATAAATTAATAAAAATATTAAACTTCGTAGTTTTGATTAAAACCACCACGTAACTGCCATAAGATCACCATATTCCGGCGGTTACAATTTTTACATATTTCTTTTGGTTTCTTTAAATTTATTTCTTTTATTTCAAACCTTACATGTATGTTTTGATGCCGTGTGACTAATTGGTTACACTACCATAAACACAATTTCTTTCCCATGATTAGTTTTAAAATTGCATTAATTATTCAAATTTTCTTGTTTTAAAATCTTTTAGTTGTCCACCTGTAAGGCTGTAACATCTATACGATGGTATACTTTCATCTTCTGAGACAAAAAAATACTTTTCAATTTGATTTAAACTAAATTTTATCGTGTATATATTTTTTTCTTTTATTGCAATAATAGAGTATAAATATGGTATTAATATATTGTATTTTGATATCAAAATGACGTTCTATAAATGTGTTTAGTATGGATTACAATATAATGTGATTATGGTATTAATATATTATATTTTATTTAATATTGGTCTATCTAAGTTATATTATATTATGTTTATAATTTATTTCCTTAGATGTTAGTAATATACAGTTGTAATGCCAAAACGAAGTTATCTTTGACTAATATATAAACCACTCCCATCTTGCATCAAAGAGCTCGGTTTTGTGTGCTGGTATTTTATTTTGATTCGATGCCGAAAGAGACAGGGTCGTAAGGTTATGCTGCAAATTCACTGGGTGGTGTACTCGAGCGCGGTAGACCACCGATCGGGAAAGTTCCTGGGGTTAAAGGGTTTGCTAAGGATGTTGTGCTAAAACTGGCTGTGGAGATTTGATTGAGAAGTTATGCTATGGAGAAGTTATGATGAGAAGCTGATCAAGGGAACGCGTTCCTCATTTATATAAAAAATAAAACATTTTATTTTAGTCTAAAAAATAAATGTCTTAAATGTCTTATATATGAGCAGATAAGGCCTTGCAATGAGAGAGGAGTCGGAGCTTTTTGAGAAGCTATTTAGCATAGCCAAGATGAATGCAACACCTGGCACAGTTTGCCATTGTATGGAACCGGGGTGGTTTAGATGCCGCTTTACAACTCTAAATAATATTGATCCTGCAATTGTGGTTGACCAGATTAAGAAAATAGTGGAGACTTACGGAGACACAATTTGAATGAACAAGTGGTTTATAGAAGCACATAATAACAAAAAGTGGTTGACAATCAGGGCACATCATGACTTCGAATTTTTTGCAGTCAAAATATATACTTCATTTTTCCGTCTTCATTTGAGTATGTAAATCAAAGAGCAAGTTCCAATTTGATGCTAAAGGGTAGCATTCAAACCTTGAAGCAATTGCAGAGCGGAGAGGAATGCCGTTATTCTAATTGAAGAAGTTGGCTTTGATTTCTGACAGTAGCATCGCAAAATTTCCCTCGACCCAAGCACTCTTGTAGATGATCCATCCTCATAATTCCGTGTAATTATGATCTCAGATCCACCAGTTCCATATCAATTTTTTTTCTGGTCCAAATTAATTAGATGGAGGTGAGTACAATTGTGTTATTAGTCCCGTGAATTCCAGAAGCATATCAATAATATTTTTAAAGTCCTTAGGTGTCGTCTTTAATATTTGATCACCCATCAAATATCATTAATCAATAATATGTTTGATGTCTTCCTTCATAACATATTATCATCAAAAACCGATCTTATATCAAAAATAATTATTTCATTTGTTTTTAGATAGATCAATTCTTATATCAAAAACTTTTAGCAGGCTGCAGTCTCGAAAGAATCTGATTCATAGTTTGACGTTTTTTTTTGAAACCCTAATCGATTGATGATGATGAAGAATCGTGTCTCTGCAAATAAATAAAGCATGCAATTTAAACAAAAGGATTATGACTAAATTATGAATATATATGATCAGAATCTCCTAATATATCACAGACCACTATAGGGGAGACTTTAACTATCAACATTAACACGGTTTCTATATATATCGTTTTACTAAAGTGTTTTATTCTGTTTCCATTTTTTTTTCACTGCCCTCTTTTCATCAACTAAAACTAAATTTATATAAACTTAATCCCTTGCTCATCACACCCTAATAAGTATTCTCGATATTTAATTAGGATTTAATTAGTCATTTAATTAGAATTTAATTTATGGGTAATTTTACAATTTTAATTTTAATTGTTTTTATTTGAAATTTTCTCCCAATCATATCATAATTGTATTATTCTACTATTTTTAGTTATGTATAAAAATTACAAAATTATGCACTACTTAAATCCTAATTCAATCCTAATTAAATAAACTACAAAATATTATATTTTTATTAGGATGTGATGAGGAAGGGAGTAATCAATATGAATTATGAGTTAAAATTTGATTTATAGGTCAATATTGTTCAACATATATATGAACAGAATAAAAAATATATGGATTTGAAGTTGTCCATAATATTTTTCTCCTATGATCTCATAGATCTTTAACTGTATAGAATTTCCAACCAACTTTCCTTAACTTTATATTCAATTCCAAATTAGTTTTCTTTTATGATTCAATCCAAATTTGAATAGTTTATTAATTAAACTTTGAATTGTTTTGTTACTTTTGATTTTCATTAAAAAATGATGTTTATTGCTTTTGAATAGTTTATAAAATCATTTTAAAAGATGATGTTTATTATAATTGTTTTTTATTTTTGATTTAAATATTTTTTAAAATGTTTCGAACACATCGCGCGTTGCGCGATAGAGTTTGGCTAGTTATTATATATAAAAGTAGAAAGTGGCGGTATATATAAAAATAAAAAAGAAAAATCGCCGCCGGAAATAATCTGTTAAAACATAAAACTACTCTCCAATTTGCGTTTTGTTTGAAGGCCGCCGCCGCCCAACATATTAATTCCATATTTATGAATAATAATGCACTCTATATATTCACGTCCGTCTTTCATATGTTAGCCGTTTTCCATATTCATGTTATTACGTGTTTTTCTCCTTTTCATCCTAAATATATCATTTATTATTATTATTATTATTATTATTATTATTCCTAAAAGGAACTAGAAGAGTTATTGCTCCGGTCAATAAATAAATTAATAAAAAGTATTAAACTACGTAGTTTTGATGAAAACCACCGCATAACCATCACACAATCACCGTAATTTAGCGATTTTCCTTTTTTATAAATTTTCCAGCGCCCAAAGTATCTATATATTCCTTTTTTATATTGTGGAAATAAAATATGTGGAAACTTTTATACTGTGGAAATAAAATATGCGGAAACTTTTAGATTATGGAAATGAAATTATGCGAATTTTAAAAAAATAAAAAATGGGTCTTGATTGGCATGCAAAAATAAAATGGACAGGTTTAACATATGTTACTTATATATTGTGCGGTAAATTGCTCCATACTTAAATTAATTAATCTAATTAGAATCAATAATCATTAACTTATGAAGCCGATTTAAAAATATTACAGTTTCCTTTATATTTTTATTTCCTGACTTTTTTATGTTGTCATACTTCCATTTAATAATATTGGTAGAACAAATTCTATCTATGTGTTTCCTTAACGAAATTAGAACAATTATTCTTCCGTTAAATATATTTAATTATTTATATACTATACGACACCATGAGCTGGTAGATTTGCTACGGAATCAGTTCTACGCAGTAAACAACGAAGGCATGCATATATATGGTATTTAGGTTTAAGTACGGTAGGTTTAGTTACGGTATTAATATATTCATTTTGTAGGACGATGCAATGATTTTTTTGCTAAAACAAGGGTTGTTTTTATATATAATGTAGCCCGTGTGGATCAAGGATTGATACCACCTCTTGTAAAACCACGGTACACCGGATTGGTGGAGCTTGAGAAAAATGGAATGTTTGCATAAACTGTATGATTTGTTGAAATCCAGTTGACGGTTCCGAGTCCGAGGTACTGTTGACAGTGGCAGATCTTTTGCTTTCCGGTTTGCTGTATTTATGCAATATGTCAATATCCATTGCAACACGTCAACACCTTGTGGTGGCCTGTTTTTAATTACCTCAACGCAGCGAAATAATTGTACGACGGTGCCTCAAAAATCGTCGTGTCTCCGAAATCCCATCGGAAAGCTAAGCTCTCTAAGAATCACGTCGCTCGACGATGACGAGGAAAACGACGTCTCGGCCCCAACACCGCTCGCTGGTGACACATTTGTAAAGAAAAACATTTAATTTCTAATAATGTTTAATGTTGTTTATGATTGAATTTATAAATTGATAATTTTTATGAAGAATAGGCTTAAATTAATTTGAGTGTTGCAGTAGAATTTGGGCATCTTCTGCGGCCATCAGTGCTACCTTCTACTAGGAATTTGACTACGACTATCAGGTTTGTTTCATGCTGTTATTCGACATTTCATATCTGTGAAACTGTATATGATCGTCAGTTTGGGATTGATTATATTAGAAAATACAGGTTCATATAAATTGTTGGTTTGTTGCAGGTTCATGTTACTGACTTATGGAGTGATCACAATCCACGACCGCCTTTTAACCAGCTGCCTAGAGGCTACAGTTTCCTGGTGAAACATGGCTCCTTGTGGAAACTGGCCTATTATGCTTCATGTCCCTGCGTGGTTCATCAATCCAACTTTTCTGCATTGCCAATTTTAGGTAGGATTTTACAGATTTCTTTGATTACTGATTTTATTCGCACGCGTTTTCTTTGACTGACATTAAGCGTATTTCTTATACTAAATTAATTATGTTTATTATGGTAATAATATATTTTACTTGAATATCATAAGGCGTAGTTTATCTTGATCATGTCTCATTCTCCCGTAACTTCATTTTTAATTTCTCACAACCAAAGTATTGATGAAAGAAAGGAGGTGAAATCTTACATCGTCCTTGCTAATGTTTTCTTGAAGCAATGTCAGTGAAATCATGTTTTCTAATGCTAAATGCAATATGTTTCCTCGTGCAGAAAGAAATCCACTTTAGAGGTTCAAGTTTTTGAAAACCGGTGCGCCAAAATAATTATTTGATAAATACATACCAAGAAAAAGATTATATGATATCTTAACAAAATGAAGATTATGATATTTATACATAGCTTATTTGCATGATTAATAATGAAGCTGTGATATCCAGTATTTGAATTGAAAAAGACATTGTTTAAATAACATTTCTTATATGCAATATTTCTCGTGTCCTCATAGTTGAAAAAATATATTAACATAATATTTTAGTAATATTTTTTTCCTGAGATAATTGAGATATAATTGATTTCAGAATATTCTATAAATGAAATATCAACGACATATTCTGAATGACACTAAAATTTTGTATCTTCCTAAAGGGAACTAGAAGAGTTATTGCTCCAATCAATAAATAAATTAATAAAAATGATGAAACTACATAGTTTTGACTAAAGCCGCCACACAACCACCGCAACTTCACCATATTCCGGTGCCTACCATTTTTATATATTCCTTTTTTTGTTTCATTCTTCATGATGATGATACAATAACTTCCGCCTTCTATTTTTTCAAATACAACTCATTCCACCTATAAAATCCTAATTTACACGGTAATTTCAGTTAATCATACTAATTATTAACACGTCTGTGAAAGGAAAACATAAATGTGCGATTTATGGCCTTTCAAAAAAAAATGTGCGATTTATGGAATATGCATGGAAATATTCTTTATTAGTGCAAGATCACCATAAATATATTAGACTATATATATATATATATATATATATATATATTAATATAGTGTTTCTATGTTAATTATGCATGGATCGCTAGCATTTTTTCCTTAAAATGTGTACTTATAAAAATATTTATCTATTGACTTAATATTAAATAAATTTCTTATATTTTGATCTTAATATATATTATTTTATAATAATTACCTTTGATAAATAACCTGCCAATTACGATATATATTGACAATTTCATAATCTTTTAAAATTTGCCACTATAATTTTATTAATTATTTTAAAGAGTTTTTCTTTAAACACACTTCATCCTCATCTTCATAAGTTTGTTCGTAATATTTACATAAAAAAAGATTAAATTTATCGTGCAACGCACGATGATATTTAGCTAGTAGAACTAGAAGAGTTATTGCTCCGGTCAATAAATAAATTAATAACAAACATTAAATTACGTAGTTTTGATTAAAACCACCACATAACCACCACAAGATCACCATATTCCAGCGACTACAATTTTCATATATATTTTTTTGATTTCTTTAAATTTTCTTTCTAATTTCTTTCGTATACTTAATTTGATATGGAATTATCATATCTACATTTTCCCATACTTTTACCTGATTTTATATGTATCCTTTTCTATATATATAAGATATAACCGACACCTTTTACACTATATTATAACTCTATATGCATAAGATCTTTTATTTTACACAATATTTTGTTTTCACAATATAATATGAATATATGGTATCATCTGTTACTTAATATGGTATCAATATTGTACTTCACCTATAAACACCACTATACCACTACTGCCAAACCACCCATATTGCCGTTTTATTTCCTTTTCAAAACTTAAACTGCAATTTAATTTTCTTTTTCTTTTTATATATATATAATGCCGTTTTATTTCATTTTTGAAACTTAAGCCACACCTTTTATATACAATAACATATTGTATTACTATCATGATGATGAATTGATGATTACACATTGCCGGTTTTCGGATTCGGCGCAATACATACGCCCTTTTCAATCTGTTTTATTATTGTGTTGACTGATTATATTTATTTGTGGTATGATAATATTATATATTTCTGCTGCACGAATGATGTATGGACTTGTCATATCTTCCTTCATTTATCATTAAACATATTTATATATATGATATCAATATATTTAATTAAATATCAAAACAATCGGAGTTCTAATTAAGTTTGACGTCGGATATATTTACTTTTTACATGCATATATTTCATTTTTCCTTCATATATATATATATATATATGTATTTAACTTTTTTCCTTTTAGTGATTCAAACTTATGGTATTGTAATATTTAAACAGTTTAATATATATCAGGATCATCCTGATATTGGAAATATCAGGCACCAATTAAATAACGACACATCATCTTTAACTAATTTATTATTGGGCCACGTGTTCAATCATTACCCAGACGGGTTTTAGGCATTCTAAATTAGGGTTTTAGAACTTTACTAAAAATATCTTAACCAATTAAAACATTACAATTGTACACGTGCCATTATCTTATTGGTGCCTGATAAGGCCTATATCAGGATCATCCGGATGAATGTTATTCTCTTATTTAAAAATGGAAATTTGTGATTATTTATTGTGTGTTTTCGATGGTGAATGTCGCTATTCACTACATATACACATGATTATATATACACATGCAGAATTTAAAAAAGCATTAAAAAAAGTACTCCTTGCCTAGGGAAGAATTCCCATGCGCCGAGCGTGATCCACTTTCCGGAGCTAATTTTTTAGAAAAAAAAGAGGGGAATTAAAGTTCGTTGGAATTGGAATCAACATCGACTGAAGGCCCTTTCAAGGCAGACAGACCGATAAGAGGCGTATTTTGAGAGCTAGGAATAGGAAGACCCCACAAACTAATCTACCAAAGGCAAAGAGTTGGCTTAGCCGTAAAGAAGTGGGAAAGAGCTCCTCAAGTCATCCGAAGCATCTGAAATAAAACTTTCATCTTGATCGAATGCGTCTCTTTTTTCGGTCCGGTCCCTTTACCTTGCCTTTCGGTATGACGAATCGTTCCCAAAGCGAATAGGAGAGTGGTAAGAAAAGCTAGGAATTTCGCCCTTCCTTGAGAATTAACTTTCAAGCTGTTACTTCTTGCTCTTCCACGATAAGTGCCTATCATCTCTATGCTATTCACTACATACAGAGCTGCAGTTATTGATGACTTGATGTGGTAGCGATTGTGGGAATCGACGAGAGTATTAGTGGTGATGACTGATGAGGTAGACTCGGTCAGCGGTATTGTGGTACTCCACGCTGGCGGTGGTTAAAATCAATGACAGATGCATCAAGAACCCACGGCGGCGATGATGTACTGGGCTACCGGGGATTAGTAGATACGAAGGTGCACGTTGGTGAATATCCCTGAAAAATTTAACATAGAACCCTAGATAGAAGTTTACATGTGTTTTATACCTTTTCCAATAACTCGATGAATCTCAGTCCTCAACATTGATCAGAAATATACGCCGTTCGCTGGGATCTCCACCGCTCACTACGATAAAACCAACCGGCCGCCTGCTCACCGTCAACGAGGCCAAATTCTGGTAAGATCATCAACATATTCGCCACGTTCAACGAGATTTGAACAAGAACATCAACGAGATATCATATAGTGTAACTGCAATCTAAAATCAGTTATGAAATATAGAGCAACATACAATTCTTATCCATTTAGAACGGTGTAATCACTGGCAATTGCAACTTGATATTTTTCTGGAATTAGAAGAATTATGTTGGAGGATTATTCTCAACTGACAATCAACTCCTTTTAGGCTGGAGTCTTTCTTTTCTGAGATCTCCTGAGGATTCCTTCTCTAACCGAAGCTGTCGGAGTGAAATTGCAGGTGGCATACCCGATCTCCAAGGTTTACAAAAACATAATGTTTACGTTAGGTAGTTTTTTTAATGTCTTTTGATTTACAAAATATAATCCCAACTATTAGTTCTTTTGTATAAAAAAGAAAATTCCAACGATAATTCATCTCAAGTTTTCTGGATGAGTGTTTTCGTACTTTTTATTGTTTGGTGATGCTCAACATAGAGATTGTGTTCATGTTTGAAGCTCTTGGTGATCAGAGCCGGGTATGAAGAAAAATTATTAGTTTACCTCAATTGTGTGTCAAAGGTGGTGGAGAAATATTGATACTCAGTCCTCATGCAAGAGAAGGACTTCAGCTTTCATGATACAGTGGCCGTTGGTTGCAGGTGTAGTTATGTAATTAAATTAAATTTAGCATATAAATATTTTAGATTATTATATCAATAATTATAGTTCACAAGAAATTAAATTGGTCTGGGGTTAAATAAAAGATTAGGCATTGTTTGCAATTATTTGTTACTTTTAATTTTTAAATAGCTGGATATGCCCTATTCATCAAATCAAATATATTATAAATATATCGCGCAACGCGCGATCCGGTCACGCTAGTATTATGGAATAAATATACATTAAGTTTTAAATTATATTCATAACCATATATATTCTGCGTTTTACAAATGGCCATGCACGCCCCCGTTGGTAGTCAACAATTATTTCCATATTTTCAAATATGGGTAGTTGTTAATAATAACTTTATAAAGTTGTTATTCAGTTTTCCTTTACATATTATGTGCTTTTCCTTTTCAGAATGATGGAATAAAAATAATATGTTAAGTATTAAATTATAAATAATAAATCCAAAACCCTAAACTAAAATAAACAGGTAAACAACATAATTGATGAAAATTAATACCCTCTCCGCCGACTCTCTCTTAGGGTTTACGAAGAGAATTAGCATCGCATCATTAATTCATGATTTGACTCTTCACAATGATGAGAAGAAATTAGTGAAATTAAACAGAAACAATGAATCTGAACAATATGCTTGCAAGGAAATCATGCCGGGCCGTTGTTTTTCTCATGAGAGGATCGCAAGCGTGTTTAAAAAAGTGGAGTTTTTTGGAGCCGGTGGAATTTAAGCGTTAGAAGACAACATGTTCTTGGTTTTTTTCTCAAATTCTTTTGATAATGAGAGAGTTTTGGAGAGGGAACCATGGACGTTTGACAAAACCGATAAGCATCTGGTTGTGATAACAAAACAAAAAGAGAGTCTGATTAATGCTGATATTTTATTCTTGAAGACGTCGTTTTGGGTTCATGTCCCGTGTTGTTCCGTTTCAAAGATGATCGGAGAAATAGCAAGTTTAATCGTCAACGATATATCCAGGTTTATTAACAAGGTGAATATGGTCGATTTATTGGAGATTTACATGAGCATTAGGGTTTTAATTGATATCACGAAACCACAAATCACGTGATGTATGAAAACTCTCGAACTACTGCTCCTTTTGTGGTTGGATAGGCCATGATATGACTGATTTCAGTGATCGTTTGAAGCTGTCACATGCAGAGGAAATCAAGAGCATTACCTGGCTTTGTTGTGGGTTAACCCTAATGTTTCTCCTTTCATGAAATCTCATAGGTGAATAATAAAGGATAGTGAACACAGGAGGCATGTGGTTTCTGAATCTGTATATGGTCCTAGATTTACGTAGTTTTGAGGAAGCATTACCGGATCAATAGATGATTCATAACAATATATTAAGCTGGTCATTCTTGATTTACATGATTCAATATTTGACTAGGTTGGGTTAAAAAAATGAAATTTGTTTCTTGCATTGCAAATACTTCTCCCGGTCCTCTCTTTGTACAGTTTACATATATTCGAGGTGGTTGCAAATTGATTGGTATGAGGTGATTGTGATTGTGGCGAATCTAGCACGATGAAGGATTTCGACGTTGGCCATTGATCGAGCACCATTAAGGGCTCCTTGGTTAGATCAATCTGATGGTTGCTCAATAATGTTAGAAATATTGAACTATGAGGTTAATTATCTCCATTGAATTTGCAGGGCTGGTATATTTGGTCGTAGAGGAATACTTTAATTTGATTATATCATGTAAAGCAATTTAATTTTTATTCATTGTGTTTGTTACGTATATATGGTGCCTAACTTAAGGCGTGCCAAATAAACCCCGCGGAATTTACAGTAGTCATAAAAAACTATTTAACTATATATTTTTCAGTTCAAGTTTTGTAATTATATTTTTCTCAGCGCAAACTTAATATTGTATTAATTCATGTTGCATTAATTAATGATGAGTATCGTATCTAATATATTTTTTAGAAAGTTTAAGAAATTGAATATATACAATTTTCATAAACGTTTAAGAAATTGAATACACACACACAATATGGATCAGTTCAATCTAGCTCAGAAGAACAAGACTTTAGGCTTGCTCTCGCCAATTATATTTTAATTAACTGAAATGAACTAAATTAAACTAAAACTACTAAACGTAAATTAGAATTAACATATTAAAACTAAAAATTAATCAAATGAAACTATATTTCATTAAATAAATATTCTCAAAACTATATTAAAATATACAACATTGAACCACAAAAGATTTAAAAAATTAAAATATAGTTTATGTGGTTTTTGCTGAAATTAGTTGATTGGGCTTGGTCATTCATATACACCCTAATAATAATTAAAGTATATATATATATATATATTCAAATTTATAATATATTTTTGGAAATTAAATTTGTAATCAAATAAGACATAATATAGTCTAATGCACGGAATATAGTGCGTATATAATTTCTTAATATATTCATAATCATCAAATGTTAAAATAAAAATAAATAAAGAAACACCGCCGCCGGAAATTATTAATAAACCTAAAAACGACCACAAGTCCTGCGTTTTAGGAGATATCACCTACCGGATCTCTATATACATATGGACAGTCAATATATATACGGACAATATATATATATATATATATATATATGTGTGTATGGACAGTTGCATATTATACCTAATATATATGGATTCAAAACACATTAATTTTGTATATGTTAATTGCTATATATTAATTTCATATATGTGCTTAAACTAGCATATATAGCTATATGGTAAACTAAACTCCAATAAATTAATTCTCGCATCGTTTAAACTCTAATTATGCGGTAGTTTTTTCCTTTGAGAAAATGTCATAGTTACTAAATTAACACCTTAAAGCTGTCATAATATATTAGGATAGTAAATGCTAAATTAGTTATCTTTCGACTATATATTATCTTTCTATTATGTATATATTGAAAAGTAGAGAGTGGCGGCATAAAAATAAACTTTAAATAAATAATCTTTCTACCTTAGCATGATGAACACAATGTTCCAATGATAAAACTATGAACGAACAAAAACAAAAGCTGCAGATACTTAAATATAATAATACATTGAAGTCAAATTGATGTAAACATGAAGTCAAACATAGGGAATTGAAAGCAACACTTTACCTTAATTATTGTAATTTAGTTCTTTTCAATTATTTTATTTTTCAGAATTTTATAAAACAAACATCTATTCAATTGACATAATTTATTATTTAGAATACTATTTGCATCAAAATTTTACTTTGTATTGACATACTCATTACATTATTTTAAAATTACATCGTAAAAACTGTGCAACGCGCGGTCCGATTAGGCTAGTTATTTAAACATGAATCATTCCTTATATTTTTCAAAAACATATATTAATCACCACCGAACTCAATTTGTATACATATATTTTCTTAAATAAAATAAAAAAACGAATTGAAAAATAATCACCAACGGAATTAGAAAAAAAATGCCAAAATAAATATTTATATCCTTTACATAAAACAATCATATTATGCAATGAATCGATGCTAAATTTACAAATACATGTTATTTTCTTTAAGAAGTTATTTAGTTAACTTATTTACATACATCATAACTTATATAAATTAATGCCCTTATATATATACAGGAAACACATAAGAGCCCTTATTTAAACTCACGTGGTTTAGTTTATATAGTAGGGAATGAATCATTCGATTCAGCAAATTTTGATTTTGATTTTAGTTTTTGTATTTTTGTGTTTTGTATTTTTGATTTGATTTGGCATATTGATGTGTTTTTTGTTTTGAAGCATCCAGAATACAACAAATCAATCTGCAACCAAGTTTCAAGTATACAGTTTCTGGTTTCTTCGTCACACTCGATTTAGGTTAGTTTAATCCTACATTACTTTATTGTGCTTATTTTATGGAACTATATATGTTTGAGTTTCTTTAACCAACGCTGAAAATTTATGTTGGATTTTTGTTCTGTATACCTGCAAAGGATAATATGAAAAATAAAGCTAATAGAGCATGATGAAGTTAGAGGAACCTTGAAAAGTTATAGGGGTTTAGAGTTTAGAACTGAACGTATTATTATTCTATTCTTTTTCTTAATCGGTGGTGGGTGGAAAAGGCGAAAGATGACCCACTTTCTGATATGAGCAACATATTATGTGATCTCAAATGCATGGCTAATGGTATGGGAACTGAATTTAAAAGGTCGGTCAAATACACACCACTGTAACATGATTATATGATTCTGCTGTGAGTTTTTAATGTTGTTTATTGATGATGAACTTAATTGTGTAATACATAGGCAAAACTAAACGTTACCTGTTTAGAGGAAACTGATCTGAGATCTATTTTCACAGGTTTAGCATAGACAAGTATGTAAACACTGAAGAGTTCATTGATGCTTTCGCCGATGATCTAAAAGCACGGCTTTCTATGCACCAGAATCTGCAAAAATCGATTTACGGGATGTTATTGTGCAAAAAGTCAATGCTGGAGCAGACAATGCATGTGCTTTGCCTTTGGACGGGAATGCGATCCTGATGTCTGTAATTGATGACTTAGGTAAATTTATATTGAATTGCATGTGTGATAATTCTATGCACAAGCATTAAAACTATATTATTTACTGATTTTTTAATAATATTATTTACTGATATTGATCTTGGTTTTAAGTGGTACACTGATTTAAATCTTTTTAATTTCAGCTGTGGTGGCACCTAGACGAGAAGAGAGTCAGTGTGGGAACATAAAGCCACTGATTTCATACCTTTAAAGACTTTAATCATGCATTATTTTATTTTTTGAAGGATTTAACCATACATTATTATAGTCAAAAACTTCCAAATTTGTGATTTTCAAGAACTCACGACAAATTATTATTTTTTTATAAAAGTTGGATTTTGTCACACTTATTAACTCAATTAATTAGTTAAACAATTATAATTTTTTAAGTCATTAAGTTTCAATATAAAAACGAATGTTAATTTTTGAAATAATCAAATTAAGTTAGTTTGATATTTAAATTTAATTTCACCAATTCTAAGTTAATTTTCACCGTACAATTTCTATTATTTTCCTTTTTGTCTCATGGGCATATATTTTATTTATCACATATATTCATATTTGAAATTTCTTTCTTGAAATTCATGACATATATAACCAAATATTCTGGCTAATTTATTAAAAACGGAACCCATGCACTTAATTAAATAATTTTATCCTGATTTTTAAATAAATTACCACATACATGCATAAATAGCATATATATGCATAAATTACAATTATTGCATATATATATATATATATATGCATTAAGTTAAAATTGAATCCATACTTTTAAATCATTTAATCACGCATTATTTTAGTTTTTGAAGAATTTAACCATACCTTATTATAGCCAAAAACTTATACGTTATTATACCTTATTAAGTTTCGATATAAAAACGGAAGTTAATTTTTGAAATAATTAAATGGGTTTTTAACTTATGGACAAGACGGCTTATAAATCTCCTTACTTTATTTTCATATACCCTTATACTATTTTCTGTTGTAAAAATATGATTTACTAGAAGAAAGAAAAAATATTGTTGAAAGTAAAAAGTACATTGTGTTCTTCCAAACTCCAAATCCATACTAGATACTAATTAGTGATTTATTTGCAAGAGGTGAATACAATGGCAAACTTACATCAGCATGATGAGTTCCAATAATACATCTATGAACGAACAAAAATATAAAGACTGTGGATACTCAAATACAAGAATACACTGAAATCGACTATGAAATAAACAAGAGGTAAAAATAGGGAACTGCACGCAACACTTTTCCTTAATTATTGTAATTTCATTCTTTTCAATTATTTTATTTTTCAGGATTTCTATAATACAAACATTTATTCAATTTTCATAATTTATTATTTACAATACTATTTATATCAAACTAATACTTTGTACTGATATACTCATTATTATTATTTTACAATTACATCATAAAAACTGCGCAACGCGCGGTCCGGTTAGCCTAGTTCTCTATAATAGGGAAATTGAAGATAGAGAAGATTTGATTCCCCAAATTTGGAGAATGAGAAAAAGTTTTTAGAGAACCAAGATTTAATGCTTCTTGGAAAGTTTTTGATTATTTAATTCAATAATTGTTTCTATTCAATTATTTTAAATGATAATATCTCAAAATAATTACAATAAAATTTTATAAAAATTACATATTCTAAAAATATGCATAAAAACGATTGTAATAAGATCTCATATGACTATTTTTACATGTATATATCTATTGATATTTAATAATCAAATATAATCTATTTTTCAATATAAATTTACTAAATTTTAAGTTCATAAATAATTTTTTTGACGTTTGTTTATAAGTCATAACGTCTAAACTAAATCTTTTTTTTTTGGCAAACATTTTATTTATAATGGTTGAAAAAAATAGCTTGTAATAAATAATTAAAAAGAGATTAGTCTAATTATTCATAATACGATACAAAAATAATACTATTGTAATTCGTAATGTGTTATTTTTATAAAATATATTTTTATAATTTTATATTATGGAGTAAGTAATGTCAAATATGAAATGTTACTGTAACTTTTATTTTAAGTTCATTATTTGTTTGTTCATTATTATTTGGATTTATTAAATATATGACTTGAAAAATAGAAGAAAATTGGATAAATATGTAGTATTGAATGTTAGTAATAAATTTTATGGAATGAAAAATGGAGAAACTGTTGGGTTTGAGGTGAAAAAATATGGGGAATATGAGGTTTGCTTCCCTATTATGGAGAATATGAATGGAGAAACTATTGGACTTGCTCAATAGATAGTTTTTGAGTTTTTTGAGTTTTTGAGTTTTTATAAAAGTTTGTTGAGAATTTTTACTTTCGAGAGATGAATTTTAAACCTAAATTCTAGATATTCTTTGAGTATATAGATTTGGAAGGCGTTTTCGACCTAGATATTCGCAGAATTAAATAGGTTGATTTCATTGGGTTACTTTGGTTACGTTTGTTATAAGTTTCCGTTACATCAGTGATGGAGTTTTTCATCGGCACTATGTCAATCAGGATGCCAAAATTAGGTACTACTGTTGTTCATGGTTCTTACTTCCTGAGCTGTTCAAATGACCTACTCTCTCTATCTGGGATGTTGAACCAATTCACTGTACTTGCAGTCAATTCTTTACAAAAGCACACAAGTACAAGCTTCAGGTCTATTACTGTAAAACGGGTAAAAACCCATTCTTTAGCTTTTTCTATGTTTAATTCTGTCAGCGCATCCTTTATATTTAATGAAATATATACAGATGCATTAGCCGATACGGTCAATGTAATGCGTTACTGTAAACTGCAGAAGTATCTTCTAGGTAATAACTGGGGCGACCAGTAGATAAGAAGGAAAGTTCAAGATTTAACTCAGGTAACTAGAAGTTTTTGCATTTTGCTTTACTCAGTATGGCATGCCTACATTTTAGCCAACAAACTTTCAATCTGCCTTAATGATCCCAATTCTACGTCTAGAGTTGTGGTATTTTTAAAGATCACAAGACATGGGAACTGTAAAGCACTGCCAACTTTTGAGAAATTTAAAGTTCATGATTTTCACTTCATTGTGCCTACATATTCTCAATTTGGCATCTTTAATTATAACTTATTTAAACATCTTCACTAATTATAATTATAATGTACGGGATGTGTTTCTGTCCTGCCTACCTTGCAATATCCTCTTCTAGTGTTTTTCTTTTCATAATAAATATTACTTTGCTTACATTTGTAGTGGCATTTAAACTATTTCCTGATGAAAACCATAGCATTTTTCCCAGCATTCGTAGGAGTTGCCTATTTTCAGTTTTGATTGTCCAGAACATTCAGGATCACCACAAACATTATCTGATATTAGCAACCACATATTATTGTTGATGTGATTGTCAAGCCTTGCATGTTCTGCAGCTGATGCATTTCTTATACTTGTTAATGTTTAGGAGGAGGATGTTGAAATTATTGTTCATCACATAACTGGTGTGATTGCCTCATTTAAAAGGTAATCTGCATTACATTCAAATTATTCAGACTATAACGTGTTATGTTTGAAAGTGTTTATGAAAGAATCATATATTAAGGTATTCGACAATTTCTGTAAACTTGGATCCTTAGTAATTAATTTGGATTGCTGTGTTACATTCTCAGTATTCAACAGCATCACCATTTCACGCCCAAAATCATCGTCCCCGACTTTTCCCATAAACGCCGCCCTCCCCTCGAGCCTGACGTAAGAGATAGCAACATTCCGGGAGCCCGGAAAAACTCCGGCGGATTCCACTGGGATTACTTGTCAGGATGAATTCCGGCGAGACTCGCTGGGGACGAACTCCTTCTGAGCTGCTCCAAAACATCAGACAAGTGGTGGATCCTCGTAGGGGAAGTCAACTCTGTCGTCGTAGTTGTAAAGCTTGTCGTCGTTCTGAGCTTTCCGGGAGCGTCTGGGCTTCTCGCCGTCATCGTCGTCGGTGGCGGCGGTAATCGATAAAGACTTCTTCTTGCGACCACGGTGGTTTGGCCGCGGCTCTACAGTGGCCGGAGCTTCATTGGTGGAGGATTTTGGAGGGATTGGATTGTACATAAGCTTGTGAATTTGTGATAACTGGATTGCAATATAAAATAGATATTCAACTGTAAATATATTCGGATTGTATTGAAAATATAAAGTATACATGGACTAAATTGCAAGATTAATCTAAAGTTAATAGAAACCTTTTAGTATGGATATATTAGGTAGTTTAAGCGTAAATACGGATTGCATTAGTAATTTAGGACTGCGTCTATCAATTGCCTTATTTTTAAACAGGCCTTCTATACGCAGTCCGTATTTTACTTATTTGTCGTACGTATTTTTGTTAAATAACCATATATACAATGATTCTAATATATAAATGATTTGCAAGTGTATGCAATAGAAGTAGTATATATGATGCATATGTCTGATACACATAATTATTGACCATATCATATATATCGAAAACTTATTTTTATTTTGGACTGCAAAATAAGCAAAATACGGACTGTGTATAGCATGTCCCTTTTCAAATCTTAATTTTGAAGAAAAATTGTATAAGTGTCAAAGGAAAAAAAAAGGAAATGTATTCTCCCTCCCCGGCTATATATTTTAGAAATATATATATTTTAAATGTGAAAATTTTTATATTTTAAAAATACATATTGTTGAAAATCCAAAATTATATCACACGATGTAGTACTTTTAATTGATAGTATGCTATTTTGAATTGTGCGAACTGAGAAGTAAACGGATGGGGTATGGGTTGAATGGAAAAAATAATTTTAACTATAATTTTTTTTAACTCAATTCAACTTCACCATTAACAATTCAAATTCAAAATAGTCCAATTAAATAGTGCCTTAGTTACAGCAAAAACATAAATATGGACATTATCCCAATTTAGTGTCCCAACTCCCAATAAATGATCAAATAAATTAGAAATTTCTGGAAAGTTCAGGACTGAATTGCAAAAGTTCGGTATCAACGCCATTCCCCCAATTATTCAAACCTAACGGAACTCCTTTGAGTCCTTTCCCATCTCCGACTGCGGCATCACCATATTTGTGGCGGTTCTGTAGCTACGGAAGCTGGTATTGGAGGCTTGGAGCTGATGTTAAGAAGCAGTACGACGCGTATAGCGAGGAAGGTCTGAAGTCCGGCCAGTTCTCAGCCTAGCCGATCAGCGGGCGATGACATATTCGTAGAATTCTTCGGGGGTTGAGACCGAGATCGGTGAATGAGGCGGTTGAGGATCGAGTGTCGAGGACGCAATATAAGGAGTGGTCGGAGTAGCCGAGAGAGTAGTGCTATCAGAGGCTAAGTCGTGCTGAGCGAAGTGGTGACAGTGAGTATGTGTTATTCCCTTCTGACTGTTCACTGTGCGATTTCTGGTGATTTGAGCAAACTATTTGTTAAAGCATAAAAATCTAGATATGAAAATGTTTTTTAGATATGGTGAAATTGATGATTTGGCTGTTTTCTTTTGAGAAATCTGTATATCATAGAATTGTGATGAATGAAGAAGGCTTTAGTCGTGCTAATTAAAAATTATTTGCTATATCATGATTTGTGACGTATTCAATGATCTATTGCATTTATAACCTGCTCAAAGTAGCTTTGTTGATTATAATTTACCATCAATTTCATTCCAGAAGCACGTTCTTGTTCAACTTTGAAGTTTCTTGATCGCATATTTTACATTTAACAGCATTTTTGTGCATTGATTGTGTCAGCTAGAGCTTGTACTGATGGAGAAGTGGAATTAGGGCAGCCAAATTTGATGCTACCTTCTTCCAGTCCCGGTCCGGATTGATGGCGGGTCTCCGTTCCGGGTGAGGCTTTGTCCGTGCTCCGCGCGCTCTCACCTAAAGCCCTGCAAAACAACGCCCCGGAGTATCCCGAGGATAGCTGCTCCGGCGTGATGATGAAAGAGGGGCCTTTGAATAGGAGAGAGAATAAGGATATATTGAGAGAGTTTTTATCTGATAGAACATACCTTTCTCCACAAGTCCAAAGCTGTATTTATAGGTGTGAGTGGTCAGCCTCAAGCCCAGAGGCAGTGGTCCTGTCCTTTTGTCCTTATCCGGAGACAGGTCATATTCATGTCCCCTTGTCCCCGGATAACGCCATTCTAGCTGACGTCATATAGATCGGACTCCTCTCTGGGCCGGAGGCTAGATATGGGCCAGAGCCCATATCACCACTAGCCCCCCGAGACATGGGATTCGTCCGGAAGTGCGATCCGGAGGAGGGGTCCCGTGTCTCATCACGTCTAGTCTAACCGTTGGGATCCGCCCGGAGGCATGCGATCCGACCCGGATCTCTGTTTTCGGATCGTGCGTTATGCGTTAGAACACGCGCTCGGCGCTTGAGTTTCCTGCGCGCGTGTTTATAGGCACATTTATGAGGCGTGTTACACCGTCATAAATAAGCTGTCTATTCGAGAAATTCCCTTTTCACCTTTTTTTCAAAATGGCAATCATGTTGCCTTGGGACTCGGTCCCCCTTTTATCGTTTGTGTAACTTACCTTCTATAAATACTGAGCCATCTCATCCACTTTCATTTTTTTCACTTCTGCTATTCTTCTTCTCGTATTCTCTCTGTTTTCACTTTGCTGCATTCTCTTTTCTTGTACAAGCACATTAGCGTTTTTCGATCTCACATATAAATATGGCACTGGAAAATGAAGAGAACAAGCAGCTCGCCGGTTTGTCTGGTGGGGATGTGGAGATCGGCCTGAATCCAGAGCCGGAGGTTGACGATCCTGCCGAGGGTGATGATGTCGATATTTCCCCGGCGGTGAGGGAGTTGGTGGAAGCGATGGTGGTTCCGCTCGCCATCGATGCCAAACTGAGCTCGTTTCCAGGTGACGTTACCACTGTTGCAGCCATCCCCCGGAGCCATTTTCTTTATGGGATAACTTTCCCTCTGTCCCCCCTCTACTCCGCCATCTTTCACCATTTCGGCATCTCTCCGGCCCAACTACAACCGAACGGAGTGGCCGTAGTCCGAGCGTTTCTCCTGAACTGTTACAGATGCGGGGTGACGCCATGTTTAGATTAGTTTCGGGCCTTCTACCACTTGGAGGGCACTAAAGATGAGGGGATTTTCACTTTTCAGAGGCGGAAGGGGGTAAAGGATCCGAGCAAGGGTCGGCGCGACAGCTACTCAAACTGGCAGAAACATTATTTCACCTTCGACCTTGACAAGTATGCGTGCCCGGTCTGGGGTCATGCTGCCAAGAAGGAGGAAAAGACAACGTTCAGTCCGGAGGGACAGGAGGAGAACATCGCCAAACTGGCCGCCAATCAGATCGATCTAGATCCGTTCTGGAAAGGAGGAAAGTACGTTTTTCCATTGAGGGCATACGAGCCGGAGGTGTTCTTGAAGTGTCGCTTCTATGTCCCCCGGGATCCATCCAGTAAGTTGTTTTGGTATCCTCTGTTTTACCTTATGCTTTTCTTGCTTTCTTCTAATCCGTTTCGGGTGTTGCCAGTTTATCCGGAGATAGGGAATGGCGTTGATCCGGCCGGACGGCAACTCAAGATAACCAACAAGGCGGAAAACCCAACAACCGGTTCGGTAACCGGCATGAAAATACCGACGGAGAAGTCGTCCGAGGCGGAGAAGAAGAGGAAGCGCGTCCAAGAGGATGCGCTGATCAAAGAGAAGGAGACCGCGACCAAGAAGGCGGGGGAGGCGTCCGTCAAGGAGAAAGAAGCCTCGGTTCGGAAAGGTAGGGAGGCCGCGACCAACAGGGAGAATGAAGCCGTGGCCAAGAAGGCGGATAAGAAGGCGGGAGGGGCGTCCATTCACACCACCGCGGATTCGGCCGGAAATAGGGCCGAACTCCTTCAAATCCGTGTTCCGTCCTCTTCCGATGAGGAGGGAGGGGAGTCCTCCCGGTCCCAAAAGCGCCCAAAGCTCCGGATTCCTAAATCTCCTCGAATTCCAGAGCAAAGTGAGCATTCCCGCGCTGGTGATCATTAGGGGGATGGGAGGAAACTGGCGATCGATCCCGACAGCACACACCCGGAGCACACTCACAGCAGCAGCCGGGGTGATACTAGCAGGGTAAGTGACATTTCCTTTTCCGTTTCGGCTTTCTTGTTCCGTTCAGAGTCTCATTGTTTTCTTTCTTTAGGACTTCGCCGCTTATTTAATCGCTCAGCCGGGGGTGTCCGAGGCCATCAACAAAGCCTTCCATGTTCAACAAACAAGGCAAGCTCAGAAGCGGAGCGCACTTGAGAGAGCCAATGGGGTTCTCCGTCGCCAGCTCGAGGCATCGGAGATCCGAGCTGCCGAGGCGGATGCCCGTATCAAGGAGCTGGAAAGTTTGGTCTCTCCGTCCGCCCAGCGAGAGATGTGTGTTGCCTTCACCAATAAGGTACTCCGGAGCCAGGCTTTTGAGAGCAGCCTGACCGGACTTCTCCGTTCTTCCAACCAGATTTCCGCCCATCAAGTCTATCAGAGCATGAGGGGTTGGGTCCCGGAGCCTAAGAGGGAGCGGTTTTCCAAGTGCTACTACAAACCAACAGCCGCCCATCAGTACAACTTCGATGTGGATCAATTCTACCGGGGCGGAGTTGAGAAGATGAACCCCTCCGTGCTGGAGATCTTCGAGGAGAATGTTGAAGAGCCGGTGTCGGCTGGGGCCATCTGTGCCTATGGCGAGGGGCTGGTGGATCTAAGTGTTGCTGTACCCCCGCCTGAAGAGAGCATCCGTCCGGAATCCCCTGTCAAGCCCAAATATCTTGAAGTCTTGAAGATGTATCCCTCCGTTGACGAAGATACTGATCAGGGCGAAGGTGGAGGAGGCGGGGATGGTCGTCAGCCCGGTGGCACGGACAGCGAGGAGACTGATGTAGAATAACTTCCTAGTCTGTTTTTTTTTCTTTTGTAGTTACCTCCGTCCTAGCTCTAATTTTGCTCTATTTAGTGTAGGAAGGATGGTAGCGACGACTCGGATGGGGATGACAACCCTCCGAACGATGTAATTCTCTTCTATTTATAAAACGAGTTTCCTTCTACTTGTGTGTTTATTCTCTTTATATTGTGTTTATTCTTCTTATATCCGTGCGTGTCCGCAGCCCAAAGATTCCGGTCCGGCGCTCCGAAGCGGAGGTGCGGATGTCCGTACTTCACCTGCCAGTTCTCATTCAACAAGCCCTCCGTGCTCCAGATGCGCGGAGTTGGAGTCTGAACTTTCCGGGTGGACGATGGGTGGAGAGCGGACTCGTGAACTTTTTATCCGCTCCAGGATGGAGCCTCTAATAGAAGAGTTCAAAGACATTCCGTCTCTGGCCGCTTGCCTCCGGGAAATATCAGAGGAGTTCGGCACTCTGTCCCAATGTCGGGATTTTGCCCGAGAGCGGATCAGCGCGACCAGTGACGCGGACGAGACGATCTCCATGCTGCAAGCGGAGCATGAAGACTACAAGGCCAAGCTGAAAACCGAGTTGGATTTAGTTTGGTCCTTGCTTCCATTCTATGCCGAGAAGTTGAAGTGGCTGGCCAGCCGGACGGATTTTCAACGAGATTATCTAAAGCTGGAAGAAGAAAATCAAGTGCTTGCCGGCCGGGTGATGGTCCTCCGGGAGAATCTGATGACCTTGCAACTGTCATACCATCTGACCGGACTCCGCCTCGGACTCGTCACTCCGACCATATACCGCAACTTCCCTCGTGACGTCAGTGCTTTGATCGTCCGGATGTTTAAGTTGGGGTGGAACGATCGGGAGTCTCCGTATCGTCCTGCGTTCGAGGAGGCCGTTGAATGGTGGAAACGGATGCATTCTGGCAGTACTCTTCCTCCCTCGCTGACCCTGATTCCGAGCCAGGTGGCGATAGACTTTACCTTTGAAAGGTATACTGGCATCCAGGTTTCCGTCGATCCGGAAGAGTCTGCCCGTCGCGTAGAGCGGCTCCGTCAAGATGCCTCCATCATCCGTCCCTTTATCATTAGGGAACTAGCCGAATTGGCGAGGCGACGTCAGGCTCGTCTCCGGGGTGTCCAGAATACTCGTGTCCGGGCGAGTCAGAATGCTCGTGGCGGGAACAGTCGGGGCCTTAACTGTGTCCTTAACCGAATGGCGAAGCAGGCAGCACGGGGAAGGCGGAGGGGTGCCCAACAGGCGGCAAGGGGAAGGGGAAGAAGTGCCCAACCAGCTCGCCGTCCCCAAGTCCCCGTTCGGATTCGCTCTCCTTCGCGATATCCGAGCCAGAATCCCTTCCGTCCGTCTCGAGCTGGACCTCCGGACAAAGGCAAAGGGAAAGCCAAAGCCACAAAGGAGACCATGCAGTCCTCCGATTCTGACTCTGACGAGATCTTTGGCTCTGATCCGGATGGAGCTGGTCCATCGGAACTTCCGCCCATTCCTCCCTTTCCGTATCGAGGACCAGTGGGTCAAAGCAGTGGGAATGAGGTCCATAACCTTGAAGACGACATTCCAGAGCGGACTCCCGCTGCCCTGGATCAGGAAAGGGCTCAAGACCCCAGGCCTCCGTCACCAGAGAACGGGGCTATGTTGCCTCTTACTCCGGAGCCTCCTACTCCGGAGCCCACCTCTCCTCCTGTCGATTGGGAGATACCTTGGCCCAATAGATAGGTTTTATTTTTCTTTTGTATCTACGTCCGTCCGGACGTAATAGATTGTACAATTGTATCATTTATTCAAATGTGATTTCTTTGTGTGTCGTTTTTCCTTGTTGTTTGATCAAACCGTTTTATCCTTTTGTTTTGCTCACCTCCGTTGGTTTATTCAAACACTTCGGAGGATTTTATTCGTTCGTCTTTGCTCACTCCGTCCGTTTGCCCAAACGATCCGGAGGATTCTAATTGTGCAGAATTGCAAAATAGTACATAGTAAAACTGAACAAGTATCAAATTTAACAATTTTTCATTCGAATAATCGGACTCCGGCTAGACATACCCTTTGTCTAAATGCGGCCGGGGTCAAGTACATAGTAAATAGGACGGAAAGGAATCCTAGGCTCAACCCTAGCCAAAGGACCCGGAACTACATATTTGCCGAAAAGAAAAACAGCTTAAAGAACTCTATCGGAAAGCATACCTACTCAGGATGCCCCGTAAAACCTTCGCAAGTTGGTGATGTTCCACCTTCTGGGGATTGCACGTCCGGACCGATCCGCCAGCTCATAACTCCCACCCGGATATGAGGCTGTGACTTGGTACGGACCTTCCCAGTTTGGTGCCAGCTTGCCAGTGGCCTCCTTCAGGCTTTTATCATTCCTCCTCATCACCCAATCTCCGGGGACGAATGATTCCTTCCTGACACGCTTGTCGTGGTAACGCTTCATCCGCTCCTTCACCTTGGCCTCGTGCAGCGCTGCCTGCTCTCGTTTTTCCTCCAAGAGGTCCAAATCCAGCAGCCTGCTTGATCCGAGCGGAGAGCTCCGTCCGGCCTGGTCTTCATCCCAAGTGAGGGTCCGGAGACTGGGGACTCCTACTTCAGCTGGTATAACTGCCTCCGCCCCGTATACCAAACTGTATGGCGACTGGCCCGTTGCGGATCCTTCAGTCGTCCTGTATGCCCAAAGAACACTTGGTAACTCATCGACCCAGTTTCCTCGTGCCCCCTGCAAGCGAGTCTTTAGCCCATTCACCACTGTCCGGTTGGTAACTTCCACTTGACCGTTGGCCTGCGGGTGGTAAACGGATGTGAGCCGCTTCGTAATTCCGTACTCCTTGCACCAAGATCGAAACGGGTCATTTTCAAACTGGGCTCCGTTATCCGTGACGATGTACTTCGGGATTCCGTAGCGGCAGATAATGTTCTTCCAACAAAACTTGACGCAAGTGCTGCCACGGATGTTTGTAAGGGGTTCAGCCTCCACCCACTTGCTGAAGTAGTCGATCGCTACTATCAGGTACTTGAATCCTCCCGGAGCGGAGGGGAAAGGTCCGACTAGATCAATGCCCCATCTATCAAAAGGCCACGAGCCGGTGATCCCAACCCTTTCTTCTTGCGGAACATGAATGAGCGGAGCAAACCTTTGGCACTGTACACAGGAGCGGACATACTTCTGCGCTTCTTCAAACAGGGTCGGCCAGTAGTAGCCTGTGCACATTATCTTTCTTGCTATGGTCCGGGCTCCTTGGTGACTGCCGTTCGGTCCTTCATGCATTTCCTTCACGATCCGGGCTGCCTCATCCGAATCTACGCACCTTAACCACGGTTGGAGATATCCTTGTCTGAGCAGGGTTCCATCAACTATGGTGTAGTGCGGCGCCTTCTGTCGGATTTTCCGTGCCAGTGCCTTGTCTTCCGGGAGCTTCCCGTGCTGCAAATAGTCGAAGAAGGGGGCCATCCATGATTCCTTTTGCACCTCCACTGCTGCCACTAGAGGGACGTCATAACTCCGGGCGGATAGGGTCTCCATCATTAAGTTTCTCTCCGCGTCTGGCTTGATCTCAGAAGAAGCGAGTTTGCTCAAAGCGTCCGCCTTACCATTGTCCTCGCGAGGGATCTATGTTATGGTAATGCTACGGAACTTGGCCAGTAGTGGCTTGACCGCCTCAAGGTACTTCTGCAAACTCCGTTCCTTTGCCTCATATTCTCCATTCACCTGCTGAACCACTATCTGAGAATCGCTGTACACCTCAACGTCCGTGACCCCTATCTCCAATGCCAGTCGGAGTCCGGCCAGGAGTGCCTCATACTCTGCCTCGTTGTTTGTTGCCCGGAAAGCGAACTGGATAGCATACCTGTACTCCATTCCTTGTGGGCTAGTAAGCAGGACTCCAGCCCCGCCCCCATTAGCATGAGACGATCCGTCCACATGCAACTTCCATCTGTCGGAGGGTGGTTCCGATCCGGATGGCTCTCCTGAAGGTTCAGTCATCTCTACCAAAAAGTCCGCCAGGGCTTGACCCTTAATAGCCTTCCGGGGGTGGTACTTGATCTCGTGCTCTCCGAGCTCAACCTCCCACTTCATCATCCGACCCGAGGCTTCCGGCTTTAGCATGATCTGTCTTAACGGATGATTCGTCAAAACCGTGATCGGATGACCTTGGAAATATGGTCGGAGGCGCCGGGAAGCATGGACCAATGCCAGTATCAGTCTTTCCAAAGCAGTGTACCTCGTTTCCGGACCTTGGAGTGCCCTGCTCACAAAGTAAACCGGACGCTGTACCTTACCATCCTCTCGGACCAGAGCAGAGCTTATAGCGTGTTCCGTTGCAGCTATGTAGAGGAAAAGCTCTTCTCCGGGCAACGGCTTGGATAGGGTAGGGAGGCTTGCTAGATGAGCCTTGAGGTCCGTGAATGCCTGGTCACATGCCTCCGTCCACTCGAATGGCTTGGCTCTGCGGAGTATGTTAAAAAACGGGAGCTGCTTCTCAGCCCCCCGAGCAAGAAATCGGCTCAAAGCAGCTAGCGACCCGGTCAGTTTTTGTACGTCCTTCACCCCTCTCGGAGGGGGCATCTCCATAAGGGCCGATATCTTCTCCGGGTTGACGTCGATTCCTCGAGCCGACACCATGTAGCCAAGGAACTTCCCTGCTCCTACTCCGATGGTACTTTTTCCTGGGCTGAGCTTGAGATTCGCCGTCCGGAGCACATCGAACATCTCCCGGAGGTCGGACAAAAAAGACTCGTACGTCCGGCTCTTGACCACCATGTCATCCACATAGACCTCCAGGTTCCGTCCCATCTGGTTCCGAAACAGCTTGTCCGCCATCCTCTGGTATGTTGCACCTGCGTTTTTCAGTCCGAAAGGCATTTTCCTGTAACAAAAAGTACCAAAGTCAGTGATAAAAGATGTTTTGGGTCGGTCATCCTTGGCCATCGTAATCTGGTGATACCCTCGGTGCGCATCAAAGAATGCCAACACTTGGTAACCAGTAATAGCCTCGACCAACTGATCGATGGAGGGGAGCGGATAGCTATCTTTCGGACAGCATTTGTTTAGGTCTGTGAAGTCAATACACATTCTCCAAGAGCCATCGTGCTTCTTCACCAGAACTGGGTTTGCTATCCACTCCGGGTATGATATCTCCTCCACGATTCCGGCACTCAACAGTCTACCCACCTCCGCCCGGATCTCCTCCACGCCATCCGGGGCGAGGGGCCTCTTCTTCTGCCTGATCGGTTTCAGCTCCGGAAAGACATTGAGCTTGTGGACTGCGATATCCTCCGGAACGCCAGTCAAGTCTTCCGTTCCCCAGGAAAACACATCCTCGTACTCCGCCAACAGACTTCGCAACTCCATCTTAACGTCATCCGGCATATTTTTCCCCACACTGACTACCCCCTTGTGCCCGACCATCATATCCTCCACTTCATAAGACGGTGCTTCTCCATGGATGGCTCCTACCAAGTCCGCTTTGGCTTTTCCCTTGTCCGAGGCTGACAGCTTGGATTGGCCCTCCCCGGACCGGGCGTCCTTGATGGCGGTCAGCATGCAACTCCGGGCGGTTTGCTGGTGGCCCCGGACGGATGCTATACCGTTTTCCGTAGGGAACTTCATAATCAAGTGGAAAGGCGAACATATAGCCCGTGCCTGTGACAACCAAGGTCTTCCAATGATCATGTTGTAAGGGGAAACAACATCAATGATGGCGAAGTTACACTCCACCGTGGCCCGCTTCGTCGGGTCCTGGAAATCCGTCAAAGTAACTTTCAAAGGGATGACTCCGAGCGGATGGACAGTCGGTCCGGTAAACCCTGAAAAGGGGGTATGACACGGTTTTAAGTTTTGTCGTCCGATCCCGAGCTGATCAAAGCATTCCGCGAACATGATCTCCACACTGCTGCCATCATCGACGAACACTCGTTTGATCAGCACTCCTTCAACGTCTGCCATTACCACCATCGGATCCGAATGGGGAACCTGTGGGGGTACCGGATCCTCATCCGAAAAGGTGATAGTCTCACTCGGCTTGAACCTCTTCTCTTGTATCTCACCCGGAGGCACGTATCTGCTTTTGGCCTTGATCGCCGTCATGGAACAGAGTCCGTCGCCGACGATTCCGTTTATCACATTGATCATCCGGGGCTGAGCTGGGGGTGGTGCTGGTGCGGCCTGTCTTGGTGCCGGGTTAGCTTGGTTTCCCCCTCGGGGGCGATTATTCCTATTTCTTTTCCGACCTTGTCCGGCTGCAGCTGCCGGAGCTTGGGCCGGGCGTCCAAGTCCTTCTCCCGCCACGCAATCTCTTAACTGGCCTGCTCCGATCAATCTTTCAATGTCCGAACGGAGCGCCCTACATCCCTCCGTGGTATGTCCGTGCGACTTGTGAAACTCGCACCACTTGTCCGCATTTGCTGGTGCCGGTACACCAACAATGGGTTGCGGATCCGTAAACAGACCTCGGTGAACCGCGAGGATCTCCGTACGGGTTTTTGAGAGAGGGGTGTAGGTCGGACGAGCGATGGCTGCCGGAGCTGGTGCTGCTGTCGCTGGTGCGGGTAATCGTCTGGCCTGATCCGTCCGAGCAGGAGTCCGTGCAGCGGTGGTTTGGGTCCCCGTCACTGTGAGAGACCGTTGCTCGAAAAAGCCCACCGTTGTCATCCGGACTTGGTTGGCATCGTGCACCGTACAATGCATCTCCACCACCAACTGGAGGTGATAGTATGATGTAGGCATATTCTTCATGAGCTCGATGTAGAAGGTGTTGTCCCTCAGTCCGTTGACGAAGTTGTGGATAATGGCCTTCTCCTGCAAGTGCCGGTCCACCACCTTCATCGTCGCAGCTATGTACCGAGTGTAGAATTCCCAGGTAGTCTCCGTCTCCAGCTGCCTCATTGCCAAGACCGTGGTGAGGTTCACAAATGTATGCTTCATGGCGGAATAGCGCCGGACCAGAGCTATGGCGAAATCCCAAAAGTGTCGGAGCGTACCGTTCGGCAGACCCTTGAACCATGTTAAGCAATTGCCCCGGAGGTATGAAGGCACCATCTTACACTGTAGCTCCTCCGGAATGTCCCTAGCAATCATGATACTTGCATAAGTATGAACGAACTCCTCCGGGTCACCTTCTCCGTTGTAGGTAGGTAGTCCGTCCGGAGCCTTGGTTCCGGCTGGCCACTTGAAACTCAACACCTCCGGAACCCAAGGTGACTGTGGCCCGATCCCATTCCGTCCGATTAGGCGATTAAGACGGTCTTCAATGGAATCCGGACAGAAAGGTGTTTGAAAACCAAAACCTCCGGGGAATCCTCCTCCGGCAGGCGGCATCCCATACATCATCTGCTGCTGACCCCCGGGTCCTCCGGCAGGTTGCATCCCAAACATCATCTGCTGTTGTCCTCCGGGTGCACCCATCCCATAGCCTTGCTGGGTACCGTATCCCTGCTGGGTTTGTGCTCCCCAGTAAGGTGGTGCATTCGGATTCAAACCAACAGTCTGCTGTTGATGTCCGCCCGGGTATGGGTTTAGGTTTGGTGCTCTCGGTTGATCCGGAGGCGGCTTGTCCGCTTCACCTCGTTGAGCTGCCTTCCACTCTTGGAACTGTTGATCCGGAATCATGACGCTTACGCTCCTCCCGTCCGGCCTTCCGCCCAACTCGGGGTCTAATCGACCGGCTCTGAGCATCGTCTTCCGTGCTATACCCTTCCGGAGATTCCTCAGGTTCATAATCCTCGGCTTCCTCAGAACCGGATCCCTCAGGACGATCCGGATCAGGCGTCTCATCCCCTTCCGACGGTGCCTGGTCATCAAACTGATTCTGATTCCGCGCCTCACGTGCCGCTCGCAGACGCTCCCTAGCCTCGCGTTGTATATCAGCCAGAGTTCGTTCGGAAGCTGGCTTCTTCCCTTTCGCCTTCTCCGTTGCTAGGCGCCGTCGCCGACGCTCCTCAGCCGCGGCCCTTTTCTCTGCTGCCGCCTGCTTGGCTTGGAGAATCCGTTCCTTCTCGGCTGCTACCTTCTGAGCTCTAACTGTAGCGGCTTTCCTGGTTTTTGGTCCTCCTCCCGCTTCCTCCTCCGTCGGGAGAGGGTTCTTTCTTGGTCGTCCGCGCGGCATGGACGTGACTTGTAACTGGAAATATTTTTTATGAGGTCCCACCGGGCGTGCCAACTGATGCTACCTTCTTCCAGTCCCGGTCCGGATTGATGGCGGGTCTCCGTTCCGGGTGAGGCTTTGTCCGTGCTCCGCGCGCTCTCACCTAAAGCCCTGCAAAACAACGCCCCGGAGTATCCCGAGGATAGCTGCTCCGGCGTGATGATGAAAGAGGGGCCTTTGAATAGGAGAGAGAATAAGGATATATTGAGAGAGTTTTTATCTGATAGAACATACCTTTCTCCACAAGTCCAAAGCTGTATTTATAGGTGTGAGTGGTCAGTCTCAAGCCCAGAGGCAGTGGTCCTGTCCTTTTGTCCTTATCCGGAGACAGGTCATATTCATGTCCCCTTGTCCCCGGATAACGCCATTCTAGCTGACGTCATATAGATCGGACTCCTCTCTGGGCCGGAGGCTAGATATGGGCCAGAGCCCATATCACCAAAATTGTTCAGGTACATACTTCTTTATCCTTTTACTGTTTGACTTTGCGATGTCATGTATTGCTTCATTTTATGCATGTTCAACTGCAGATCAACTGTTGCAAAAAAATTGGACACTCTACATTTTTTGCAGATTTTCAAGTTTGCAGGAAACTAGGTGAACTTTCTCATTTTAGATTAATAGTTGTTGAATCAGAAGTTTACTTTATATTTAGTGCTGCATATATATTTTGAAAGCGGCTGTATCTAATACAGTGTTGCTTGCTTTCCACAACTAGAATTGGGAATTCCATGCCCATCTGCACTGGTTGCTGGTTTTATATAATATTTAAGGGCTTATGAATCAGAAAATTTATTATTGTTTCTTTGTTATCCTTTTAAAGGTGGTTGTGGTTTTTGATTTATTGATGCAGTGTACAAACAACTAAGCATACGGAAACATGGAATACAATGTTCTCTCTTGTTTGGTTGGATTCTATAGGGTATAAGCTCCATTCTGAGGAATAATGCTACTCGGCTTTAATGGTTAGGCTCGACTCCTTTTTGACAATACATTTTGGGTTCAATATCTGAGTGGAGCGAGGGTTTTATGCAGGTTGTGCATAACATTTTAAGCACTTGATGTTTTCTTTGTTGTTTTTGCTAGTCTGTGGCGTGTATTATCGGGATTGCGTTTTGTTGTTGTCTACCATGCATCCTTGCAATTTCATATGCGGTGGCTGATCAGGATGGTTAAATAGCTACATGTTGTAGGGAATTATGTGATCATATTAATGGTGGAGGTAATGGAATATTCAACTTAATATCCAACCATTAGTGAAATTTCAGAAGGTGAAGGTCAGTTGTTCACTTCATTTGCAAGGTAAATTAGGAAAAGTCGACCAAATGGCCAAGTTTAATATGGATTTTTTTGCATCATAGCAATTTCTGAAAGCATTCAAGTTACTCAACTGAGTTCAAAACTAAAATAAAGAACTTCACTGCTTATATGAGTGATCATTCACACAGATTTAGTTGGACACAAAGAATTGCTTGATTTTCTTAAGTTCAACTAACACATCACTTGCAACTGCTCTCTGCTCTGGTAAGTCCATAGCACACGATAGGGCCAAATCCATAAGGCATACTATGCACCGCACCATTTTGTCTGACTTTGGGTGTTCTGCATTTATCAGATTTTGATCAATGAATTTGAATTCTGAATTTCGCAAGCTTTCCTTTATCATCTCCCTCAATCCATAACCTTCTCCAAATATGTCATCTGTTGGCTTCCTTCGTGTAAATGTTTCCATCATAAGAATTCCAAAGCTATAGATATCACACCTTGTGGACACCAGGCCTTCAGATCCATACTCTTCACGCAAACAGTTACTCTATCAATGTTTAACATGCCAAAAACAACAATTCAAGGATAAAAAATCATAATAGTAAAATACTATGGTACACTGACTGTACCTTATCATACATGAATAGCATATTTGTGTCAATATATCTTTAAACTCTTAATATACTTAGAATATCATAGTACCTGGTGCAGTATAACCAACAGTAGCAAGTGTCATGGTTTGGACCATGCTTTCATCTTCCCCAAGAAGTTTTGAAATTCCAAAATCACTCACATGTGCATTCATGTGGTCATCAAGCAAGACATTACTGGGTTTAAGGTCACAATGGACTATAGGCGAAGTGTTGCCGTTGTGGAGATAATCGAAGGCTGAAGCCACATCAATCATTATGTTCAACCTTTGCAACAAATCCAAGAAACAGTTGTGAGAGTACAACCACCTTTGCAAGCTACCATTAGGCATGTACTCCAATACCAAAGCCTTAAAATCAAGGTTGGAGCAGCTACTAATTACTTTGAGAAGATTCCTGTGACGAATATTAGTAATGATTCTACACTCCGTTTCAAAACTCTTGAATGCTCCTTCTAACTGCAGGTTGAAAACTTTTACAGCCAAGATTGTGCCATCTCTTAGAATAGCCTTAAAGACACTGCCAAAACTCCCTGCCCCAAGAAAGTTGCTTTCATTGAAACCATTAGTTGCTTGCTGAATTTCAAAGTATGAAATTCTCTCGAGCATTGAGGTAGGAGCTAATTCAACTTGAGAAAGAGTTACAACCTTCCGTTTTCTTCTTATACACACGAAAAATATGGCGGAGATAGAAAATACCAATGCTGCAAATGGTATCAAAATATATGCGACCATTCGCAACTTTTTCTTCCTCTGAGATTTTTCTTTATGGGAATTAGTGATGCAAACCGGAAAGTGCAGGTGAGGAGGACCACCACATAATGCATCATTCGACAAGAAACAATCACTTCCCAAATTGTTAAAGGACCCACTCGATGGAACTCTTCCTCTGAAATGATTGAACGAAACATTTAAGTACTTCAACGCAGAGAGTGTTTCCAGTGTTTCAGGAATTTCTCCTGTGAGATTGTTATGAGATAGATCTAATGCTTCGAGACTCAACATGTCTTTGAATGTTATGGAGATAGGCCCTTGCAGGTTATTGTGAGCCAAGGAAAGGTTGACCAGTTTTCCTAAACCTCCAATCGTTTTTGGAATATTCCCTGAAAAGTTATTCTTTGATAAGTCCATAGATATTGCTGTTGTTAGATCTCCAATCGATGGTGTTATATGACCACTCAAATAATTTGAGTGAACATCTAAAACTAACAAATTTCTTAGGTTACCTATTTCAATTGGCAGTGTGGAGTCTAATCTATTACCTTCCAAATACAGATATGACAATAATGTCAAATTTCCAAAGCATTTTGGCAGCTGGCCATGAAATTTATTCTTCCCCATATTTAACACCGAAAGGTTCCTCATAGTGCATAAGAAGTTAGGAATTGAACCTATAATTTGGTTATCTTTGAAAGCTAGTCCTTGGAGGTTGTATAACTTATGGGTTGCGGGTGGAAGATATCCAGTCAAATCATTGTGACTTATGTCTAGATCTACTAGACCACTGAGATTACCAAGTTCGTGTGGAATGGTTCCTTTAATTCCACAAGAACTTGCATCCAAAAATGCTAAAGAGCTTGAAAGATTCCCTATGTTTGAATGCAATTGAAAGTTAAAGGGATTTTGAGCAATGCCAGCTCTCTCCAAATATCTGCAATTCGTCATGGAGTCTAGAAAATTCCTTTTTGCAGATAAATCAGAGGTGAGGAAATTTCGATAGATGTTAAAAGAGGTGAGAAGCCTCAAATTTCCGAGGGATAATGGAAATGGACCACTAAATTGGTTTATTGCAAGTTGCAAACGATATAGGTTTGTGAGATTTGAAACAGAATCAGGAACAATTCCACTCAGTCTATTATCTGCAAGTATAAGATCATAAAGATTTGGCAGTCTTAGACCAATGTCTGGGGGAAGACTACCTGTAAGGTTATTCGCACCGAATGAAATGCTATTCAGAGATGATAGGTTGAATATGGATTTGGGAATCAGACCACTGAGAAAATTGAAAGTCATATCCAAATCTGTTAGCCTTTCAAGATTACCGATTTCAGCTGGAATTTGACCTGTGAAAGAATGAGAGGAAGGTTCAATTCCATGTTACTAGCTAGTTTGAATAAACTGTTGCAGAATGTGATTACCAGTTAGATGACTGGTCCTGAAGATTAAGAGCTGTAAATTGCGAAGATTACCAAACTCTGGAGGTATTCCACCTGCATTCATAAAGTAATTGTTAATTTGTCAAGTCATTATGAAATGAGGTGAAACTTAACAGATACAGTACTTATCATAAAATGTGAGGAATCAAATTAACCTTGGAACCGAATTCTTCCACAATATAATTCAACCAGCTCAGTGAGATTTCCGATTTCTTTCGGGAGGGGACCTGTAAAACTATTGGATGACAAATCCAAAACTTGAAGCTTTGAGCAGTTATTGAATCTTGATTGAATACTGCCTGAGAATTGATTTATTGATATATAAATCCCCGTAAGCATCGGAAGTTTGGAGCATATATCCAATGGAAGGTCACCCTTAAAACTATTGTTTGTGAAAGACATTAAATCCAGATTGGAAAGATTGAAATAGGATGATGGTAGAAATCCTTCAAACTGGTTGGATTCCATGTTAAAGTACCAGAGGTTTCTGAGATTACCAACTTCTTCAGGAATATGACCATTCAAGTCATTCGAATAAAATGCAACATACTCCAATTTGGTTGCATTGAACAGTGCGCTAGGCAGAGTGCCCGAAAAGGTGTTGTTTCCCAAATTCAAGTACCGGAGATTAGGTAGGGCACCAGCCCAGCCAGGTATATCTCCACTGAGGCTGTTGACGCTGAAATCCATGTAATAGAGTCTTCTGAGTTTTGCAATTTCCTGTGGCAGCTGGCCTTGAATGTGGTTCCTGCTAATGTCGATAAATCTGAGCAAAGAAATGTTCCCAACATGCGGGGGGATGATGCCATGAAGGCCGAGATGAGAAATATTTAAGCCGACTACTCTGTTGTGTAGAGAAGAGCATCTAACTCCAACCCAGCTGCAAACCGAGGTTCCTTCTGTCCAGTTGGATAGCATCTGAGAAGAGCTAGAATCCCATGTAATGTGGGACTTTAAGGTAAGAAGAGCAGATTCATCGGTTTCTGTGCTTGTCTTAGCCAAGGCACTGGAAAATATGAGGAAGAGCACCGAAGTGAGAATAAGAAAGGAGGTATTTTTTCCCATGTTCGTTTAATATATATATATATATATATATATATATATATATATACATGTATGATGTATCTCAAATCAATAAGAAGAATATATACTACATGTTTAAGCATCGGTATTTTCTCTCTGTACAGATCTTTGTCAAGATATTCCATTAATACGTTCATACTGTGATACAAGCTAGTCTTTCGTCCAGATATATCATGAATACGTTCAGACTGTGAGACAAGACTCACTGACTTAACCAGGCAAATTATATAATTAAAGTCACGCATGCATCCAGACTTCATAGAGTCCAGTTAGATAAAGCATCGCAGCATTGATGGTACAATAATGCGTCATGGACTTTCACATGCATGGCCAAAAAGACTCAGTTGACTCTATGTATTCATATTGCCTTCCAAATCTTTTTCATGATCATGGAGACGAGCCAGGTCAAGATATTTTATATCATTGTAATGGAGGAAGATATTTTTATAAGTTGAATATGGACTACTTGCAAATTAAATGATATTATTTATTTTAATCATTACAAACTTTTGATAAGACAACATTAAGATCATAAGGTAATTGGTGCTAGATTAAGAGATAAAATAATTTTGGGGTTGGAATATAAATCTTAGTTTTTCGGTCTCATCATTACTAAAATGTTAATAAAATTCATAATCATTTTGCAATAAGAAACATAGGACACATATAATCTCCCCATTAATCATCACCATCATCAAAATCATTAATAATAAAAGAATTATACATGCAGGTCCATTTTTATTAAATGCAGGTCTGAAAATCACAAATATGGCCCTGAATTGTGGTATTGTACCCAAAATATTATATTTTGGACCTGTATTAGTAAATATGGACCTGCATGTATCACCACTCATAATAAATTATCAATCATCAAATTATTATAAAATTATTATCAACAAAAAATCATCAATCATCAAAACATTATAATTAACATCAATCATCAATCAAAAATTACCAATCACTAATCATCAAAAATCAATTATCAATCATCAAATTCACCTTCATTATCAATCATGTCATAACCATCATCAATTATAAATATCAAATCATCAACTAAAATATACACATAATCAAATCGTTAAATCGTGATACTAGATTCTCGCGGAAACGTAGCTCAGATAATCAAATTGACTTCGTTTTCATCGTTCTCCAACACACACACACACACTCTCTCTCGGTCACCAACATTAATCATTCTCGTCATCAATCCGATCGTCAAATCCGTTCGATCATCAATCATCAAATCATCAAAAATGACATTAATCATCAAATAATCAATACCGGCACTAATCATCATTCATCAACATCAAATCCACCGTAATCATCAATCATGTCATAACCACCATCAATCATAGACATCAAAAAATATACACATAATCAAATCGTCAAATTGTGAAACAAGATTCCCGTAGAAACGTAATTCGGATTATCAAATTGACCTCGTTATCATCACCGTCGTCATCAATCCGATCATCAAATCCGTTCAATCATCAATAAAAAACCATCAAATCATCAATAACTACATTAATTATCAATCATGAAAATTAAATCATCAATCATATCATAAATATAAAATCATCAAATCCACCATCTTTATTATCATAAATTATATCATAATCATCATCAATCATAAAATAAAATCATCATCTAAAATGAAATCATCATCTAAAATATACACATAATCAAAGTGTAAATTAGATTCTTATAGATACGTGGCTCGGATCATAAAATTGACCTCGTTTTCATCATCCTCATATTGATGCCTACTGATCGACCAATGGATCAATCGTTTAGTTTTTTATCGGCCGCCGCTCCACGTCTCCAATTAACATCTCCGATCGAGGCGACGCCGCCCACACCCTCCCATGAGCAATTGGTTGGAGTCGCGGTTGCTGGGCAAAGAAGATGATGGGAGGAAAACCTGATTTGGGAAGAAGATAATGATGTGAGGAAGAAGACAATTTGGGGGTTTTATGTATCAAATTTTGGAATTTGTATTATAGTCCTGTTTTTCTCCACAACTTACATTTTGACACCGAGAATAAAATAATTAGCTTTTTACCCCAAACTTATTGAAATGGAGTTTCCCGCCCCTTTACTTTATGATAAGGATGTTTTATCTAATTGTTGACCTTAAGTCAGACTCTATTCTCTAGATCTTAATATATCTACTAAACGGAATTGATAGATATTTAAATATATTTAACTGATTAATGAAAAAACTCTGAAAAAACAACATCTAATATTGAATTAGAATAAGTCAAAAAATTATGCTAAAATAGAGAAATTATGAAACTATAGAGATTTTTGTTATTTTTAGCTCCAACCGTGCTCTAAAATAAAAATTGTGACGAAATAGAAGATTTGAATAGGCATATTGGATGAAAGAGATTGGTGCTCTAAAATTTAATGATGTCACTTTTATTCCTTAAATCCCAAATATTATTAATCAAATTAGTAATATTTTATTTTAATATAATATTTAAATGTATTTAAGTTCAGTTCAATTCAAAATATGAGAAACAATTAGATAAGTCAGCTTATGATAAGGTAGAGGGTCTGTCAAATCATGTTTTAATATGTTTTGGGGTCAAACAGACAATACTTTTTTCTCGATACCCACGATATAAAGGCGTGTAAGTTCAGGGACTTAGTTAAAGGTGTATATAATTTTTTTCATTAAAATTCAGAAAGAATTAAGATCAATCAAACATGGCCTAACTGATCTAAAAAAAAACAAAACAAAAAAACGGTTTACATCTGAAAAGTTGAGGACTGAGGATGCAAATTTTCGTTATCAACTCCATTTCCCCAATTATTCTAGGGTGGTTCTATGTGCAGGTCCAATTACTTCTGCAATTTCAAATTAAATCTGAAGTGACAATAATGTCCCTTTTAATTATGTATTATAATTAATGAAAAAGTAATTTATAATTTAGACACGTATTCAATCATTACATAAAATTAAACTAGACCTGCATGTAACACCACCTTATTCTAACCTAACGGAACTACTTTCCCCGTCTCAGGCAGCACCATATTTGTGGCGGTTTTTTTAGTTATAGAAGCTGGTATTGGAGTTGTGAAGCAGAACGATGCGTACAGCGAGGAAGGCCAGAAGTCCGGCCAGTCCTGCCTAGCCGACCAGCGGCCGATGACATATTCGAGTGGCGAGGAATGGTCGGAGCAGCCGAGAGAGAAGAGTGCTCTCATAGGCTGAGTCCTTGCTGACCGGAGCGGTGACAGTGAGTATGTGTTTTCCCCTTCTGACTGTTATTTGTTCATGGTGCGATTTCTGGTGATTTGCGCACACTATTTGGTTAATTTGTTAAAGCTTATAAATTTAATTGTGAAAATGTTTTTCAGATATGGTGAAATTGATGATTAGACTGTTTTTTTGAGAAATCTATATATCATAGGATTATGATGAATGAAGGAGGCTTTAGTCGCGTTCCTTTAGAAATATTTGCTATATCAATGATTTATTACGTTTATAATTGAAGGGGTATTTGATTTATTTGCTCAAAGAAGCTTTGTTTTATAATTTGATTTATTTCTGAAGAGTCCAGAAGACTCAGCATAATATAGTTGGCTATTTTGTAGAAGTTGTCATGTTTAAACATGCTTGTGTGTTTAAACACTTGCTGAACTGAAATCAGAAACTAAGCAAGAGTATTGAAGAAGAAGTACAACTCGTATGAAATCAAAGACAATATTCGAGAAAATCAAGATGACAAGTGAAGATTGATTTTGTATCGTTTGAATTAGTTTGAGAATATTTGATAGAGTTGTATCTTAGAAAGGATTAGTCTTAAATAAGGAAAGAAGATATTTCTTATCCTTTAGCTATAGAAGTAGAGTATAGCTAGAAGACTAAGTGTAGCTGTGACAAGCTGGATGAGAAATCAGCATTGCCGAGATTGAAGGATCAAGAAGATAAACGAGGCAACACAGCATTGAACTATAAATACTCAATGAAGCTGCAACAGAAGATCATCCATCTTACAAGAAAGTATTCTGCCGATCAGAATAGCTTTACAGTTGGAGCAACTTATTGAAGGGAGTTCAATAGGTCTTTGCCGAACGCCAGCAGTCTGAAATCAACAGCCTTAATACTTCAGGGGAAGTGGTAAAGACAGCAACGAGGAGTTGCTGACCGGCGGGTGAGGGGATCTCACAAATCCATATAAGAGATAAGTCATAGATAGTTAATTGTTGTGTGAAACTCTGTAACATATCTTGATTATCTAGTGGATGATTTTCAGACTGGGCAAGGCCCCGCAGATGTAGGTGTTCAACACCGAACTGCGTAAACAACTTTGTGTGTTCTTTCTTTTTATGTTTAAACTCTGCAGTATGTTTAAACATACTTGTTAGTTTAGAAAGAATAAGTTGAGAACTATTTCGAAACTGATCGATAGTAACTTTAAATTGGTATCAGAGCGGTCCACTGAGGTGTGCCTTTAACAAGGTCAGTGGAGATCCCTATCGATCATGGCGAACCAAGAGAAGGATGGTTCAATATACACACGTGCTCCTATGCTGGATAAAAATAACTATGGTTATTGGAAGGCAAGGATGAGGCATTACATTGATGCTCTAGATGAAGAAGCATTGTATTGGGTTGAGAACGAGTGGTCACCTGCCAGACATCCACCTACAGCAGGGGCAGTTGAAGGTGTTCTGAAAAACAGAGAAGAACTGACAACTCAAGAGAGGAAGGATAAGCGACTAAACAGCAAAACACTCAACTGCATCAACTCGTGTGTTGATCAAGAAGCGTTTCGCTTGATTTCAACGTGCTGCACTGCTAAGGATGCATGGGAGAAACTGAAAGCAAGCTATGAAGGAGATGCAAAAATGAAACAACAAAAAATGCATACAGTGAAGACTGCATTTGATACTTTGATTATGAAGGATAACGAGACGATTACTGATTACAATGCAAAAATCAGGGATCTTGTTAACTAGTTGGGAAAACCATTTGTTGAAGATGATATTGTTCAGAAAATATTGAGGTCTCTTCCACCGAGATTCAAAGGTAAAACCATTGCAATGGAGGAATTACATGATACTTCTGAGATGACTGTTGATGAAGTCATGGGAGCACTCTCAGCTTTTGAAATGAAGGAGCTAGCAACAGTCAGACAGAGTGATATGGCATTTACTGCAGCTGCTCATAAAATAGCTGAACAAAATCTAGTGTCTAAACATAATTCCATGTCTAAACTCTCTACCAGAAACAGCAATGAAGAAATGGACGAGGATGAGCTTGCACACATATCAAGGAGCTTTGCAAAAGTTCTGAGAAAATCTCAAAATAGGAGAAATGAAGGAAGGGAGCAGAGTTCAAGTATGAATAGAAGATCAACAAATGATCAAGCAGAACCCAAGCCGGCATTCAAACATGCGGGAAAAATTCAATGTCGAGAATGTGAAGGGTATGGGCATATTCAATCTCAATGCCCAAGTGGATCAGCAAACAAGAAGGGGAAAGCCTACAATGCTACATTCAGTGATGCAGAAGACTCTGATGAAGAACATGTCAGCAATCATGTGGCGTTTGGAGCAGTCACTGTTCAAAGTGATGAAGAAAGTGAAGAAGAAAACTATGTTATGTTTGGTGCTGTTGTCGATCCTGAAAATGAGAGTTTAAACTTAGAATCTGAGGCTATTCGTGAATCTTACGACAAACTCCATGAACTCTGGATCAGTGTAACTAAACAAAATAAAGTGTTACAGAAAGACAACAATAGTTTGAATGAAGAAATTGAGCAACAACAGATAACTATTGAGGCAATGAGAAAGGAACTAAAGATAGCTCTCATTCGAGCAGAGGTAGCAGAAGGAACCATCACCAAACTAAACAAAGGAACAGCTGCTCTAGACGAAATTCTTGGAATGGGAAAAATTGCTGGAGATCGACATGGATTAGGATATGATGAAATAGAAGTGGTTAACAAGAATAATCAGTCGAAAGGGAAGCTGAACAAGGAGCCAATGCAACCAAGTTCAAGTCAACAACCTATGAAGACTCTGAACAAATCTGTCAACGTTCCAAAATTTGGTATAGGTTATAAGTCAATCTATCCGCGTCAGCAAAACAAGGTTCAACCATGGTGGGAGGCAAGGTGCAACTATTGTCGACGTCCAGGACATTATAAAAGGCGTTGCTTTCGTCTGTTACAAGATTTAATGCAAAAATCAACCCATGGAGCAGGTTACAACACAGGAGCAAGTTATAACACAACTGCAAGTTACAACACTGGAGCAGGTTACAACACAGTACAATCAGAAAAATCTTCATACACCGCTAAAAAGGTATGGGTTCCAAAAAACATTCACTGCTATGCTGTTCACACTTGCTTTAGCTCTTATGCCAGAGATTCCTGGTATTTCGATAGTGGATGTTCTAGACATATGACAGGTTCTTCTGAGCTATTGAGAAATATTGTTCCATGGACTGGTACTGTCAGATTTGGAGATGGGAAACAATGCAGAATAACTGGAAAGGGGGAGTTACAAGTTAAAAACTTTCCAGTGTTTCAAGACGTACTCTTGGTGGATGGACTAAAGGCAAATTTGCTCAGCATTAGTCATCTGTGTGACAACAAACTAACAGTTTTATTTGATGATAAAATATGCACAGTCAGGAAGGATGAACGGGGCGTTCTTATTGGAACTAGATCATCAGATAACTGCTACATATTGGATGAATCAGTTAGTTGTCTCAAAGTAAGTGTGGATGATACTCTTTTGTGGCACAAGAAACTTGGTCATGCAAATCTGAAAACACTGGCTAAGGTAACAAAGCTTGAAGCAATAAGAGGAGTACCACTACTCTCTTATACAAAGGAGTTAAACTGTCCACCATGTCATGAAGGTAAACAGGTTAAGTCTCCACATTCTAAACTTCATGAAATCACTACTTCTCATAGTCTTGAACTACTGCATATGGATTTGATGGGGCCAATCAGTCCAGCTAATATTTCGGGAAAGAAATATATCTTTGTCTGTGTAGATGATTTTTCCAGGTTTACATGGGTAAAATTCTTGAAAGAAAAATCTGATGCTGTGGAAATAATTATCGAGCTCATTACACAAGTCAACACTGAGAGATCACATGACGGTCTCCAAGTGGTTCGAGTAAGGAGTGATCATGGACGGGAGTTTGCAAACTCTACTATGATGGATTTCTGTGCAAAACTTGGAATCAAACATGAGTTTTCTGCTCCAATCACACCACAACAAAATGGTATTGTTGAACGCAAGAACAGGACTATCATCAACATGTCAAGGGCTATGATGGCAGAAAATGATACTCCAAAGAAATGGTGGGCTGAGGCAGTTCATACTGCATGTCATACAATCAACAGAGTTTATCTTCGTCCTCTCACTCAGAAAACTGCTTATGAACTATGGAAAGGAAGGAAACCAAATGTTTCATACTTTCATGTGTTTGGGAGTGCGTGCTACATCCTCAGAGATCGTGAACCTCTTAGTAAGTTTGACAAACGGGCTGATATTGAGATTTTTCTTGGGTATTCTCAAAATAGCAGGGCATACAGGGTGTTCAATAACCGCACAAATGTCATGATGGAGTCCAACAATGTTGTTATCAAAGATCTGAAGGATATCAGTAGTGGAATCCTACTTGAAGATGAACCTGAGCAGTTAATCGTTCCAGAAATTGATCCACCCTTGTCCGATGTTACAACACTGACGGATGTTACAACACTATCTGATGTTACAACATCATCTGATGTTCCTGAAAGTAACACAGTATCTGAAGCTACATCTGATCCAGGTGCATCTGTCACTCCTCCTCCTAATCCGTATAATCTAAGACAAACAGCACGGAAGGACTATGCAAAAATGAATGCTGGAATGCATGTGCTTCAATGTTTTCTTTCATCCATAGAACCCAAGAATCATAAGGAAACATTGACTGATGAATATTGGATTTCTGCCATGCAAGAGGAACTGGAACAGTTTACCAGAAGTGATGTATGGTATCTTGTCCCACGCCCCTCAGGTGTAAATGTCATTGGCACTAAGTGGATTTTCAAAAACAAGTCTGATGGAGATGGTAATATCACCAGAAACAAAGCTAGGCTGGTGGCTCAGGGATATACTCAAGTTGAAGGAGTTGATTTTGATGCAACCTTTGCTCCAGTTGCAAGGTTAGAATCTGTTCGTTTTTTACTTGCAATGTCCTGCATTATGAAGTTCAAGTTGTTTCAGATGGATGTAAAGAGTGCATTTTTAAACGGCATTGTTAAGGAAGAAGTCTATGTCGAGCAACCCAAGGGGTTCGAAGATCCGTATCTGCCAGATCATGTGTATAGATTAAAAAAGGCGTTATATGGTCTTAAGCAAGCTCCCAGAGCGTGGTATGAACGTCTCACCCAATTTCTGTTGCAGAAAGGCTATCGACGAGGGGGAGTAGACCGTACGCTCTTTGTGTTTAAACATGACAAACACATTCTGCTTGCTCAAATCTATGTAGATGATATTGTTTTTGGGTCAACATCTCAAAAGCTGGTTGATAGCTTTATAGAAATGATGAAGAGTGAATTTGAAATGAGCATGGTTGGTGAACTAACATACTTTTTGGGGCTTCAAGTCAAACAACACAAGGAAGGTATTTTCATCAATCAAACCAAGTACACCTTAAACTTGGTTAAAAGATTTGGGATGGATGATTCTAAGAATATGCGAACTCCGATGGCATCTACGGAAAAATTGACGTATGACAAGTATGGTGTGAAGGTGGATATCAAGTTGTATAGAAGTATAATTGGGAGCTTATTATATCTCACTGCAAGTAGGCCAGACATTTGTTTAAGTGTTGGATTATGTGCAAGATTTCAGTCTGATCCTAAGGAGTGTCACTTGGCTGCAGTCAAACGAATCATCAGATATGTGCATGGGACTGCTGAGTATGGTCTCTGGTACTCTAGAGGAAGTCAAGCTGAGATTATTGGTTACAGTGACTCTGATTGGGCTGGAAATTCAGAAGACAGGAAGAGTACTACTGGAGGTTGTTTCTATGTAGGAGGCAATTTAGTATCATGGTACAGCAAGAAGCAGAATTCTATATCACTATCTACCACTGAATCTGAGTACTTAGCAGCTGGAAGTTGTTGTCAGCAATTGCTGTGGATGAAGCAGATGTTGAAAGATTATGGATTCAAGCAGGATACCTTAATTATTAAATGTGACAACAAGGGGGCTATTGATCTCTCTCATGATCCTGTTGATCACAAGAAGACAAAACACATAGATATCAAGCATCACTTCATCAGAGATTTAGTGGAAAAGAAGGAACTAATTATTGAGTTTGTTCCTAGTGCTGAACAATATGCAGATATATTCACCAAACCACTGGATTCTGCAACATTTGAGATCCTAAGACAACACTTAGGTGTCTGTCGAATCTGAGGTACCTCTGATCACCTCTTATCTGTTGTATGTTAATGTTTACTGCTTTGTGTTATTTTTTTTTAAAAAAAAAAGGAGAAAAACAAAAAAATATATATAAGGAAGTTGGTGTGAAGTGTGTTTAAACACTGAGAAATCAGTATGTTTAAACTCTGAAGAGTTAGCCAAAATGAAGAAAAAGTTGATTGGACCGTACTAGTTATTGGGCTGAAAAAATTGATGTCAGTGGGCTAAAAATTCTGATACGGGGGCTGAGCATCTAATTTTGGTTACATATTTATTTTATGGGGAACAATCAGTATTTCCAGAAAGAAGAGGGATCAGTGTGCAATTGGGGATTTAGTTTCCAAAGTGGGATCGGATTTGAATTTCTGAAAACTATTAAATATAAGAGGGAAAATCTTTGTCCCTTTTTCTCATAATTACAGCAGCTCCGTCGTTCCCCCTTCAATACTACCTCCTCCGGCGATCAACCAAATCCCTTCAACCAACCAGTGCACCGATCGGGTCTCATAACCATCAGAATCTGGTCTGAGCAAGACATTATCAAACCGGGATATCAGGAACAAGGAAAAATTTGATCTTCTAGCCGACTGGATGTTCTACCCAAAATCAGTGCATGCATAAGGTATTCAGCTCTAACTGCTTAAAGATTAAGTTTTTCTGGCATATTTGGTTGTTAGAGTGCTTGCCGCACATATAGCTTGGGATATTTGAGGAGTTGGGAGGCTTCTGTGAATAGGGGTGTGTTTTAACCTACTGCTATATCTAAATTATCATGGGCAATCTTGCATCCAACTTGCCTGTTGATTCTATCCCCACTAGAGAAGAGATTTTACTTGCTGAACAGCTTGGGCTGAATGTTACCAGAGCCACACCTGAGTCTGTGGCTCATGATGTAAATCCTACAGTCAGGGTAGGTGTGGAATTTGAAGGAGGACCAGATTTGAACTTCTTCTATGAAAGTTCAGAATTTGATGAGGAGTCTGAGCAAACTATGATTTCAGAAAGGGCAGCACCAAGTACAGAGGGACTACAGGTCTATCAAAGGAAGAGATAGAGAGGACAAGGAGTGTTTGGTACAGGGAATGTTGAGCAGAAGGAGACTACTGCCAAGAGTGAGCAGTTAGTAGACAGAAGAGAGAGACAAGAAAAGCCTGATGAGACTGAGTAGGAAATTGATGTAGATAGGATTGTGGAGAATGTCAGATTGATGATGGAGCCTCTGACAGAAATAGCACAAGACAGTGAGGATAGCCATCCTCTAACTGTAAAATTCAAACAGCTACAGGAGATGAAGAGAGAGAGGGTGAAAAAGCAAAAGTCCCTTCCACCTGTGATTCAAGTTTTTACTGAGCAGATGAGGGTTGAAGAGCCAGTACTTAATCTGAACTTCAATGAAGTACCACTACCATCTGCAGAACCAGAAGCTTCAGATTCTGAGAGCAGGGACTCTGAATCTGAGTTGAAGGAAGATGATGAGCATGTGGAGCATGTGGAGGAGGAAGAACCAGCTACTGCAGAGCATGTGGAAGTTAGCTCTGAATCTGATGGAATGGAGGATGATGAGACAAGTGAGTCTACTGAAGAAGATCAGGAAAATAGTAACTCTGAGTCTGAGGGGGAAGATGTGGCAGCTGAGGTGCCACTAGTGTTTTCAGATGATGATCCCCTACTGGAAAATGCTTGGGATGATATATTCTTCCAGGAGGGTGATGACTGTGTATGAAGGGCTGGTCAACAGGAAGATGCATGTTGAGAAAAGATTGACTGACAAGTTTAAACATCCTAGGTTTGTGGCCTTTATGAAGAGGATTCAGATGTTTGGGCCAGCTAATTTCTGCATCAAGGCCAACCATTCTCTGGTGCTGGAATTTTATGCCAACCTGAGAGGAACAAATGGTGCCCCAGATTCTGCATGGTACAGAAAGGTTTATCTCAGGGGCAAGCTTTACAGATTTGATGCTCAGTTGATCAACCAGCTATTAGGGACAGGGAGACATGATTCTATCTGCCCAAACAGTGCCTACCCAGAAGGTTTTACTCTGGATTATGACTTGGTAGCACTGGAGCTTACAGGAGGCACACTTGGAGAATGGGGTGCAGCCAAGACTATTAAGGCAGCCTATCTCTCTCAGAAGTATTACTGCATGTACAGGGCTGTTGCAAATCTGTGGATCATGTCTACCAATGTGTCTCTGGTGACTGAGGAAATGGCCTGCTTGATGTACTGTATTGGGACCAGAAGACCCTTCAACCTTGGCTGGTTTATTTATGATAGGGTTCTGCTAGTAGCTCAGCATCAGAAATCTGATGAGTACATTACCTATCCTGCTCTCATAACTGGTTTGCTATATCATGCTGGTATAGTTGATGGACTGGATGATAAGATCACTTTCTGTGATGATCTACAAGTAAACAAGTCTATTTACAGAAAAAGAAATGATCTACCTGCTGCAGATGAGGAAGAAGAGGCAGAACCAGAGGAGGAACCAGCTGAGATCAACTATGCAGTGGTCCGGAAGAAGGAGCTTAGAGGGCTGCTCAGATATCATAGACAGAAGGTGTATGATCTTCAAGAGGAGCTGGATGCACTTGAAGAAACTGAGGATGAGACCAGTGGTTCTGATACATTCTGAGCTTGTTTTTTCCTCTATCTTTTGCTCTCAGTATTGTGATTTATTCTGAATAATTGTTTTTATTTTTTGGATGCTTGGTCCTTTGGCACATTTTCTGTTTCCAAGGGGGAGAAGTTTCTGATTTATTTTGATGTATCACAATGCCTTGGTAACCATTTATTTTGGGAAAGGATCCATGTTCTGTCCATTTATTTTGGAACACTACTGATGAGAAATATGTATGAGTGCTCTATCTAAGTCTGGCTGATAGGGGGAGCATTGAAGTCATGTATATTGTGTGTTTCGGATTTATTGATGCTAGCATGAAGGTCTATATGATAGGGGGAGTGAAATATTGTTTGTGCATCAAAATAAGTGTTATGGTTCCACAAAATGCCAAATGGGGAGATTGAAGAGTCCAGAAGACTCAGCATAATATAGTTGGCTATTTTGTAGAAGTTGTCATGTTTAAACATGCTTGTGTGTTTAAACACTTGCTGAACTGAAATCAGAAACTAAGCAAGAGTATTGAAGAAGAAGTACAACTCGTATGAAATCAAAGACAATATTCGAGAAAATCAAGATGACAAGTGAAGATTGATTTTGTATCGTTTGAATTAGTTTGAGAATATTTGATAGAGTTGTATCTTAGAAAGGATTAGTCTTAAATAAGGAAAGAAGATATTTCTTATCCTTTAGCTATAGAAGTAGAGTATAGCTAGAAGACTAAGTGTAGCTGTGACAAGCTGGATGAGAAATCAGCATTGCCGAGATTGAAGGATCAAGAAGATAAACGAGGCAACACAGCATTGAACTATAAATACTCAATGAAGCTGCAACAGAAGATCATCCATCTTACAAGAAAGTATTCTGCCGATCAGAATAGCTTTACAGTTGGAGCAGCTTATTGAAGGGAGTTCAATAGGTCTTTGCCGAACGCCAGCAGTCTGAAATCAACAGCCTTAATACTTCAGGGGAAGTGGTAAAGACAGCAACGAGGAGTTGCTGACCGGCGGGTGAGGGGATCTCACAAATCCATATAAGAGATAAGTCATAGATAGTTAATTGTTGTGTGAAACTCTGTAACATATCTTGATTATCTAGTGGATAGACTGGGCAAGGCCCCGCAGATGTAGGTGTTCAACACCGAACTGCGTAAACAACTTTGTGTGTTCTTTCTTTTTATGTTTAAACTCTGCAGTATGTTTAAACATACTTGTTAGTTTAGAAAGAATAAGTTGAGAACTATTTCGAAACTGATCGATGGTAACTTTCAATTTCATTCCAGAAGCACGTCTTTGAAGTTTCTTGATCATATGTTTTACATTGTACAGCAGTTTTGTGCATTGATTGCGTCAGTTAGAGCTTGGACTGATGGAGAAGAGGAATTTGGGAAGTCAATAGTTTAGGTGCAAGGTTTTCTATCCTTTTACTGTTTGACTTTGCGATGTGTATTGTGCATTGATTGCTTCAGTTTTGT